>CM060864.1:16584000-17263141 GCA_030737845.1 Acorus calamus | reverse complement strand
TACAGGGGGGGCCTAATGTGACTTATGTAGATATATTCTAAAGTTATTTCACTAAATATATATTTTTAATTTCAGTAGCAGCATGAATTAAAAAATGAATATATATCAAATGAAATAAAAGTATTCAATGAAAACATATCACTGAATAATTCTAAAAAATAATTATCATATTTTTAAACAATATGTCAAATTTCATATCGATGATTCATAAAAAAATGTCAATACATAAATCTAATAAACAATACATACCTTTAAATTTGACGTCGACGAGGTTTCATATTCTGAAAATATTGAATGATTTTTTTCATTATCAATGCTATAAAAAAGATCATTCTCAATATATGTGATCAAGCAATCATTCGCCCATTCATCTCCCATTCGATTGCGCAATTTAGTCTTCACAATATGCATTGCAGAAAATGCTCTTTCAACAGTGGCTGTAGCTACAGGTAAAATCAATGCCAATTTTATAAGTAAATAAACACATGGATATAAAATATCCATTTTTCTCTCAACCATCTTTTTAGCAAGATCACCAATCTCATTCACTTCCAAAAACTCATTATTAGAGCGCATGTCAATGATATAAGTCTCAAGCTCATTATCAAGAAATATGAGATCCGCTTCAGAAAACTCAAGTGGATAAAACTGAGCTAGGCGAACCAATTTTTCCTTGTTAAAACTTGTGCAAGAATCCTTTGGAGAGAGACATGACATGCAAAGAAATAACTCTGTATTCGCTTCTATAAAACGACTGTTAAGCTCTTGAAGTTGCATATCGATAACTGTATAAACTAATCCAACGCGATAATGATGTAAATTTGTGATCACTTCGACCCTTCTTTTTGATCGCCCTTCAGGAACATATTTATCATCCATGTTAGGAACATTAATATCATGTTTACTACAAAATAAAGAAATTTCTTCAATGATTGAATCCCATCCATCATCCCTCATTTGTTGCAATCTTATCTTAGAGATTTGAACTAAATTCATGGCATTACAATATCTTGCTCCTTTCGTTGTAAAGCCTTTGATAGTTCATTGGTAATCCCCAATATATTCTTCATGATATGAAGATTGAATTCAAACTCAAATGATTATATTAGTTTCAATAAAGCACGAGCATCACCTTTTTGTTCTCCATTAGAAGCATCTTCTTCTACAATCTCCAAAACATCAATCACAGCAGAAAACATAATGATCAAGTTAACAAGTGTACCATAGTGCGAGACCCAACGTGTGTCACCGGATCTTTTAAGGCTAGTTTCTTGATTTAAGCCACGCCCAGTTGAAAGTTCACCATTATTGAGCGCTTCAAAAATCTTGGCAGCTTGTTTTTCTCGAAGAATGTCCTTACATTTGCATGAGGCACCAATAGTATTCACCACATTAGATATAATATTGAAAAGTAAGGCAATTTGAGAATGATCTTTTGCAACAGCAACAAGAGATAATTGAAGTTGATGAGCGAAACAGTGAACATAAAATGCATATGGATTATCCTCCATAATGAGTGTCTTTAGGCCTTTAAATTTACCTTGCATATTGCTTGCACCATCATAACCCTGACCACGCAAACTTTTCATACTCAATTTATGCTTGAAAAATATTGCTTCTATCGCTACTTTAAGTGATGTGGCAGTGGTTTCTTTCACATGTACTATTCCTAAAAAATGTTCCATTACACATCTTTTTTTGTCCACATAGCATAAAGCAACAGTCATTTGTTCCTTTATAGAAACATCACGAGATTCATCAATCATAATTGAAAATAATGCATTATCAATATAATTAATAATTGCATTTGTAGTTTCAGCAGCACATGCTCTCTCAATATCCTTCTGAATATCAGGTGAAGTTAACTTAACATTCTCCGGAGCATTTTTTAGAGCAACACCTTTGACATCTTCATTATGATCTGAAAGGAATTGTAGAAGTTCCAGAAAGTTACCATGATTTTTTGAATCTTCTGATTCACCATGACCACGAAAAGCAAGTCCTTGCCGTAAAAGAAACCGTTTACAATCAATGGATGCCTTTAATCGAATTTTATATTCAGCTCGAGCTTGATCAGATTGCTTGAAAAAAAAAGATGAAAGATGTTGCTTTTGATTCAACAAATCTCGACACTTCAAAGATGCTTGATTGTGATAGCTATTTGGCCCTCCAATATGAGCTTGAAATTTTTCTTTTTTTTTCCAATTTGAAAATCCTTGCATTACAAAATAATCACCACCTGCTTGATCTCCAATATCAGCTCTAAAAAGATAGCAATATAGACAAAATGCAACATCTTTTACAATGCTATATTCTAACCAACCACCATACTCATTAAACCAGGCAGGATTAAATCGACGTTCCTTTTCTCCAAATTTCTTTTTAGGAAAGAGATGGTTACGTGGTTGAAAAGGACCTCTATGCATATATTCTCTTCGAATAGAATCTTGATCATTATGATGATAATCTGATATTCGAGTACGCAAACCAAGATCCGATGGAAGATCTTGCAAGTTAATCTCCGTCACATGACGTTTTGGACTACGTTGCGTTTGAGAGAGATCATCATTTGCAGTGGATGAAGATGGGAGAATAGACTCTCTCTTAAAATATTTATCCATAACTAGTAGAAAAATAAAAAATAATGAATTTTAATGACCATGTAAATAAATATAAAAACATATTGTTACTTTTTCAAACATTTTTTTCTTGGAATCCATAACAACAAAATCTCTTAAATTATAATACATAGATTAGCATAATTAAGAATAAGAAATTAAATAATATTTTTTTATTCAAATTTAAATTAATAAATAGTTTACCGATTGTCCCCAAACTTAATCTTATTGCATCTTCCTTCTTCAAATCCAAAGCTTAAGGTAAAGAATCCCTAGAAATAACAAATATTATATTTGATTATTTTAGATATTTATACAAATATTGTAAACTTTAAATAAATTAGTAAAAATGACAATAAGGTAAAAAAAAATTTATACCTTTGAAGTGTTGATGGAGGGGAAATGATTGACGATTCCCGATCGTGGGACGGTTAATGGAACAAAAAAAAATTAGGGTTTTTTAGAGACGGGGATTAATATTATGAATAATTAGATACAAAAGAAAAGAAATAAAAGGTAAAAAATTTATATTTTTTGAGATACCTGGACGAGATGCCGAGGAGTGGGATCGTGCCGACTCTGTTACATTTATTTTCTTTTATTTTTGTGGAGGGGAGGGGGATGATTAATTATTAAATAATGTGTGATCGTGAGTCTGACGGTGGCAATTGATGATTAAAGATTTAAGGGACGTGAATCATGCAATATGGGATTTTTTAAATTTTTTTATTGCCTTTTTTACATGGTTGGTGGGCAATTGATGATTAAATATTTAAGGGACGTGAATCATGCAATATGGGATTTTTAAAAAAAAATTATTGCCTTTTTTACATGGTTGGTGGGCTTATGGCCTAATAAAGTTTTTTTTAAAAATAAAACAGGCCCTGGGCCTCAAGTGGCTCCGGAGAATAAATTTAAAGAAACTTTTAGGGGGTTATATAAATTTTCAAAAAAAACAAAGAAAAAAATCGATATTAGTCAAATTTCAGGGGTAGGTTCATACATAACACCAGAGTCATTCATTTCGTTAGGCAAAAGCGTTATATATATTTTCCCCCGTTACGAATAATAATTTGGAACAAAATTCTAAATAGATTTTTATTTTTTTGTTTGTAATACTTGCATAATTACTTTTTTTTATTATTTCAATGCAAGATATACAAATTTTTTAGGACAAAAAAATATATTCATACGAAATTGAACCTGAGCTTTAGACACGTTACACCGAAGAGTGCACTTTTGTTTAGACCAGCTTGTGTAGTGACAAACGGAAATAAAGTAAAAATTTCTCTTTTTTTAATATTAAAATTTAGGGAAAAATCTATATAACCCCCTTTAAACTTATTGAAATCCATATAATCCTGTAACGTTTCTTAAAATCTATATAACCCCTTAAAAACACCTAGTAAATTCAAATAACCCCATGAATAAAATTTACGTTTACAGATGATGAATATTTTATCAATAAAATTTACATTTACATATAATGAATATTTTATGAATATTATGTTTGATTAACTCTGGTAGAAAACACATAATACAAAAAAAACTCTACAATGTGTTAAAAATGTTAAAAATCTTATATAAATGACAATTTTATCTATTTGGATAAGGTTTTTGGCTAGCATTGGTCTCTGCCCCACTCGCGCTTTTGTATTCATGCGGTCCCTTCATCTCAATGGACCTCTGGATCATGTTCCCTCCTCATACTCTGCCATTTTCCTCTCTAATCAATTGTACTTTTCGTAAGCTCGTCCATTGGCTTTCATCCACTACATTATTGTCACTACTAATTAACAATTATTGTCACTGATAATGAACAATTATTGTCACTATTAATGGCTCTCGGGATGTTTTCAAGATATTTTATAATTAATTTTTTGTAATCTGTTCAACACTTTTTTTTGGGGGGGGGGGGGGGGGGGGAGGGGGTTGATTTGAAATGTTTTATTTTAATAATTTATAGGTTTAATAAAAAATAGAATAAGTGCTATAATTGTATATTTAATGAATGTAAATGTAGATCTTATAATAATAATAATAATGTGTATTTATTTTTGTACTTGCATTATATCGTATAAAAATGGCTATTAAAATGATATAATAATTTTTTATTATATAATACAACGTACTAAACTTTATAATAAGTAGCAATTCATAATCTCAAATAGTAATACATGTCATATTACACAATAAAAGTATATTATAATATTATATTAATACAATGGTAATTATGACATAAAATATTTTAATCTTACTAATACTAAGATTTATAAGTTATTAAATATACTAGTATAAAAGTTTAATAATATGCATCATTATTTTTAACATAAAATTATTATATCCAAAACCAATGCAATTTTTCATATTATCTTGCAATATTAAATTTTTAACAGGAATGCTTTTTTTAATGAATATATGAGAATCTTAAATTGCAATGTATATCTAACAAATTCAATTTGTTATTGTTTTAATAGCATACAACAATTTAAAAAATCTTTTATTATATCAAACATAACCAATTGTACAGAAAAGCTCAATTGTAAATCCAAAACATAACAAATGTCAAACCTGATCTGACAGACATTGAAAAGAAATCTAAATCAATAAAAAAGGAATCAATGACTACCAAATCCTCCGAAGTAGAAATTCGGATTTGCTATTAGGTTCTCTTCGTACAAAAATTGAGTTTTAGAATAAAAAGACAAATTAATAATGAATAAATAAGAATTCAATCGTGCATTCCAAAAAAAAATCGGGAATTAATCCTCCTTGACACACGGTTAAAAATGAGAAAAATTGTCTCGCACATTTAAGGGAGTAGTTACCGATTAAAGCAAAAAGGGAATAATAGGTTTTGTCTCATTGCCACCTTATGGGGCTTGTCATATGGCCTAAAAGATGAGGCTTAAAAAATATTATTGTTCATAAAAACACTGATGACAATGAGACAAATAAATGAAGATAAACAAACTTTGAAATTTTTTTTATCAATAGAACCTATTTACGAACCAAACATCAAAGGAAGACATACCATGACTTGCAAACAACCCTTGAACTCGTTAAAATCTTTATGGGAAGTCTTGAGAATATCTCTTCCTTGATTTCACCATGAAGATAAATCTCAAAGAGTGACTCCTCTCTCTCTCTTCCATTGGATGATAGAAGAGTTTCTTAACAAATGAAAATAGCATTTACATCATGTTTGTGTTATCTTGTTCAATTCTTGGTTCCACCACTTTTATATAGGCTTCAAATTATCACTTTTAGAAGATAAATTTTAATAAATACATCCCCATGAACACAACAGAAAAATATGGATATAATATTGTCACCATTAATTATTACTTGTTGGTGACATGCGATCTGATAAATGGCGGGTGCCATTTCGAAACCCTAAAAAAACCCTAATTTGAGAGAGGGTGACGAAAAAGAATACCTTCGCTTATTCCTTTTATAATTTAGTAAATAAATGCAAACTTTATATGTTGATGCAAATGTACACACACACACAAAATATTAAACCATACAAAAAAATCCATTCATAAAATTATTTGTATGTTATGTAATATATATTTACATAACATATGAACATATGAAAATATTATAAATAATAGTCGGTCAAACAACATTCAAAAAATCATTCTTAAACAATGAAGAAGTCGTGAATGCTGAGGATAACAATCATAATGTGGGTGTCATGCATGTTTCTGCTGTCTTCGTCGCTCTCTATTCGGGACCAAGGGTGCAATGGTCAACAAGTTATAGACGATTTTGATCAACGGTACAACACTCAAACATTGTGCCTAACAATGTCACCAAGAACAAAAAAAAGTTGTGGGTGTTGAAAATGCTGGAGATGACAACGACACTAACAACAAGGAAGTTGTGGGTGTTGAAAATGTTGTAGAGGAAGAGATGGAGCCAGAGTATTGGATACAAGAGGAGGATGCATAAGTAATCTTCTCTTTTCTTTCTTTTCTTTTATAAGATTAATATAAGTTTTAATATTCTTATCAATCATGTAAGTTATAAAATTAATGTGAACTTCTATTTTATAAAAAAAATACAAGTTGAATGAAAACATTCATTGGATGATTTTATTTTTATAAATTTATTTAAATTCATTTTTAAGATAAAAAAATTAAAAGATACAACTATTAATCTGATAAGGTATATTTAGATTATATATATGGTAATGTACAGTGAATGATAGTGTTATATATAAGAAATACATATACTTAAATAAAAGAGGTTTATTAAATTATAATATGTACACGGTACATAAGAGAGAGTGTGTAATAAATTTAACATATAAGCATAAATAAGGAACAATCTAGAATGTTAGCCTAAATATGAATTTTTTTTAAAAATAAAACTATTGAAGTTGATATATTGTTTCATTGTATTTGATGAGCATTCCAGTAAAACATAAACATCAAATTATTTAGTTTACAATGTACCATGTATTCGTTTGATTCCTCACCAATTTGACAATACAGGTTGCAAAAAGTTAATGTTTGTAACAAAGTAATATGCATTATATTAAAACATCCATTTAATTTATTCTAATAATGAAAGTCCTAAAACAAGATTAGTTATGCCATACAAATTTACGTACTCTAATTTTTTTTAATAACTCTGATTCGTTCATTGGATTGCCTATTATTACCATAGGAACCCTTATACATATTTAGTTTGGATAATTTATTACAACTTTTATAATTTAAAAAAGCTAATTATAATCATCATCGCTGCCTTCTTTGAAATTATTACATGTATTTTCCATACCATACATCTAAAATATTCTATCGATTGTTATACAACTAGAGAATTTCTTAAAGGGCTAAAGCTAGGTGGAAGGTAGAATTGGAAACAATTCTTATCGGCGAAGAAGTCATGAATGTTGAGGACACCGATCAAGATGTCGGTGTTAAACATGTCTCATCATCTTCATCGATATCGCTCTCTAATATGAAACTGGAAGATGGTTAACAAGTTTTAGATGAATTTGATCAATGGCCGAAAGACTACATTCAAGTTGTCATCCCTATGCAACAATGACACCAACAATGATGAAGTTGTGAGTGTTGAAAATGCTATACAGGAGGAGATAGAGGAGGAACAAGTTGTCATCCCCAACAACGACACTAACAACGATGAAGTTGTAGGTGTTGAAAATGTTGGAGAGAAGGAGATGGAGGAGGAACCATGGTGGCAATGTGTGGTTATGCCTTTTACGATAGAAGCAAATGGTCGCAGGGTGCAGAGAAAGCCTCGAAGTTGTACACCAAAGGAGAATGGTTAAGTAATCTTTTCTTTTTTTCTTTTATTGAATTTAATATAAGTTATACATTGTTATCAATCATGTAAGCTACAAAATTTATCTTAATTTCTATTTTATATATAAAAAAATTGAAGTTGCATGAAAACATTGTGTTATATAAGGATTTTATTATTTAAAAAATAAATAATTGAAGTGGATATCCCTATGGATGGAGCTTGTATTATCAAACTGGGTGGAAAAAAAAAGAAAGAATAGATGGTACACTATAAACTAAAATATAATTGGATATTTATGGTTCACTAGATTGTTCATCAGATACAAGTAATTTGTATATTAATATATCTACTTCAATCATTTATTTATTTTTTTAAATAAAATCCTTATATATAACACAATGTTTTCATGCAACTTGTATTTTTTTTTTATATAAAATAGAAATATATATAGATAAATTTTATAGCTTATATGATTGATAACAATATTAAAACTTATATTAAATTCAATAAAAGAAAAAGAAAAAAGATTACTTACGCATGCTCCTTTGGCGTCCAACACCACGGCTTTCTCTGCACCCTGCAACCATTCGCTCATGTCATAAAAGGCATAATAACCACACGTTGTCACCATGGTTCCTCCTCCATCTCCTCCTCTCTAGTATTTTCAACACCCACAACTTCATTGTTGTTAGTATCGTTTTTGGAGACAATAACTTGTTTCTACTCCATCTCCTTCTGTCTAGCATTTTCAACACCCACAATTTCATCGTTGTTGGTGTCGTTACACAGGGATGACAACTTGAGCGTAGTTTTTCGGCCATTGATCAAATTCATCTGAAGCTTGTTGACTATCTTCCAGTTCCATATTAGAGAGCTATATCGATGAATATGATGGGACATACTTAACATTGACATTTTAATTGGTGTCCTCATTCACGACTTCTTCATCAATTAAGAAGTGTTTCCAATCCCCCCTTCCACATATAGCTTTAGCCCTTTAAGAAATTTCTTGATTGTATAACAAGATCAATAGAAGATTTTAGATGTATAGTATGGAAGATACATGTAAAAACTTCAACGTAAGGTGGCAATGATGATTATAATTAGCTTTTCTAAATTAGAAAATTTGTAATAAATTGTCCAAACTAAATATATATAACAGCTCCTAAGGTAATAATAGACAATCCAATGAACCAATGAGAGTTATTTTTTAAACATTAGAGTACGTACATATGTATGACATAACTAATCTTGTCTTAGGTCTTTCATTATTAGAATAAATTAAATGGATGTTTCAATGCATATTACTTTGTTAAAAACATGAATTTTTTGCAATTTGTATTGTCAAATTGGAGAGGAATGAAATGAATATGTGTTACACTATAAATTAAATAATTTGATGTTTATATTTTATTGGAATAATGCTCTTCAAATACAAGGAAACAATATATCAACTTCAATAGTTTTTTTTTTTTAAATCCATATTTAGGCTAACATTCTAGATTGTTCCTTATATATGCTTATATGTTAACTTTATTACACACACATTATTATGTATTGTGTACTTATTATAATTTAAATAAACCTCTTGAATTTAAGTATATGTATTTCTTATATATAACACGTACAATCATTCACTATACATTAACATATATACAATGTAAATATACATTATTATATTAATAGTTGTATCTTTTAAATTTTTTATCTTAAAAATGGATTTAAATAAATTTATAAAAATAAAATCATCCAATGAATGTTTTCATTGAACTTGTATAATTTTTTATAAAATAGAAGTACAGATAAATTTATAGCTTACATTATTGATAACAATATCAAAACTTATATTAATATGATAAAACAAAACAAAGAAAAGATTACTTACGCATGTTCCTTTCATGTCCAAAGCTGAGACTTCATCTCTTCCTCTACAACACTTTCAACACCCACAACTTCCTCGTTGTTGGTGTTGTTGTCCTCTCTAGCATTTTCAACACTCACAACCTCTTCATTGTTGGTGTCATCATCGGGGACAACGATTTGAGTGTTGTGCTGTTGATCAAAATCATCTATAACTTGTAGACCATTACGCAGATTTTCCCTAATAGAGTGACGAAGACAGCGGGACATGCATGACACTCACATTATGATTGTTGTCCTTAGCTTTCACAACTTCTTCGTCGTTGAAGAACGGTTTCCAATAAAAATCATCCATCTCATCTTTGATTTTCTTTTCAAAGTAAGGCTTTTTCAATGTTGTTTGATCTACTATTATTTATAATGTTTTCATACGTTATATATTTGTTAACACAATTTGTTGATTTATGTTTTGCTATATTTTTCTAGTAATTTTTGCTGCCATATTCTGTAATTTTTCTTATTGGAAGTTTTTTGTTACTATTTCTTGTATGAAAGATATACATGTCTAGTTAATTCCTATTATGGTCTAAATAATCCTAAATTCCCTTCTATAAGAGTCCATCCAATGGATGGTTAGATCTACAACATCATTGTGGCATCATCGTAATTAAAAAAATTAAAAGAAAACCTTGAAATTTTTTAAAGACCATTTCTTCTCCTTTAATTGAAATTAAACCAGTTTTAATTATCATTTCTATTTATTGAAAATTTAATATCTCAAATCATAAAAAATATAGTTTAAGATTTGATGTAAATAAATCATATTTATACTTCTAAATTTTTATAATTTAAAATTAAAGATATCTACTAAATTGGATTTTATAAACTGATTAAAATATAATGTCGAATCACATTTGTATTTTATTTTGTTGGGTAATTTTTTTTTTGGGGTCAAATCTCCCCCTATGATCTTAGAGTAATATTTTTTTTTCTTGAAATAATGATTTTAGAGTAAATTTGTTACATTAAGAAAATCAATTAAATATTGATAATATGCCATAACAGTGTATCACAATTATTCTATTAATTATACCACAATAGAGGTCGAACTCTACATGGAAGTCTTTAAAAAAATTTATGAATGAAATAAAATTGTACCCCTATTAAAATATTATTTAAACAATATACCCCTAGTAAATAGTTCTTTTCATCAATACCCCTCAAAATTGCTTAAATTATGCATAAATGTCCTTTTGAGATGTAATATTGTAAATCAAAAAATATTTATCTTATGCATAAATACCCCTCAAAAGAATCTGGGTGCACCATTTAAACCATTTTGAAAAGTATTATTGGTAATAGAGTTTGAAGATGAGTATTTGACAATATATGATTTTTGAGGTGTATAGTAGTATATATATACAAAATTGTCAAAAAAAAATTCTGATTATTATGGGTTACAAAATTTATATGTATGTCATTAAACTATCATTGAGCTAGCCTATCTTCTTTATTTCTAAATAAACTTCAAATTGAAAATACAAAATGTGTAATTTTGATAACCAAGCATAAACATTAACATGCATCTCTTTCCATTGAAAAAGGACAATTAAATCAAGATTTAAGAGCTCATCATGATGTGATGTGATTATGTGAACCTTTAAATTTTGATTATTATGGGTTAAAAAATTTCTAATTATTATGGATTAAAAAATTTCTGTGTATGTCATTAAATTATCATCGAGCTAGCCTATCTTATATATTTCAAAATAACCTTCAAATTGAAAATAGAAATATTTAATTTTGAAAACAGAGCATAAACATTAGCATACATGTCAATCCTGATAGAATAAAAAAGGACAGAAAACACATCCTATAATTCTCATTGAATTACTTCTTTTGATATTTCACATCTTTCCAATGGAAAAAAGACAATTAAATGACATAAATTAGTTACATATCATGACACGATGTGATTATGTGAACCTTTAAAATTTGTTCATCTGATCATGCCTAGAGAAAATCATGTTCATTAGTGGGTGAAATAGAAAAAATAAAAATAATGTAGTAGGATTCTAATTCCGTCGGTTTGGTTCAGGTTTTGACAAATCCAAATTGAACTAAATTATAATCACATTTAACCAAAAAATCAAACCGAACTGAAAACCAAAAATTGAATTTAATCGATGTTATTTGATTATAACCCAAACTACACCGAACTGAACCAAACTGAATTGAACTGTTTGGGTCGGTTTGAGTTTTTTTGGGGTTTGGTTTATAACTTTACATAAATATCTAAAAAGTTAAAGATTGATAGTATAAATTAATGTATTAATTTTATATGAATATTAATGGTATAACAATAAATATATTTTCCAATAAAAAAAATCTAAATGAATGTTGATTATTATTTTTAATTAAAACCAAATCCAAACCAGTATATTAGTTTATTATTTTTTCAATCTATACATAAACCAAATAAAAAAAACTATTGACTCAAATCTGAAAAAAATCAGTTTGGATCCATTCGAGTTCGATTTAACTGACCAAAGTTGCACCCCTAAAGAGAAGGTTGTATCATGGTTAGCTCTTATACTTTGATAGTTTACATGCGAGGGCCCTGAAATCTTAAAATAAATTTTTAATCCCTAATATACTTAAACTTTTATTTTATTTTTGAATTATTCATTTTACTATTAAAAATTTATCCATTTCACTGTTTTTCCTATTTTATGAAAAAAAATTATTTATTCTTTGATTTAATAAGAATAAAATCTTTCTGGGTTATACACGATTTTTTATATTTTTATTCTTATTAATTTTATTTTTTCCTTTATATTTTTTTATTATTTTTCAAAACATGTGTTATTTTTATAATTTTTTTTATTTTGTTTGCTATTTATTTATATTTTGGAAAAAACGGTTTTAGAAATTTTGAATATATTAAAATAAGGTCATTGAAAGATATTAATAAAAATACTGATGTCAGACAAATAAATGAAGAAAAGCAAACTTTGAAAGAAAAAAATATATCAATAGAACTTATTTAGGAGCCAAACATGGAAGGAAAACATACCTTGACTTGCAGACAGCCCTAGAACTCACTAAAGTCTTTATGGGAAGTCTTAAGAATATTTTTTCCTTGATTTCACTATGAAAATAAATCTCAGAGAGTGACTCCTCTCTCTCTTCCATTGAATGATAGAAGAGTTTTTTAACAACTGAAAATAGCCTTTGCATCATGTTTGTGTTGATCTTCTTAAATTCTTGGTTCCACCACCTTTATATAGGCTTTAAATTACCATGTTTAGAAGATAAATTTTAGTAAATACCACCCCAGGACATATTAAAAAAATATATAATAGATATAATATTGTCACCATTAATTATTAATTAAATTTGATATCAACTTATTTAGTGACAAGTCATATTGCCAAAATTAATTTCCTGGGTTCCAATGCACTAGATTCTGTTGAGTAATTTATTGAAAATTGACCTTCCATTAAAACATCAATAGTAGTCTATAAAAACTAAACTCTGTCTTGAACTTTATTTAAATCTCTCACTTCATTCACGGAATATATAAACATAAAATCTTAAAAGTCAAAAACACCCAAGATTTTCTTATATATGTTTTATGAAATTCATTTTTAAAATTTTTTATTACTATAAATATAATTTAATATTCCATTGATGGAAAGGATGACCGCGTGACGTGGCGCCTTCATAACCATCATGCGGTCGAATGACCGTAATTAATTTTGATTGTTGGCTTGTTTTAAAAAAAATTATTTCAATAGTTATTTAATTGGAAAACCCACAAAATTATTAAAAGATCCCTATTAATGAGGAAGTAACTATAAAATAAATATTTTGCATGGTGCAAGTTCCTTTCTCCTCATATATTAAGTAGTTTTTTAAAGCTGATACCATACAGGCGTCGAACAATTTAATTGTCAAAATTGTCCAACGCGACTATCCGATCTTCTTATTTTGAGATACATAAATTTATTGAATCCTAAAAAATAAGGGTTTAGAATTCAATTGCATTCTAAATTTAATTTTGAAATTATCTCAATCACAAGAAGATCAGACAGTCAAGAACCAACACCTGTTGGATCTAATCCGATTCTATTTGGAGATGAAAAAGGAGGAAAAAAAAGTGGTGAATTATGTGGGAAGATGATGAGACACCTGGCCTTTTTTTTTTTTTAATAATGAGACGCCTCCTAAATTAATTTATCATTTGAGTGGGAAAATAGAGGAAAGGTGATGGATGTTATAGCATCTATTTAGAGAGGGCAGAACGATGCATCGTTCTATGAATTTATGATGTTATTAGCGTATTAAAGTGGCCATTAAAAAGAGGAAGAACCGTAATGGGGATTTTTAAGTCCTCATAAACCATAGGATTTAGTGATCGATCTCTCACTTCTTTATATTTTGGTTTTAATCATCAGATTTAAAGGATATGTTTTAATCCCTGGGAGGGTCATATCCCTAAATTATTTGGTTTTCTTTTTAGTCATTGAGAGGGACTAAAAAGGAACATATCCTTTAAATCTGGGAACTAAAACCAAAATACGAAGAAGTGAGGGATCGATCACTAAATCATATGGTTTATAGGGACTTAAAAATAAAAAACAATTTCTATAAATACATTCATGCAATTCATTAGAGTATATATTTTATTTTTTATAAAAAATATACCTCATTAAATGAGGTATACTATTTTAAAAAAAATTAAAACACATGTAAACTGAAATTAAAATTGAAAATGAGGCTGGACGTAACATTATAAATTCAATTTTCACGGATGGCCATTTGATAAATTTTTTATACACCCCCTACAAAATTAAAAATATAAATTCGCCTAAAATGAAATATCCAACTCAACCAATCCATGAGGATTGAGGGTGGCTCTATTTTCATCCATTAAAATTGTTTACACACCCCCCCCCCCACCCTCATTGTTAGTCTATCTATCGCTCCTCGTTTTTTTCTGTCACAGACATGTTATATAAGGATTTAATATATAAACATGAGAGAGAATGCAAATGAATATGGATTTTGTAAAGACTTTTTTGTAAAAATTAAATAATGTGCAAAAAAAAAGAATAAAAAAAATTTAAATGAATCATAGAATCTCATATCTAAGAGAGGTACAGTAGAGCCCAGACAAACCAATCAATCCATTTGATTTAAACTTAGGCGTAGTTCGAATCTGAGTTTAAGTAGATTATGCATTTGAAAATCTTAAAATTTCCAAAACTTAGATCCACTTACATTTTCAGCGTTTGGCTTTTCAAACCACCGTCCTCCTTTTTTAAACCAAAAAGTTTTTACGGTTGAAATGCTAATAAAGCAAAATGTTTTTCAAAAACTAAATTTAAAACATGGGATTATAAAAATCTTAACCTTTTAATTTCACATCCAAACACAACTTCAACCCATTCCACATAGCCAATGACCCAAACCGATCCAGAAGGCCAAACAATGTGATCTTTGAAACAAGTACCTAGGTTCTAACAAAGCAATCACACCACCCAATGAGACTATAAAGAAAAAAAAAAAAAACATTCCATCTGTTTTTTTAAACCAATAAAACCCATACAAACACTTTTACACACACTGGTGACAGAAGTTGAAGGAACGCTTAAAAGTTTTACATAACATAACAGCAAACATGTTTTCTCATACAAACAAAAGAAAACAACAGAGCTGCTGCCAAGTTCTTTTCATTTTGCAGGTTCTTATTCTCAGGTGATGGAACATACCAAGTTTTGAATTGTGGTCCGAGTAGGTCGGCCGCCGAAGACCAATTCTTCTTCACTTGTTCCACCAGTGGAGGAGGTCCTTCCGGCGGTTGATCTTCTTCTGCAGCTGAAGGACACCATAGAGGAGAGCCTCGGCTGTGGGAGGGCAGCCAGGGACGTAGATGTCGACGGGGACGATCCGGTCGCAGCCCCGGACGACGGAGTAGGAGTAGTGGTAGTAGCCGCCTCCGTTGGCGCAGCTGCCCATGGAGATCACCCAACGGGGCTCCGGCATTTGGTCATAAACCCTGCACATATAATTTAGTGAAACTCAATTATAAGACAGCAGATTAGGATATATTCAATGCACGGGCCGATGATCAGAATGGAAACAGTATCATAGTTTGATTTGATAGAGAAAATTTTATGCAAGAACTTCTCATTGACATTGTCAATTCCATAGCTGAATTTAGCTGTCAATCGAACTAATGATACATTTACAAAGCCACTCAGACTTAGCATCAAGTAACTTCAGAAGCAAAACTACATTGAATTCCTTCGATTCAATAATGTAACCCCTCAAGTAACACAAGGAGCTGGGCCACAAAAGATCCTTATCTTTTCCATGATTAACACACATCATAAAGCTCTAAAACATATGGATAACAACAAACAATTTAACCTGCCTACTTGTGTGCTGGTAGTCTCTCGGATGAAAAAAATTATATATATAGAACTGGCATGCCATTCAAACTGATCATAAGATCTCTCAGACTGTTCTGAACTACTAGATGTCCCGATTGTCAACAATCTACAATCTATTGGAAATGGCTAAAAAATATAATAACAGATAGGTCTCAAAACACTTTGTTGGATGACGTTTGAGATGCAGGGGAAAACATAACAAGGCCTTGCACAGCTAACTTTTTTGCATAGCTAACTTGACGTGCATGAGGTGTTTTAACAAAATGAACATCTAAAAAACATGGTTCAATTCTGTACTAATTTTAACTCATACCTGAAACACTTGTTCCCCAAAACCTACACTGCATCAGCTTCATTGAAATTCACATTATTGTCCACTTTCCAGGGAAAAAACACACAATAAAGACTTTAACCAATATGATCTACCAACCTTCAGTCAGCGATTCCCATACCAACTAACTTTAAAAATAAGGCTTAACGTCATGCTAAACCTGGTATTGATTGATGAATATATGAAATTGAAGAATAATAATTTCTTTTATTTGAAAGAAATTGTACTTGGTTATAAGAAAAATGCATTGACGCAACACATGCTTGAGTCATATCCTCATCTCATAAACCAATTAATAGATAATTTTGGTTGTGTTTGGTACCTTCGTTTGGCTTGATGGTTAATGGTTAGGAAAAGGATTTAATTTGGATGGAATGTGGTTCATACATGGATCGCAAGTTGCTTGGATGTGAAAAGGGATAGTTGATTTTGGTATCTTAAGTTCTGGAATGAGGAGAAAATTGGCTCATTGATGAGGTTTTGGAAGTGTCTATCACCATATCTTCATTTTGATCAGACTCATGAATGATCATTTTTTAGTTAAACCAAGAAGATATTCATTCATATTGCTGTGGTCGATTAATCCTTCAACTCAGCAAAATGACACCTACAAAATTGATGGTATAGAAACTTGTATAGAGTATCTAAAAGGTTACCAGAATTACAAGAACTTACTCATTCACTCACTATTTACATCACTATATGTATTTAATGTAGTAAGCCTCAATCAATTCTAACCACAAACAACAAAAACTTTGTTATTACGTTTCCCAATGAGAATAATTCAAAACACAACCAAATACAAAATCACTTTATCCTTATTTATACTCATTTATGCCATAATAATCTTTGTATCCAAACGGGGCCTAAGGGAGATATATCTTGAGGGCTGATGCAATATTGGAGGAAGTGGGAAAGGGGTGTTTATTGCCATAATTAAGGGAAAACACATTGGAAGGATGTTGGGTCCAGTAGCATTTGGTTATTGGATTCTCTATATTTTTCCTTTTTTCTTTTTTTTGTTTTGAGTATGTAACGGTAAGATCCCTCATTTCCCCTTTGAGGATGTTTTGAGTTATGAAAAATATCTCATTGTTTCCCTAAAAAAGGATAAGAGGCAATTTGACCTTTGAAAGGCATTTGACCAATGAAACCCATCAATATTTTGTGTTAACTGATCAGTCCGGTTTGAATGGTCAAACACTCCGAGTGATTTCTTCCCAGTTCCTGCTCAACTGTGGGTTGTGCCAGGGAGACCCACTCTCCCCAACCCTTTTCATTTTGGTTGCAATTGGCAAATGAGGTGAGCCAAATGTGCAGGGCAGCAGAGGAGGATGGGTGGTTGGTTGGTGTTGCAAGCACCCCAAGGGCCACATGGTATCTCACATACAATATGCGAATGACACACTTATGTTATGTGAGGCAACCAAGGTGGCAGTGAGGGGAACGCGCTTCGTGCACCAATGTTTTGAGCTATTGTCCGGGGCCTCCGGGCTGAAAATCAATTTACCCAATGTTCGCGCTCAACATGGAGGAGGCAGAGGCAGCTCGGCTGGCAAGCATCATAGGCTGTGAAGAGCAACATTTCCCAACTAGATATCTGCCCTTTGTTTGTGAAAGGGAGACTAAAAAACAAGGATTGGAATTTGCTTATTGTCCGGATATAGAAAAGAGTTGCTGACTGGATGGGAAAGGTTTTGAGTATGGGTGGGAAGCTCACTCTGCTGCAAGCAATACTTCCAAACCTCCCTCTATTATAGCTCTCAATCTCTCGAATCCCAAAAGGGGTGCTAGAAAAAAATCTATTCTATAAGAAGGAGATTCTTTTGGATGGGAGCATCCACAGCAGATAGAAAACCGCATATAATGTACTGGAATGCAGTGTACCAACACACGGAGTTGGGGGGGGGCAGCAGATGTTGGATTTGGTAGACATGAATAAAGCCGTACTCTCAAAATGGAATGGAAGTGGTTCACGGACCGCGACTCGGTTTGAGGATGCGTATTCGGCAACTGATAAAGAGGTAATGCGGACAACATCCCAAATCTCAATGCTTGGGCGTCGAACATATGCAAAGGTATTTTCAGCCTGGGTGTCGAACTCACACAGGGCTTGAAGTGGCTCATTGGCAATGGAAAATTTGTTCACTTCTGGCAAGACCAGTGGTGTAACGAGGGGTAGTTTTGTGAGGCGTTTCCGAACATATATCACATAGCGCTAATAAAAACTGGCACGGTTCAAAGTTTCTAGATGGAGCCTTCAGAAGGGGTGCGTGGGACATTCGCCTACATCGAAACAAAATGTCAATTGTGTGGATGCACCCCAATTTGAGAACTATCAGGCTTGCTTGTGGAAGCTCGGAGCATTTCGAGGAAGACTAAATCACATGGCAACCAAACCCTCTAGAGGCTTACTCAGGTTGAGGCATGTTGCACGTGGTGGCGTTAGTCGATTCAAATCAACCGAACCTGGCACAAACAAATTTCAGGACCAAAAATCCCAATCTCAACTTAGCTCTTGTGGATAGGCTATCTTTCCTGGTAGAATCCTCGCCTACTTGGGCCTTGTCGCAGCCTCCTCCGAGCCCTTTTTTTTGTTGAGGTTAATATAGGAGAATCTTATTGCAAGAAATCCTGAAATTAGGAGATGAGGGATCTCCTTATATAATGACAAGAAAAAAAGGAAAATTACAAGAATTTATCAATGCATCCGAATAAATACTATCCTCTCCCACAAGCGTAACTAGGTGAAAGCTCCTCCAAGATGAATTTTACCCAGTCTGAGCCAAGTTTTGCTTCTTTCTTTCGCATCCTATCTCATGGTACCAATATCTCATGGTAACTAGATGATGGATCTTAGTCATTAAAGCTAAACGCTAAGAGGAAAATAAAATAGAATAAAAAGAGATGAATCGCTCAAAAATGAGGAAACCCCTCAGAAATTAAACCCAAACTTCACCTGACGTACCATAAAATCCACATAATTGTAGATGATGTATCCGCTCCTAATATCAAGATTACCCAATCTCATAGGCTCGAGGAAATTGCCAACCAAGTGTCTTCTAAATAAATCCTCTTTTGGTTGAAAATGTGTTCATTCCGTGTGATCCACAAGGACCAATAGCATGTGGGAGCCATTGAAATTTTGCAAGATAACTATAATCTCTTTCACATGCGCCACGATGCTCTTTCTTAGTTTTTTTTTCTTAAAGGATATCTCTCATCTCCAATTTTGTTTGAGGGATGTCATTCCTCAATATGAAACTCCTACCGTTTCCCCAAAATAAATAAAAAAAGTTGAAACCCTTTGCATTCATTTGCCACACTCATTTCCTTCCATTTAACTAATCCTTTCCCCACAACACAATGGCCATCTGATAGAAGTCATGATGAACCTGTAGAGATGTGATTTCATATTTCGAAACCAAAACCGCCAAAAAACTTGTCTTTCAATGAAAATTTTCTTTTTAGAACTATGGACCACGTCTTAACCTCATTTGTGCTAAAGGGTTACCTTTTGAATCTTCAACCAATGTACCTATTTAATTCTGAGTTGGTTTTGGATCTACAAAAACATATGTGACAGTGACGGAACTGATTAAATCCTGATGTGTTCACTGTGCAGAAGCCAAAAAAAGGTGCTAATTCAGGGGAATCTTCCAAGGATTAGAATTCTGAAAGGGGTCTGTTCGTTTTTTTGTTAGGATCCTCTCCACTAAGCCACCTGCCTATTGTATGAGAACTATTTTCCTATTTGTTATCCTTTTTTTCCTTCTTTTCTTATTTCGGGATGTACACATCTTATCAATAATATTTGGTGGTAGCAATCCTACAAATTTCTCCAAAAAAAACATCTCTCCCCATCCTTCAAATTCTCTCTCTGTTGATTAAAAAACATATGGATACCAAAAAGGTGAGGACACGGATTTTATGTGAACCGGGGTGTTGAATTGGGTTGGATTTTTTGTGTTTTTGGTTAAATACGGTTTGGATGGTATACTATTTGACCTGATTTGTTAATCAGTTCATTTGGCTGTAGTTCTACTTTCTAATAGTCTTACTCCTTTATTTGCCGTTGAATCGTTCATTTTGTATTGTTTTGTGGGAATCTGAAAGAAACAAGCATCTAACCCTCTCTATCTCAAAACAAGAGGTACAAAAGTGAATGAAAACGATTTGTTCCTTCTCCAATGTTTTACAGAAACACATGAAATCATCATGGTCAATAGAAACCCAAGATCATATTTTACCACCACCAAATCTCAAATCAACCCAAAAATCCACATCAATTATATCCAATCCCACAAACATCATAACAAATTGTACAAATCAAACATAAAATCTTCAATTTCAACGTTATCAAGCGTGATAAAGATAGATAGATAGATAGATAGAGAGGGAGGGAGGAAGAGATTTGGATCCTTACTTCCGGAGAGCGGGCGCCATCTTGTTTGTGAGCGTCCCGGCGACGATCATGCAGTCCGACTGCCTCGGACTGGGCCGGAAGATCACCCCGAACCGATCAAAATCGTACCTCGCCGCGCCCGTGTGCATCATCTCCACCGCGCAGCACGCGAGCCCGAACGTCATCGGCCAGATGGACCCCCGCCGGGCCCAGTTCATGAGGTCGTCCACCTTCGATATCACGAACTCCGCCGCCTTCGACAGCCCCGCCACCGAAGGAGGCGGGGCCCCCGCGTATGGCGCCGGGGACGGTGACGCCGCCGCGGCGGAGGCGGTGGATGTGGTGTGGATGAGGGCGGCGCGTTGGGCGGCGGGGAGGGCGAGGGAGGTCAGTCTCGCGGTCCTCGGGAGAATCGCCATTGATGGTTTTTTAGGGTTTTTTTTTCTTCTCTCTCAGACCGATCGTATGTGAAATGGTGAGATCGGTTGAAGAGGAAGGGAAGGGGGGATGTGGTGACTCGCGGGGAGATTGGATTGGAGTGACTCGCGGGGGATGTGAGGCCGTGAGGGAGATTTAGTTGGGGGTGGGGGAGATTAAGTTGTTCCGCGGAGAAGGGAACTACGTGGAAGGTGGTGGACACGGGTTCGAACTCTGTTCCATGAATTTTTGGGGACGTGGACCGTTACGTGCTAAATGAGTCCGGTGGCTTTGGGCCAACCAGCCAAAAGTGTGGGAACTCTTGATACTTGGAAAGTTCATAGTATATACTACGTTATCATAGTGTATTTAATTCTATTATAATATATAATATATAAAATTTTATTATTTTTTTAACTTTAAAAAATATACTTATATATTTCAATATATGTTTCATTTCATATAACATCATGCATTTTATTTAGAAAGTGTATGATGTTGAAAAAAAAGAAAATCGGTGTACACTTCAATTGGGATTACAATGGGGGCTGGACATATCATTTTCCTACTTGAAAATGAGCGTTTAATAATAATAATAATAATAATAATAATAAAATCATCTATATATTGAAAATATCAAAATCAGTCATTTTTTAAAATTCTACTTAAAAATTTTTAAAATTAAAATGACTTGATTACCATTATGTTATCTACTATTCAAACATCATCACAGATATTTAATTTTTAACACCCCAATTAAAAAACATTAATAATTAATAAAATATTTTTATATTTAAATATGAAGTTTATTATTATTGTTGTTGTTGTTGTTGTTGTTGTTGTTGTTATCATTATATAAAAATTCACTATTAAGAGTTTTAAATTCTAAAAAAATAAAATTTCTGTTAATAAATATTTTTTAGATACTTCTAATCTTTATAAATTCTTTGGGGGAACTTATATATGTTTAATACCATACAAAAAAATCATTATGCAAGACATTATAGGATGTAAATAACAAAAAAAATTGAAAAAAAAAGTTAGAAAAAATCCCCAAAAAAAAATCGGGTGAATTGAAGAATGACATTTTCAACAATGTTAATATTTTTGAGAGCTGCGGTGGTCTTGCAATCCGTAGTCTCGGCCGGAGCTTGGACGATCTGGAAGACGAGATATGAGACCGTCTTCAACGGAATGAGCGTGTATCAAAAAAACATGTGGGACATGTTTCATGGGTGCATGCAGGATTGGAGTCGCCATATAGCGAAGGCGGGGGAACATCCACTTTCGTGATGGGGATCGAGTTTGCAGGTCGCAGGATGAACGTGCGAGTGGGGCTCTTCTCGCGATTAGATGCCTCTTCTAACCTAGAGAAGAGAGTCCATTTTACTCTTATGTCTTGCTTTTCGTAGTGTAATTTTTTCTTCCCCATTCAGAATTTGTAATTCGATATCAGAAATGAAATTGGATAACAAACTTATAACTTTCTACAAAAAAAAAAATTGAGAACATAATTAGAAAAAAATAAAAATATATAAAATCAATCTCAAATAAAATTCATTTCTTATATCAATATTATTTTTTAATTAGATGATGGTGTGAAAAGTTTAAATATGGTGAGAGATATTTAATATGAGAGAGGTTATTTGGGTCATTTTAGGTTATAATATTGTTAAAGGATACATTTTTCTGTAGAATTCTTAAAAGAAGCTATTTTTGTTATTTCTTATTTTTATATTTTTAGTATTTTTTTATATAAAAAATCAATATTTTTAAATATATATATATTAATTTATCTAATAATATATATCATTTTTCATAATAGTATGTTGAACTATTTGACAATATAGAAAAAGAATCGAAGGTGGCACACAAAGTCATTCCAGCAGTGATGTGGGCTATTTGGTTCACACAGAACTTGGGGTTCGGATCCCCTCAGAACTGAATATCATCAATTCAATCAGTGGTCAATCATACATTGACACGTGGATTTTTTTATATAAAAAAATTAAGTTTACTGGGTTGACGGATGTTAACACCCATCTGTCATCATTTCCCCCCCTTTTTGGTTTCCCTCCCATTTTACAGTCTCTGTCCCTCCCTCTCTCCATGGGCTTGATGTCTCTCTCTCTCTATGGGCTTTTCCCCTCCCTCTCCCCTGAAAAATGAAAAGATCAGACCTCCATGGGCTTGATGCCTCCCTCTCTCCATGGGCTTGTCCCCTCCCTCTCCCGTGCAAAATGAAAAGACCAGGCTCTAACATCTCTCACCAAAAACCATGTAGATCCAACAAATAATAAAAGGAGACCCAACGAAGAAACTGATTTTTCAGGTAGAGCCCAACGAAACTGCTTTTACAGATTTCCTATTTTGTGCATATCAGGATCCAATGTAAAGCTCAAGAAAATTGATTTTCAGATTTCCTCTATTGTGCATTTCTGGATCCAATGTAAAGCCCAACAAAACATTAACCCCACAGTGAGTGTTCTATCTATCTTTATTTGGATGACTAAATTGAGTTTATAGAGTTTAGGGAGTTGAGAATATTATTTGATCATATTTTTGTCAAGTATTATTATAAAATATGCAATTTAAATATGTGAATATGTTTCATAGATCACAAATAAAAATTGATATATGTTGTATAATTTAGTTCATACCATGCAGTTTGATAAAAATTATGTGTACTTCAATTAAAAGATTGTGCATTTCGAATCACTTATTGCATTTTTTATTTTAGGTTGTATAGTTTGATTCATAGGTTGTTGTAGTTTGATTCATATGTTGTTGTTTAATTCATAGGTTGTGCAGTTCGGTTCACATATACAACTTGGTTTGATTCATTGGTTGTTGTAGTTCGATTAATAGGTTGTGTAGTTCAGTTCACATGTACAACTTGGTTAAAATGTGAGAGGTTCATTTGAAGTGTTGTGTAGTTCAATTAATGTAATAAGGGGTTTAAATTTTTGTATTTGTTTTGCAATGTATTCAAAAGAGTGTATGTGCCAAATATATTTACTTATTGTACTTGAAGGAGGATTAAATAAAGTTTATAGAGTTTCGGGAGGTGAGAATGTTATTTGATAATATATTGTGAAATATAATTCTAAGGTGCAATTTGAATATGTGAATTTTTTTCACAGACTAAAAAAAAAAACTCAAATGTCGTATAGTTCGGTTCATATTGTGCAATTTGATTCAAATTATGTGTGGTTCAATTGAAAGATGGTGTTGTTCAATGCTTATGCTCTGCCCCTCAAAGATTATGTTGTGCATTTCGATTCGGTTAATGTATTTTTGAATTGCATGTTGTATAGTTCGATTCATAGGTTATGCAGTTCGATTAATTGTTTGTGCAGTTTGGTTCACATGTATAGTTCGGTGCAAATGTGAGATCTTGATTTGATGGGTTGCGTAGTTCAATTTATATGATTATCATGTTATGTTTTGTAAGGGGTTTAAATGCTTGTATTTATTTTGCAATGTATTGAAAAGATATATGAATCATATATATTTTTTAAGTTGTGTAATTTAATGTTGATCATATATTGATATATGTTTGTATTCTTTTCTTTTCTTACTTCCACAGATTAATGAATGATGTCTGATTTTGTCAAAAAAACTATACTAACTCCTCGTAAGTTAGTTTTTGAAACATTGGATCCCAAAATAGGTATGGTGTTTGACTCAGCTGAAGAGGCAGATAGTTTTTATACTCAATACAGTAGGCAGGTTGGGTTCAGCATCCAAAAAAATTCAACCAAAATTGTAAATACAATTATTCAAAGAAGACAATATGTTTGCTCAAGAGAAGGCTTTCGGAAAGTTGATCGACTTGAGAAAAGAGTTCAGGTCCAATGTGCAGAAACAAGATGTGGATGCCATGCAGAGTTTAAGGTTTTGAGATTTGAGTTAGCCCCTATTCATGATGTGATGAGCCCAAGTAAAGTTCAATTTTTAAAGTCGCATAGGTGTATAACTTCTTCTTAAGCCGCAGAAGCTGACATAGCATCAAGTTCAGGACTACCACCCATGAGATATATTTTCTTTCCCTTTATTTAGATGTGTAATGTGTTGATGTTTATGCTTGATTACTCAAATGGTATGTTTTTGTATTATCAGTTTCAAAACTATTCTGGAAATTATAATGTGTGATAACAAAGTAAATACTCTTTAACTAATGAGTAACTAGTAGAATATTTTTAAGGCATGGGAAAAAAATCCAATAGACCACTGTGTTCTTGAATTTGTGTGTGTTTATTTAATATATACTTGATTAGAATTCTTGTATGCCTTTTGTATGTGCTCAAATTTTGTTGTTAACTCATTATTTTGTAGGAATCAAATGCATTTATATTACTTTTTACTTTTGACAAGTTTTTATTTGAGTTTTTTTATTACTTATTCCTTTTTAAATCTCTTTATAAATCTTCCTAAAGTCTCTGCCCCACTAAACTGAAATGCTGGCTATACCACTGACTGAAACAAATTAATCTATGCACACAACAAACAGTAACATTTTTAATGTGTAATAATATAAAGACAGGGGACATGGTCCCCTATCAAATTGCACTAGGTAATTAACTATTAATTATTTACCACATGTCACATTAGATGACTCCATACTCCATAGTTTATACATAAAGTTTGTCCACTTGTTAAATTTAATTAAAGCTCTATGTGCACATTTCATGGTCTAGACACTACTCATTCGACAATGGAATTGATGGGTAGGCAAGCTGGTGGACGTGACAATCTTGGTTTCACGAATGTGGACTTGAAGAATTATTTGCACACAAAGCGAAAGATTGCGATGAAGAGAGGGGATGCACATGCTGTGATGGAGTACTTTCAAACCATGCAAGAAGGAAATCCGTCATCTTATTATGCCATTCAACTCGATGATGAGGAACTGTTAATGAATATTTTTTGGGCGGACTATAAAATGATGGTTGACTATGCACATTTTGGTGATGTTGTTTGCTTTGATACAACATACAAAACCAATAATGAAGAACGACAATTTGGTTTATTTGTTGGTTTAAACCATCACAAGCAATCAGTTGTGTTTGGTGCTGCTCTATTATATGACGAGACAATTTCTACATTCGAGTGGTTGTTCCATGTTTTTGTTAAAGCAATGAATCAGAAGGAACCTGAGACTAGTATTACTGACCACGATGCAGCAATGGTGAGTGCAATAGCTTCAAATTTGCCAAATACATATCATCAGCTTTGCGTGTGGCACATGTATCAAAATGCTGCTATGGAGATTAACGATGTTTTTAGAAAAAATCTAGAATTTGTGAAGGACTTCAAAAGGTGTGTCAATGACTATGATAATGATGAAGAGTCTGAAGGGGCTTGGAAAAGAATGATTGAAAAATATGATCTTCATGAAAATAAATGATTACAGAAGAGATTTGAGAGAAGAGAAAAGTGGGCTCTAGCATATGGAAGAAACACATTCTGTACCGACATGTCCATCACCCAACGAAGTGAAAGCTTGAATGCGTTGGTTAAACAATATCTTAACGGTGAGACATATTTGATGCGTTTCCTTGAACACTTTGATAGGTTGTTGGACGATCGACGCTATCAAGAGTTGGAAGCTGATTCCAAGATGAGTCAAAGCATCCCTTACATGCATCAGCAATGGAAGATATTGAAGCATGCGGCATCAGTGTACACCCCTACCATGTACAAGTTGTTTGAAAAATAAATGGTCCATATTGTGGAACTTGATTTAGCAGTTGATCGTGTTGAAGGAACAAAAAGAGAATTTAAAATCACTGATGAAGACACTAATCGTGAATGCAAAGTCTTGTATGACTCATCATCTTATGAACTTCTATGTAGTTGTCGAATGTTCGAATTTGTGGGGATCCTTTGTAAACACAGTCTCAAAGTATTAGATCACTTGAATGCCAAGAGTATCCCCGAGCGCTATATTCTGAAGCGATGGACTAAGAAAGCAAAGGAAGGTATCGTTTTTTATCATCGGGGGTGTAGATTACAGGTTGATCTACAACATGATACATCAGTGAGATATAAAGAGTTATGCAGCATGGCTATTCAGTTAGTGACAAAGGCAGCACCTTATGATAAAGCTACTCAGATGATTTTTGGTACTCTTAAGAATGCAATGAAAGAACTTGATATTATTCAGGGGACAATGATTCCAAGTGGAAAAACTTATTGGAAATGACATAAGGGTTCATTGGAGATTGAGGTCTATATATGGCAGGTGTCGAGAGGTATCAAGTTTCAACGAGGTATACTGGAAATCATGGTGTGACCTGAGAGGCTCGCAGCGAGTGAACAGGGTATAGAAATCTCATCTATCTGGGGTTGCTTGCCGAGTAGGTATAGAAATCTCATATATGCGGTGTTTTTATGTTTGTTAGTTGGCTCCTCTCTACTTCTAAATTCCAGACCCTTGTAACTTTGAATTTTATATGGAATCAAATAGCAATTGTCTATCGGCTTCTCAAAAAAATATACAGAAGAAAAATTGAAGTTCTGAGATGTGAATATACATTTTCCTTAAAGTGATATTTACCTTATTTAAAAAACTGAATTTGTTAAAAGATCTAGACAATCACTTTCAGGATACAACAAAACTTTAATGAAAATCCACAGATAGCAATTTTGAGGATTTTCTACAACTCTACGAAACTATTTAAAATTGATGATAAAATATGTTAAACCGACATTTGGGAATTTATAAGACATTCAGGGTTGTTTCTTTCAAATGACAACATCCTTTCAATTTGAATATGCATCCTTAAAAAAATAATCATATGTTTTGAAAATAACACGCTAAAATGCATCCATGTGCGCACACACCACGTGTATAGGCAACTTTCACTCCACATCTTTTCCAAAGACATCACTCAACCATTGATCCTCTTTATAAGATGAGAAAAACAATTAATTTTAATCAATGATGACTCTTCACTAAAGGAGACCATATATTTTAACAAAAAAAAAAGAGAGTTAAGAATGACACGTGGGAGCTACACACATAATTGGATGCATCATTTTCCCATAAATAAATACTTCTTACATGCATTCAGCCTCATTTCTTGTGTGCGTGCGACTGTGTGTTTGGATGTAGAGGGTCTTAGTAGATATCTATTTGTGAGGTGAGCAATTTATATTCACGGCATGGAGATGGGCGATGTTCATGGCAATTTATAATCAACATGTTCTTAGCAACCACACAAAACCTCCCCCAACCTTGAATAAGACGTTGTATCATCTCTCACACATTCTCTGTGTAAATTTTCTTCCCACGAGACTGGGAATTCCAAATGGCCTAGAATGAATTGATTGGCATAAAAGTTAAATGAGTGGTCTAGATAAAAAAAAAATCATATCCAATAGATAAATTTTTTTTAATAATGGTAGATTAATGATACCGCAGTAATAATGCTAAAAACCGAAGTTATATTTTTTTTAAATGATACTTCTTATGCAACAACCCACAATTATAAATCAAAGTTACATTGTTTGAAGAACAATACTTTTTATGCAACAATCCATATTAAAGGTGGTGTTTTCCCTCAATAAGAATAGTGGGTCAGAGGTCCGCCTCTGGGTGAGGATCCGGGTCATCATTCCTGAGATCCTGCACACAGAGAGCCCAGGGGACACCGATGTGGTGCCGGCCAAAGGGACACCGATGCCTAAGTCAGTGGAGTGAATGAATGGAGATGATGAAGATAAAGAAGATGACTCTAGAACCAGAAGACTATGGTGTTTTTCGAGTGCTTGCTTGTGAATGTCCTTTCTCTCTCCTTCCCTCACCTTTTTAACAGAGTGTGTGGCAACGTCATTTTCTACCCAAACGTCTCTTTGTCTCGGTCAGAATCTTCTGTGGTGGGATTTGAGGCTGGGGATTTGTTATGATGTCATGGCCATATGTCGCCCTCTTGTTGTCCCTAACTATGACTGCAATGAACAGTGACAGGCGGCTTGTCGGGGTCAGGGCATGTCTCTACCAATTCCCGAGGTAGAGCAACCCTAGCCCTGCCACAAAGTGTTAATGGCCCCCCTCTTTCTATGGTTAAGACCGGGTTCGAATCCAATTCAGGATGATCAGTCTTGGGGATGCTCCAATGGTCGTATTTGTCGATGTGGATTTTTGACGATCTAAAAAAATAAGGTCGTCGTTAATCCAGGTTCTTTCGATCTTGGATCCGGTCCGCACGTGACGTACCGAATCGCCGTTCGAAAGATCGTCCAAGTTCGCTCGACCGCTCCCAAGGACGCTGTTGTGATCGCCACTTGCTTTTCCTTAAAAGCAAGAAAAGAGAATTTCTTCTGTTACTCGCTTTTGCCGGGAAATAGTGGATTCTCTTCACGTTGACGCAGCCGGCCACGCAACGCAGTGAAGCTCAGGCACCTCGCACAAAATGATCAAGATCTAGTCAGAAAAGAGTGTAGTAAATTATTCTAAAATAAAATTAAAAAAAAACCAGAAGTTAGACAAGTGGGGGTGGATTGTCGAGTTTGACAAGTGGAGGTGGATTGTCGAGTTTGACAAGTGGGGGTGGATTGTCGAGTTCGACGAGTGGGGGTTGATTGTCAGGATCGACGAATCAGGAGTTGATTGTCGAGATCGACGAACCCGGCGTTGATTGTCACGCTCGACGAACCAGCGTGGATTGTCGAGTTCGACAAATGCAGGTGTGCTTGTCGGGTTCGACAAACCAATGGGGATTGTCGGGCTTGACAAATTAGGGGGGATTGTCGAGGGTTAGCTCGAAGAAAATTTAACAAAATTAGTGGAATATTTTAACAAGAAACTGAGATAAAAAAAACATAAAATATTAAAACAAAGAAAAGAAAAACTATATACAATAATAATAATAATAACAACAACAACAACAACAAGAATATAAAGTAGTAAACAACAAACGAAGTAGATAAAAGCAGAATAAAAGGGGTTAGTAGTCCTTGGGTAAGCACCCAAACTTGCAAGGAAAGTGTTCAAATGGTTCCTAAACCAACCGGTCGATGATCCAAATTAGGGTCGTCCGTCAGCTGCGTATAGTTTCCAAAAGAACTGATAATAGTCCAATAAGGTACTCCAACACTCTCAACTTCAATTAAACTTACATTTATTTAGTAAATAAGATTATTACAACTTGTTTACAAGGTTGGAAAATGTGAGATATGAACAAACTCAAGAAAAATGAAAAAAAGAAATGGAAGATGGAGGTGGGTTGGGGTGGAAATGGGAAAGGAAAGGAAATGATTAAGCTTTTCTATCTTCTCTTCCTCTCCTTTGGCTGCTGTGGTGGTGATTGGGTGGCTGAACTCGGATGGGGAGGTTTGGGGGGTGTTTAAATGCTTCTCTCTCTTTTCTTTCCTTCTTCTTCTTCACATTCACCCCTCCTTTTATAGTCAAACCCATCCAATGGGGTGTTGACACCTCAATGGGGGGTATTGAGTGCCCCCACGCCGCTCCCACGTTGCTCGGAGTGGCTGACATCGGTGGAGAGGTCGCAAAATACAGCCCATGCCGTCCTTTTTCGAGCTTATCTGCTCCAGGTTTTTCGACGATCCATCATCCCTTCGCCGAGAGAGACGATCTTGGTAAGGATTGTCTCAGTCGACAATCCTGTTATGGATTGTCCAAGTTGACAATCCAAGAAGCGTTTGTCAAAGTCGACGATCCAAGAAGGGCTTGTCGCGATCGACGATCCGAGTAGGGATTGTCTCGGTCGACAATCCGAGTAGGGGTTGTCTCGGTCGACAATCCGAGTAGGGTTGTCCAAGTCGACGATCCAAGTAGGGATTGTCTCAGTCGACAATCCATGAGGGGGTGTAGATGATGTGCATGAAAGCTTAAAAGAGAGAATTTGATGCATGTGTTTATATAGATTCATGATATATAGAGTTAAACACTTGAGAAATCATAGCATACTAGAAAATAATGCATTTGGAACAAGTATTGAACCGATTCAGATATCGCTAGGGATAAGTAAATTAGATCCAAATCGGTCAAAATGGGGTATCTACAGTATTGAGTATAAATGGCTAGTCTGGTCGGCTGATCTTGATCGTTCATGAGACAGTGTTGGTCTGGTTCCCGAATTGTCCTAACCTGGCGAGAAGGTACTCCCCAGACATGGCTCCTTGGGTAGGTTTCCCCGAGTGGGACTCCTTAACAAGAGAACTCGATCGTTCTCTTCAAGTGATCTGTGTTTGGTCACGTTCTGGGCTAGATCTCACCGTCCATTTATCCGACTGTCCAAGACCCATGACACCTCCAGGAAGAGCGCGAGATTTCCCTTTTACACATATTTAACAACCAAAATGTTGTTTACTATAGGATTGAGTCGCCTGAAAGACCAATCCAAAACTAGCATGACAATTTATCAAACTCCAACATCTCAAACCAAACTGTTTTTCTAACCCAACTCCCCAAATATTCGGGTACAACCCATCATGATCATGTTCATATTGGACCAAACCCGGGTTGTAGTCTTAATCGTATGGGGTTTTTTTAATATACACTCGTCCATTAAAATACATATTATTATAAAAAATAAAGTATATATTAAAATAAATCAATATATTATATCTTTGAAAATTAAAAAATAATTTTCATACATTATGATAATACAGTATATATTGCGTTATCATAGTGTAGAAGTTCAGAGACCATCTAGAATATTACAAACAAAGCAAAGGACTGCATGTATCAATGTCTTTTTTATATTAAATTTATTTAATGGGATAAGAAATCTATGAGGAATGGTTGAAGAGAAGGAATGTTTGACAAAATTTGTAGGGGTCTATTAGTCTAAGATCATCCAACAAAGACATGGTATTAGGTATTACATGTAACCTCAATTGCATGCTTTTATAATTGTTAAAGAATAATTATTAGGAGAATATTACGTCTTTATTATCATTATTGTGATATTATTAGTTTCCTAGTTTTACTAGTTTCCTTTTCTGATATTTTAGGTTTTCCTCTATGTATATATAAATAGAGCATTTGACTCTTCTAATACAATAACAAGAATTCTTTTTTCCTTTATTCTAACATGGTATCAGAGCTACCTCAAAAACCCTAGATCTACAAAAAAAAAAAAATTTCCTTCTTCCCGCTCTGATTGGGGAATCTTCAATCGGAGCGGGGGAGGACTCTTGGTATTCATTTTTTTTTCTTCTTATTTTTCTTTCTCGGACCTCTTTCTTGAGATCTGACGATCGTGCCACCATCGTCGTGCGCCGTTTCCGCTCTTCTTCATCCTCTTCTTCTTCTTGTCGCCGGAGGCCCCCTCCTTTGCCGGGAGTCTCTTGTCGGCCTTTAGCTTCTTCTCCGGCAGTTTCTTCTCTGCGGTCTTCTTCTTGACCGGCTTCTTCCCTGCCATCACGTGTCGCGTAGCCTTGCCCAATCATGCCTGGATCTCCACTGCCGCGTCGCGCAGCCCTGCCCAACCGTGCCTGGATCTCCACTGCCGCGTCGCGCAGCCCTGCCCAGCCATGCCTGGATCTCCCCTGCCGTGTTCGCAGCGTCCTGCCATGCACCGTGTTGCGACTCTGTCATCTTCTCATTTTTGTGCAAACTCTAAGATTACTACCCTTCAGAGTTTGGGAGAGGGTGTTAAAGAATAATTATTAGGAGAATATTACGTCTTTATTATCATTATTGTGATATTATTAGTTTCCTAGTTTTACTAGTTTCCTTTTCTGATATTTTAGGTTTTCCTCTATGTATATATAAATAGAGCATTTGACTCTTCTAATACAATAACAAGAATTCTTTTTTCCTTTATTCTAACAATAATAATAATAATAATAATAATAATAATAATAATAATAATAATAATAAAAGAATTGGTGATTTCAAGTTGTCCATAAGTTCATTGTAGTATTTTAGAAGTCAAACATGTAGTAGTGGTGGATTGCATCAAAAAGACATTCAATGTGACAAGATTGTTGACAATCTAAATATAGAATAGATAAAAGCCTATGTTAAAGTTGATAATAACGTTTTGAACAATGTTCCATCCTGTCACTTTTTTAGCCTCATTTAAATTCATGTACATTTTAATTTTTAAAATAACATGTTTCGTTTAATGAAATATATATTTTTATAAAAAATTAAGTATATATTTTAATGAATTATATGAACTCATTTATTAAAAACATAAAAAAATTCTAAAGAGGTGTATAACTTATTAATGTAAATATATGCAACTAACGAGATATATGAAAAAAAAACTGTGCATAACAACGCTTTTATGCTTTATTAACACTTATATTTTACAAAAAATGTTTGTATATATTTTCAATTTATAAGTAATTTATTTACAAGCACACTTTTGGCGAATACGATATTAACTTTTTGTAAACTTTTTTTTTGTATGTTTGATTGAAGAATTTATGAGTAGAGGTAAAATTTTGAAAAAAATGGTGTGATTTGTCAAACTCAGTTTTTTTTAAAACTCAATTGAAAAGGATATTACTCAATATTTATAGAGGAATTACAAAAAAATCCTCTCAGATATATCTAAACATTCATTTGATTCTCAACACTAAAATACAAAAAAAATTATTAGGACAATCATTTTTATATAGTTTTATTTGGGATTCACGTACACTTAAGGGAGAATAACAGTAGAATAGCCCTTATTCGCTGTTTGTTTGGAGCGGATAAACCCTGATAGCTATGCATGGATAAACAAACATAAGACCTGATAACAATTCCACTAAAAAATGAGAATAGCTTTATCGGGGCATCTATTCCCGAGAATAAAAATACCATTTACCATCATTATAAAAAAATTATCTCACATCCTTTTACACAACCCAATCATTACCCAGATTAAATCTGGTCCGTCCATCTATTGTACCCAATAAATAACAACAAATTGCAGCCATTGATTGTTTCCATTTCCCATATTCAATCTCAACCACTAAAATTAAAAGTGAGATTTAATCTCCACCCTACACCTGTCACCCACCACCCGTCCTCTTCATCCCCGTCTACTCCCTTGTCAAGATCTCCGCCTTGATCAACCGCCGCACGAGCTCCGGCCGCGGCACATTCTTGAAGAGGCTGAACACTATCATGGCCATCGGATTAATCGCCAAGATGATCATGGGGTTTTGATCAGAAGTCTCTTCTTCTCTTACAAGATCGACGTGGAGTGCAAGGGTGCTGTTGTTGCTCGGCGTGTGTTAACAAGAGGCAAATCAGTCATCGGAAGAAGCACAAGTCTCGCGCTCTTGCTCGGCCTTTCGGTGCTCTCTGGCGCGGTGGGGGTGCTGAATTTCGTGTCCCAATTGATGATGTTTCTGTTGGTTCTGTATTACCTGATATCTTTGGAGTCCAGCGGGGCAACCGAGCAAGTACTCGCAATGCTCGACGATGGGAGGGGCCGGGTTGTCAGAGATGGGGGGACCAAAGTCGAGAGCGACCCAGATGAAAAACAGAGGGCTTAGAGATGGAGAGTCGTAGTAGGTTATTTAGTGAGAGAGAGAGAGAGCTCCTCCTGTCCTTCTCTATTTCATTTTTACGTGGGTCTGATTTGGGGGTGAGTTTTTTTTATTATTGTATTTTCTTTTTTTTATGTGGGTCGAAAAATATAAATTTAGGTGAGTAATGAATGTAAATTTAACGATTATTTACTAGGGCTATTTGATACTGTAAAAAGATGAAGGTTGATAATAAAATTTGTTAATTAATATCAGTCATTTTATTAGGCAAAAATAAAAACATTTTAATTTAATACTATTTATGACCAAGGGATTGAGTAAATTTAATTAACACATAACCCATAATTAGAATCATTACAAAGCAATTGGAATCAACACTAAGCATACATAGAGTTAATTGTTCAATATATATAAAGGTTCATCATCAAATATTACATAAGATGGACAGTTCAGATTTAATTACACTCATCATGGATTAATTTATATTCATCGATTACACCAAACACAAATTATATTACAGGGGCAAAGTTGACATTTTAAAAATAATAACTCTCAATCCATCCCTTATCAACCATTTATCATAGTTTATTCTAGGTCAACCAAACACCAAAAATATGAATTTTACATTTCCCAATAAGAATAAATAAGAATAACAGAAATTGCAACCAAACACGGATATACTTATTCTGCCAAACACTATTATCTATCTCCGTATAACTATCATGGCTGAATAAGACAATTCTACTTCCCAAACTGGGGCCTGGGTTTACATGATGCATAGAATTTGTGGATAAGCATATGTTGGACTGTGCATACATTTTTATTTTTAATAATAAAAATATATCGAGTAATGGTAACCATGACGTGAAACATGAAAAATCTCTACAACAAGGATGATGGTGTGCCCTCTCCGAGTCGCTTCATGTAGCATCAGAGGTGGTGAAGACCATGTTAGAAAACCATTTGAACTGGAACATCAGCGTGGTGCCTGTAGAAGGGTCTCCAACGCTCAAGTTTGAGATGACCACAAAAATATTTTATTTTAACAATAAAAAGTGGATAATGATATTTTTTTACCTTTCTCAGTGAAAGTAGGTGACATATATGCGTCGTGAAGACCAATGATGGGACATTACGTGACGTATTCGTAGCTAATTAGAGGGCATGAATGATCTCATTTACCTATGAGCCTTTAATCTGGTTCACCTTGGAATAAACGACGGAACCTAGGCCCTCAACTGTTTGGGGACTCCGACAGTTTAGATACAATGCATGAGCGTAATACATGTTAGATGATAAGATCTTATTATTTTTTCAGTGTTTTATAAGTCAGACCGGACCGGCTTCTAGTCTAATTAACCCACCTAACCTAATTTGTTTAAAAACCGGTCTAGAAATGAAAAACCATTCAACCCGCCAGTTTTTGAAAACCAGTATTAAGTTAGATGAACCGATTGGTTTTAAAATGTGTAAATCCATATGAAAAAGAATAAATAACTTACCAAAAAATATTTTTTTAGAGAACTTACAAAAAATATTAAACAGAGTCTTTCTAATTTTAATTAATTGGAGCTTTTAAAAGAATTCAATCTTAATTAATTCATCATCGAAATTAAGAGAAAATGATTTTAGAGGTTGTGATTTGCCTAATTGCACTTCAAAAAGGAGAAAACAATAGGAGGTTTTACAATAGATATCTCCTCTTAGAAAAGGTAGTTCATATATTTATTGAACTTGAATGTCATGTAAAATATGTATATTAAAATCAAGGGATTTTTAGTTTTAAGTCCCCGGAAACTTAATTTAGTTCCCTCATTCATATTATTTTAGTCCCTGCAAAATGATAATTTAGGAATAGATCTTCCAGGGACTTATTCCTAAATTATTATGTTTGTTTTTTATTAGAGGGACCTATTCCTAATAAAATCAGGGACTAAAACATAGAAGAAGTGAGGGATTTTATATTTCTAGTTTAAAACTAAAAATCCCTAAAATCAACTTAGTTATTCATATTAAAACCTTGATTATAAATAAAATCATCATAGTTTTTAAATTGTTGTGTTGTTAAATGAGGACTTGAAAAGGTAACAAGACTTCATAATTATGATTTTTTTTTAAAAAAATGTCTTACATTATTTATAAATTTAAATTATTAGCATAATTAATATATTTATTATGTTATGATGATGTCACGATTTGATTCCAATTAATTTTTAACCTGATTATTTTTTCGATTTAATGAAATATTCAATTTTAACACATTGATATAGATTTCATATATTATGTTGGATAATATATGAAATCTGTAATTCTACAGACTACAGAGCCCTACGCGGCTACCTGGGCTCTTTATAATCTCTCCAATGTCAGCTGGCCCACCCGCACGTAGTCCGGACAGATATATCCTGACACCCAAACAGCCATCCCGTACTATCCCTCCCCTCGCGTGCTCGAGCGACCCCAAACTTTTTTGTGATTTTTTGTCGACGCCCTCCCCGAAATCATCATCCGTACACCCAAGTCCTTTATAGAAACCCTAAGGGGTATTTTAGTCATTACATGAGTCTCTTCCACCGTTCCGTGGTCTTTTTTTAAGGGAAAAATTCAAATAACCCCCTGCTCAAAATTCATATAACCTCCTAAATTAACCTATGTAAATCCAAACAGTTACTGAGTTAAATTTTTGTTGTATTCAGTTTAGTTAAATCTCATTGAAAACACATTAAACCAACAACCACCTACAATGTCCTAAATAATGCAGAAAACTCTTTATAAATAATTATTTTACCCCTCAAATAGATTATAAAGCTCTATGGGAAACCATCATTTATAAATGATTTTTTATATTTTTAATACATTGTAATGGTTTTTTTAGCATATTGTAATATCTAACTAGGGTTAATCAAACATAATATTTTTCATCTGTCGTCAAAATTTTTACTCACGGGGTTATTTGAAGGGGGTCATGGAAAAGTCAGGGGTTATATGGATTTTAGGTAGTTTACAGGGGGTTATATGGAATGTTTCATTTTTTTTTTAATTTTTTTTGTAAAGAAACCAAATATTAAAAAAATTAAAATAAATAAAAACAGAGAAAAACTAATTAGGGAGGACTATTTTATTTTATTTTATTTTATTTGTTATTGTTGTTCTCTCATCTGTTCCTCTCGAGAGGAAAGACAAGACATTTTTTTTCTTCTTCGTGGAAGTCACTTTCAATCCCTTAAAAAAAAAAACCCCTAATTTTCGTCAAGTTCAGTGATTCCATCGATCTTTCACGCGGAGAGTGCGGTCGAGGAAGCCTCGATTGGGGGATTGGATGTGCTGATCTTCTGATTATGGCGGGATCTCCGTCGGATTGTTGAGTTTTTCATTTTTGTTGAATTTGTGTTGGAGGAGTCGGTTGAAGATGAACGGGAGGGGCGGGGGCGACAGTCCCTCTGACGCTTCATCCCCGGCGCCGCCGCCTCCGCTGGACTGGAGGTTCTCTCAGGTGTTCGGGGAACGGGCGGCCGGGGAGGAAGTTCAAGAAGGTACGGCCTCAGCTCATCTTTTCCCTACTCTTCATTTTCTCTTCCCGGCCTTAGATCCATACTGATTAGGGTTTCAATTGATGTTATTTTATCGATTCACGCTTCGTCAGTCGGTACGTGAAAGTTGGTTATTGTCTTATAGAAGATCCGTGCTCATGAGATGAATATGTTTGTGGAATTTTGAAGTGACTGTGGATTTGTGAGATTCTTGGTTTGAGACTCACATGGAAAGATTTTATTTTTCTGTTATGTGATGGTTCATGAGCTCCAAATGTTTTCTTTAGTTTTGCAGTTTGTCCAGCTCAATTTGCTTTTTGATGTTATGATTGGTTGGGCAGAGAGGAGGGTTAATGTTTGTTGATTTTTGCAGTCGACATTATCTCAGCCATTGAATTTGATAAGTCGGGGGATCACCTCGCCACGGGAGACAGAGGGGGTCGAGTGGTCTTGTTTGAGGGGACGGATGTTAGAGAGGTACATGCATTTTAATTTTGCTCTCTCTGACTGATTCATACATGTTGCATCGGTGGTTTAATTTTTAAAGCATAATATTTTGTGAATGAATGATTTGTAGCATGGGTCTCGAAGGGATCTAGAAAGGGAAGATTATCTGATGGTCAGGCATCCTGAGTTTCGGTACAAGACAGAGTTTCAAAGCCACGAACCAGAGGTGCCATTCTTTAATGCATTCATTTTGCTAGATGGTATATATTGATTTGTTGAATGAAAATAACTGGATTTTTTTTATCATGAAATCAGTTTGACTACCTGAAAAGTTTGGAAATAGAGGAGAAGATCAACAAAATTAATTGGTGCCAAACAGCCAACGGTGCTTTGTTTCTTCTCTCCACCAATGACAAAACCATTAAATATTGGAAGGTGAGCAGGACTTTCCATTTTAGGAGGGCTTCCAACTCATATCTTTAATATCATAATATGATTTGTGGCTGTTACTTAACATTTCAAGTTTAAAGCTTCCGTTGTTTTCTGGGACTCAGATACTCAAATCCTAATCAATTTATTTTACTTAATCGTTCACTCTCATAGATGGATATGACATGTAGCCAAGAATGATCAAATCCTTGATTTCACGTGGATGGCTATGTTAGGATTGTTAAATTTGTGCAAGTTTGTTATATATTTGTAGTTGGCTTAAATTTTATAATATGAGATTTGTTAAAAGACCTGACTTATATGGTAAGTCACTTAAGCATTATGCTGATCAGATGCAATCTATCATCTATCGTACACTGTTGATACATATTAGATGTTATGTAATAGTGAGCAGCAGACATAATAGAGAGAAACAATTCTGTTTGCTTAAGGTTGTGTGTAATGTGAAATAAAGTTTTGCCAGATATTCAAGCAAAGGAGAAATCAGATCTACAAAGAGTGAGACGAGATTGTTTATATGTGTTTCTGAGTTCCAATTATCATGCATCTTCTACAGAATGTATTAGAATGCCATATGCAATCTTGAGCAACAAAACTAAAGAAGGAGAAAAGACGTTGATTTTATTATTTATATTTGGCATCTATATAATTTCTGATGCCATTTAAAGCACCACTGTTTGTTAAACTTTATACTTCATTATTCTACAAAACCTGGTTTTTCATCCCTGTACATTCTACAGACCTCATTTTTCATCCTTCTAAATTCTATTCTCCTTGGATATAGGATCTCACCATGAAATGGTGCATAAGACAATCTGATATTAAGGTCTTTAGTAATGGTAGTCTAACTTTTAGCCATCTGCAACTGGAATTTCCATAAGTTGACCATGCATGACAATATTCTATTTTACTATTTTGGAAAAGTGTGCTTATGTGTAATATAAATACATTGTCTAAAGATCACACATATTTAAGTGGAAAACAACCTTAATAGACACAGTGTGATTACTTTTGGGGTGGGGATTCATTGTTGAATGGGATCTGTAGGGTCCATCAAGCTTTTAAGTATACAAGACTAATGTTTTGATAGAATGCCAGTTTGTGTATAGGAAAAGATCAGGATACCACTAGCTTTTAAGAATATAATTCCAATCCTTTGATAGAACTTTAGTTTGTGTGAGGGAAAGTATTGCAGACCTCACTAAAGTATCATGTATTTTCAAGCATGTCGCTTGATTTTTCTTCTTGCAGCTTCATTTCCTTTAGTTGGAGTAGTCCTTCCATCAAACCTTCTCTTCATTTTTTTGTTAGTGCAGTGGATTCTTTGATTTTGTTCTAAGTACTTGCTCAACTCGTTATCTGCAATAATCAAACAATAATGAGTCACAGTTTTTTGGAATTAGAAATTATGTTGTTTACTGTATTGTTTATCGAGCTTCTTTTCATTTTTTGATAAGTAATGATGTTTCCATATCCCCCTTTCCTCAGAACATTCTCTTGCAACTTCTTGGTAGTATTCTCAGTAACTGAGTCCTTTCCTTTTTGATTTTCTATCTATGCTGTTCAGGTGCAAGAAAAGAAGGTCAAGAAAATTTGTGAGATGAATATGGATCCTTCTTGTTCTGCAGAAAATGGTAGCATACTGAGCCCAAGTACACCAATTGACTCAAAAATGTGTCTTGCAAATGGTGGATGTTCGGAAAAGCCTTACAACCATTTGAGCAACGATTTCTCATTCCCCACAGGGGGTTTTCCTTCGCTACGTTTACCAGTGGTAGTTGTACTAAATCCAGCATACTTATTTTCCTTATGTGAGGTGTACTGGTGATTGTTTTATATCGGTGGCTAAGATTTTCTGTGCTATGTTAAATTCATGCTAAATTCCTTTTTCTTCCCTGTTCAATTGGGCTATGTTTTTTTATTCCTTTGTAGGTCACTACATATATTTTGTATCCCTTGTTCATTAATTAACATCACTTGTGACTTTGTTTGAGTTTCTGTGTTAGTGTCTCAAATGCCTGTTCGTATTTATGTAGGTAGCCAGCCAGGAAACAAGCCTTGTGGCCAGATGTCGAAGAATATATGCTCATGCTCATGACTATCACATCAATTCCATTTCTACTAACAGGTGTGCTTAAATCTCGTAGTGCAATTTGCACTTTTTGTTATGTCAATCATTCTGTATCCCTGTATAGGTCTGTACATGGACAACCATTGCATTGATCATGGAAATAAAAGAGATAAACCAAGTTGTTTGTTTGTTTTTATTCTAACAAACATTTTGTACAAGTTGCAACCTTTGATATCTGAATGGAACTTTGTGATTCCAATCCGTTCAGTGCTATAAAACTATTGATCTATAGGTTTAATCACTGTGTCAATGTGTAGGGTTCTTCTTTTGAATGAGGCTATTGTGTGTGCACCATCTGTAGGTAGTTGATAGCCGAATCTGTATTGTGGAAGGTGCTCTGATTCTGGATAGGAACTAAAGAATTATATTTGTAGTACTAATTTTTTCAAGCTGTAGGTGCAATTTTACAGTGGGTGATAAAACAAATGTTAAAATTCATAACATTTTGAGAAAAATATGACTGGTGTTGAGCAGTTGGCAGTTACATTGCTGGATCCGCCACTTCAGATATCTCTGAGGAGTGAGGGATAATGATAAAGCTTTCTTGTGAAAGGATCTGAGCAATATTCGTAGGGTGTGAAGCGAGAGCACTGAACATTGAGGTCTCTATACATGCGTGTCAGATTAGTCTTTTAAAGGCTGTTTTATCCAAGCTCCCCATTTAATAGTCTCATTCAGGTCCATCAACAGTGACGCGATCTCCGCTTCCTCCCCCTGAAGGTTCCTTTGAAGTCTTGTCTCCCAATTTTCTCCATTTTCTCCCCACCCAATATTGACTAACCATTGCATCCTTGAGATGTTAGTTTCCTCTTGTTTGTTTCATTTTCTCTCTGTGATTTCATTGTTATGGAATTCCTCAGCTTTTTGTTCAATCCAATGCATTTCATATTTGTCAGTTATGCATTATAACTAATTTAATTTGTTATCATTACTGTAACTCGAAATTTTGACTTATTATACAGTTGTATCACTGGACATATGATGAAACCTCTCATTCTTCTGACATTGAATTATAGATATCTCACATGTTATTTTCTATTTCTAGTGATGGCGAAACTTTCATATCAGCTGATGATTTGCGGATAAATCTTTGGAATCTGGAAATAAGCAACCAGAGTTTCAATATTGTTGATGTGAAGCCAGCAAACATGGAGGATCTAACCGGTAAGAATCCCTTTCAATTTTAAGTTACATCAAGAATATTCATTGCCTCTTTTATGAGGAATTGCAAAATTGTCTGGTGATGGGGAAGAAGCTTCTCTAGTTTGAAGTTCCCATTTTGCAAGAGGAAGTTAGGAAATTCTAGAGAAAGGTTTTGCCTCTGAACATCCTACGAAATAACATTTTAAATTTTTTTTAGTGAAGTCTTAGGTGGATAACATATTAACATGTAGTTGTCTGTTTGATCTTATCATATATTTCTTTGAGGGGAGGTGGGAGCAAACCACCTTTAATTTTATTAATAGTTGTAAAAGGGGACATAAAATCTTACCTCCAAAAAATAAAAGGAAGAGATGGTAGGAGATGAGGTATTTGCCTCCAACAAAGCTTCAAATTACATCCACGGCCAAACACATGGATCTGTTTCCGTGTTCAGTGAGTAGCACATTTTCTACACATATCATATCTCTAAGAAATATGAGCTTTGTTTGTTAATAAAATTTCAAGCGGTGACTTCCCACTTTTCTTTTAAAAATGGATGGATGTTCTAGCTGGTACGCCAGTAGGCTATATTCTTGCAACTTTTTTTTTTGTACGTGTGTGAAATCATAGTTTGCTGCGAGGCACTTATTGTTGTTTATAGTCATTCACCATTAAAATACATGAAACATATGTGAATTTATTCATTCATATTAAAATGCATGAAAAATGAGTAATATGATTAAAATTTTCCCTGTGCTGTTGTTGCATGATTGGTCTGTACTGTTACCAACTATAACCACATTTTGGATGATAGTTTTTTCAAGCTCATAATATGGTGGGGTTGGATATGTGGGCTTAGGAGAACAGCTGGTTTTACAAATTGCATCTGTTATTTTTACAAGTTCAGGTTTGAATTATGATTTTTTTTATACTGTTTTAATGAAAACCATGCCCTGCATATTTTTTCCCCCATGATCATATGCAATTTTTATAAACAATTTCATTTATATGTGAATGGATTTCTACTTGCATTTTGGAGCAGCTTCTATTGCTTATGCTCTTTTTTTTTTGGTGAAATGGAACTGTTAGGCCTTCTACCATTATATATAAATATAAATGGAGTACAGACTACAGAGACGTGGAAACAAGGAAAAGAAGGAGAGATTAAGTTGGAAGGATACACCTGAATCAGTAGACGAGGTTTCTACTGACTCCAGTCAGTCCATACAAACACCGCTTATTCTTCTATTACAAGATTAACACCACCCGACCATCAAAACAAGAAAATAAAGAGGCCAAAAAAAGCAAGACTTTACTTGCCCCAGCACAGAAACATCTCCAGTACTTAATGAACTTTTCGATGGTCTCCTCACAAAATACAATGAGGTTCCAAAAATAACTTGGTTCTTGCTGGCAGAATTTAGCATGCTACTTCCTTTCCTATCATTTTTATATAATTTATGAATAAGTGTCATCTATGGAGTGAAGCATGGTCTGAAGTGACTGAGTAGCTTTGTTAGACTTTGTGATTTTTACAATGTTATTTTTCAGATCTCTGGATTTATGGTTCATTTTATCCTTGCAGAGGTGATAACATCTGCTGAGTTTCATCCCACCCATTGTAATACATTGGCCTATAGTAGCTCAAAAGGCTCGATTCGGCTTATCGACTTGCGGCAATCAGCTTTATGTGATACAAATGCTCAATTGTAAGTGATTCCTTGCCATCATCTTGTTCTGCACTTCTCAAAACTTCTTCTGAGAGTTACATGTAACTTTTTCTTCTCCACAACAAGGACAACTTTGCCTGGCATTTTAGTGGTTTCTGGCCTCTCTTGAATGATGACACTTGTTTCACATGAAGTTTTTATCAATGATGACAACTGTGCTTTTTTTTTTTCTTTCCGATTGGTGTGCTATATATATTTCTTTTTTTTTTTTAAAAAGAAAACTTATCCAGTAATCCCTCATTGCTAATAGCTGGGATTTCTGTAATTAATCCCTCATTGGCTAATGGTTGAAAGTCCTGTAAATGGTTCTATGACTTAAGACTAGGAACTTGTGTTTAGAGCCACTGGAGCCATCTAGAGATACTGCTTTTTAAACGCAACATGAAGTATTTTGACACTGACTTTCAATCACATCAGTCACATAATTTTTTTTATTTGTATAAAGAAGATTATTATATTATGGATGTGTTTGTAAAAATTATATTATTGTAATTTATTTTCAATTGTTTCTTTTGCAATACCTGATGCACTGTAACATGTAGGTTTGAGGAGCACGAGGCTCCTGGTTCAAGGTCCTTTTTTACGGAAATCATTGCTTCAATATCAGACATTAAGTTTGGAAAGGATGGAAGGCACATTCTTAGCCGTGATTACATGACCCTTAAGGTTCATTTTCCATCCATGTTAATTTATTTCTATTTATATTGCCATTTATTTTTTTCTTTTTGAAGAGAGATGAGAGCACACCATCCTATGTTTCCTAAGTATCATTTCCCTGAGATATTGGTGGTTTCTCTTGGATATATAATTGCAAAGAGTACACACTCAATATGGCATCACAAATGACAATTCCTTGGATTCTATATGATTATTATCAAGTCATTTTAGGTACTTCATATTGTTTTTATAAATTAGTTGCAAATCAGCAGACAATCCCATTAACTAATTGGATCACATATGCGAATAAAATGATGATGAAAGTGAATCAAAAGTGAACCTATTCTTTATTTAATGTTGTATTTATGTTTATAGGTTATAAGGTTGGCCAGAATGAAATCTATATCTGAGATTCCTAAGATTCATACCCATATTCTTATGCTTCTTCTTGCAGCCGAGACATTTTACACATGAGCCGTATTTTTAGACATATATTCAGTGTTACTTACATTTTATGACTCCATTTAGATGTTTATAACCTAAGGATTTTTGGAGGATTTTTAAACAGAGATAAAAGTTGGTGTGACCGAGGAGCCTCAAATCTTTCTGTTAGTGAAGGCATTTCTATTTTTTTGGTAGTTGTTAGTTTGCTCATCATGGAAGCTGAATGACCATTATTATAGGTTTGCTTTTTGGAGAGAATCTTTATAGAGCTTGTTATTGAAACCTTATGGTTTGGGCTTATCTATAACCTGATTCCATTATCTCTACGATAGTATTGAGAAATTTTTTTTCCCTTTGTGGTATCATCTGACTCATGCTTTATATATTCCATATGTATGAAGAAATTAATGTGACAAGGGTGATTTTTCATTGGCGTGGTGAGTTGATTTAATGATACAAAAGCTTTCTGGGTGCCCGACTATTGCCTCATCCCAAGTGCATACTTTGGTGGATATTGGCCCTATTTTACTGTAATTTCTAAACCTGCATTTCCATTTTGAGGCTGCCTATGTGCCCACCAAGGCCCTAAGTCTTGGACTTCCCTTGGCTGCCCGGGGCTGCCTAGTATCTTTTAAAAAATTGACTGGGTTCATTGGGCTTGAATATTTTTTTGCTATTGTATGTATAGTAATATTTGCTAGGACATTTCTTTTCAGGTGTTTTTCATTCTTTTAATCAAGTAGGCTTGGGGGATTCAAACTTGAGATCTATGGGGACTGGGGAGCAAATCCATAATTTTAGCCAAAGAGCCAACCCTGTGCGGGTTGCAAACTATATATATTATGTTTATAAAAATATGTTACAGGCTACAAAGCACGGACACTTCCCCAGAGGCGCCGTACCCGTGTCGGACACGTGTCGGACACGGACACGGCATGGACACGGCATGGACACGTGTCGGACACGGCTCCAGCCGTGTCTGCCTTCATTTTGTCTTGGACACGGCTGGGACACGGCTAGGACACGGCTGGGACACGGCCCAGCCAGTTTCAGCCCAAAAATAAAAAAGAAAAAGAAAAGAAAGGCCCAAACATAGCCCACAAGTATTCAACCGATTTAAAACATCTTAGAACAACTCATTTAAAAAATATATCTTTCCTAACGTTAAAAAAAATAATGATTCATTAGTTTAAAACAGTGATTTATAAAAACAGTAGTTTATTGGTTTAAAACAGTGATTTATAAAAACAGTGGTTTATTATTTAAAACAATGATTTATAAAAACAGTGATTTATTTGTTTATACAATTGATTATAAATAGTGAATTAAATGAAATGTGTTTGTTTATATAAGATAGTGATACATATTTATTTATTATATTAATTTATTGCCGTGTCCTACCCGTACCCGTGTCCTATTTTTTCAAAAATTGCCGTGTCGCCGTGTCCGTGTCACCGTGTCGCCGTGTCCCGTGTCCGTGTCCGTGCTTCATAGGTTACAGGCTTGTTTACTAGATAATTTTTAAAATAGTGTGGGAGGAAGAAATACCTTTTTATACAATGGCCTAGTGCTTAGATACAAGGGGCGAAGAGAGTAGAAGAAAAATGGGAGAGCAGAAAAATAACATACTGGGAGGGTTAACAGTCAGTTGGAGAGTTGAAGAAAAATGGGAGAATGGAAACGTAACTTACTGGGAGGGTTATTAATGCAACATAAGAACGATAGAAGGATCCGATCTACGTCAAGATCCCATAGAATCCTTGAATCCACAAGGATAAAAACCCAAAAGGGAGATAATTTTATTGATTGATAAAAAGTTATCTCATACAAAAAGCATACAAAAGATGGTGGCACTCCTTATATAGGCCACAAATATTAAATACATACTCATAATGTCAATTATGTTTACTAAAAATAGTAAATACACAATTACAATGATAATTATTAAAAATCTAATAAAAATAAAATAGAAGATCCTAAAATCCTAAATTCATAATTCACCAATAAAAGTTATTATTATGCTTTTAAATAATAAGATTTGTCTATAAATGACAAAATCTCATAAAATTTAATTTTGAGGACTGATTTGAAATTAAATATTCTGTAATGATTTATTTCCAAATCTGTCCTACATCAATTAACAGTCAGCTGGATGGAGGAGTGAAAGCTGGTAATGGGGCTGGCTGACTGGTTCATGGAGAGTGAGTAGGGGATATAAGAAAAGCGATAGAAGAAATCAAGAAAAAGAAGAGAAAAATTAATGATCAGCTGGATGGTGGAGGGAATGACTGGACAGGCTGGCTGAACAGAGGAGGTGATAGGGATAATGTGGTAGGCAACAGTTGTTGGGGAGCAGTTGTTTGCTGAGTTGGGTGGGTGGAATTCTTGAGGACGGGAACTGGAGATGTCATTAGGGGATTTTTTTTTTTTTTTGAAGACGAGTGGTTCTAGCCGCTTGGGCTGTAATGCACCCACCTTGGCAGGATTTGGGTCGCTCACGCCCAAATCTGCCCTGGCGACTGCGTATGCCCCAGTTACAGCGGTGGCCCATGTCAAACACCTAGGTGGGTGCTCATCTCACTTTTTGATATGATGCTTTTATATCATCTGCTTGTATGTTTTTTTTAAAATTAAAATGCGCATGATACTGTTTTCATGGTGTTTATGAAACTTGTTGTTAGTGCATTATTGAAAGAAAAGTGTCACCACGATATCAAATTAATGATTTTTTTCTGTATGTTGTATACCATATGGGCCATAGTACCCTTGCTTTGATAAAGACAATTTGATAAAATTTATTGTGAATTATAATATTTAGTTTGAGGATTCTCAGCTTCTCTACCAGTGATTCTCCGACTTACTAGTCTACTTTGAACATGCTTGAGCAGTTATGGGATATTAACATGGATTCTGGTCCTGTTGCAACTTTCCTAGTTCATGAATATCTAAGGCCCAAGGTGATTACTATTTCTATTTACAGCAGAAGATTGTTATGAGCTCAGATAATTTTGTGCTTAACTGCTTTGATTTTCTTTTTCTGTAGCTTTGCGATCTATATGAAAATGATTCAATTTTTGACAAATTTGAGTGCTGTCTTAGTGGAGATGGACTTCGGGTGGCAACTGGTTCCTACAGGTTTTGTTTTGTGCCTTCTTTTTTGACCTTCTTGGATATCCCTAATTATTAGATCCAAAATCATTGTAAGTGCAATATCATAGATGTGAAGGTGATCTTTTCTTCATTTGAACCAGCAATCTGTTTCGCATATTTGGTTGCGTGCCTGGAAGCGGTGAATCAACTACTTTGGAAGCCAGTAAAAACCCTATGAGGTATAATGATGCTGATGTTGCAACTTTAAGTTGATGTTTGTCGTGAATGAGTGATATCAATGCTTGTGTGAAGATTAATATTTTTATAAGAGCATCAAGGCTACCTGTGTCTCCAAATATTTTTTTTGCAACCACAGATGTATGTCTTGGAATTTTTTTCTGTATAAATGCATCTTTAAAGTCACCATATAGGATGTATGCATTTAGTACATAAAAAGGAGATAATCATACTAACGTTTTTTTAACCGTCGGGGAATTGAATTTTATATCATGCAGAAGACAAGTTCAGAACCCTGCCAGGCCTGCACGTTCTCTGAGCAGTCTAACACGTGCTGTCAGACGAGGTCAGATTTCTCTGTCATCAACAATATTAAGTGTTTTTTGTCACCCATTTTCCCTGCAATGTCCATTGTCATCTATATTTGATAGTTGAAAATTAACTATGATTATAGATGCTGAATGCTGTAAAAATTGAAAATCTGCAATTTTATTAGGGGTGGCTATACTTTATGAGCATACTCAAGCTGATTACTATGCATAACAGGTGCCGAGAGCCCTGGAGTGGATGCGAATGGGAGCACGTACGATTTCAACACAAAACTGCTCCATTTAGCGTGGCACCCGACCGAGAACTCCATCGCCTGTGCCGCAGCAAACAGCCTGTACATGTACTATGCTTAGATTGATGGCCATTGGAAGCAGGAAGGCTCAGCACATCTATTTTTTTTCCTCTTTTTTTGCGGGGCAATGTCATCGGTGGTGAAGGCCACCAACTTCCACGTTAAGTCAGCAATGGCGTTTAGAGACACCACGAGTAAGATTACATCGTAACAGGGGCCCAAAAAGCTGAAGCTGCCGGGACGCAGAGGAAGTTTTAACACACCCTTCCTGGGCAAGCATTTCATTATGATTCTTTCATGAAGATGTTTCCTTTTCTAATTTCTCCTATCAATGTCGGGTTTAGGTTCGAAGGAGCGGTCGAGGCTCCACATCTGGAACATTTAAAAAAGGGGGGGATCGGATGCCGGTAAGGGCTATATTGTATCTTGGGAATCTGCATTTTGGGCATCTGTGGAAGTTTTTAATATTTAAATTTTTTCTTTCCCAATCATCCTGATTAATTGTTGCCTTCCTGTGCTAACCTTATATTCTACTCACTGAGAACGTTTTTATTCTATTGATCACTCTGTATTGTCTTAGCTCAGTTTGTTGATTGAATGGTATTGAATGGTCTGTTATGTTAAGAACACAGCTACTCAAAAAAGTATTTGTAAATTTGTTTTTTGAAATAAGGCCTGGTGCTTATGGATCCATCTTGTTAGTTTGGCTACCATCAGCTCTGCGAACATTCAGGTCTGCTTGAACTCACGTAAGAAGCATCACTTATATAGGGCTTCTCATCTGAAGTTATATTGGGATAAATAACAATTCTTATAGTATAAATGATTTTTTTGTTTGTTTATATTTTTTTAAGAAAAATGTTCTTTTTTGTTCTTTTTACAGTCTCATTTACGGTTTACACTTGTTTGATTTAGATAGTGAATCACTAATATGTATGAATTGAATGCATATATTTTTACCTCTATGGGGCGTGGAATAACCCAAGAGTAATGGGGAATACAAAAAAAAGTTGTTTGATAACAATTGATTCGCATCCTCCCCCTCCCCAGCTCACCTCCACCTCTCTATTACTCTTCCATTGTCTGTGATTGATGGGTCGTCTCTACCTTACTCCTCCAGGTCGCGTATTTCTTTCTTGAAGTCTAAATGCTTGCTTGGTAGAGACATAAACTATTTTTGGGTTTATACATATTTCAAGAATAGATAACTTTATTATTGTATTTTATTAATTTTTGTTATTCTCGTTGGGAACCTTAATAATAGAGATTAAGTTGTTTAGTTGATAAAAAAATAAAATGTGAATAAAGTGTGAAAAATTAATTTAACATGTAGGTCATGTTGATATATAAAATGTGATGACAAATGATTTGATGTGATGACATGCATATCCTTTTATTCTAGTAAAGGACTAACATAATTTTAGGGGGCAGAGAATGTAAATATTAGTTTATTTTCACTGAATTTTACATAATTATATCCACTTATTTTCTCTATCAAAACGTTTTTTTTTTATTCTACTTTATTTCCACGTATTCCTTCTCTATAACTTTGATTAAACGCCGCATAATAGTTTAGCCCTCAAATCTGAATGAAAATATCAATGTATTAAAGAAATATCAAGTTTGTTTGTGTAATATACAATATTATCTTTATATTAAGTGCTAAACTATACATTTAAATTCTCAGATGTCATGTTATCGTCGAAATTAGTGCTCATACTTGAACAAATTTATAGTTGGGACTTGGGAGTGGGAAGAGATGTGAAATATGGGTAAATAGACTCATAAAAATGTGTTTGTGAAAAATGAGGATATATCAGAAAAGGTGAAAATAAATAATATCGGTATTCTATGGTCCACTAAAATCTGTTATGTAATTGAAATTATTTATCTACAAAATACTTGTATTAAAAAAATATATAAAAAATAGGAAATATACCTACAATTTTTCAAAAGTCTTGAAATACCCAAATAAGCTATTTTAAAGAAATCTACCAAAAAAAAAAATCTTTTACCCTATGTCATTTGAATATGTAATAAATCTCTCTAAAAAATGCTTCCATTCTACATCTAATGAACCTTAACAATGTGGAAATAAGTTTTTATTTGAAAATGTGTTTATATGTTTTATATTTTTTAGTACATTAGTAAGAACCATCTTAATAAATTTAGCATCACTATATTTTAGAATTATTTTGTGGTATTTTAAGTTTTTAAAAATTTATTGTATTTTTCTAGATTATTTCTTGTAAATGACGTAAGAATTCTTATACAATTTAATATGTTCCCAATTTTTTTTTTTGAAAATTTAAATTTACCATAAAAATCCTTTTTAAATTAGGAATGCTATTTTTTAACAAATTTAAAAATCATTTTCAAAGAAAAGTCAAATTGCTTTGTTAAAATTAATATTGAGTTTGATAAATTTTAAAAAGGGTGAAAGATAGTTTATAAGGCAAGATTGGTTTAAAAAAAAGACTTTTTGAATTTAATTTTAATTAAATAGGCTGATTTTGTATAAACCTTTTTTAGAAACTTTTTAAATAGTTTTGGTTATTTTTCCTTAAAAAATAAATTATTGATTCAATTGACATACCTTCGAAAACCAAAACCAGGGAAGCCATGGCGACGGCCTCACCGTCTCCGCCGTCGCAGGAGGTCAAGGCGGAGCTCCACTTGAAGAACAGGGAGAAGCTCGTCCGATCGATCGCCAAACACCTCGCCTCGTCCTCCCGACCAATCGAAGGCCTCGTCTTACTCCAGGTCTCCCCCCTTCACATACCTCTCACCGATTCGATCGAACCTCCTCGTCTTGTTCGATATCATCGTCGAATTCTGTCTTGTTTGTTCTCTTTCAGGGGGGCGACGAGCAGACGCGGTACTGCACCGACCATGCCGAGCTATTCAGGTCGATCGATTGCTCTTGTCAAAAAAAAAAAAATTAAGGTTTTTGGGTTGGATTTGTGGTTCTACATCATACATCATGATTATTATCGTATATGCGCGTCTTTTTTAATTAGTCGTGAATGATTTTGTATGCATTGATGGGTATAATGTGTTCTATGAGAAGCATTTTATACAGTATTGGTTTTTCATTCTGTGATCTGCAATCAGATATCTACAATGCATTTTTTGGTGATTTTGAAGATCATTCATTTTTACTGAATTGGTGATGTTTTGGGCAATGTTTAAAAGGAACCATTAGCCATCTTATGTCGCAAAATTTGCTTTTTGTGCAATATTGATGACTGGGTTTAATTGCTGGTCATTTGTTGAGCAATTTTTTCAATGGTATACAGGCAGAGGAGCTATTGTGTATTGATAATCGTGATATATGTTGTTAACTGTTTGTGAGTTTGGAAGTAGATATATGGTAGAACAATGAGTGGGGGGGTTTTAGGGTGCATTTTGAGGTGTTTCAAAGATTATTTGTTTCATTCAAAATGATGCTATGTTGATTGGTGGTGATGCTTCTCGTGGTTGAGGTTTTGTGCGATGTTCAAAAGGAATTATTAGCTATGTTATGTCACAAAATTTTACTCTGTGTGCTGCATTGATGAATGGGTTTTATTACTGGTCATTTATCGAGCAATTCTTTTTTTTTTAATGAATTACAGGCAGGAGAGCTATTTTGCTTATTTATTTGGAGTGAGGGAGCCTGGTTTCTATGGAGCTATTGTAAGTTTGTGGTTCACATACATGTGTCATCTTGGTGATGTGACCTTCATGAAGTTTTTTTATTATTATTATATATATTTATGTATGCATGTGTGTGTCTCTCTCTATATATGTGTGTGCGCGTGTGTGCGTGTGTGCATATATATATATATATTGAAGTAAACGGTAGGCATTCTCCCAATATTATAAAAGGGTCAAAGCCCAAATGGAAACAAAGCATTACAACCAGCAAAGATAGAGGACCATAGTCAATCCCTATAGATGAGAGATCTATAGAAATAAACATGGCCAATCCTATGTGTGTGTCTGTCTGTGTGTGCACGAACGCGCGCGCGCGCACACACACACACACGATGATTTTAACTTTTGAATTGTTGGTTATTTCTTGTTTTTTGAGATTTAAGAATAAAAAAGTGGATCTTCACTAGTTCATATGGTCAATTATAAGTGTTGAGGAGTCCAGTCTCATTTTGGTACCTGCCACAAGATGTTGATCAACTTGAATTTACTTGACAACGAGCATCTCTATTTATGATTTGTTTTAAAATTTCAGTTGTTGGTAATTTCCTTTTGTCATTAAATTTCTTTTCTTTCATGTAATTTTTGCACAGAATGCACAATTTTTTTATTTATGAAAGCACAGAATGCGCATTAATTTTTGAAATTGTTATTTACTATGTTGTCTTGAAGGACATTACTTCAGGGAAATCGATTCTATTTGCTCCACGGTTACCTGCTGAGTATGCTGTTTGGCTGGGACAAATAAAGCCATTGTCCTTCTTTAAGGTGATTAAGATTTAACTTGCATGTCATTCGTTTATTTTCTCATTATATGAAGTGGAGGTTTCATTGCTTGTTGGTGATCTGCAGGAAAGGTACTTAGTTGACATGGTGTATTATACTGATGATATTGTTAAAGTTTTAGAGAACTACAGTGGAGGAGCAGGAAAGCCTTTGTTGTTTCTCTTGCATGGGAAGAACACTGACAGCAATAATTTCTCCAAACCTGCAGAGTTTGAGGTGCTTCTAACAAATAAAGATTTTTAAATTGTTCTTTTATTAGACAATTGGCAAGATGACTTTTCTCTTTGGCCTTTAAAGTAAGATGAGATAGGTCCAGATCTTTAAGATTTTTTATTTTTTATTTAATTTCTTCATGCAGTTACTGGGTCAAGATAACTTTGATAAAACACTCGGTGTTCAGAATTTTGTTGGAAGTCCTTAAATTGTTCTTTTATTAGACAATTGGCAAGATGACTTTTCTCTTTGGCCTTTAAAGTAAGATGAGATAGGTCCAGATCTTTAAGATTTTTTTTTTTTAATTTCTTCATGCAGTTACTGGGTCAAGATAACTTTGATAAAACACTCGGTGTTCAGAATTTTTCTGGAAGTCCTTTGAGACATTGTTTTAATTTCTTTAGGAAATTGCACTGAAAGAACATATGGCTTGAATCAACTAAAGTAAACTAATTTAGGTGATATTCAGGTCAACATAAGGGGTCATTGCTTGGAGAAATAGTAAAGTGCTCGGGCTACTGAGTTCGAATCCAGAGAGAGACTACTCTCTGTTAAAAAATACCAAATATTAGGACCGTAATGTTTCCTCTCAATACCCTGCTATATGCGAGACTGCCCTGTGAGATGGCCTTTTTACTCAGGTCATCATAACTGATTTTGATTTAGCATTTATGTCAATTTCCTTCTTGTTCGACCTCTTCATTTCATATTTTGAATATTGAGATACTCCTTTACCTTACTCTTATATGACAATTGTAGATTTTTAGGTACTGTTTATGTTGTATTAAATTCAACTATTTATGTTGTATTTTATTCAACTCTTATATGACAACATGATTGAAAGATTATACATTTTTTTCACCATTCATAAGAAACAAACTTATCACAGGAGTTCGAGCTAATTTTATAATGAAGTATCTACTGACAATTGTACTATTTGAGGTAAACTTTTTCACAAATTATATCCTGTTGGCTAAACTCCCTTTTTGAAATTATTAATATCTTTTGTTCTATGAGTTACTACACCAGCAATCAGGTACTACACCATTATCATTATGCTAAATTAAATAATGATTTTATAATTAATATTAGTGTGTGTGTGATTACTTTTGTCACCTTTTTTTTTTGCATTTTGCAAACTTCTGGCTTGTTTCTTAAGTATTATATATTTTCTCGGGTGATCTGATCAACTAATATGAATCCCCTCCTAGAACGTTTGATATTTTAAAATAGCTGTAGCAGGGTTTTTCTTGGCTTCTATTATCTTCTTGGAGATTTTTTTATTCATTTACATCTACTTGAATTGACAATACTGATAACATTATCTTGAATGCATTTGTATGCTCTGGATTCTATTCTCCATTAAAATACATTTTTTGCTTAATAGTATTAGACTAGAAAACACCTTTCTTCTTGTTGATCCATACCATAATTCTCCTATTTATGTTTTTAAGGATATAGTTTTTGGTGAAATTTCTTGCTCATTATTGCAGACTTCTTGATGCTATGTTCTTCACTATGTTGTAGGGGATGGAGAAGTTTGACGTCGATCTTGTTACATTGCATCCCATTTTGACTGAGTGTCGTATATTTAAGTCAGAACTGGAGCTTGAGCTCATTCAGTATGCTAATGACATAAGCTCTGCAGCTCATGTTGAGGTAACATTTTTTGGGGAGAATCTTGTGTTATGTAACACTATTAATTGTCTCTATATTCTGTCCTAGGGGCACGTTTATTATTTTTATATGCTTCTAACATTTTTTGGGTATAATTTTGTGTTATGTAACACTGTTACTTGTCTCTATATTCTGTCCTAGGGGCACGTATATTATTTTATATGCTTCTCTAGAGTTTCTCTTGGATGATCATAGATTTAATGTAATGCTCTTGAATTATGTTAATAACAAATGGTTTTTCCATAGTCGGATATTTCCAATTGTGTTGTCAATTGTCATTAAAGGGAGTAGGCATTATGAATAAGCCGTCTTAAAAATATTTCGTTCTTTTCTACACATTCTCAATCATTCAGACTTGTTTGTTCAAGGGTATACCTCCTAAAGCAAATGTAAATTGGTTATGGAAACCATTATCTAATTGATGCATCTGATAAAGAAGGTTAGAGATGTAAATGACTTGGCTAGATTTATATGATTAATCTGATTTAGATGTCAATGGGGGAGACAAAGAGTCCCCTCAAAATAATCTTTGAAATGAGGTATGAAATGCAAGGCTTCACTTCCCGTTGACTGTAGGACCTTTTTCTTTTTTTGTGGGGCTGTGGAGGTGAGGAGATGCTTGAGACTGCGGTAGGCGATTGAGATGCTCACATTTTAGTATTTGGTTGCTAATGGGACAAATTTCAACATTAGTCAATGGGGAAATTGTCCAATTCCTAGGGCCAATTTCATCAACTTGTCAAATTGAAATAATGAAACATGAATGATCTTGACTGTCCTATAGCAATGTTTAATGTGTTTTTAGAAGATATTGTTCATAAATGAAGAGTAGGCAGAATATGAAAGTGAGATGCATTAATACAAAATCATACCTTAGCAAAGTGACTTTTATGCCAGTGATTTCAATGAACTAATAACATAAAAGAAAATATTTGTCCATTTAATGTTAATCCATTATTTCACTACATTCTTAGTGTGACTCAGTTGACAAGGTATTAATTCTTTTCATAGTTTCCTCTTTGTTTAAAAAAATCTATATTTCTATGTTGAACATTGTTCCTTTTATGTTTGAAAGAATATTTGGTTATTAGTAACAATTTAAATTTCATTTTGTTTTTAAAATTGTACTTAAGTTAAATAATCAATGCTTTCTAGTGTGAATAAGTTCTGACACTCTTTTTCTTAAGTAAATTCTGACACATTTCCAATTTGTTTTTGAAGTTTCTGATTACTTGAATGGATTTTTTTTTACTTTATTAACTTCATTGGTATTCCCAATGTACAAGGTTATGCAAAGAACAAGAGCAGGCATGAAAGAATATCAACTGGAAAGCATATTCCTTCATCATGTTTACATGTACGGTGGTTGCAGGCATTGTTCATACACATGCATATGTGCTACTGGTGCAAATAGGTGAGCCATCCTCATATGATAACCCTTCCTTAATGTTGACAACTGTTGTACAAATCACTCTATGGGGATCCGTTTCTCTTTTAACTTATCACTCTTTGTAATATGTATGTGTTCATTGTAAAAAATTGGTTATTTACTGGGTGCCTGTTCTTCAGTTCTGTTCTTCATTATGGACATGCTGCTGCTCCAAATGATCGGGTATGCTTGCCTCTCATCATTTAGTTTCTTTGACTTGAGTATGCATCGAATTCAACAACAAAGAATATAATGGATTTCATTGTATATGATTGACTCATGTTTGAAAATTTTATTCAAAGATCTTGCCATTAAGGGTCTTTATAGCAATTTTTAGAAGTTTCTTATGAGGTTTTTGAGGCTTTATTTATCAAGTCAAGCATTCTTAGATTTTAATGATATCAAAACAACATGTGTGCCGTGCTAGTTGTCTATTTTTCATCTCTTGGAGTAAGGAATCATGATGGTATTGATAAACTGTCATAAAAAATGAGAAATTCTTAAGTATCATCTGACACACATCAACAGATCATATAGACTGGTGTGCATCAGATTTTTTTGATAATCAATGTTGATGGTTATATGACTGTATCAATAAATGCCATAGTTCATACAGTGATACATGTATCCACTGGTATTGATGGAAAAATACTCATTGTCTTATAAGGATGATACAAACACTTATTGTGTTTCAAGATTATGATGTTTTTTTAGTGGTGCTTAAGTCTTTTGAATAAACTTCTAAATGATTTCCAAAGTCTGAAGGCCCTAAAGATGCAATACAAAAAGCACAAAGTCTGAAGACTCTAACGATGAAATATAAAAAGCAAGGATTGATATTAGACATCAATGCTTGAGCAAGTTCAAAACCTTCATAGTGCTCTGCGAACTACCCCTTCAACCAGGCTACAAGCTCAACGCTCATTCTCTCTCTTATTTTGACCAAGAAATCACTTTTTCTCATTACTCAATGGGGAAGTATACATACTACTTTTGACTGAAGTCGTCCCTAACCTAAGGTCCCGAAGGCAAAAGAATGAGTTCAGGCTGCCCTCCCTACGGTCGTGACTTTGGAATTCCACTTTGGCTTTGGGAATAGAGCTTCTTTTTTTAGCATAGGCATCCACGCCACAGAGCGCTGCACCAACCAATTCATACACCTTTTAACTTTAAAACAACATCGTTCATTTTAAACTGTAATTTTTTTCCCCATAATTGTTCAATTGTAACACAAATAAATTATTAAAACTCATTATTGGGTGCTATGAATCTCATATGAGCTTTGATTATATGTGATTAGGTTCACTGATAGCCAAGTTGGAAAAATTACAAATTTTGTGCAGTTATGGCATATAGATGTTCAGCTTCTTGAACTAAATTTAATTGTGGCTTAAAGTGGGGAATTGAAGGTCTGAAACAATCCATCTGTGAGTCATTTATGTCATTTAGTACATTAGTTTGTCTCCTTTTGTTTTGAGAAAGGTGGGATGCTTTGCAATAATAGTAGAAAGATTGATAAAAGTCAGAAAAGATATCCTCAGAGGAAAATGTCCAGGTCCCTCTTACAGAAAAATAACACCAACACTCCCCCCTCTCAAAAAGAAAAAGAAAAAACAGAAGAAAAAGAACCACAGATAATTCAACATCAAAGTTACCATCTCTGCCTAATTCACTATTCCAGCTCGCATTATGAATTTATTCCATTTTCTCAGATTTTCCATCACAAAGTTCCATGTGTTCTATTTTTTCAGAAAAAATTTCCATGCATTCTACTGTAACATCGTCTGATTAACTGGATGAATTTATTCTTAGAGTTTTCGTGTCCCCTTTTTTTCTTATGAAAAGAATTGATGAATTGATCTGAACTCCACCCTTATCTCAAAAAAAAAAGTCTTCTCCACATTTAATTTGCTAAAATGTATAAATGTTCCTGGCCAAGAGCCCATGATGGTTTCTTGTCTTCATTGCTTCTTCAAGGCCAAGAGCCCATGATAGTTTGTAGTATTTAAAAAATGTATAAATGTTCCTGGCCAAGAGCCCATATATTCTTATTGATATTTATAGAGATACTGTCTGATTTTCTGTATCTATTCTTCGAGGGCCATCTTTCTCTGTGATGTTTGACATGTTTTCAGTGATTTTTTTATCTCTGTGGCAATTAAAGTTTGAGCAGATCCATCTTCTTTACCTATTACCAAAGGGGCTTGTCGATAGTTTTTTTTAGTTTGTCAACAATAAATCTGTTTTTATTTCTGGACGAGTTACTCTAAATGAACAATGCACTGCAGGATAGTGAACTATGTTTTGCAGAGTTTAATTGATCTTAGATCTTTGGCAATTAGTTAGGTCCATTTTTTCTTTCTTCATTTCGATTAGTCTTCAGACTCAACTTGCTAAGTAAGTAAGTATCTAGGTTTTCTTCTTACTGTGCAATAACATTTTCCCTTTTTCTTCTTGAATTTTGATCATCTAATTCTATGTTTGTATTATTTTTATTAGAGAAAATACTGTCTGTCTTTTTAAATATTTCTACCTCTTGTGCAGACCTTGACAGACGGAGACATGGCATTATTAGATATGGGAGCTGAATACCAATTTTATGGTTCTGACATAACTTGTTCTTTCCCTGTGAGTGTGCCAGATATCACAATGTTTTCTGTCTGATATAAGCTAGGTGTTTGCTTTATGATTTCACTAAATAATGAAATGTATCAGTGAAAAGCTGTTGTATATCTGGAGACAATCTAGAGATGAAAGCCTCTCATAGGTGGGGTTTATTGGGGTGGAAATTTTCTAGAAGTAATGGATCATATATGTTGATGTAGTTGGAGATTCTATGCTTTCTATGCCAACATGAGAGTCAATGTGAGCGCAGGACATGCTATCCTATGCCCTACTGCACTAATGATGATTGTTTAAAATGTTATGGCTTCTAAATAGTTTAAGGTGACAATTGTTTTGAATTTTATAGATTTCTAGCTTGTGAAAGGCATCTGTTAAGGTTATTGAATATGCATGGAGAAGGAGTCTTAAGTGCAAGTATGAGACAGCGCATTGTACAGTTACCTATGTGATGTTCCAGCACACATGAATTTCTGATGTCCAACTTCGGTGCTTTAATTCTTTTCTTTTGTTAATATACTTTTTTCCTTCAGTTTTTTCTAGTTTTTAAGGGACTATATAATTTTAGGCACTTCAGTTGCCCGGGTCATTAAATTCTCATTTGCTTGGTGTTTCACACTATTTCCTCTAGCAAGCGACAATAGAAGAAAAAATTTCCATTCAGGATTCATATTAATTTTATTTCATAAACTTGCTGAGCCTTGAGGATTTCATTTTTGATTGAACATGGGGTTCGACTAAAGTCAAAGGGCTTATGATTAGCCACCAAAAAAGTAAAGGACCTTTAGAAATCTTTATAATTACTCTTGCCCATGAGCTATAATCCAACCTCAAATGCCAGCATGGGCTTGTGACATACGTAGCTTGTCCAAAATAAAACAACAATTTAAGTCCAATGCTTTTTTTCCCTGGAAAAAAAAAACATCTTGCCTTTTTTTTCCAGTTATCATTAGAATTCTAATGGAATTAGCAAAAGTGTTGACCTAAATGTATCATTTATTATTATATTTTCAAAATTTATGATTTAATAAATGCTACTTGATTTATTTTTTGATAAATGTATGTTTGTTTGTCTAAATCAGGTCAATGGTACATTCACAAAGGATCAACAGTTAGTCTACAATGTAAGATTTTTACCCAAATTATTTCTTTTCTTAATTGGACAGTCATTGGAATGAGGACCATGATATTCACAAGTTCCTCTTCATTGTGTGGGATCTTATTTATCATGATCCTATTCCTGGGAGAATTTTTATGTCCATGTCATTGCCTTGCAGGCTGTTTTGAAGGCTCACGATTCTGTTATATCTGCGATGCGACCTGGAATTGGCTGGATAGAAATGCACACGTATGTTGGGTAGTCAAATTGTTATTTGAAGCATGTGCAAATTACTTTAACAATCCTGCCCTTAGTGCAGTCATACTTTGCTTACCATCCTATAGTATGTATACCAAACCTTTCAGAATTCTCAGATAAGTGGCAAATAGAAAAATTAACTCAAGCATTTGGATACCCAGGAGCTGATTTTACAGGGAAAACACCCTAGGAAGCTCCAAGAATACTTACTTTTGGTGATGTTTTAGATTGAGTTGAGACCAGGCTATCATTATATTACACTGTAGAATGTATAAAAAAAAATCACAGTTTCTAGCATTTATGAGGATAAAAGATAGACTGTTGTGTTATCAAGTGTGCAATATGGAGACTCGCGTCAATGTGATTCCATTACAAATTGAGATGTTATCTGCATTTTGACAATATCTGTCTTAAAAAAACTACCTTTCTATTATATTGTGAATCCGTGGTGCATCAATAATGGAAAAAGAAAAAGGTGGGACATTGAGCCACAAATCTGGCAGTATTTCATGATATATATGTCTACATTTTGTTGCTAATATAGTTTATCTGGTCAATGCATTTTTTTATTGTAGATTGGCGGAGAAAGTTATTCTGGAAGAACTGAAGATAGGAGGCATTGTCCTTGGGTATGCACCAGCATGACAACACTTCCTGTGCTAATTATCCTTTTGTATTGATTAACTAGGGAAATCTTCTTTTGATCGTGCTTAATCTTTCTTCAGCAATATCAATGACATGATGGCTAGAAGACTCGGTGCGAATTTCATGCCCCATGGTCTTGGCCACTTCCTTGGGATCGATACGCATGACCCAGGGGGCTACTCTAAGGTATTCCTAACTATTGACATCACAAGAACTTTCCCAATTGAGATCTGAACTCCTATTCTTTATTTTTATTTATGCCCTTGTACTAATCAGAATTTACATTACTTTCAGGGATTGGAGAGGCCAAAAGAAGCAGGATTATCTTCTTTGCGGACTGTTAGAGAACTAGAAGAGGGCATGGTATGTCATCATTTTCTCTTAGGATTCCACTTTGATTATAGGAATTAATGTGATGTTCTGTGCATGAATTTAATGTACTTTCAGAGTTATTGTTTGTTTTTTATGAGAATGTGATATCATTTGAAGATATAAAGCTATCTTGTCCTGCAGCATGACATCAATTTTTTCCATCTCAATTATGGAATAGTTGATTTTGAACTGTAGGTACTAAATTCAAGATGGTGTAGAGTTTGTTCTATCAATGTACTTGCAAATGTTCATATATTTATCGAGCAGTACCTTACCTTGAATAAAACTGAGCTTTATATAACACCATAACTGGAGATCATTTGTGAATCCCGTCAAGTAAGGGAGTCATTGTTTTATTTGGATTAAGATAGTTGATATCATCTTTTCATGCATATCTGACAATTCATAATTTCCTCATCCATGACTCTAATTGTTGAAATTTTTTGAGAAGCTTAACAAAGCCATCATGTATGAATTTCAAAATTTTTTGTTAACCCGTGAATCTATCCTGTATCATTGTACTATAATTTGTGGAGTATTATGTATTGTTGTGTTTGTTTTCTTTAGCTTTTCCGTGGAGGGTTTTGCTCAATTAGTATCATTTTTTATATTTTTGTTTTAAAGTTCTTTGATGGTGGGATTATATAAAGCATTTGGTTTTGATTTGGTCAATTTGTGCTTGATTTAGAACAATGCCACAAGTGCTGATGTCAATTGTGCTACTTCATTTTAAACAAAACTATGGTTTCCAATAGTACTTGTTTTGCAGCATGTATATGCACTTTATATAATGGAATTTCTCTGTATTGCATACGTTTCCTTATGGTAATACTTTCTCCTTCAATGATAGTATAATGCATTCTGTCCTTAATAAGTGGCATTTATATGAATATTAGGTTATAACTGTGGAGCCTGGATGCTATTTCATTGATGCACTGCTGGTCCCAGCCATGGAAAATCCAGATACATCAAAGTATTTTAACGTCAAAGAGATTGGCAGATTCAGAGGCAGCTTTGGTGGGGTGCGGATTGAGAGTGATGTGGTACATTTCTGATTAAAAACTTAGTTGCATAGAATGAACTGTGATCCCTCAAATAATCCAGAAATCGCATATCACCACTCTCTTTCTGATTTTGCACTCCCTATCCTAGTCTTATCTGATGACCCATGTGTGTTGTTAGTTAGGTTGGAAATATTATGGTTGGTCACTTCGTCTAATATTATTGAATGTATATTTTTTATTTTCAGTATGTGACATCAGGCGGTTGCAAGAACCTTACAAATGTTCCACGGGAGACGTGGGAGATTGAAGCTGTCATGGCAGGAGCGTCGTGGCCATTGACTAGAGCTCCATAAGATGGTGAGTTTCTTTGGACTTGATAATCGACCTAGAAACTATCTGCATTGGAAGAAAAAACAAAAGCACCTTGGAAATTCATTACTTGCTGCATGGTTGTATATGAAAATATTTATGCTCAGCATTGACAATATAAATATGGTGATTACCTGTGAAACTTGATTAAAAAAAACTATAAACATCGCAAAATATGGTCCCCATTTCAAAGTCTGGTCGGCCAGGCCCATTCACAGTGTTATTGTTGCCTTCCTTTTTCGTGTGATGATTCTGGCTTTCAAGGTAGCTCCTTGGGGGATGGCATCTGTTGTCTTGATCTCATCAGTTCCAAAGGACTAAAATGTGATACTTCACATGTTTAACAAACAAGATTTGTATTTCTTTTTAACTATATGTCAGTCCTACATTAAAGATTGACGAGGCTTGAAGGATATCCAGCATTGACTAGATTCCATCTCCTCATTGGATTCTCACAAATTCCTACAATTTCTGGCACTATCATTGATTCACAAATTATGATTTCATTTGCAGGTTCTGATACAAGATCCAGATACATGAATACATGACAGATTTAACAAATATGCCATAGAAGTTTTATTTGTGTGACTGGTTTCTGTCGAGCAAGCGACGTGCATCCGAGCCATGTATACTACCTGAACAGGTTGATGCAATAGCATAGATTATTGTTGAGGCCGAATGAGAATTGAAACAATAATAATCAAATCTTGCCATGGCAAGATAAATCCAGGGAACCCAGTAGTAACTGTGGGTGTTAAAGACATACTGGAGGAGCCTGTGTGGGCTAATAAGATGGGATAAAAACTGTGAATATGCCATGTCTCTAACACACAGGATCCAGACTCAGAACTTAGCAGCAAATTACAGGCGAGATAGTACTTGCAATTGAAACAATAGTACTTTGTTTTTTTAGTTATTATTTGACTGTGCTAGATAATCCCAGGAGTGCATGCTCATCCAGTTACACTTATAATGGTAAAAATGACAAATAAGTGTTGGGGTAACTTGTTTTTATCAATTGTTCTTTTGAGTTTTTTTTATATATATATGTTGTCACAAGGAGTGCATGTTCATCCTGTTATGTGATAGATAATAATTATAGTATAGATAATTACATAAGTGGAATAAATCAGTTTTGTTTGGTAGTGTTTTTCGTTATTAGAGTTTCTCTCTTTGGGATGAGTCATAATTGGCGAATAAAGGAGAATAGAGGGGAATAAGGAAAAAAAATTAAGTTATAATTTCTATCCATCTCTCTTATCGTTCTTTTTATTTACCCAATACGAGCCTGTATTCGATCACGGCCATGCTGCAACTTTCAAATGGAGAGCATGAAGTATAGATTAATAGAAATTTTGATAAGCCCCATATTCAAAGCCTCTATTCTTCTTCTTTTTATGTGTTTTTTATGTGCATATGACTATAAGAGAGAGTTTTAGTGTATGATGAAGGTACATGATTCATTACATGAAATACACTTTAAAGAATAAATATAAAAAAATTAGTAATTCTTTGGACCGCTTCCATAAATTTTATGAGCTTTGTTATATTTAGTTAACAGTTTCAAATGTAATCTTATACATCTTATTAGTCATTTTCACTTATTGTAACAAAATACATAATTCACTAAATTTTTCACTTTTATATAAATGATATTCAATTCATTAATGTATATATTTTACTTTTTATAAAAATACATATCTTATGTAAGATATATGATTTTTAAAAAAAATATTTTAAAAAAAGTTTTTTATTTTTAAGTTTTCATAAACCATAGGATTTAGTGGTCGATTCTCACTTCTTCATATTTTGGTTTTAGTCCCCAGATTATGTTCTATTTTAGTCCCTGGGAGAGACCTATCATTAAATTATTTGGTTTTCTTTTTAGTCCTTAGGAGGGATTAAAAAGGAACATATCATTTAAATCTGAGGACTAAAACTAAAATATGAAGAAATGAGGGATCGATTCTGTCAGGTATTGGATATCGGGGAGGAGTGTTTTCCTTCCCTCTTCCTCCGGTTTTGGTTTTTGGCGTGTGTGGGGGTTTTTGGGAATTCGGATCCGATACGTGCCTTGGCAGGCCCGGTCGAATCGTCTCTCGAAAGGGTGGTGGAGTTTCGTTCCTGGCTAGGGTGCCTGACAGTTCCTCAGGAGGATTTAGGAGTGTTGTGTGATTGCCACTCGCTTTCTCAAAAAGCAGAAAAAGTTGGGGGTGGATTTAATCGCCTTTCTGGGGAAGTTTGTGGGGTCTCCGCTCTGGGATACAGATATATTGTACGGAGAGGTGAAAAATAGGTGTCCTATTTTGCTTCGGGAACTGACTAGAGGAGATTTGGTTCAAGTGGAGGTGTAGATGGGGGTCGGCTAATGGGAAATAACTGCCTAGTGGGGGACGGCTGGTTGGGATTAGCCGTCTGAGACCTGACTCAATTTGGACAGAACCTGGATAGGAAATAGGATTTGGTTTTGACAGAGGTTAAACCTGGTTTAACCCGGGATTTTGGAGAGTGGATTTGTGTAGGGAATGTGTCTCTCTCACTTTCTCTCTCAAGGGTTTTGAAAGGGGTAGTGTGGACTAGGGAATGTGTGTGATTGTTATGAATTGAGAATGTGAGAATTGGTGATGATGTTAGAAATGTTTTGAATACCCCTTATTTATAGTAAAAGGGAAGTAGGGGAGTGTCCACTGAACAATATATCAAATTGGATAATAGGGTGATTGACTTGACCTCTCATTAATCCTTTGTTCTTCTGTCAGAGTCCAGGTGAGGGGTGGCTAGTTGAAACTAACCGCCCAGTAAGGAACGGTTACTCTCAAGTAGCCGCCCCAATGATAACTTGACAAACGTTCTATCTTTGATAAGCGGTGGCTTGAGTCGGCCACTAGAGTTGAACCGGCCGAGATGGGACAGCCAAAGGGCACAACCCGTCGCAATGAATCAACATTAAATGCTGCTTTATGTCCCATCCAGAGAAGCAGTTTGAGGTCAGTCGGGGGGGCGGCTAGGTGAAACTAGAACTGTCCAGTAAAGGGCGGTTACTCTCAACTAGCCACCCGGAAAGGAGCAACTACTTCCAAGTTTAGGTCTTTCTAAGTGTTGGACCGTTAGGAATTTTCCAGTTTTTGGTTTTCTAATGATATTTTCTATTAAATGTTCCAAATGTGATCATTTTCTTAATATTACTTGAAGTAAATTTTTTTTTTAGAACGGTCAAAATTAAAGATATCTACAGATCCTTAAATAGGTATGTTTATAGGGACTGAAAACTAAAAAAAACCCTAAAAAAAAAGAAAACATGGATGCTTATTAGGACTGGAAATTATAGAGCTGTGGGAGATGTTTCAGATTTGACTGAGAGCCGTTGAATGCCATGAAAAGAAAAATTCAAAATTTTCTTCTTAGATAACATAAAACAATTAACAAGCATCTTCTTTGCTAATAAAGACAACCAAAATCCTGACTGATAATGCAAATAACCTCTAAATAAAGGCATCAATGCCCCCAAATTGAGCACCACAAACATGGCTGTGTATAAAAAACTTATGAAGAATGTGGTGCCTATAATGGCCTCTTGAGGGGGTTCTTCGTCTAACGCATCTTGTAATGCTGAATGCGAGAAACCTGACAATGGCGTCCGTTGAGGGAGTATTTCAGCATGATCTCTATGTCACGGGGGTTCTTCTTGTTCGGCTCCACTGTCAAGCTTCCGACCAATGTCTCGCCCTCACATATTGTCAGTACGTCTTCAAGGTAGAGGACGGTTTGTTTCCAGTGAGTGGTCCTTTGATCTCGGTCCTGCACAACGATTTTTATGAGCTCTTGAAGCAGAAATTGATTTTCTGTGTAGTTTACTGGAGTCTATTCATAAAGTCCAGACAAATAAGTTTTAAGTTTCAGTTTTTCAGGGCATATCAAAGTGAAAAAGGATGTTGCATAATCACCAGGAGTTTCATTGTGGAGCTGCTGTAATGCTGCAGACAGATGGGTTAAGTGTGCACAACTTACATTATAATGCTAATTATGAGTATTTTATACTCCATGAAAAAATTCCAAGCTTCTAGATCAAAGAATGATCAGATTGGATGGGAATTGTGTTTATATATATCCACTTGTAACTTGAATTTTGTACCACGATCGATGGGACTTTCCACATATTCTAGTTACTTCCAAGTACCACTGAAACTGAGTTCTGTATGCACCTGTAGAGAAGCCTGTGAACTTGTGGCACTTTGTGAATGATACATCAAAATATGCCACAAGGGCATGAATGTAGTCATTGCGTTCCGCCACAAGCTTAAAGGGTGCCGTGAAGGATGCATCCCCTGGTATCATCTTAGATATGTCCATGGTCTACAAAAAAAAAAACATAATGAGATACCCACATCATGTTGACCGAAAACAATAAATATAATGGGGAAACGTTGGATAAAAAAAAACCTTAAGCAAGCAGGAATTTGTGACAATTTGATTCTGGTCAACTGTGTCAACTAAAGGTTCCATCATGGATTGTTTCTTGATGCAGCTCATATCGAAACCATAAACATTATTCCAAACTGAAGCAGAACATAGTTCAGTCAGGAAATAAAGATGAGGAAAAAAGTAACAAAGTAAACATGCATTCATGCTGGAAGGGATGTTAGAGCAGGTGATGTGCTATTACACATCAACACACCTGACAATGCATACAGGAAAATAACTCACATTCGATCTTATCTTCTTTATATTCAGCATCCTCTATGGCTGTTAAGTATAGAGAAGCCTTATCCGGAAGAACAATTCCATCATTTATCTACAAAATCATAAAACCATATAAGTACAAACATCAAGACTTATCAAGACAAGCATGATCATGAAAAAATCATGCAGTACTTTCAGTGTCAGAGGACAGAAGAGGCATTTATGTTACTTCCAACAAACCAGAAAAAGTAAACAAAAACTGAGAAAAAAAAATTTAGTGCTAAATATGCGTACTATATAAAGAAAAACCACCTACATTCAACAATATAATCTGAGACAGCTTAATTTTCTAGTCAATGAGAGAGAACTGAAAAAAGCCCTCCTGCGACAGTTGTAATGCTTTACCAAGTCCAATTCAAATATCATGTGGCAGAAAACAGCTCTTCATCACGACAATTACTGAGTTCTAATATTTGTGGAACTTAAACAATAAACTAAACCTATGATGTTTATTCTTAAAATGAAATCCAAATGTCAATCGACTACATGTTAAGAACCACTAGCGAATTCACTATCAGTCCTCCAAAGACACTCCTAAGCTCGATGAGGAATATAATTAACCGGAAAAGAAAAACATTAATCTGACTCAAACATGACTCCTAGGATATAGTTATAATTAGTTACTTCTCTCTCCTGGCGAAAATATCAAATTTGACTTTTGTCAGTCTTTGTCTCATCACCTTATCCAGAAGATTTATCTTTCTTTCTCTGTGTATTCCACCTATTCAGCTGAAATTGTTTTTTATTTCAATCATCTAAACCAAAAGTAGACGGACAGGGAGGACTTTCATTCTCGTCCAAGGTTTTGAAATGGTGGTGATGCAGATGGAAAAAAAAGACTTGATGTTCAGATATGTGCAAGGGATGTTGGACTGGGCCCTAAGCAATTGGTGGGTTTGAGTTCCCAAATAAGAAGTTCAGGGAGTGGGTTTTAATGGGAATTGTAAGGGTCTCAGATCTTGTCAAGGTGGAAATAAAGAATGTTGTGTTTGTTCAAGTCATGACAGAAATGATACACATCATACATTTTCTTAAATGGGTCATAATTTTGCAATAACTAGATCTGCTAGTGCCACGACAATATTGTCATCTACTCATCTCATATTTACATCCTACTTCAAGACACTCATGTCATGCATCCATGTCCAAGTATTATGGGAGATTCATAAATCATCACCAACATAAGTTTCATTGAACGATGATACCAAATAGTGGATTGGATACGTTTATGCTATCTGCATGAAATATGTTTATCATGATGGAAACGCAGGAAAAGAAAAGGTGCAATTATGCAAGAGAAGGAAGCCATGGTTGTTTTTCTACATATCATTCTAGAGGTTCAAGGCATGATGAAAGAATGTGAAAAATCTTTTGTTATGTAAAATTCAATTCTGAATTTAATGAAACAGGAAAACTTACCAGCCATTTATCACGAGCATATAGAACAGTATTAAGCATATTCTCAAACAAGAGAAAATAGCCCATCCACTCTGAAATGATTATGTCTACATGAGCAACAGGAAGCTCAATCTCCTCGATTTTTCCATTTAAAACTGTTATCACTGGCAAAAAAAGATGAAACACATGGTGGTGATGAGAGGCAATATCAACAGTAGATGATATGTTAAGCGACAAAAGATAAAGAAAACAATTTTAATATAAGTAAGCACCATCAGAATATCCATTTGTTTGAACAATCTCTTTCGCCATGATAGCCATTTGGGAGCATTCAACCTGAATTCAAAAGTAGTAAATTTATTAGAAGAATGAAATATGAAAGCACTATCATGTTAATTAATTATTTAATAACTAATCTTATAAAGCCGGAGGTGTTTTTTTCTGGAAGTGGGTAGCATTAACTCTTAAATATGCCAAAAAATATTACCACTTCATCCATATGCAAAAAGAATTATAAAAAAACATTGAGAAGATGAGACTGAACACGTCATACAAAAAAGACCTTTCCAATGCTTTCCCAAGTGCATCCTTCAACCTGAAGGAGGCTCATAATCTTCCTAGGATACCAGACACCTCTTGGCTCCACAGAAACCAAACAACTAACATTCAGTCACCATATGACAAGAAGATCTAATAGTTCCGCTTGCATTCTTTACAATAGCTAAAACTATCCTTCTGCTTCTTTCCTTTAAGTCATCCAGAGTCCAGAAAAAGGAAGATCATCCATGCATAAACCTCATTTGGTTCAGAAATAAACCCCCAACTAGAAAAGGAATAGGGAATGATTTGGTAAAAAATTTCCTTGGAACTCCTATCACCCATCTTGATTTTCTCATGGAAAAGTTGACTCATCTGTTGGACTAAAAAGAAACCAGTCCTTCCCAAGTAAGCTCTTACACCTTAATTCCAAATTTTCTTTTCAAAAAACAGTGAATCAATAAGTGCACAAGGGTATCCCATTAGCCTCCTCTAAAGAAAATTACATCAAGGGTTTTCGACACTAAAAAACAGTGCTACGTTGACAGTTCTATCATTGAGGGTTTCCTATTCTCTTACAGAGCATGTATATCTGTGGTTGAAGGGAGCTTGTGGCTCACAACACTCACACTATACGGGCAGGAAAAGTACATATAGATATGGACAGCAGTATTCTTTTGGGCCAACTGCTGATTATTTGGAGTGTTGATCTAAGGTGTTTTGCATTTCCTTTTGTTCACGGGCATCTTTATTAATAAGATTGCTCCTACAGCTTCAAAAAAAAGGTGTAGTGCATTTAATGAGTGAACTTTCCTATTAGAAAGATGTCTTGTTTTACATTATGTGACCTGGTTCTCTACCATATTATGAATATACTATTTGAAGGAATACTTCACCCCTGGAAAGCACGGACACTCCATTTGGGGGGGCCGTACCCGTGTCTGACACGTGTCGGACACGGACACGGCATGGACACGTGTTGGACACGGCTCCAGCCATGTCTGCCTTCATTTTGCATGGGACACGGCCCAGGACACGCCTAGGACACAACCCAGGACACGGCCCAATCAGTTTTAGCCCAAAAGTAAAAAATAAAAAGAAAATGAAGACCCAAGCATAGCCCACAAGTGTTCAACCCATTTAAAACAGCAAAAAACAACTCATTTAAACAAAATATCTTTCTTCAGGTTAAAAAAATAGTGATTTATTAGTTTAAAACAGTGATTTATAAGAACAGTGGTTTATAAAAATAGTGGTTTATTATTTAAAATAGTGATTTATAAAAACAGTGATTTACTAGTTTATACAATTGGTTATAAATAGTGAATTAGATTAAATGTGTTTGTTTATATAAAATATTGATATATATTTATTTATTATATTAATTTATTCCTAGCCGTGTCCGTGTCCTATTTTTCAAAAATTGCTGTGTCGCTGTGTCCGTGTCGCCGTGCCACCGTGTCCCGTATCCGTGCTTCATAGCTTCACCCTTTCTTTGAAAGAATAGAACTTCACAAATTTGGCCTCAATAAGAGAACTAATCAGGTTCTCACAACAAATCCAAAAAATACCAAAACAAAAACCAGAACAACTATTCTTATTCCAATTCTCCTAAAGTTGCTATTACTATTTTACCGTTTTCTTACAGTAGGGGCATAATGAAAAGAATTGCAGACCAAAGAAACATGCATTAGTGCCAAAGACAAGAAAGAAAACATGTACATTTTTTTCAAGATAACCCATTTTTGGGGTGTATTGTTGTTCTGACTTTTAATAGCCCATTTGTGGGTAATTCCTTTGTTTTTATTTCCTTGCTTTTCTTTGTTCACAAATCCTTCATCTCCTTTTGTATGGGGCATTATCTTATTAATACAATTACTCCAATCTATTGTTACAGGAAAAGATGGGATGTCTACCAGATTTTATCAAACCAGTACACATCCACAAAATATGGTAGACAAGGTGTCTCCTCAAATTAAGCATTACAAGCATTATCCCCACCCTAACTGTACACCCCATGCCTTGCTCCACTATTAAAAAAAAAAGCCTGTCACTACAAAGAAACAAGGATAATATTAATACAAATAAAATTCAGATGCCACATTTCACATTATTTTCTAAAAGAACAGGTGCATGAAACACTCATTACAACAGAAAAATAGCCAAAACAGAAAAGAACCCCCCTATGCACTTATGCAGTGATGGACAAAACTTAAAGCCAGATCTAAGCTTCTCAAAGATAAACCCAACAATGACAAAATTATCAAAGCCAACAATCACCTACCGCATAGACATGCTTAGCCCCAGCCTTTGCACAGAAAAGAGAGAGAATCCCAGTTCCGGCTCCTACATCAAGAACTACCTTGTCTTTGAAGAGAAAAGTATTCTGGTAAATCACATTTTGGTATGTCCTCGTCCTGACACTGTCTTTCAACATTTCCTGAAAGAGAAAGACCGCGAGAAAGAAATTTGAGTGTTGAATATAAATATTTATCTCAGTTAACATTTAGATTGCAGGGTTCAAGAAGATTCACACAAAAACATCCACCAGATTGATAAAGCAATAGCTACAGTTCAACAATAAGAGAAACTATTATACACATTAATCAATTAGTTACGTAATCCTTCAATGAGAATAACCAGTTAGTTCCAAGGATCCACTTGGGTAGTAATGTACCTTCATATACCTATCTTTCCATAAAATGGATTACCAAGTTTCCTTTTTTTTTTGTTTCCACAGACAATTCAAAGTAATGTAAAAAAGGCATTTTTGATAGTGTTACCTGCTCCATCTTCACAAAATGAAGATCACCCCATTCAAGAGGAACAATAGTCCAGCAAAGTAAGGGATTTTCAACTATCACTAGATAGCCTTAAATATTATGGAACAACATTATGTGCCAGATTACAATTGGATCACTCTTATGTATCGTATAAGAACATCCACTGCATTGCATGACCAGATACTGCAGGAAAAATTAAATAAATCCTCCAGGCTGCCACTCAAACTCAAATCTAATCACTCTAACTAACGCTACACAGAACACAGCCTTTCACTAGGGTTATATAGACAGACTTAAGGAGATGTACCTTTTTAAAAGACCAATTTGTTTCTGGAATAAATTTGACTTCAAATTCTATAGAAATATTACAGGTGATGAAAATTCTAAATTAAACTACATGTCTACTCCCAAATTCCAACAAAAGAATCTATAAACATTACAGAAAGATATAGAAACATGTCCTGAAAGAGAATATGAATTTATATCCATGATAGAATTCTAACTATTCGGTTTCTTAACAAAGGTAATCAAATGAAATTCTGATTATGAATTTTGTGACAAGATACACTTTGGAACCAAGGACTTTAAGGGAAAAAGCATATAATTCCCTCAGTAAAATTTCATTCAAAATTTCAAACCATGACACTCTTTCTTCTTCTCTCATGCTCTACTGCCAATTCATGAACAAAGTCAACAAACAATTATAGCACCACAGAACACATTGAGTACACAAGGTATAATATGCACACCCATCAAACAGAGATCTGCCATTCCCAAATGGCCCGGCCAGATGGCCCAAGAAATTTTACATCCCAACAGAATTCTCACACCCAAACAAACCCCAACATTCGTGAATGAAATTCCTATGAGCCCCCTCATATTCGAGACTCCGTGCATAAAGACACTCAGTATCCAAGTTCTGAATTTGACACCATCCATTATCATAGCAACACCCAAACCATCACTGTTCCTTCTTACACTAATAGATCCACAAAACCCAATCTTTCCACAATTTCTCAGGATTTGAGTACATATAGAATGATGGGATAAGAATGTCGATTGAAATAAAATAATCAAGCCCCAAATTTTATCATTGACATATTAACAAACAGGTTTCAAACATGACTCCAAACACCAAAATAAATTTCCAATACACAATCACTACACATGTTCTTAAGAAACACATCAAAGTCAACCAAATTAGAACAAAAGAATGCATTACTTCAACTACTAAATAAAACAGAGACAAAGCATATATTTTTTTTGAAGGAGAAAATCAAAGATCAATCGTATGCTACCCCGCCGTACTTACTTCATGAATTCCTGAAAAAAAAAAAAACAAATAAAGGTGAGACATTTCGCAGCGAAACAACACTTTCAAAGAATCAAATTCAAAGCAGGAACCCAATCACGCACCGAAGTGGGAGTACGAGTCGAAGTAGTAATCGGCGCTAGTCTTGTCAAGGCCGACGATCGCCTCGGAGGGCGTGCAGGTCGGGTCCTCGAGATTCGAGGCCTCCTCCTCCGTCCTCTCCTCGTTGGGGGAGGAGGCTGCGGCGGCGGCAACGGAGTCATTTTCGTCGGCGTCGGCGAAGATGGTCTTCCGGGGCTGGAGGGCCGGGCCGTTAGTGGCGGTGCCGCAGGGGGAGAGGATCTTGTGACCGCCCTTACGTTTACCCATCGTTACTCTGCTCCGCCTCCAACCGCCACGAAAATTAGGGTTTTGGAGGGTTTTAGGAGGCGAAGCAACGGGAGGCGCGAAAGAAGGTTTTTTTTTTTAGGGCTCCATGTGATGGGCATTTAGTAGTGATGAATTTTTTAAGGGTCAATTGCCCATATACCCTGCAGCCCAACCCCAATATTTTTTGTGCCCCCACCTTTTGAAAAGTTTTTTTTTTACCCCCTCTAGCAAACACAATTTTTTTTCTACTCCCTTTCATTCCCCTAGCACCACAAAATTATAGTTTTTTTTTTCTATAAGTGCATGTATGTTTTCTGTAACTTATAGAATATAAAATGTAATTTCTGTAAATATTATATGTAAGTGCATTATTATATATGTCACGTAAAAATGATATCTTGTAAAATACTAGAGAAACATACGTATAACACCTAAAAATATTTTATAACAATAAGTACATCAAAGCACTTGGATTCATCGAATGTTTGCATTCCGACGGTCTTTTCCTACCCTAATGAACTGAGATGTTGTATTTCCTTGAATCATCTTCATGTCATTTTGGTTGAAATCGAATCTATTGTTGCATCTTCGAGTTAGCAAGCGCACATTATTATAAAGAAAACGCAATTTAAACTACATTAAAGATGCAACGTCAATTAGTCAAACATCAAAATAAATCAAACATCAATAAGTGTTTATTTCATAACAACATAAGAACCACATATATATTAATGGTATGCATTAATGTATGTTTCTCTAGTATTTTACAAGTTCTGATTTTTATATAACATAATAATGCATTTACAGATAATATTTATAGAAATTACATTTTGTGTTCTCCAAGTTACAGAATATATATATATGCACTTACAAGGGGAAAACTACGATTTTGTGCGGCTGGGGGAATTAATAGGATGAGGGTAGAAAAAAATTAAGTGTTTGCTGTAGGGGTACAGAATAGATTGGATGTTTGTTGCAGGGGTAAAAAAAACTTTTCAAAATGTGGGAGCTCAAGAAATATTGGGGTTAGGCTGCAGGAGTATTTGAGCAATTGACCCATTTTTTAATGCAAAATTTTGGAAAATAAAATAAAATAAAGGTTGGGTTCAACTAATTTTACTGTCTAAAATGCATTCTATTGAAGCCTTGATTTTTGTATAAAAATATATATATAAATGAAATATGTATATTTATAAAAATTGAAACATATATTTCATCATAACAAAATTAAAAATAATGTTATTTATATAAAAAATAAAAAAAAAAGTCTGAGGTCCACCTCAGGTCACATCTTCTCCGGTCTACAAATGCCCGAGGTGCAAGGGTCACCTGAGGATCGAGCGTCTTTAGCATTAAGGACTATGTAAGTTGTAACATCTGACACATTGAGAAATGGTGGGTCAGGATAGCCAAGTTGTCCAATAGTCGCAGAAGATTTATAGATTAGATGAGAGTGAGGTGTTTAGTCTCATATTGTCTAAAGAAGGAGATAGTCTGTATTTGTACATAAGCGCAACTCTTATAGATCAATACACATTTTATAATCGTGAGCCCACTTAAGGAGATTTACAATCCTAATCCAGGAACTCAATACTCCTATCCAAACATGATCTTATGGACAAAACAAACAACCATGATCACTAACTGATGTGGATGTTTGCGATGGCATCGCAAATGGAAATCACCAACTGATGTGGATGTTTGCGATGACACCACAAATGGAAATTGCAAAGTATACAAATTAGCTATCAAATAAAGTGGACAATGGAGTAGATAGATTATCTTACAATGATAGAAAAAGAGGGAACCTATCACAAAAAAATAAAAAAGAATAATACAATAATAATAATAGTAATAATATACGTACGGAAAATGTGGGTCTAACCCACATATTAATCTCCGTACCCATATGTGATTTGGTTAAAAGGATCAAACCGTGTATTCAATTGTATATGCGGCTGCATAGACCATATGTTTGAACAATGTATGAATTTATTTTTTTTAATACTATAGATTGAAAATTAAAATGCACTAGACGACAAAGCCAAGTTCCGCAGCACCAGAAGCCTCGACAAATAATTTATCACTTTGTGACTCATGATCGTTTTGTGCAGAGGCACGTGGAATTGTACAACTTAGCTTATGTGCTTCTAAATTAAAAAAAAACTTTCATTATTTATTAAATAATTTTGAGAAAATTCATTCTGAATCCTACATGAAACTTCTTAATTATTTTTAGATCTATGGGGTATGTGAACTTATTTTTAAGTTCCCATGTTCTTTCGGATATCATTTTTGGATCCTCCTATCCAATGAGGATTATCTTATATAATTTTTTTCAATTTTGTCCATGTCTTCACATTTTCTTTATGCACCCCCTCTCCCTTCTCATGGCGTAACATGTTTGATCGCAAATATATCACAATCAATCCTAAAAATACAATAATTTTTCATTATTTCTATGTACAATAACATTCATAATAAGAGATTAATAGTGTACAAAATTTATTAACAAAGTACACAAATAGTTTAACAGTGTGCAAACATATATTAACAGTGTACACAAACAGTTTAACAGTATACACAGAATGTGAAAAATAAAAAATGATAACGGTTGACTCAACGGTGCACAGACAAAAGGACTTTTAAATAATATACAATATGGAGACCTAAAAATAAGTCCAAATGTTTTAAGAACCTAAAATAATTCATTTAGGGGTTTCGATCAGAATTAATTTCATCAATAATCTTTGAAATATGAATATGGTTTTCATTAATGACTTAAAAATAGAAGCTGGTGTTGCATGTGGGGCCGTAGAACTTGGCTTGTGACATCAAGGCATTTTAATCTAAAATTCTCTGTAATGCTAATATCAATCAAAATTTTAAAAATAGGATTTTTTTTTTTGTGGTGGTAAAATTTTAAAAATGGGAAGTTGGTGTTGCATTTTACGTGTGATCATATCAATATTTTTTTATCTTATTATGTCACTCAACAATGAACACAAATTAAAATTGCAACACATCTCATATGCTTTGGCACAAAAATGATAATTAAAGAATGTATACATTAGCTAATGAACTGTATGAATCAATCACAAAAAGAAGTGAAGATTTATATTCTTGGTATAATAAATCGTGTACTTTGTTATCTAATAAGTCTAGATTGCAGGTGAGGAAGTAAATAAAGACTGCATATAACAAATTAACAAAAAAAGGACATTTCTTTGCTATCCATTTTGACATGAAACAATCCAAAGTTGAACATGATTGAAACAAAGATGATTTCTTAACATGTTAATGGAATTAGTAAATTTAACATGTCCAAAATCAAGTTGAATGTATGAAATATGATTTGAATCAATATTTTGAACTATTTAATTCTCAATATATGCTCAAGTTATTGGACATGTATTTAGATCTTCTTTGATCAATTTTTTAAAACAGCTTATATTATCGGTTTTGGATAAGCTACTCCCAACCAATTTTTATATATATATAAAAGCTGCCTTGTTAACTTTTAAAGCACAAAAATTAAACTTTGAAAAAAAAGTTCAAGTTTAAAATATCTGTGGGGCTTGACAATACTTTTTTTATGATCAGTTGATCATTTAATATGAATATATTTATTGAATTATAAAAAAAATTCTGGAAAAATAAATTTAAATATTTTTAAAAAGCTTTTTATTTTGTTTTGTCTCTCAAATTTTCTTGATTCTTGCTTGCCCCAAAAGCACACAATTCATTTGACAAAATTGGTATTGTATATAAAGATACTATTAAGAGTCAGTTTGATACATAGAATTTCTTTTTTATAATCCAGTTTAAGTTAAAAGATTTGAATTTTAGGATATTCAAATACAATTTTTAAATGATTTTTTATAAATATTTAAAAACGATATATCAAACTGGCTCCAATGGCACTCCCAATTTTTATTCGCTTGTTATTATATCAAGTTTATATATCAATCATGATTTGCAATGTACAATTGGTTAAAAAGAGTCTGAACTTTATCTAAGTAAAAGATTTGAATTAAATATTCAAATTTAAAATTTAAAAAATTTCAAACTTAATCAAATTTATTCGATATTTATAATAAATGTATTTAAATAACTTGTATATATAAAGTATTTATAATAAACTTATCTTGATGTCATGTTTATTAGATTAGAGATAATAAAAGAAAAGAGCTCTAATTTTACACTCCCCCAATTTAATCAATGTGTGTGTGTTTACATAATTACATATGAAGTTGATGCTTACTATAATCTACGAGACCGAATTCAGTCAGAACTGATCCGGTCAGTTCGGTCAGTACCGAATTGAACGACGAAAAATTGAATTGCACCACATATAAATCGAACTGCACAATCAATTGTTGGGTATATATTTCACACTCCTATTGGATACTGATGATACTTAGGAATTCATATTTCCTCAAATAGTTGATTGGATTCAATAAGAGAGTGAAATATATACCCAACAATTGATTGTGTAGTTCGATTTATAAGTGGTGCAATTCGATTTTTACGTCGTCCAGTTCGATATTGACCGAACTGACTGGATCCAATCCTGACTGGATCTGGTCCCATAATCTACTTGCTTATGCAAAATAAAAAGACCCACTCTCTTAGATATATCCCAAGTTCCCAACATAACAACATGGCAATTCAATTAGACCTACTCTTCTCACCACCCCTTCGAATATCGTCTATTTTGTTACTTAATAAAATGATATGCCTACAATTTAACTCAGAAGAAAATAACATGACAATTCCAACTATGGCATTCTTGACAACTCTCACATATATGATAAAAAAATCCCAACCTTTTCCAAACCCCCATCATTTAGTTTCCATGTTTAATGTTGTTCATGGCCTCACTATTCTCGTGGCCAATGTTTAGAGAGAAGAAAGTAAGTGAATAAGATTGAATAAGTAAAAAAAACCATGTTTGTTTGCATGGAATAAATAAATACAGCTATGCTGGATTAGATGAGAAAAAATAAATTATGTATTCCAGGTCCCCCCCCCCCCCCCCCCCCCCCCCGAATTGTATTATTTCACTAAATTTATTCAATTGGTATAAGGGGTTCCACATGCGAAATCATCCATAATCACCTTTTATAAATCATGGGCCCACATGCAAAAGTATTTGTTTGCTTTTTATAAATCATTATCCACTTCTTATTCATCTTTTATCCATAACTTATCAATGATTAATCAAATAAAAAAATCTTCATAATTATGTTTTCAAACAATAATAACTAAAAATACAAATAAATATAAAATAACTTATTTCACTTGTATAATTATCTACATTGAAATAAATATCTATCTTAAAATAGGTGATGCTGCTACCCAAATGGAGACTTACATGATTTGACATGGTAGGCCTTGATTTGCAACATTCACATGCCATATTCCCCTCAACTTTAATATGCCAATCAATGTTGTTGGGATCCCTTCAATCACAAATATTTACAGGCATGACTTATGTACAAAACCTAATACTTTTGTTTTCATTCATTAAATTAGGATTGCTTTTGATGAGTCATTCATTTGTGTTTTTGAAACTGCTCCTTTGTGTTAGCTTATGATGTTCAGGACAACACAAAAGGACCATCTAATTTTTATTATGGTAAAGGATGAGATGGTCCTTGCTAACAACAGAAAGTTAAAGTGTCAATAAGAATGACTGATTGGCAGCTTTGATTGGGGTTGTTTATTAATAGCCTATGAATTAAAACATGAAGCCTCTAATGATTTTGATCTCTCCCCCCATCTGTTTTTTGTTTCACCAACTATTTTATTTATTTGTTATTTTACAAATTATAAATAATTTATTTATTTGAATGTTAGATGAGTGGTCTCTTTCTTTTGTAACATTTGCCAAATCCTCCCATTTTTATCTCATCCTTCACTCAACACACTAGCCCTGATATTTGATTGATGTGATGATAAGCACTAGTCATTTAACATTAACATTGATGTCAAGATCATTTCATTTATAGTATTATTATATATCTTGTTAAACGAAATATATATAGGAATGAATTTATGCAATTCATTTAAATACATATATCATAGAATATACATTAAAAAAATATAACTTAAAAGATATTAAAGACTGTACACAAGATTGGATCACTGGAAGCGTTTGAAAACGCATTTGAATCATGTAAGATTCATGTAAAATGAGATTCTTCAATAACTAATTGTCCAATCTCTGCATTTGAAATGAGTTTGAATAACTTTTGATAGTTCCACATAGGGAAAACTGGTTTATAAAAACAAGTTTGAATGGCTTTTAGATATTCTATTTTTAAAAATCTTACTTAACTAAATTAAAACTCGTTTTCAAAGTGTCAACATGACCATTAGTTTAATAGTTCCACACAAGCTGCATACTGAGTAAAATGATGTTTGTTGTTTAATACCACTACATTAGGACAACAACTCTGCATGGCCCATCCTCAGTCAACCACTTATAAATTTCAAATTTAATACTTCTGAAATGTGTCTATCCATCTCTGTAGATGTATTAGATTCCAATTTACATGATGAAAACATAACATGGACATTAATTAGACATGCTAACAAACATTTCAAGGATTAAGTATGACCGATCATAAGATATTTCCATTTAAGTCATCAATAAATAGTGCTAAAGCATAGATTTTTGCTGAGTTAATGTCTTGTATTTCAATTTCTAGATATGAAGGAAGAATTAACTGTAATAAAATAATTTTTCTAGGGTTGAAATGTTGTCTGCAAGATTGCCACTACGATGAAAACACTGGTCGGGATATTTCAATTTTTTGTGTATGCGTGTATTCTTACATGTAATGATTGTTATGTAAAGAGCATTATGATAATGTATACATACTAGATTTACTCTTTTGAGATTTATGTCATTAAGAGACATCTCTATGGTATGAGAATTTAAGTCAATTTATGATCGCATCACCTAGAATCTATACTCCAGAGAATAGTGAAAAAAAATTTATATAGATGCAAGGAATCTTTTATTGAATCACATGAATCTTTTTTCATGTGATCATATTTATTTTCTTCTCTAATTTGATTTACGATGTAACTATGTTTATGTTTGACAAATGACATCATTTATAGAACTAGCTATATTTTGTCTTAATTCTCATCTCAACAATGTATTTAATTTTTGGTCTCAATTCCCCTACCCTTCTGCTACACTTTGGGTTGTGCGGGTGTCTGGGTCACTATTCTCTCCATTTTTTCTCATCCTAAATTCAGACTTATAATCTCATTTTTGAATATAAATACCAGTAGCAAGATTTACCTTTCCTAAAAAAATAAAATATATTCATTTAAAATAATATATAAATCCATATACCTATGAAAAATATGATTAAAAGTGGGTGTGATTATAATTTTATCCCTATAAAAGAAAAAACCATCATCTATTTCTAGTCTTCTAGACAACCACATTCAATTCATGTGCATGTCATTGGCTCCAAAATTGATCAAAACATGACATTCAAAGTGTCTTAAAAGCTAAACACATGCAAAGATCAAAACATGAAGTGATTGAAATGTTTCACTCAAAATAGATGAAATTAAACATGCCAAACCGTGTATTTGTCGGCCGAAAATATGACACATGCGCAAAAAATATGTGGTGCATGTGCACTAATTAATGCAATCATATTATTTTGTTCACACACACAAGTCTTTCCATGGGGACCTACTTTTTTATGGAAGAATTTTGTTACTGCACCAGTAAACTAAGCCACTGTCTATTGATAATATTATATTTTTAGTTATTTTTATTAAAAAATATAATATAAAATTTTTGTTATTTGGATGATAATTGATAAATGCCACGTGTTATTTTTTATATGTAAAGACAATTAATGTTGTAATTCTATATTACGTGGGAGAACATTATAGTTGTTATAATCATGTATTAGACTATATATTTTCTTTTGTGAGTGAGATGTTTTCATAAGATTGAGATGCAATTCTAGGATTTGAGAGTGAGTTTGATTTGTAGGCTCATTACATGGAGTTTGTAATCCATAAAATTAATAGAAAATTCCTTCTTAACCTCTGTTGAGAACTACATAAATATCTTCTCTTTTATGGTTATGTGTTTTTTTTTGTCTTCTATACTTTGAGCCACACAACGATTTTTCAACCATAGCTCTTATTCATTGGTTGTGAAATCCTGGTTAGGTTGTGTTTTGAGATTTTAAAAAGACCTCTAAAGAAGAGTTTTTGTTTTTTTGGCTAACAATGAAAGTTAAGTGTTAACGAAGATGCTTGCAAAATGTTAACATCTTGATAGGGACTAAAAGAAGATTTCATTTTTATGATGGTTATTATTTTATATATTTTTTCATTTACAAATATTTTTATTTCTAATATAAAATAACAAATATGAAAATGAATTTTTAAATTGGTGAAATTAATTCCAGGTCTTTCGAGAAACCCCTAAATTTTTTAGGTCACCAGAACCCATTGTATATTATTTTTCTGGGTTCTTCTATCTAAACATCGTTAAATCCATTGTTATATTTTTCATTTTTACCATTCTTTCACTGTTTATGTACATTGTTAAATGTTAACATATCTGTGTACACTATTAACATATCTATCAAATTAAAAAGGGGGTAAAAGATAACCCACATTATATGGATGGACCCATAAATAATGCCCCAATTAATCTTGGACTGAAAAATAAGTTCAGTTAGTTTAGGGACTTAAAATTAATTAAGTATTCCTCGAATGACTTGACTTTAATTTTCCCTTTTAAATTCACAAAAAAAATGACACGTGCCTATTGAATGGACAACGGGGACCATTGCAAGTCAACGAAAGGTTCAGATGGTCCCTGACTCTTACAACTGTAAACCCACCGTCGATGATGTCGATCACACGGTCAATAGTCCATCTTCCCTTCCGTGGGCCCCGATTCGATACGATCTTCTCATAGTGACTCATCGTGGACCGTCAAATTTGCTATCATCAGTGATGATCATTTGTTGTCTTTGGCCACGTTTGAGAATACACATTGACTTGTACACTAGATCATTGGGTCGGGTTGGGGTGGACAATCCGAAAACCCGACGGGTCCGGGTCCAAAAAAAAAATTGGACCCGAACCCAGACCCGTCGGACCCGGGTCAGGTCCGAGTTGACCCGACCCGGATTTCAAAAAAAAAAAAAGTCATTTTTGTTTGCCTTATCATTCAATTTAAAAAATTTTGTATTTATTATTAATGAGACTTAACATAATTTTATATAATTCAAAAGTTAAATTATTAACAATATCCAAAACAATAACCACTGTAAAAAACACTATTATCCATCCTTAACATATACATAATAAACATAAATCATGTAATTAGTTATACTCATAAGCTAATAAGTAATTGTCAAAACAACCGACAACAATTATTACTAAGTTTATTACATATTAAATAATCAAGTTCTTGCAAGTTGCAACATCAACACAATGCTTATGTTTATGAACTTATAAACAAACATAAGTAAGAACAAATAAAATTATGATCAACTAATACTAATAGTTTATAATATATGATGGTAGGACCTTTTGTTTGTTCGAGTCCACCGATCGGGTCCAACTTGGGTCGGGTCCGGTTTTAATATCCTAAATTTTTTCAAAGCCTGTTAACTTGTACCATCCATCTTTATACATTGTTATGGAAACGCTATGAAATTAAGCAATGAGTATAAGAAAAGTAATATCCTATGCCCCCGTTGAGAAACGGAATAAGCAACTGAGTAATATAAGGTGGTATAAGAATGGATAGGGAAAATGATTGTTTGTTTGTAGGGTATAACTTTGTATTACTAAGTCAGTTTAAATGAGTATAAGAGAGTATAACAATTCTAAGTAACTCCTAAGATAAGTTATACTCATTTTATCTATTCTCATGGACCCACATGTCAAATCAACATTTTACATCTTATCACATCAAATCACCTATCAACACCTCTTATACATCAAAGGGTCCACATGTCAAATCAACTTTTTTACACTTTATTTATATTTTATTCTTTATCAACCAAATAACTTAACCTTTATTCTTATGTTTTTCAATGAGAATAAAAAAAACACAACCAAACAGAAAATCTCTTATTCATGTAGATTTGTTATCTATACTTGCATAGTTATCAATCCAGAATAACTCAATTCCGCTATCCAAACGGGGACTAAGGGTCCGTTTGGATAGAGATATAAGTTATTCCTGGAATTGTTCACTATATCAATGTAATAAGTGATTTTCTGTTTATTCTCGTTGAGAAACGTAATAATAAATATTGGAGTGTTTGGTTGATGAAGAATAAAATGTGAATAAAATGTAAAAAATTGATTTTTTTGAGATTATGTCTCGATCTGGTGTATCAACATTGGATGGCTATGATGGAAACCATATTAGGGGGGTACATAATTGATAATTAGTTAAAATTTAATTTTAATTAAGATATAAAGTGAATCTCCTAAAATCAGATAAACATATTTGTTTGTTAGGAGATTATTTAGAAATCAAGTTATTTATTCATATAAATATCCTCCTAGGATTCCACGGCAAAACTGGGCTGGCGTGACATAAAATGTAGAGATCCATATGAGAGAGGCTGAGAGGGTTCAAAAGCGGGTAACTCCATAAGAGAGTTTGTAAGACTTTTTTTTGTATCTCAACTATTATAATGGATTCTTGTTTTCTCCCGTGGATGTAGGTCAAGACCGAACCACATTATTTTTTATGTTCTTTGTGTGATTGTGTTCAGTTCTTGTATTTGATCTCGTGTTTTTTATGGCTTCTGCGAATCCGTTCCCTACCAGATTTGATATGTGGGTCCATTGATGTATAAGGGGTGATGATAAATGACATGTGATTTGATATGTGAGTCATTTTATACCAATGGAAGAATAACACAATTCCATGAGGGACTTGAAATACAAATACTAGTTTATTCTCTCATGATTCTGCATAGCTATACCCCTTTATACTATTCACCCAAATACTTTTTTTACCTTTATTCCCCTTTAACCCCTATTCCACCCTTTATTCTCCCATCTAAAGAGGCTCTTAAAAATTAGGGACCTAAACAAAATAAGGAATAAAAAAGGGCGTTGTTACACCCAGATCGTTTCCAGCCCCAATTCTAGTCCCTATATGCATCGATAGAAAATTAACGATGCATATGTTTTTTACATTTTTTTATAATGCATCCATGTAATTTGTTAAAGTATATACTTTATTTTTTATAAAATTATGTACCTTATTCGATGAAGTATACTATTTTTAAAAAATTCAAAACACATGAATTGTGGGGAAAATAGGATTCAACGTAACATTATCCAAAAAAAAAAAAAAACTTGACCCCAAAAAGAAAAAACCATAACCTGCTCCGCGGAACACGAAATACACGGGTCAATTTCAAACAGAAAGTAAGTCACTTTCACGAACCGCTGAGAGGGCACTACCGTCATTTCACCCCAACCGTCGGTCATTGTTAACCCCAGTAGCGTCGGTGGTCGGTCAAAATCCTAACCATGGTTAAGCCTCGTATTCCTTTTTTTTTTTCGGGGGATTATTTAAACCGATCGATCTCCTGAAAATTATTTTCGAATTCGATCAGAGAGAGAAATTTTTTGAGAGGGAGAGGGAGAGGGAGAGAGAGGGAGAGGGTTTGGGGTTTCCGTACGTCGGAAGCTTCGGAACCATTGGTGATGGGCGAATCGAGCGGTTCCGTCTCCGTTGACATTGATACCATCTCTCTCGGTGGGAAGGTTGGTTTTTCTCTTGTGTTGTGTTGGTTGTTTTTTGGGAATTTTTGGTTGGGTTTGTGAAAAGTTGGGGTATTTGGGGTTGGGTTGGGTTTTTATTCGGATTTTTATGGTGGGTTTTGTTTTTTGGACTCGCATTTGGTGTTTTTTTTGGTCGGTTTTGATTGGGTGGAGAGGTTGTGTTTGGAAATTTTGGATTTTGAATATATTTTGTGGTTGGTTTTGTTGGGTTTTTTGTGTGTTGTGTCGAATTTGAGGGATATTTTGTTGCATTATATTTTTTTTAAAGATTTGGTTCTTTGAGGCTTTGTAGTCTGTCTGTGTGTTTGAATTGAACTATTGAAGACAGAATTTGGTTTAATATACACTGTTTGTATATATTTTTATTGAAAAACCATCGTGTTGTGTTTTGGATGAGTAATTTAATTTAGATTCTTGAATTTGTTTTAAGGCAGTAACTGAATCAATTAATCTGCTATTGTAAGTTATAGAGCATTCCTTTCTTGCATTGTCCAGTTGTCGGGCTGTATAACCAAGAAGAACCATTGTTTAAAATAATTACAAGGGTTGATAAACTTATTTGTTTGTTTTTTTTAAAAAAAAATTTAGATTCTATGCTTTCTTGTTACATCATATGTTTTTGTTCTTTTGCAAACTCTTAATTCTTTCCTTGTGACAAAAAGAAACATTTATATAATCTGCATCCCTCAAAGTTGGGTTAGGTAATTAAGGCATTTAAGCTGTGGGTTTGATTCTATGGTTATATTTTGTTGGTCATTGTCAACTGAACCTCTTCAAGAGATCAATATTATGCACTTCCGGTTGAAACATGAAGTGTTCCTTTGCTTCATTTATGTTCTGTTTTTGTTTTTCATTACTTGCGTTGCAAGAATGATTTCCTTGGATGTAGTGGTATAGGTTTTATGATAAGATGTATTGGTTGTTACCTTCATTTCATCTGGAATCTTTGAAGATTTCGATCATTTTGTAACTGAATGTCCAATATTCGATAACTATTGTTTTCTTTATTCTGGTTTGAAGATAGAGTTAAACATTGTTGAACATCTGCATGGAAGTTATGATGCCTCTAGTTTAATCCTTTCTTAGCATATTCAGTCAGATGATGATTTCCAATCATTTTATGTTGGATATCATCGACCTGTTAAAAAAAATTGTTATTTTAAGAGGAAACTCCTAATTCTGAAACAGACTGTTAGAAGAGAAACACCATGCATACTGTTTTCATTTTGACAATGATTAATGGGTTTTGTAATATTTTTTCATTAGTTTCTTTATTTTGTGTTTAATAACTTGGTATGGACCTTCAGGAACATTTTATACAGACTGTCCATGGTTCTGTATCAGTTGTCGTGTTTGGGGACCTGGATAAACCTGCGCTGGTCACATACCCTGATATAGCTTTAAATCGTAAGTGTTGACTAATATATGTTAACTTTACCTGTTATGATTATATTGAGTTTGACAATCTTGTTATGATGTTAACAGTTGTTCCATTGATCGATTAATATTCAGATTCTTATGCATTTGGAGTTTTTTTTTTTGTTTCCGTTAAAGCAGACATGTCATGTTTCCAAGGATTATTCTTTTGCCCTGAAGCTGCTTCTTTGTTGCTTCACAATTTCTGCATCTACCATATCAGTCCCCCAGGGCATGAGGTCGGTATTCGGTAATTTGCTCTGTATACTTTGAAGTTCGGTTTTATTACATCGATATACATGTATTTTCCCAACATGATGTTCACATCATTTCCTTTGGCAATTTCCTCAAGAGTTCTTGCAGTTAGGAGCTGCTCCAATTTCTTCTGATGTCCCTGTTCTCTCTGTCGATGATTTAGCAGATCAAGTGGCTGAAGTTCTCAACTTCTTTGGGTAATTCTTATGTACTTTCACTTTTCTACAGAGATTTGGAACATTAGTATGGCAGTTGTGAAGTTCAGATCCAATGATATAATTTCATAGAGTTATGATTTCAAGCTTTCCTTAGATATTTTTCCATGTTGGCATATTCATACTTATTTAGTTATTTTATATTGTTTTTTTCTCAGACTTGGAGCAGTGATGTGCTTGGGGGTGACAGCTGGTGCTTACATCCTTACACTTTTCGCGGTGAGTATTTCTCAAATGCTGACTTGTACTTTAATGTAATTTCATATTTTATTGACTATTTCTATTTTCCATTGCCTTGCCACAGATGAGACACAGGGAACGCGTCATTGGTTTGATGCTCGTCTCTCCTCTATGCAAAGCTCCATCTTGGACTGAATGGTTGTACAATAAGGTGTTCTTTCAAGCGCTCAGTTTTCTTCAATTTCTGTGCCACTAATGCTTTGATATCAATATCTAAACATCTTTGATAAATCAACTGCAGGTGATGTCTAATTTGCTTTATTTCTATGGGATGTGTGGCGTAGTGAAGGAGGGTTTGCTGCAGCGTTACTTTAGTAAGGTATCCCCTCTTTTGCAATTGAAAAATATCTTTTCCTGTCATTTTGGTCCTGCCCATCCCGTGTTTATGTAATCGTGATCATCTGATTGACTTGGAAGACTTGTGGCTGTTAATTGGCAGGAAGTCCGGGGTAGTGCAAATGTTTCTGAATCAGATATTGTGCAGGCCTGCAGACGTGTGAGTGGTTTGATCTTTTCTATTCTTACTTGCACGAGATGTCATTTATGTTGAAAAAGATGGAAGATTGAACAGCAACTGGCTATATTATTGGTTTTGACTTGCAAAATGTTTATGTGGGCAGCTTCTTGATGAGAGGAAGAGTACGAATGTGCTCCGATTTCTCCAGTCAATCAATGGGTATGCTCAGAATTATAATGCGACTGGATGTGTTATATATTTATGTCATGTACAGACTTCCTGAATTTACTTGCTTCCAACTTTTGCAGGAGGCATGACCTTTCGGAAGGATTGAAGAAATTGCAGTGCCGAACACTAATATTCGTTGGCGAGAACTCACCATTCCACGCTGAAGCCCTCCACATGACCTCAAAGCTTGATAGAAGATACAGTGCTTTAGTTGAGGTAATCTGATTTTGTTTTGTCATGTACATGCATCTCTCATAATAGAAATAAATTTAGATAATTTTGATTCATTAACAATTTGGTTCTTAGACCCTGATTGGTTGGTGGTTATCTGGTGTGGATTTTCATTCATCCTAAGATTACCAGGAAATTGTGAAAATCCACATGCGGTGGTATTTTGATTTTCTGAGTCCCATTGGATTCAAAATCTTGACTAGTGGGAAAATAGAGTAGATTCAAAATCCCACCATCTAGATAGATTTTACTTTGATGACCCTTATGCCCCTAAGAAATACAATTCATATTTTTTTTATTTATAAACAGATACAATGTTTTTATTTCGGCTTCTAAATAACTTAATGAAAGATGCTTTATTTTTTTATACCATTATTATGCTATCAGTTGGAATTTAAAATTGTGTAACATGGAACTTATTTAGAGAAATAGAAGATGTGTATATGAACACAGAAATACAGATATTTGATTCTCCAACTGTTGCCTTGTTTGGTGGTTGGGTTGATACACAGGTTCAGGCTTGTGGTTCAGTTGTGACGGAAGAGCAGCCACACGCGATGTTGATACCGATGGAGTATTTCCTCATGAACTACGGTCTTTACCGGCCTTGCCAATTCAGCGGAAGCCCTCGCAGCCCTTTGAGCCCTTCATGTATCTCTCCTGAATTGCTCTCTCCGGAGAGCATGGGTCTGAAGCTAAAACCTATTAAGACGCGCGTATCTCTCGAAGTTTGATCAAGCTCAAGGACAGAGAACTTCAATATTGTGACAAAATCTTGTACTACACGTTGCCATCTCCAATTGGGGGGGGGGGGGGGGGGGGGGGCGCAGATTCTTGGATGGGGTGTAGATAGAAATGAAGAAGGCGGGAGAGGACATACGAGCTGAGGCAATAGAGAGATTCAGATTTGATTCATTTGTTACTAATAAATGGAGAGCTCTCTGTAAATCCTTTCATTGTTTTGTGACAATAAAAACAATAATGAGGCCGTGGTTGTTGCCTGCGGTCGTCCTCAAATCATTAAATCATAATAGTATTGTATCTCTTAAGTCTGTTATATAATATTTGAAGTGATTGCACCCAGATTTTGTTGTATTATAAAGAGCATGTGCTCATTATTAAATTTGTTGTTTAGGTTTGTATGGTTTATTTATGTACAGGGTTTTCATTTCTGTAAATTTATTCAGAGACATGGGTATTGAATGATTTGTTGATCCCTCCCATATGTTGGAGTTGTGATTGGGTGGTAGTTGACATTTAAAATTGTTAGGGCTTTTGTTAGTTGTATGTATTTATAAAGGGCTGTCATAAGGTATCAGACTATGGTTTCCAGTGTAGATGGGATGTATTCTGGTCTTGTTTTGTGGTGATGATTTCATTTGAACTAAAGATTTTTTATATTCCTTTGAGAATATTTATGAGAACTTGGTAAGGGGAAGGAACAGAATCTATAGAAGATTAGTAAGGTTATATCATGAAAATTTAATGAAGTTATTCAAGTTCAGACATCCAACAAAATCTGTAAGCCCTCAGTAATTTAGGTAGCTATTCTAGGTGGAGATTGAAATTATTATGTCAATTAATCAAAAGCACCATCACATATATTCGAGTTTTGATACATACATCCTCACTTTTAGCTTACTTGACCTCGTATATTTATATTACATCCTCACTTTTAGCTTACTTAAACTCATATATTTATATTACATCCTCACTTTTAGCTTGCTTAACCTCATATTTTTGGATTACATACCTCACTTTTAGCTTACTTCATCTCTCATATTTATATAATTGAGTGATAATATGTGGTCCGTGCGATCCGCACATATACTTCTTTTAAAGGGGTATATGTGTAGTAAAAAAAAACATATATCTTGTCGAATGTATTGTTGATCATGTAATTTTAAATAATGTATGTAATACTTCGATGAGATATATCCTTTCTTTACTGACGCATATACCTTTTTAAAGGACGTAAAATACCTTTAAATAAGGTATATACTTTATTTACTGATGCATATACCTTTTTAAAAGACGTATATGCTATGATCCGCACGGTCCACATGGACCGCATCATATCATTAATCTATTTATATATAACCTTTGTATAAAAGTACATCCATTATTATGTGCTTTTCATGTAAAATTATACGTCTTGAAGGTTAAAAGTGAGGCTATACATGTGACTGAATGTATTTTCGTTCAAAACATCTTACCTAATACTCCGCGCATATTCTAAAATATTATCACATTTGTCACATCTCACACACATTCTAAACAAAAAAAAGCTGATTAATATAAAAATGGAATTTTGTCATTTAAAAGTAATAAATGTTCATCTACCGAACATCATCAACTTATCTTTTTCAGTTTATCTAACGTGAAAAAGACAAAAAAAAAATGACTTTTATGTCATCCAATGAAAATAAGAAAGGACAACAAAACATAAAGCTCTTACTATCCCATCATAGCTATCTATTACAATTCCCAAAATGGGCAAGCATTGAATTTTGGAGGGGCATTAGCACATGGAATAAGAAAAAGGATCATGAGTTCCTCTTGTAGGCTTGTAGTTGTTATACCACTCAAAATTCTGTAACTAATAAGTGCATGATATTTACTTGGAATGAAAATTGAATTTCAGTGGGAACAAATTTTAGCCATGCAGTCTGCATAAGCAATGCACACTTCTCCCCAAGTTTGATCAAATCTACACAAAATCTCCCTTTAAATCAATTTTAGGCACTGGTTTGACAAGGGGATAAGTGTTGGGATAATGAATAATTACGGGGATAAATGAGTGGGAGGACAACTTATCCCTGTTTGATATAAAAAATAATTGAGATAAACTGCGGACAATTGTCCCAATTTTGAAATGAAAATGAGAATATTTTGTTCCATCTAAAGATTTGATAACATTTATCCCCACTTTTTATCCCAAGTTTGACAAATGTAAATATGAACAAAATTGATGGATTTTTTATCCCCTAAAATTAGGACAACTTATCTTTAAAATCTTATCACTTTACCAAACTACCCAAGTGTCCTCAACTAAATGACATGGTAAGTTCAGACCTCTCAATGTTTATGACAGAATCAGTCATTGTGAAGAAAAATAAATGGAAACAGAAAAGGTTGCATGAGCCCACTCATACAAGATCATTCATTACCCAATATAGCAAACCATAGACCATCTCTTAGATCCGTTCAGGTAGCGGCATAAGCTATCTGGGAAGATAACAATTCCAGTATCGATAAAGAATAAATCATTTTCTGTTTAATTGTGCTTTTACTTATTCTTGTTGGAAAACATAATAAAGAAGTTTTTGTTGTTTGATTGACCATGAATAACATGTGAATAAAAAGTGAATAAAGATTTGAATAGATTGAATTGAATAACACAATTCTAAAGGGACCTAGAATACCAATGCTAGGTGTAACCCACTTCTGCTGGTATAGTTATACCCACTTATTCACTACAAACAAATATGCTTTTAGGCTTATTCCCACTATTCCTCTATATTTCCCCCCCTCTATTCCACTACCCAAACCAGGGGTTAGTGATCACTCATTTTAATTAAGAGTACTAAAGTAATCAGTTGAAAGAGCAGAACAATTAAAAATTATTTCCATTTCTATTCATGCAACTTTAACATTAGATATCTAAAACCAAAAGATCATCAAAAGAAGAAAACTTTTTCAACCTTTTTTTAATTTTGTTTGATCATGGTAGGCCACATTTCAACCTGGTTCAGTGAGGAACTCTGAGGACCTGTGAAACTGCCTCATGTGGAAGCCTTGACACACTCTGGTACTTCCGGTCCATGGAAATCGATTCAGGAGTCCTGTCTTCGGCGGATAATGCTGCACTGATGACCTTGATAATGACTTTATGTAGTTCCTCCGCGTTGATCCATTCATGGATTTCGGCCTTTAGAAGTGATGGGTTGTTTGTTATTAGTCCCCAGACTGGGAAGTTCTTCCTTGGCAACATAAAATCTTCTTCTGTCAACTTAAGTGATGCGCAGTAGTCGCCCTTTCCATCGCCAATGTATATAATTCTCTTCTTTCCTTCTGAGGACATTAAGTCTTGGATTTGCTTGATGATCAAACCCTAAATGCGACAAGTTTATATCACGTTATTAACAGAATCACCATAGATTTCTAACATACTGAGTAACATGTAGACCTTCATGAAAGAACAACTATCAGACACCTTATGTGATCCAACAAACTTATTATTCAAATTTATAGCTACTAAATTATCACATGAGGCATCACATGTTAGAAGGTTGAGGAGGAGCCATTGGAGTCACAGGAGCAAGAAAATATGAAGAATAAAGCATTTCAAAATGTTCCATGTAAGGTCTGAATTTCAAATGGTCGTAACTTTTGATCTGGGCATTGAAATGGCTTACGTTATAAATCAACTTGTTGTTCTTGACAAGCTCGTTGCAATGGGCAATGACAAGAGGTCTGTTGTACGCCACTAAGGGTTCAAAAATTCTCTCAATTTGGAATTACAAGGTCAGTTCTTCTAGAAAATTTATCATTTATAGTAATGAAAATTTGTAATTATGTCATCAAGAGTCTGCTCTACTATTTACGACTCTTCTATCATCAACTTGTTTAATTTAGATTTTTTTTCTACTTTTGCTTTCTTTCTCTTTTGGATTCAAGGTGTTAAAGGAGATAGATGTGATTTTCTTCTTCTCTTGTGCTACTGCTATGTTAGAGGGAGATTTCAAGCAATGGGAGTCTTCTAGTACCAACGTGTCATACTGTGTAACGACATCATTGGTTCACATCTCCATTTTATTTTCATATGCATATATAATATATATTATGCTAATTTATTTGTTGTCATGTTCTAGCCGCATCCATGTCCTATATTTTAAAAAATTGTCATGTCAGGGTCCCTATGTCCTGTGCTACATTAACTTAAAATGAAATCTGAGAACTTACAGTGTCACAAGGACAGTAATACATTTTTAAGTACCTTGCACATGCTTGGAGGGCAGGGGTTGCTGCAACCATGAGAAGCAGAGTGGAAATCATGGTAGGGGAGGATCCTTAGCTTCCCATACTCATCAATGAAGGTGGGATTTGTGTTGATTTCTGAGAAGCACTCAAGCAACCCATGTTGGTTCAGTATAGTCTCTATGAAGAATTTATTGGCATCACTCACTATCCTTAATTCACACCTGATGAGATCACAACAACACCATGTTCATATGATGAAAAATAATTACAGACCTAGTCAGATATACACATTCAAAATCATGAAAAAGTTGATGTGGGTTGATCAAAGGATTAATACCCCAAAGCATAAGCTGTTTTGATGGCTGAGATGGTCTCTGGATGTAGGGGAACAGTTTTCAAACAGTCTGAGATATCTTGAATGGTCTTCCCTTGAGAGTGCAATTCACTCATCATTCTATCCTGGTTCACATCACAAAAGTGACAGGATTAGTATCCATGTTTTAAAATAATTGATTCCATAAAAAAAAGAAGCTACTGCTTTGGTGTGACATAAAATTATTCACTTTCGATGGCTATATTGGGATAGATATCAATCCATGTAGATTAAACAAATTTATGTTTGATTGTATTTTATGTTATTCTCATTGGAAAACATAAAAGTGTTACTTTCTGTTGTTTGGTTCACCTTGGATAGAGTGATGATAAGTGGTGGCTAAAAATTTATGATTTTTTAAATAACAATTATACCCCTGGATAAATTGTTTGTGTTTGAGAATAAATGTAAGAGATGTGTGTATCATATGATAGATATAATATGTTTTTGGGATGTGCTTAAAATTATACAAAAATAAGTCATGATATGCAATTCTAGCAGCCCTTAGAATAATCATCGGGTCTATTACTAGCTTATCCAGACACATCTCTCAAAATAAACAACTTTTTTTCCTTATTCTCTCTAATCCCCATTATGGGGGGGGGGGGGGGGGGGGGGGGAGGATTGGATGTTATTGCATAAAACCCAAAATCGAGAACGAATACCTTTTTGGAATTGATTATCTGAATAACTGATATAACTTTTATAAAATCAGTTTGACAATTGATTCCAAATAAGAGCCTCCTAAATATGTATGTCAATAATTACAAAAAAGAAGAAGAAGAAGTGAGTTTCTAATTTTCTTGAAAAATTGGAAATATAACTAGAAGCAATCTGCCAAAAGAATGAGAAGAAGAAGACATCAAATGCTAAAAAAAACCCCCCCCAAAAATCAGTATATGACAAACCATGAGGAAATTCCATGACGTGGTGGGCAGCAACTCCCCGAAGAGGGCGGCGCCACCCAAACCGCCGACGACCCAATCGTCGCTGTCGCAGTCGATGATCGTCTTGTCGAAATCGAAGATCAAAACAACAGCAGCCATTGAAAAATCTATTGAGGGTGTACAAAGAAAGATAAAAAGACCCAAAATACAAAAAAGCTCTAGAGAGAGAGATAACAAAGAAAAGATGGTAGTTGTGGATTTGTGAATGAATGAGGGAGGTCTAACATTGTTTGTGTGTGTGTGTGTGTGTGTATATATATATATATATGTATATATGTGGTGGGCATGGCATTGTGAGCTGCCAAAAGGAATATTATGCAGAGGAAGATGTGAAGAAGGTATGGCATGCAAATTATTATTATTATTATTATTGTTGTTTATTTATTTTTATTATTGAGACATAATCAGCGAATAAGAGGGAATAAATTATTTATTTATTTATTTTGAGAGAATAAATCCCACTAGCTATGTTTGGATAAATTAAAAATATGTCTGATAATTATTCTATAGGGTGTTGAAATTCATTATCAAGATTTATTTATGCTAATGGATAAAAAATATTATTTTGTGTCATTTAAAAAATCATCTTACTTAATACGCTCATATACATAAAAAAAATATGTTATATCTATTATAATATACACACATCTCTCACACTTATTTCTAACACAAACATGTATGTATCTTACGTTTAAGAAGTTATAGACTCATTCATTTCTAATCTACCATTTATCTTTACATTATCCAAGGTGAACCAAACAATAAAATGCCATTTTTATGTTTTCCAATAAAATAAACAGAAAATACAATCAAACAGTTATTTTATATTATATATAGATTGTTATATGTCTGGTATAACTATTGAGGACAAATAACTTTGTCACACGCTCCCAAACATGGGTACACGACACAATCCAATTTGACTAAGACATCGTTTGGTTATGCGATTGAACAACTTTTACGTTTGTAGGAAACTGTTTATGCAATTGTACAACCAAATAGTTTTACAATTACAACTTTCTGCAAATAGATTTCATGCAAATAATGTAAAAAATTACGGTTGGAGAAAGCTGAGAGGAGACAACTTCTTACAGAATCAGTTTTAAACATAGCATTTACAGAAAATCAATTTTGTAATCCAGCTACCAAACGCTACCTAAAATATCATTAATCCTTAGAAACGGTTATTTAAACCCCATTTAATGGAAAACCACCCCAATAGGAAAGGCACCCAACCAATTTTTTGAAATCTATAAAACCACCCCAATGGGAAAAATACCCCTGATTTATTTTTTGTCTATATCCAACCGGGCTGACAATGTATACTAACAAATGATTTATATTTTTTATTCAAATGTATGATTGATGTTTGTTTAAAAATCATAACTTTTTTTTGTTTAATTTTGTGTGTATATGATCTTGCTGGGTATTCAAACATGTGAGTACTAAAAAACACTCTTAATATTGTTCTAACAAGTTATTATTTTAGAGCTTCAATATATAAGTTTCTATGTGTGTATATATTTAAAAATACAAAATTAAGTCTATTTTATTCTTTCAAAAACAAATGTTATCCCATATTAATTTTATTATTAATTGCCCCTAGATTGTGATTATATAGTCTTAGATGTTTCCGTTGTCTGTCATTGGCACTGTTCCCAACATCTCATTTGTTGATCGATGCTTATTATTTTATTTTTAATGATCTGCTAGTATCGATACTTCACTTAGCGACATATTTAATACATATCGATAATACATCTGTCGATATTATAACAAAAAAAAAGTTTGTATAATATTTCATTTCGACAATAAAAGTATCAATATATTTTTCATCAGTTGACACTACGTTTATCGAACAATACAAGGGGTGTGTTTGATTCAAAATAGGGTGTGATTGACAGGGGTGATTTTTCTATGATTTTGAGAGTGTATAAAGACAATTAATCATGGGGTAATTTTATTATTATATGAGTGGGTGTATAACTCTCGTTTTCCTTATATTCCACTTTGTGAGTTTTTTTTTTTTTTAATACTTTAAATCTGCCTAGCCTGAATTTGGTAGAGTTTGTAAGCATTTTTATTCCACCCACGATTTCATTGGCCTCTTTTGCAATAAAAAATATTCTGTTTGTTTGTGTGGTTCTGTTCAGTGAGTCCCACACCAATGATTCATGGCCTATTGTGGAAGGCCACCATTTTCTCTGTCTTGGTGAAACATGGGAACAATAATTGCTATGGATGGATGGGCTGCTACATAAACAGCCAAATGAGGATTAGGTATAGGGGAAATTGTTCATATGCCCCTTGATGAGGGTTTAATTTTTCTTTTGTCCCTGAATTTTTTTTATTTTTATTTATCCCTGAAATCTGATCCTATTATTTTTTGTCCTTGACTAGTTACATAAATATTACATTTCTGTAATTCATTATTAAATATATGTAATTGGTTATTATATTTCTGTAATTTATATGTGATATCCGAACTACCTCTTACAGACAATACATAAATAATTAAATACAGAAATATAATGTGATACATACAAAAATTATACAAATAATTACAGATATTTAATAATTGTCTATAAAAAATATTAAAATACGCAAATATGTTTAAACACAAAATGGTTATATATACATTTTCAATGTCATTACAATATCATCTGTAAGTGCATTCAATGTATGCAAAATTATTATAGATACAATCCTAAAGTTTCATTAAAATAGATACATCAATTGTTTGAATTATGATGTTTTCTTTATATCTTAATGATCAGTTGTAGTCTCCTCTTTGATCCTCTTCATTTCCTTTTGGATGAAATGAAACCCACTGAAATATCATTGAACTATAAATTCAATGTATTTCATGACGAAAAACGGGCTTTCCAAGCAACATAAAAAATACAACAAACAGTCAAACACTTAAATAAATTTATGAACAATTGTAATATTTTAGTAGAATTACTTCTTGATCCATGTACTAAACAATTATAGAAACTAACATTTATATAACAATTACAACAAAAACTACAAATGTAATACCCAATGACATAATCTATCATTTACAGATAATTACAAATTACATAAATGTAATAACTAATTACATATATTTAACAATCAATTATAGAAATGTAATATTAATATACGGATACGAATCGTGGCATTGGTCAGGGGCAAAAAAAAAGGACCAGATTTAAGGGGTAAATAAAAAATAAAAAAAAGTCAAGGGACAAAAAAAAAAAAAAACCCGTTGGTCAAGGGGCATCTGGACAATCCCATTAGGTATATACCATAAAGGATGAATTGTCTTGTAACACGTGTTATTTATTATCTGTCTTGTAACATATGGATGATTTTCCATGGTCCATTTTTGCACTTGCTATGCCTTCATGGAATGTATATTATCCTATACTACATTTCAGATTATAATCTACTGATTCATTATTCATGTATGTGGTGGTATGCAAGCTGTTGCCAACATGTAATGTGGGCGACAAACATGAAGGGTCTATTTTACCTTTTTCAATCATTGTTTGACACACATTATCAATTCTAACCTGTCACATGTTATTGTCTAGACCAATTATCATCCGCGATGTGTCTTCATCAGTCCAATGGTGAATCAACACGTGTCATTACACGCAAAAGTTATCCGTCATGACTGTATCAGTTTGGGAGGATAACTTATATCTGGCTGGGGGAGGAGGATATCCCCTCTCACTCTTGTATCTCTCATCCTCGAGATAAATTGTGGATTTAGACCAATCACAGTCTGTCACGTGTTTACCATTCTAACCTATCACATGTTATTGTCCTGACCAACCACCTGCCCGTCACCTGTTCACTGTGGATCAACACAAATTTCACTCTATTTCAGTTTGAAACTTCCTCAAATGCAGTTGGCATTTCAATTTAAATTATACCCTCATTTTATCAACATGTTGTCTTATGGCTTTCTTTGTTGATCATTTGCTCTCCTTCTAAAACCCTCTCCCTAAGTATTAGTAAACATCTTCCATTGTAGTCTAAATTTATTATATTCTTGAAGCAGATAGCACAATATAAAGTTCAGTTAAATGTGACAAAGACAGCAACAAGCTGAATGGATGGAAAAAAATATCCCTCTATCATAATATCAATCAATGGTCATTGTCTAAACAATTTGCCCAAACCACTAACAACAACAACAAAATTTGCCCAAAACAAAGGCCACAGCTCAAATTCATCAGTGAGGAACTCTGAGGACCTGCTGAAATGCCTCATGTGGAAGCCTTGGCATGGCTTGGAAATTCCCCTCCTCTTGAGCAGATAGTAGTATTATGTTGATGAGTTTGAGGAGGACCTCTTCCATCTCCTCCGCGTCGCCCCATTCGCATACTTCAGCTTTGATCATTAATGGATTGCTGGTGATCAGCTCCCACACCGGGTAGTTCTTCCTCGGCATCACAAAATCTCCTTCCACCAACTTGAGTGACGGGCAATAGTCGCCTTTCCCGTCTCCAAGGTATACGATTCGCCTCTTCCCTTCCTGTAATAGGGATTCCTTAATTCGCTCAACGATCAATCCCTGTGTTATCGCAATGTTATATTAGTTTTGATCATTGATGAACTAGCACTCAAGTCATTTCAAGATTTGTCTAAAGATTGCAAAAAAATGCAACACGTGAAGAGCTGTCACGTGACGTTGAGAGCTGCATTCTATCATGAATTATCAATCTTCAATGAAAAACTAACATGTTTAACACGTGAGATTGTAATAGTTTATCTGTATGTTAGTATTCGATTGGATACTGATCAGACCTGATAAGATTTGACACTAAGTGGATCTAGTGGCAGTCATTTAGGACTAATAATAAGTACCTTGCACATGTTTGGAGGGCAAAGGGTGCAACCGTGGGAGGAAGAGTGGAAATCATGGTATGGGAAGATCCTCAGCTTCCCATCATCATCAATGAAGCTTGGATTTGTGTTGATTTCTGAGAAGCACTCAAGCAATCCATGGTGGCTCAGTATGGTCTTTATGAAAAATGTGTTGGCATCACTGACTATCCTCAATTCACACCTGATGATGGAAGATTTAACACATGAAAATATGTAACATGAAAAACATTCATAACTTTTATGGAATCATTACAAGACTAATCTTACAAAAATTGATCAAAGATTGGTATAATACCCCAAGGCATAAGCTGTTTTGATGGCTGAGATGATCTGAGGATCAATGGGAACAGTTTTCAAGCAGTCTGAGATGTCTTGAATGGTCTTCCCTTGAGAGTGCAAGTAACTCATCATTCTGACCTGTTTCACATTGCATAATTGAAAGAGTACTTCAGTAACTTATCTATAGTGACTACACTAAGGAAAATGTAATGCTCAGTTTTTTCTTGAGCCACTTTTGCATCCAACAAACGTTTTGGTATATTTTTTGTAAAATATATATACATATTTGACTATGAAGTACATTCTTTTATAAAAATAAAATATATGCTCGTATAAATTAAAATATATTAAACATTTTTATATTTTCATAATAGTGTGTATGTATGTATATATATATATATATATATATATATATATATATATATATATATATATATATATATATAGTGATTCGGTGCGGGAATGCAGTCGTGCGGGAAGCGATCACGGGCCGTCGATCACGGGTCCATCGCATCGGACGGTCGGAGGCGATTCATCTCGACCGTTGGATGCGATGGACCCGCGATCGAACGATCGACGTCGTTTCCCGCATTCCCGCACTGAATCACTCGACTATATATATATATATATGTGTGTGTGTGTGTGCGCGCGCGCGCGCATAATTGAAAGAGTACTTCAGTGACGTACTTCAGTGACTTATCTATAGTGATTATAATAAAGAAAATGTAGTCCTTTGTGGAGTCACTTTTGTCTCCAACAAAATGCTTTTATTTCTTTTTGAAATATATATATATATATATATATATATATATATATATATATATATATATATATATATATGAGTCCTGATATTATACGGTCGTGCGGTCGCGATTCACAGGCCGTCGATCATGGGTCCATCGCATCGGACGGTCGGGTGCGAATCAAGTCGACCGTTGGATGCGATGGACCCGCGATCGGACAGCCCGCGATCGCGTCCGCACGACCTTACGACCGCATATTATCGGAAATATATATATATATATATATATATATATATATATATATATATATATATATATATATGGCTATGAAGTGCATTCCTTTATAAAAATAAAATACATGCTCGTATTAATATTTTTATTTTTTTATAATAGAATATATATCGTCTTAGATAATTTTATTAAATAATATGGTTTGTTTTGATTTATTAATTTAGTAAAACAATATTGTATAACAGGTTATATAAAAATATTTCCAAATGGGTATAACAGGTTATATAATTAACCCTACAAAAAAGGAGAAACAAAAAGATAATCATTAATAAACGAAACAATAAAAAAATCCGGAGGAAATAATAACTTAATTCAGGAACAAATAGGAAAAGAAGGGCCATTTTTGTAAACAAAATATATTTTGGGTTAATTTGACAAATCGCCCAAATTTTAATATCCCTAAAACCCCATTAAAAATAAAAACCCAATAAATGTGATCTCTCTAATGATGAAATGAATGAAACAAAACCAAAATAATAACTAATTTAGCTTATATAACAGCTCATATAAATCAACCCAACAAAAAAGAACAAAAAGATAATCATTAATAAACGTAACAATAAAATAAAGGGCAATTTTTATATAACACGCCTCCATGTTTACAAAGGAGGCGTGTTCTCCCTAAAAAATTCAAAAATAAATTAGTTTTTGTAATTAAAATTGGAGGAGGGTTAAAAGTAAAATTAAAATTTTTCAGGGGGTTATATATATAACACGCCTCCATGTAGGGCTCGTCGATACGAACGCGTGGATATATTATAATAGCGATTCTGATCTACGGTTTGAAAGTTATGACCATTTGAATGTTAAAAAAATTTAGGGCTATAGATGAAAAAAGTAAATAAATAATACAAATAATTTTAATAAACAAACCAACAATGTATGAAAATGACATGAATGTGTACAATTTAGGTTCGAACTCAAACCATTTTAGTGCAAAAAAATATAACAAACAATTTCAAGAAAAAAAATGACAAAAAAATGAAAATGACCATAACTTCAAATGATTTGGGAGGTTCATAATTTCAAATGGTCATAACTTTTAAACCGTAGATCATAATCGATATTATAATATGTCCACGCATTCGTGTCGACGAGTCCTACAGAAGGCATGTTATATATAACATGCCTCCCTAAAAAACCCAAAAATAAAAAAAACCCAGTCAGCGCTGACGTGGCAGCGCTGACCAGGTCGAGGGTTAGTATTTGCAATTAAAAGTGGGGGAGGGTTAAAAGTGAAATTAAAATTTTTCAAGGGTTATTTATGAAAATTTCCCTAAAATAAAATCCTAGGAAACAGAAAACGGGGCAGAAATAATAACTTAATTTAACAACAAATAGGAAAGAAGAGCCATTTTTGTAAACCAAATATATTTTGGGTTAAATTGACAAATCGCCCAAATTTTAATATGTTTTTTTGCATATATACCCTTCAAATACATGCTAATTATTGTTATATCATTGTAAGTCACATATTTATTTGTATACCATCAAATTTTTATTTAATATAAAAATATATCATTTGATCACTTGTTTTGATCAAAATCTAACTTAACTATAGTTAACACATAACTAGTGAAAAGAAATGATAAAAATAACCTTAACTTAATGTTTATAATAATAGTCTAATCTTTGTAATAATATTAATAATTGATTGTTAGCTACTTAATTGGTTTTTTTTATCTTTCCACATTTGCTTCACTAAATATATATATATATATATATATATATATATATATATATATATATATATATATATATATATATATATATATATATGTTGTTTTCTATATTTTTATCACCAAACACACATAAATACACCAAACACACATAAAAAACCCAACAAAAAATAAAAATAAAATCAGGAATCTCAATGAAAAAAATAACAAAAAGCAAGAACCTAAACTAATATTTTGGGATTAAATTAACAAATCATCGAATTATTAATATCCCTAAAACCCCATTAAAAACTAAAACCCAATAAGATTGATATTTTTATTGATGGTCAATGAAAATAACATAAATAACATAAATCAAAATCAAAATACACCAAACACACATTGAAAAAAAACTAAATAACATAAATAAAAATCAAGAATATCAATGAAAAAAATCAACAGTGAGAAAAATAAAATAAAACCCAATAAGATTGATCTTTCTATTGATAAATTCAATGAAACAGAACCAAAATTCGTCAAACAGACACCAATAAAAAAAACCCTAAATATCATAAATAAAAATCAAGAATATCAATGAAAAATAAACCAACAATGAGCAAAAAAATCTTCCTATAGATGAATTCAATGAAACAAAAAAAAAAATCAAAATCAATAATCTCAATGAAAAAAATAACAAAAAAATATAAACCAAGTTTGAAGGATCACAAACCATGAGGGTGTTCAAAGGCAAGGTGGGCAGCAGCTCCTGCAAGAGGGCGGCGCCGCCCAAACCGCCGACGACCAACTCATCGCTGTCGCAGTCGATGATCGTCTTGTCGAAATCGAAGATCAAAACAATCCCCTCCATTGAAAAAACAAATCAATAAAAATCTTCAAAAATGTCTCTGCAGAGAAAGAGAGTATACAGAGCTAGAAGAGGAGGAGGACTATAAATAGGTGTGCATGGCAACAGTGAGATTCCAAACGAATATTCCACAGTGGGTGGTTTGCATGCATGGCATCAGTGAGATTTTAATGATTTTTTCCCATGTATAAATATCCTAATTACTTATTATTTCTAGCAATACCCTTAAAAGGTTTAATTAATTTGTGCATGAATGAATTTTGATGTTATTCTTGTAAAACTTTAAAAAGTGATATTAATAAAACAAGGGGGGTATTTTTAACAATATTTGATTTTTAAGGGGTATATATTAATATATATGTGTAAAAAAACTCTTTTTTAAATTCACATGTACCTTGAAGTTTGTAAAACTTGCATAAACATTCATTCTAATTTTATTTAAAAATATGCGTTTACACCCACCACTATATACTTCTAATTAAATAGAATAACAATAAAATGAAAGTATCTTCTCAAGATAATGTTTCATACTTACCATTCATATATATTTCAAGTAACAAAAGACATTCTTAATTATATCTCAAATTAACCATCTATGCATTTTGATTAACATAAACTATTAAATCATATAACCTTTTTTAATGATAGGGTAATGGTAGGGGTATATGTGTATTTTTGAATTTTTACAAATATACCCTTATAAAATCCAATTTTGTCAAAATATCATTGTTAAAACCCCATGGCAATAATACCCCTAGAAACTTTTAAGTCAATACATTTATACCCCTACGTTAAATATACCCTCCACTGGAATATGATCTCTCATGCATTTGACAACCACACAGCGCAAATAAACCAAGCTAAGTTGATCACAAGGGCACCGATACAAAGATTTAAAAAAATTATGAGCATTTTATTACAAAGATCTTTAACAAGAGCATTTTGACAAAATTAGAATTGATGAGGGTTATATATACAAAAAATTCCCTTCTTGTACAATGCATATGATATGATAACTGACTTTTTTAGGTTATTACAAAAGGTGTTCTATCGCCCTTCCTTTGTGAGGTTTTTTCTCATTATGTTTTTCTCTCTTGTTTCATTTATGTATTTCAGACTTTTGTAACTATTTTTTAGTATATAAAAGACATACCTTGCCTTAAAAAAATGACTAACTTTTTTAGGAAATATAATAAGGAATATACTTTGTGGGTTTGTTGGGATTGTGACTCATGCTGACTTATTTCCCACCTTGAGTGGATGATTCGTAGGGGAACATTATATTCCTTGTAATAAGTTTGTGTTAATTTTGATGAACTTTTGCTTTTTATCTTCTTTACAAGTTGCAAACTTGCAATAATGCCTATATTTAAATTAAAAGAAAAAAATATTTGAATAATTGAATGGATGGTGATGTTAGACAACATCAATTGTCTTTCATTTCCCTACTTTTTTCAATGAATTGACTTTGAAGAAACAACAAATTTGTTGCATGCGCAGTGGAGTATAGTTTTTTTTTTTTTTGGTTTCAAGTGGAGTACAGTTTTTGTTAAACAAGAACATGAGTGTCAGTGTCCCTCACGGGTCTGTTTTCTTTTCACACAGTTTTTGCTACCTGCATTTTATTTTTCTTTTTGAGATATATACTTAATTAATTAATAAATTATATTCTTTTATAAAAAATAAAATATATGTTTTTCATTTATAATAATGAAATATATACTCAAATTAGTGGAAAGTATACAATGTGTTAAATGATTTTATATAATGTATTAAGACGTGATAAGTGATGACTGCGACTGCAACACAGATTTACTGTATAGGTGAACAAAAGATATATAACACATTCATTTTGTACTCTCATCTAAGACTGCCACGTTATTGACTTAGTATATAAAATGAGTGCTGATTTGCTCAATCTCGTTTGCAATCCGAGTTGAGTATATATTAATAAAAAATTAAAACGGTTGAAAACCACAAATGAAATTGTAAATAGTTGGATATATCATTTTGGAAAATGATGTCCTATACAGTTCACACTGATTTTTTTTAAAATTATAATTAAACTCTCCCTTGAAATTCATACTATTAATGCTTGTATTTAAATGAAAAGAAAAAAATGTATTTGAATCATTTAACGATGGTGATGTGAGACAACCTCAATAGTCTTTGTTCTCCCCATTTTTTAAAGTGAATTTGAGAAACAACAAATTTGGTGCATGCGTTTGTACTGAGATAATGAATATATTTTTGTTAAAATTTTATCGTTTTTCAAAAAAAAATTAAATATTGATATATTTAATTATATATATATTTTTTATAATAAGTGTTTTAAAAGTCAAGCATATAATTTAAAAAAATTTAAATGGTTGAGAATCATGGACAGCTATATCCTACAGACTAATAGGTTGCGGTTAGCCCCTCACTGTTTTTACCCATCCCATCACCTTTTCACCTTGCTATCCTTATATTTATTTATTTATTTTTATTTTGCTAACCCCACTACTCCATGTCGCATGGAACTCTAACCCTATCATGTTGGAAACTCATACTTCATGGTTCAAGTCATTAAAAAAACTATAGGATCTTATATTGATATGTATGAAAGAAAACAAAAAATGCATGGATAAACATACCTTCTCCAATGGAAAGAAAAAGGGGCTCTTGATCTTGTCTTTCTTGAACTCTTAAATACTAATTGGGTCTTTAATGGATGTTCCCTTGATCACTTCTTTTAAGCACCTGCAGAAGAAAAATCTCAAGGCACCTCTACTCCTTCTTTTCATTTTGACTCAAGAGTGCGAATGAGAGTGTACCCTCTTTTTATTTCATTCTCACTTAATAAAAAAAGTGTAGAGGTGACCTTATATGAGTTCACCAAATCTATGGTTCATATTGTGTCTTCTCATCAAAGACACTAAATTAACCATAATACCCTTAATTCCAAATACACAAATTAAAAACTAATAACCTCCCATTAACCATACTCATAAACAAATGAGGAAAACTTAATTCACTGCTTAAATACAAATCCTCACTTATTAAGCTATGTAAGAGTTAAATGTAATTATCTTAAAACAAAATTCATTTGAAAAACTAAACATTGATTTATTAAGCCACAAATACTAACACATCATCCTGCCTTTCTCTCACAATTTCTCTCCTCTCTCTCTTTATTTTTTTTTATTTTTTACCGATTTTTGGATAAATCTTTTGTATCTTATTCTTCAATCTTCAAGGCTAGTGGAGGGGCAGAAATTGATGTATCGGGTATGGGTAATCGGATCCGTTCGCTCCCGCTCTCCTTCGCCCCATTTGCTGATATCCGCCGATGAGCATTCCTCTTTGAACGTCAAGACACAAGGAGCCTACAGAAGATAATAATGATGATCGAATTAGGGTTTCTGAAAAATAGAATTTTACATACCTTGATAGGTTGGATTAACTCTCTATTTATAGTGTTACTTAGGGATGACCTAGATCTCTTCTTCATCGGATGAGAAGAGATCCATGATTTTTTGGGGATCAACTATATATTTCAGGGATCTTGTTAATTATATCCTGACAAAATATATATTTTGTTGGAATTTCAGGAATATGACTTTGATCCTATGATATATTATTGTGATTTGAAAATTGAATAGAGATAATTTTTTAAGAAGGTCAAGAAATCATTCTTGAAAATCTAGAACATTAATTCGAAATATACTCACTTGGGACGCTGTCGTCGGATCTGAGCGGGCCGATGGGCCGGGTTGTGTCGAGTTCGGGTCGCGGATTCGTGTAACAGGGTCATAGTCAATTTAGATCCGGTCCATTCTGGTGGGCCAGTAAAAAATTAAAGAGTTAAAATTTTAAAAATAAATTATTTTAATTTAAGAGGATATATGGGTCCTTGTTATATTATATTGTGTTTTTTTAGATTTGTGGTATGCTCACTGTTGATAACCGGGTCATCGGTCAATACCTCACATCCAAACACGTGAACCGTCCCAAACGTCCTTGTCAGGCAATCACGACATACAGAAACGACACGTGTCCCCAAGAAATCCGGATCACCGTTGATGAGATATTCCCCCCCCAAAAAGCCCCACCTTCAGTGGGTGGTCCGCCATCCCAACAAAAGAGGGGGGAGAGAGAGAACATATGAAGAGAAGCAAAGGAGGAGCGGATTAAGGGAGGTAAGGTTACCGCCGCAGAATGGTTGAACTCGTGAAGAAGGGATGGAACCGATACCTGCTCCAGCTCCAACTCCACCCGTTGAGGACCAAAGTGAGCTGAATAAGATCACCTCCTCCTCTTGTTTCACTCACTCTCCTCCGCCGCCGTGTTTATTCTTACTGGATCGTTTTTTTTTTTTTTCAATTTCAGGCGGTGACGGCGGGGGTTTTGGCGGGAATTAGCGATTCGGTGGCGCAGAAGCTCTCCGGGATCGAGAGGCTGCAACTGAAACGGCTCCTCCTCAAAGTGGTATTTGAAATTCTCTGTCTGAATTTCATGTTGGTTGGTTTTTGGATTGTTTTGGCGTATTGGGTGTTGTTATTTCTTCATTGGGTGTTGGGAAATTCAATTGGAATTATGGGGTTTTATTGATTGTATTTGTAAGGGTTTGTTTTTGTGTACAATTTGTATAGGATTGTAAGGATTTTTTTTTTCAAAGCAAAATTTTTGATCCGTGATGTCATTCATTGTTTGTGGATAAAACAGTGGAAATCCATATTGAATCTGATCATGGTTGTATCCAAGGCTTCATTTGGAACCGGTTGTCAAACTGATTTTGATTATGCTAAAGCCCTTTTGGATCTGCGTTTGGGTAGATTTTGCGTTTGAAAAGTTAAAGATTCTCAAACACGAATCCAAATACATTTTAAGCGTTTATCTTTTCCAACCACTATCTTACATTTTTAAGCAAAAAAATATAGCAATTAAAAATCTAACAAAACAACAATTTTTAAAAGTTGAGTTTGGAATGAGGGATTTTAAAATGAGGGATTTTAAGAATGTTAACGTTTTAATCTCACATTCAGACGCACCCTTAATGGGTGTTTTTTAGCTTTTGATTTCATATTTTGGTTTTTTTATGTGTTAAAAGTCAACTAAGTGTCTTTTATGAAAAAACTGATTGAGAGTAGCTTTTATGGAAAAGCTGATTGAGAGCAGCTTTTGGGAAAATGGTGTGCTTGAAAATTGATTTCAAGTGGGTTTTGATTTGATGATATTTAGCTCTTTGGATTCGCTTATGGAGGACCTTTCGGGCACTTCCTCCACAAATTGATGGATGCAATTTTCAAGGGGAAGAAAGACAATAAAACCGTGGCGAAGAAGGTGAGTTGGTTTTTGTCTTCTATAAATCTGAGATTGCTTATGAACTTCAGGAGTTCCTTCTTGAATTATATTTGTCAAGCCATAGTGGTTTGATATTTCATATAAAAATTCAAATTGCATTTCCTTCACATAGGCTAGTCTTTTTATTGATTTATATAAATGTCGTTTCCCTGTAACCCCCCACTCCCTAAGTTCACCAGGAAATGAGACGAGCAAAATTCGAGACCAACAATCTTCATTTATATAATGAAATAAACTATATGAATAAGAAAAATAAATTGACACTAGGTAATTATACCAAGATGTCATATAGATATATGAAGTCCAAAAGTTAACAACACTCAAGGCCAAGAAGGTTCAATCGGATTATATTTATATCAAAGATGGAGACAACATAAATTCCATATACAGATTTTCATAGAGTTGCGAGACTACAATACACATCTCAAAGAGAGGCGTGAAAAGAAGCTTACATGAAAAGAAAAACAAGATCATTGTGATCAAGGTGAATTTTTTTTTTATTTTTTTTTTATGACGGAGGGGCTTTCCGTGAAAAAAGAGGTGATCAAGGTGAAATTATATATATTTTTGGGTAAAATGAACAATTTAAAGGTTAGAAAACTGGTAGGTGCTGTTTAAGTGTTAAGCTGATTTCATAATTGTAAAAATTAATGTGACATTCTTTCAGGTGTTACTAGAGCAGTTGACTTCTTCTCCTTGGAACAATCTGCTTTTCATGACATACTACGGGTTGGTTGTTGAGGGTAAGTCTCTCCCTAGCAGAGATTTGGTGCTGTTATTATAGGTCCGCAGAAGCGGAACATTTGGGGTTATGTCACTTAATGGACACTTGTAAAAGATGCTGATGATACTTGTATCCAAATGTGGATTTATATATGTCACTAAATGAACAATCCAAAAAACACTGTGAATGGGATATAGAGTTCATAAAATTTTCCTTATAAACCATTTACAGTACTTTCAAGTTCACTCAAGCATGCACTTTGTGAAGTTTTGAACTCCAACTCTCATTTGAAAAAATTGTTCTCGTTTCAAAAGAAACTCGGCATTAAAGGTCACCACATAGACCAGTGAGATTTTTTTTCTGGATATGGATTGAGAATCACTTGGTGATTCCCACTATACAGAAAGTATATTTCATTTGGTAATTATGTGTGCCACACTTTTAATATGTGAAAGACATTGGTTTTACTAGGATCTTTGTATGATGCAATTGAATAATTCATGATCAAATTCCAGTATTCTGAGGTCTCCAAATGTTTTATATGTTGTATACAATTGTCTTCTATTTCTGTTTCTGTTGCAGGAAGACCATGGTCGCAAGTTAAGCAGAGGCTCAAAAAGGGTTACCCTTCAGTACAGCTGACAGCGTGGACGGTATGTAACATTTTTTTTCATGGATATGATGTTGAAACATTGATTCTTCTTTTACTGAACTTTATGTACATGGCATATGAGCATGTCGTATATATTGATACATGGCATGATATTTCATATGATATGATGCATGTATTCAAGACCATCTTATTCGATTAGAGATGCCCCATGTTTTACATGATTCCATTCATGGGATGACGATGCTAGAAATATCATGTTTTACATGATGCAGTTTTGGCCAATAGTGGGATGGATAAATCATCAGTACATGCCTCTGCAATTCCGTGTTATATTCCACAGCTTCGTTGCATGTTGCTGGTATCATTTTCTTCCCTTTGTTTGGAATTCTTCTCATCAAATCATACATATCTTTTCCATTAGCATGTATATTTAATTTTATTATGTTTATTTTGTTTTTGTGAATACTTAGGGGGATATTCCTGAACCTTAGAGCAAGGTCTCTCTCCATAGCAAAATGACATGCAGTTAAATTGCAAGGAATTATCATTTGCATGGCATAGCTTGGCACAATTAGAGGCCATGTTAAGGTGATAACCAAAGGTCCTCAGTGTCTCTTTTGTATTCCTTTTAATTGATGGAATCTACATTGTGTTATCCACTCTTTTGTGTTCTATTATCAATTGTTGTTTGGAACTCAAATGTCATATCCAATAACTCATGTAATAGATGTTTTTAAAAGACCATTTCTCTACTTCACCTTGTATAAATTGAAGATAAGTGGTTGATGAAAGTTTATTGTTTTTTAAACGACAGTTCTAACATTATGTTAGTTTATATTTGAGAATGCATGTGAAATGTGATATTCTTCAAACTTTGAAGGGGGGTGTGTAACAATTATTATGGATTTATGGGTTGGAAGATTAGATAGGTTTGTGATATATATATATGGATATGGTGGGTGCTGAAAATGCTGCTTGGTTCTGCAAGTCTATGTTGTGATGAATTATATTCACCAAGATTTGTTTTCTTTAACTTTGATTTAATTCTAATGCGAAATTGATAGCAATTGGTACAAAATCGTATGAATTGATACCAAATGACACCGATTGATATGGATTGGTATGCATTCATACAAATTGGTACGAATTGGTGAGAAATCATGTGAATTGGTATCAATTCGCACGAAACGTATATGATAAAATAGAGTGAAATGTTTGGTTGTGTGACTGTAAAAATGATTCCGTAGTAATTTGGGTTTTAAAACTGATTTTGCATAAAACTCACCCCTCAGCTTTTGAAAATCGTAGTTTTTTAGCACTATTGTCTAAAATCTGTCAGCAGGAAGCTGCTACAGTAAAAAAATGTTTAGTTGCACGATTGCAGAAACAACTTCTTGTAAATATAAAAGTTGCACAACGTGCCTCCAAACGTTACCTGTCCTCTTCGAACCACATGAGATAATTTGTCGCAACCATGCATTCATAGCCTAATAAGTGATATTTAGCCCATGTTTGGTTCTGATGTTTATGATTATTCTTGTATAAATAAAGAAAAATGATTTTTTGTTTGATTGTATTTTAAATTATTCTAGTTGAAAAACGTATGAGTTTTTGTTGTTTGGATAAAATGTGAATAATATGTGAAGAAGAATTTATTAAAGGTGAAAAAATGATGACGGTTGATTTAACAGTTGATTTATAAAAGGTGGTAACAATTGATTTGACAATAGACTCACATATTTTTTTGCGTTGAATAACCTGTAATAACTTAATTATAGAGGTTGGTTGGAATCCATATATCACTTTTTACTAGTTAATTTTAACATACATATTCTCATTTATTGAAGCCATCCAAACATGCTGATTAATTTCAACTTATTCCTGGCCTATTCTCAAACATGGGCTTAGGGTTTGTTTGACGTTTATTCTCATTCTCATTCTCATTCTATTAAAATATATAGGAAAATTGTGTTTGGAATTCTTCATTCCCATGTTAGAGCATCTCCAATGGACATGTTAACTCACTAGTTAGTGTCATATTTTTATAAAAAATGTAAAAATGGTGCTCCAATGGAAGTGTTAAGGGTATGTTAAATGTGGGTCCCACATGTCATATGTTAGTTTTCATGTTAATTTTAGCTAGTGCTTTAGCCAACTAAATGTGGGTCCCACCATTCAAAATATTCAAAAAAATATTATTTTGGGTGGGTGGAGAGCTTTGAGTGGGTGAAGAGATTGACCCACTATTGTTTTAACTAGTTATTTAGTTAGTCCATTGGAGCAAGAACCACCAACTAAATGAGCATGTAGTAAATGAGAGTCTAGTTGATGGATAAAGTGCTGACATGTCACTTTAACATCTTAGTTAGTTAACATGTCCATTGGAGATGCTCTTAGAGCATCTCTAATGGACATGTTAACTTATTAGTTAGTGTCAGATTTTTAGAAAACATGTAAAAATAATGCTCCAGTGGAAGTGTTAAGAGCATGTTAAATGTGGGCCCCACCTGTCATATGTTAAAGAAAGTGTTAAATTTGGCTAGTGCTTTAGCCATCCAAATGTGGGCCATATCATTTAAAATATTCAAAAAAATATTATTTTGTGTGGGTGGAGAGGTTTGAGTGGGTGAAGAGATGGGTCCACTATTATTTTGACTAGTTATTTAGCTAGTCCATTGGAGTAACAACAACCAACTAAATAAAGATGTAGTAAATGAGTGTCTAGTTGAGTGATAAAGTGTTCACATGGCACTCTAATATCTTAGTTAACTAGCATGTCCATTGGAGATGCTCTTAGTCCTAGACATTCCACGTCAAAATTCCCTTCAGAATCTATAAAAAATTGGATTCCATGAAGAATTTTATTTCTAGATGAGAGCTATTAATGATCCTCCTGTGAACCATCATAATATGCTCTGAGTTCTTTATCAGAATCATCTTCTTTAGTGAATTCTAGTCGGATTTCACCCTGGATTAGGCCTGTCAACGGGTCGGGTGGACCCAACCCGATCCTCATCTGATTACACGTGTAATATACCTGACCTGATTTAGATTCGACCCGGTGGACCCAAACATACAAACAGGTCAGGTCCGGGTCCACCTGCCCCGACCCGTTGGACCCGAGACCTGACTATTTTAGTAGTATATGCTCATATATTACAAGACTATTAGTATAAGTTGACCCATAATTTTGTTTCTTATTTATTAAGTTACACGTATAAGTTTTAACTCATTTTTGTATCCATAAGTTCATAACCAAGCTTATAAATCATGACTTATAACCAACCAAATTCACCCGTTGACAAGCCTTATTAGTTTATTAATTTTTGAATTTGTATAATTAATTAGTTTATTGCATGATTTATGTTAATTGTTTAGGTTAATATGTTAGGTGTTGTTTGGCAGCGGCGGAAAACGGATTTTAAGTGCTTTTTAATAAGTAATCTTTAAGAGTTCAGGAAAAAAAAACGTTTGGTTCAACGGAAAATATTAAGCAGTATTTTAGATAAGTGTGTTTGGTTAAACACTTGACATATGTGCTCATTAGAAAGGTATTTTGGTTCATTATATAAGTGCTGAATGTTATTTGATGTTTAGTTAAAAACTTGAAAAATTGATTATTTTCCCCTTTAAATTTAAAAAAAAAGATAATTTGGTTGGCTCAATGAAATACATGTATCACAATTTTAAAACTTGTCAGATGGGAGCCTATATTAACAAATATAGATTAATGTCAAATATGTCTATATGACTCTATATAAGGTGGTGGGGATTAAAAAATAGCTAGTGGAAGTATCTGTCACCCTTGTTATTCTGTAAACCTAATTGTGTATAGAAATATACAAAGTGCTGTTTGGATGTTTTGCCTCTGTAAAGTGTATCAAAACCCACCCTCCCCAAACAGAAACCCAAAAAACACACAACCTACCTATATCCAAACCTAAGAAAATATGTTTTCGGAACTATGCATTATGTGTACAGTATTATTTGTACACTCTTATCATATTATTCATGTACGTATCATGCGTCTATCTACCCTAATTAAACCATATATTGTTATCCATTCCCAAATTATTACATAAACAAATAATATTTGAACAAAAATACTTTGGTAACATAATTTAGGGTGATTTTGCTTTTTAATTAAACATAAAACTCAAATGTGTTATCAAATACGTTTCAAAAGACGGACTAAAATAAAAAAACTTAGTTATAGCTTTTAGTGCAAAAAAGTTATTTTTTTGAAATAAAAGTCGTTTTAAATCATTTTATTTAAAATCTTATTTTATAAACATGTTTTCAAACATTATCTTAGAAAAATATAATTGCTAACCTCTCTGGTTGAGGGAATTAAAAAAGAGCGCTGATAAACGCAACCCGTTTTACGTCCGTACGCTATGATAAAACAGTATTTTTTAAAATGTATCTTAGTATATATATCATTTCATATAATAACATGTACTTTAAATGATAAGTATATAATTTTATAGAAAATAAAAAAAATGGGCTGGACTGCAAAACGGGCTGCAATAAGAGCTACTAGTATTTTTCTTCTTAAAACATTACTTGGAATTATTTTTTTTATATAAAATAAATCCTAACCCGAAAGAGCTGGTCTATTAGCACCAACCCAAACTCTCTCCCCCCCAACCAACTTTCCCTACAAACCTCACTTAATAATAAACCCAAACCCACCACCATATAAAAACTAATCCACAACCCTTCTCATCCCACACCCTCCTCCCCCATTTCACCCAAAAAAACATAAATCCCTCTCCTCTCCCTCCCTCTCCTCTCCTCTCCCAGCCCATTCTCTCCCTCCCTCTCCTCTCTTCTCACAGTTCAAGCTACCACCGCCCTTTATCCCCGTGCACTGCCGGTCATCCGTTAGGAGCTGTATCATCATCCCCGCAAACCATATTGTGAGTAAACTATCACTCCTTCTTCTTGAATAATTAAAACATCAATGTTATTGTTCATATCTTGTTTTTAGGGTTTAGGAAAACTAAAGTGTGGATTGAATGTCATGTAATTCCCAAAAAAAAAATTTGGATAGTAATTAGGGTTTTTCATATAAACAATGGTTTACATTGAATTTGTTTGTGTTTAGGGTTCAATATATTGACTGAAAATTTGGTTATTCCATAAAAATAAAGTTTTGGGCTTTTCTTAGATGCCTAGGGTTATGTTTGAATTTGTTTGCGTTCAAGGTTCAATATGATGAGACAACAAGATATGACATACTTAATACAAATGTGTGGGCTACAAATGAGGATAAAGATAATTTTTTAGAGACATCTCAAATGAATTTTACTACTACAATCATGTGATTTATGGGCTGCAAATGAGACTAAATATAATTTTCTAGAGACATCTCAGTCCCGTGGTGTGAATAATGATGAACACATTTATATCATAAAAATATTAATAACAATATCTAAATTCAAGGCCGGATGACCCTCCAAAGACACTCAAGAAAAAAGAAATGAGCAAATTAAGAACATATTAAGCAACTGGTCAAAAGAGAAAGGTATGAAATGATGCACATCATACACACCTCTAGAGGCATAAGGGATTTTGGAATGACCCTGCAGAATAGATTAATACAATAGAAAAGGAAAATGAGTAAATAAATAAAATGAATAGTTAATAATAATATATGGTTTAATGTCCATAAGACGGTTTAAATGCCAGGTGTTCTCATTATAAGAAGATTGAAGGGGAAAAGTTGTAAAATAAAGTAACCAAATGTGATTCTTACCCAAGAACATGAAAACCCCCATCATATACAATTTGAGATATTAAACCCATCAATCCCACACTCTCTCCACCATATACCAAATCAATCTTCCTATATAAATGCCTGTTCACTTCACATGTCATATCAATTCATTTTTGGATGACCATACACTTGGTGGTGGATGGGATTTCTAAACTTCTGTTTTGCATATTTAATTTTTTTTTTGTTGAGATGCTGGAAAAGTATCAACATATGGTGGTGGACACATTGAAACACCACCTTCCTACCCCAGCATAGAGCAAGCGGCCCCACATGTCTTGGTTAAAAGGGCATTGAATTAGGAGCCAACCAATGAACTGCTCTACACCATCACAAGTCACCCATGACATTTAATCCTCCTCTATCTAGTATTATTTCTTTTTTATGTCTAAAAATAAAGCACTTTTTTTTATTTTGTGGGTGATGTCAAATAACACTTTGACTATATCAGTGTATACCAACATCAATGACAATGCAAATTATATGTTAATAAATTGTTGTGTTTGTCAATACTGCATGTTTTTTTTCTTTCATCAACATCTTTTTCCTTTTTATTTAATAGCACAAGAAAGAACACCAATGTTAAGTCCTTGTAATCATGGTAGTGAGTTCTGACTAGTGAACCATTTCTTGTTTGCAGTATGGCTCCCAAGAAACGCATTCCTCAAACAGCCTCCAACCACAGATGTAGATCCGAGAGGTTGGTGAAAGAGGCTCCGTCAACCTCAGTGGTTCCATATGTCGAGGAGGACGTTGTGGACGATCCATCAAGCCAGTCCGAGGAAGAGATTGAGAAGGTGGCAGAGAGACATTCACCGACAGTTGTAGACTCAGACATAGAAGATGACAGTGTGCATTGCCGTGTATTTGTCTGTTAACAACATTCACATATTTTGATTTTTGAACAACGTGTAGTTGTCAATGATGTATTATATTTTATCTTTTGAACAATGTGTAGTTGTCAAAAAGCTATTAATGTGGATGTGTTGAATATGTAATTAGGATATGTGAATGTTGAATATCGAATACTGTTATGTTACTTTTAAAAGATTGCATTTGGAAAAGTGTTGGATGACACACCTTAGGTCACACTAGACTCCCCAGTATGACATAGTTTGTGTCAAACCGAACACATTTTCATGATTCAAGATGTGTCACGCCGATTTTAAAATAGTGTAGTTGAAAAGTGTTGTGTGACACACCTTGGGTCACACTACACCCCCTAGTATGACTATGTTTGTGTCAAACTGAATAATTTTTCGTGATTGAATGTGTGTCGCGTCAGTTTTAAAATAGTGTAGTTGAAAAGTACTGTGTGACACACCTTGGGTCACAGTGGACACCCCAGTATGACTAGGTTTGTGTCAAACCGAACAACTTTCAGTGACTCAAGGTGTGTCGCGCCAGTTTTAAAATAGTACTGTATGTGAAAAGTGTTATGTGACACACCTTGGGTTAGTGGACACCCCAGTATAACTAAGTTTGTGTCAAACCGAACAACTGTTAGTGACCCAAGGTATGTCGCGTCAGTTTTAAAATAGTGTAGGTGAAAAGGGTTATGTGACACACCTTGGGTCACAGTGGACACTCCAGTATGACTGGGTTTGTGTCAAATAGAACAACTTCCTGTGACCCAAGGTGTGTCGCGCTAGTTTTAAAATATTGTAGTTGGAAAGTACTGTGTGACACACCTTGGGTCACAGTTGACACCCCAGTATGACTGGGTTTGTGTCAAACCGAACAATTTCCATGACCCAAGGTGTGTCGCGCCCGTTATAAAATGAAATACAAGTTAACCACTTCTAGACATACAAGAAGTTCACATTGCAATACACACAAAAGGATAATATATTCAACACTTTGCATCATTAGAACTTTACATTTAGCACATTGATATGATAGTATTATATTTTACACTATACTAGCATGTACATTGCTCTACACATATTCATCGTTTTGGCTTTACAAAATGAATTGGTACCTATGCGACCTTGTGAGATTTACAAAAAATTATTAACCTCACACATTGCTTCTGTTATGTGCAAAATATGCAAAAAAATGCCAACATAACACTAGAAGAAATCTAATTGAGATCAATGGTGTCAACCAAGGCTATGTCGGTGCCTGCCAGACTCCGAAATCGATCCATTCGACTCATATAAGATAAAACCCAGCTGCTTGCATGAAACCGAACAAAATGAATCGGTACATATACAATATCACCGATACAGTTGGACGCAGAAGGTGTGTGATCATCCGACGAGCCTCTCGAGCGGACCCGTCGCGGTCGACTCCCTTTGAAATAGCGGGAAGAGGAGAATAATTTCTGGAGGGAAAGAGATTGTATATATTTTGATGTGGTAGAGGTGGGGAGAGAACTTTTGTTAGAAAAGGTTAGTGGGATAGGCTGGTTGGGGGGGTCAATGCCTTAAATAAAAACTAATTTTAGATGTTCTAAATTTTTATTAGGTTGGGGGGGAAAGATTATTGGTGGGTGGTAATAGACGGGCTCAACCCGAAATGCTTCAACAAATCCCGCCACATCGAATTCGAACAAGCCATGAAATCCCAAAGAGCCCGTCTATTACCACCCACCAATAATCTTTCCCCCCCAACCTAATTAAAATTTAGAACATCTAAAATTAGTTTTTATTTAAGGCATTGACCCCCCTAACCAGCCTATCCCACCAACCTTTTCTAACAAAAGTTCTCTCCCCACCTCTACAAGTCATACTAGAGTATCCACTGTGACCCAAGGTGTGTCACATAACCCTTTTCACCTACACTATTTAAAACTGACGCGACACACCTTGGGTCACTAAAAGTTGTTCGGTTTAACACAAACTTAGTTATACTGAGGTGTCCACTGTGACTCAAGGTGTGTCACATAACACTTTTTACATACAGTACTATTTTAAAACTGGCGCGACACACCTTGAGTCACTGAAAATTGTTCGGTTTGACACAAACCTAGTCATACTGGGGTGTCCATTGTGACCCAAGGTGTGTTACACAGTACTTTTCAACTACACTATTTTAAAACTGACGCGACACATCTTCAATCACGAAAAATTATTCAGTTTGACACAAACATAGTCATACTAGGGGGTGTAGTGTGACCCAAGGTGTGTCACACAGCACTTTTCAACTACATTATTTTAAAACCAGCGTGACACACCTTGAATCATGAAAATGTGTTCGGTTTGACACAAACTATGTCATACAGGAGAGTCTAATGTGACCTAAGGTGTGTCATCCAACACTTTTCCAAATGCAATCTTTTAAAAGTAACATAACAATTTTCGATATTCAACATTCACATATCCTAATTACATATTTAACACATCCACATTAATAGCTTTTTGACAACTACACATTGTTTAAAAGATAAAATATAATACATCATTGACAACTACACGTTGTTTAAAAATTAAAATATGCGAATGTTGTTAACAGACAAATACACGGCAGTGCACACTGTCATCTTCTATGTCTGAGTCTACAACTGTCGGTGAATGTCTCTCTGCCATGTCTCTCTGCCACCTTCTCAATCTCTTCCTCGGACTGGTTTGATGGATCGTCCACAACGTCCTCCTCGACATATGGAACCACTGAGGTTGACGGAGCCTCTTTCACCAACCTCTCGGATCTACATCTGTGGTTGGAGGCTGTTTGAGGAATGCGTTTCTTGGGAGCCATACTGCAAACAAGAAATTGTTCACTCATCAGAACTCACTACCACGATTGCAATGACTTAACATTGGTGTTCTTTCTTGTGCTATTAAATAAAAAGGAAAAAGATGTTGATGAAAGAAAAAAACATGCAGTATTGACAAACACAACAATTTATTAACATATAATTTGCATTGTCATTGATGTTGTTATACACTGATATAGTCAAAGTGTTATTTGACATCACCCAAAAAATAAAAAAAAGTACTTTATTTTTAGATATAAAAAAAAAATACTAGATAGAGGAGGATTAAATGTCATGGGTGACTTGTGATGGTGTAGAGCAGTTCATTGGTTGGCTCCTAATTCAATGCCCTTTTAACTAAGACATGTGGGGTCGCTTGCTCTATGCTGGGGTAGAAAGGTGGTGTTTCAATGTGTCCACCACCATATGTTGATACTTTTTCAGCATCTCAACAAAAAAAAAATTAAATATGCAAAACAGAAGTTTAGAATCCCATCCACCACCAAGTGTATGGTCATCCAAAAATGAATTGATATGACATGGGAAGTGAGCAGACATTTATATAGGAAGATTGATTTGGTATATGGTGGAGAGAGTGTGGGATTGATGGGTTTAATATCTCAAATTGTATATGATGGGGGTTTTCATGTTCTTGGGTAAGAATCACATTTGGTTACTTTATTTTACAACTTTTCCCCTTCAATCTTCTTATAATGAGAACACCTGGCATTTAAACCATCTTATGGACATTAAACCATATGTTATTATTAACTATTCATTTTATTTATTTACTCATTTTCCTTTTCTATTGTATTAATCTATTCTGCAGGGTCATTCCAAAATCCCTTATGCCTCTAGAGGTGTATATGATGTGCATCATTTCATACATTTCTCTTTTGACCAGTTGTTTAATATGTTCTTAATTTGCTCATTTCTTTTTTCTTGAGTGTCTTTGGAGGGTCATCCGGCCTTGAATTTAGATATTGTTATTAATATTTTTATGATATAAATGTTTTCATCATTATTCACACCAAGGGGTTGAGATGTCTCTAGAAAATTATATTTAGTCTCATTTGCAGCCCATAAATCACATGATTGTAGTAGTAAAATTCATTTGAGATGTCTCTAAAAAATTATTTTTATCCTCATTTGTAGCCCACACATTTGTATTAAGTATGTCATATCTTGTTGTCTCATCATATTGAACCTTGAACGCAAACAAATTCAAAAATAACCCTAGGCATCTAAGAAAAGCCCAAAACTTTATTTTTATGGAATAAACAAATTTTCAGTCAATATATTGAACCCTAAACACAAACAAATTCAATGTAAACCATTGATTTCTATGAAAATCCCTAATTACTATCCAAAACCCTTTTTTTGAGAATTACATGACATTCAATTCACACTGTAGTTTTCCTAAACCCTAAAAACAAGATATGAATAATAACATTGATGTTTTAATTATTCAAGAAGAAGGAGTGATAGTTTACTCACAATATGGTTTGTGGGGATGATGATACAGCTCCTAACGGATGACCGGCAGTGCACGGGGATAATGGGCGATGGTAGCTTGAACTGTGAGAAGAGAGGAGAGGGAGGGAGAGAATGGGCTGGGAGAGGAGAGGAGAGGAGAGGAGAGAGATTTATGTTTTTTTAGGTGAAATGGGGGAGGAGGGCGTGGGATGAGAAGGGTTGTAGATTAGTTTTTATATGGTGGTGGGTTTGGATTTATTATTAAGTGAGGTTTGTGGGAAAAGTTGGTTTGGGGGGCGGGGGGGGGGAAGTTTGGTTTGGTGCTAAATCCCAAAACACTCCACAAAAAAATCGAAACAAAAAGATTCAAATTTCGAAACCTAGTGACGATTAGATCCTATCCATAAATGTGAACTGATCAGGAACCCCAATTTGCCCAAGCCAAACAAAGACCCTAATAAGAAACCCTAACCAGATCTACCCTAGTTAATCAGAGATCCATCCATGGCGGACAAGGAGAACATCATCCGCGTCACCCGCTCGGTCTCGAAAAAGAGGGCCGCGGAGGAGCTCCAGCACCAACAACAGATCCCCCTTTCGAAGAGGAGCAAGAACCGTGTCGTCCTCGGCGAGCTCCCCAGCATCTCCAACTCCGCCGATGTCTCTCAGCCGTCCGATGCGGGTCCGTCGATAGTGCCCAAGCCACGACTGAAGAGGAAGGGTTCGGTCAAGAAACAGACGGCGCCGTCATCTCCTCCTCCACCGGACATTGACAGTGATCCTCAGATGTGTTGTGAATTTGCTGATGAGATATACAACTATCTGAGGTCGATGGAGGTGAGGAAGAAAAAAAAATGTCACTTTTGCAGACCATACATGTTTTGATTTTTATTTTTTTTGAAGTATGTGCTTTGTTAATGATAATGCAGACTTGTATGAATTGAATTCATATATTTTTTGTGTATTTTAATAGTGTATATTGACATAGTGCCATAGTGGAGTGTATTTATTTCATGTATTGCGAGGACTGAGTATTAGTGTCCCATGTGCATTATTTTTTCTTTGTTTCTCCAAAAAAATGCTGGAGTTATGATTGATGGTTTTGTTTTTGGTTTTCGCAATTTTTTTTATCAAGTTGATCCAGAAAGTACATACTTCGTTAATGAAGTGCATTATTTGATAAATTAATGAAGTATATACTCAAATGAATTGAATGCATATAATTTTACATATTTTGTAATTGAACTAGTGTGTATATACTTCATTAGATGATTTCATTTATTGTGTTAGTGATGAGGTGTTTGCAAAAGTGACTGCAAAAAGGAATCAGTATATCAACGCCCATCATTTTTTTTTCTAGAATTTTTTTTAAAGAGTTCTCTGTTTTTTTTTCGATATTGTATCAGGTTGATCAAGAAAGGAGGCCATTGCCGGACTACATGGAGTCCGTTCAGAAGGATGTGACGAAGAGCATGAGGGGGATTGTAGTCAATTGGCTTGTGGAGGTGGCTGAAGAGTATAGTTTGGTTCCTGAAACACTTTACCTAACGATATCATATATGGATTGCTTCCTCTCCAAGCATGTTGTGAACCATGAGAATCTCCAGCTCCTTGGCGTGTCTTCTATGTTGATTGCCTCGTAAGTCAATAATTTGTTGACTTGATTGAACTTTTTTTTATATTGATATGTGGGTTTTGTTGTGTTTGTTGATATGACTGTGGGTTTTGGATCAGGAGATATGAAGAGATCAGGCCGCCACATGTTGTGGACTTCTGTGAGGTCACCGAAAATACTTACACGAAGGAAGAGGTACATCTTTGTTCATTTTTTGGTATGAATATCCAATCATTGTTGTATTTTTGGTAATGTTGTAATGATATATGGGGTTGCCTGGGTATGTAGGTGGTGAAGATGGAGGATGATGTACTTGAATGCTTGAAATTTGAGTTAGGCAATCCCACTATACATGCCTTTCTCAGGTAAAACTCTTTGGTTTTCAAATCACATAGTTGTGAATGTTAGGAGATTGGTGCTTCTTTCTTCCCATCCAAGTAAAATCATAAGAAAAGCTATTTAGGGCCTTTGTGTAGATTTTTGAAGTATTGTTTCTTCTTCTTCTTCTTCTTCTTCTTCTTCTTCTTTCCTGTGCTTTGTTTCATTTTGAGCCGTCTTTAGTTTATTTGGTGTTCAATGTGAAATACAAATTTTGGCCCCTTTTGTTGATGTATGCTTGTTCTTTTTGCCCGTGCAGGAGATTTATCAGGGTTTCTTTGGAGAAGTGCAAAGTAAAACCCAAACCTTCTGTTGTTGGTTCCTTTTACTACATCATGAAGAAATGCTAAACATTGAGAAATAGTCTCGGGTGCTTTTTAACTAAGAGGTCATTGTTCATCCTTCTTTTTTACAGAAACCAAATTTGAAAATGGAGTTTTTAAGTAATTATCTTGCGGAATTAAGTTTATTGGAGTATGAATGCATTCGATTTTTGCCATCAATAGTTGCTGCGTCGGCCGTCTTTCTTACAAGATTTACAATCAATCCAAACGTGCATCCTTGGGTAAAGTTGACACTAGAAACTTTCTTCCTATTACAGTGTCGCCATTTTGTTGAAGATTTGATTTTATATATGATGAATTTTTAACTTTTTTGATGTACAATTGACTTGTTTGTTGTAGTTATTAAGAAGTGGGAAATAAATAAGTTGTAAAATAACTTTTGCTATGTGATTATCAAAAATAACCTTTTCATGTTTGTTTTGTAATAACGGGACAATTATTATTCATAATGTAGGTTAAGGGTATTTGTGTTCCAAACGAAAATTATATAAAGTATCACATAAGCTATAATATCAAATATACCATTGATTTTAGCTTTTGGATTATGACTTTTAAAATTTGTTTTTAATTTTAATAAATAGTTTCCAATAAATTTAAACAAACATGCTACTACAACTTATTTTAAGCTAAAAGCCATAAATTGCAACTTATTAGTTTTAACAAACACCTACTATATAGATCATCACTCGGAGTGATCCCACATACACTGGATATAATGATAACCTTTGAGTTGTTTTTTTCTTTCTTGCACAAAGTGGTCACTTACAGACTTAAAACTTTGTTACATTGGCCCTAGCATTTAACCTTTTTTTTATAGTAAATTCATAAAAGCTATTCGAAACATGAATTAAGCAGCTCACCCCAATCATTTCTGTATGTTTCTTCAGAACCCAGCTTTGCAGAACTACACTGGTTATCAGCCATCTGTTCTGAAGGATTGTGTTCTTGCCATACATGACTTGCAATTAAACAGAAAGGGTTCTTCACTAATAGCTATAAAGAACAAGTACATGCAACACAAGGTATGATGAAGCTCCACCCCAGTGCATATGTACCATTCAAAAAACCAAGATTCTAATAGTTTACATGAACTAATGTTCTGTACTTTCTTGAAACAGTTCAAGTGTGTGGCAGCATTGTCTTCTCCCTCAGAAATCCCTCCCGCTTATTTTGAAGATGCCAACATATAGTGAGTTTAACTGTGTTACTCTACTGACCTACAGATTTTTTCCTATGCTGTTTAGTCATTGTGCTTTATAACTGAGGAGAACCATTATTTAAAATTATTGAAGGGGTTGAAAATCTTATTTGTCTGGTTTTTATTTAGATTGTTGATAATCTTATTGTTTGGTTTTTATTTAGATTCATTCTTACTTGTTACATCGCATGTTTTTGTTCTTTTGCAAATTGTTGATTCCTTGCCTTGTGGCAAAATAAAATTTTCTATACAATCTGAATCCCTCGAGGTTGGGCCAGGTATTTAAGGCATATAAGCTGTGGATTTGTTTCTCTAAATTTTTCAAAACTTCTGGATATTCTTTGTCCAATGCTTGTCCTTGTTCGAATTACTATCACATAGCTTCAACTCACATGATCGTTCACTGTCAAACAAACCTATTCATGAGATTAATATCATGCGCTTTTTAGTGAAAGCCTGTAGTATCCATTTTTGCTTTCATTTATGTTTGGTTTATGTTTTAATTACTCTCTTTGCAAGAACAGTGTCTTTGGATGTAGTATTGTGGGTTGACTGATAAGATGTGTGGATTGTTACTAAGCCTTTGTTTCAGCTGATGTACATAGCAACGTAGGTTATCTAGGAATGCTAACCCTTGTTTTCTTTATTTTCGTTTGAAGATATAAGTTAAACATGCTTGAACATCTGATTGCTTTCCAATTTAAGATGAGTCTAGTTCAATCTTTTCTAGGCATATTCAGTTTTATCATGTATTGCAGTCATTCTAAATTTGATGTTATTTATATTTATAACACACTTGTCAACTCATAATTCACAAACAAAACATTAGCAACATCACCATTCTGTTTCCATTTTGACAGTGTATTACATAATATTTTATTTTGCCATTCATGGTTTCCTTTTGTTTGGACCTTCGGGAACATCTTATACGGACTGTCCATGGTTCTGTATCAGTTACTTTGTTTGAGGACCTGAATAAAACATGCGCTGGTCACATACCCTGATGTAGCTTTAAATCATGTGTGTGTTTTCTGTATGTTAACTTTACCTGTCTTAAGAAGTGTCTTATATATTTCGCTTTTTTTTTTGGTTTTTTGAAAATACAAATCTTATTCCATGAAGTTACCATTCATTCCATTGAATGATCAATATTCAGATTCTTATGTAATTAGAGGAAAATATGAAATGTGCTTTGGTTTCTCCAGTCAATTATGGGTATTCTCAGACTGATAATGTGACTATCATGTGATGCTGATGCCATTGGAGTATTTTCTCATCAGCCACACTGGATCAAGATCTGCAGCTCAAGCCACAAAAGAAAGGTAATTCTGCTTCAACTGCTTGATTTCCGAAAAGCAATTAGATTGTATAGATTTTTTTTTTTTTTGTAATTTAGAACATCTCTGATATATATGCATAGATGTATAGTTTATCATTACTCTCTCTGAAGGGATGCATCTAAGGGGTTCATACTTCATACTGCTTAGTTCCCCTCCTCCAGTTAGTCTAATGATGAACTCACATTGTACATGATCATTCTTCTTTTTTCTTTAATACATATAAATTTTTTTGGTTATTGCTTTTTGTATATTAGTCGCATGAAAATGCATATGTTATATTGTGAAATCTCCTCAATTTTGTGCTGATGTGTGTGTGTATATCTTTGGGTTTGATGTTTCCATGGAGTTGTCAATCTGAACTGATTAAAATGTGATTGATTTATGTAAAACTTTTTGAAACTGGCTCTCTCCATCAATAATTGAAGAAAAGTGCACACCTAGAAACCTCCACACATATCAGCATGCAACCACGCCATGAAAGACTGTCCATTTTTAATTATGAACTCATATGTGCATGCAACCATGCCATAAAGACCATCCCTTTTTAATTAAAGTTTCCTTCTTTTTTATTTCAAACTTGTGTCCATGAAATCACCCTCCATGGAGATTCCAAGCAACCCACGCATATTGCTGCTTATTATTATTATTTCTTCTTGGTATGACTCTGACATGACACCATTATTGTTGGCTTCTTGATGTTTTTAACAATAAATCAGTCTGTTCTCCTAAGTTATTACATGTTTGTTAAAACTTATAAACGGAAGATTATGATTTTTAGTTTAAAATAAGTAGTTGTTGCATGTTTATTATAAACTTATTAGAATTAATTCAAGATAAAAACAACTTAAAAAGTCAGAATGTATAAACTGGGTAAATGATGCTTATAAGATTATAGTTTATATTGTTTTTTAAATAATCTTTATTTTGAATGCTAATGCTCTTTTTTTTTTACTAATGACATGCTTTTTCATTTCCTCCTAAACTCCTCCTTACAATTTAAAAGGGTATTTTTGACAATTGCATAGCAAAACAACTATTTTAATGCTTATTTTAACAAATATCTATTATTATCTATTCCCTTTTTTTTAACAATCTATATTACTATATAAAAGTCCCTTAACACAAAAAAAACCTTCAAATGACCAATTTATCCCTATTAATCAATTTAATCCAATCACAATCCATTTCATCATTACACCCATTTATTTAATAACAATTATTTTACTATTTTACCCTTTCAATTCTATTCAATCTCATGATAATCCATTCATATAATTGTAATGTTATCTATAATTTATTCATATTTTCATCGTATCATGCATGTCATATATAAATATATCATAAAATTAAATTAATATGATAAACTTATATTAATATGCCGACTAAAATTATATTAATCAATTTATTATTTTATAATTATATGTGAATATCATAATATTATGAGAATACAAATGGATGCTCAGTGTTATAATATATCATAAAATTTATTATTTGAATATCATTATATGGCTGCCATATGACCTACACAAAATAAAAGAATTAATATTCATTAAAATTTGATTTATTTACAATTTATTTTACATATATATATGTACAATCATAATATATATTTGAATTCTATAATCAATATTATGTTAATATTTGGTACTTTTTAAAAATTGTATGTATTGTTTAGTTCACTTTAATTCAGAATTTTTTAATAAAGACTAAACACATGCACGGGACAACATAAAACTTGAGAGTATCTACTATAATAAAAAAATGACATACATGTTATAAACTAAATAGAATATGAATATATAAACAAAACACTCAAGCAAATAGAGAAGTAGAAGTAGAGAGAGATTTTTATTCACTATGTGGTTGGTTTGGAATACATGAGAGACCCCTCTATTTATAGGGTGCATGGAGGAATTCCAAAGGTGAGAAGTTACAAGTTCATAGAGGTGAGGGGGTACATAGTGGGGTGATTAATAGTGGGGTTATGGAGTTGAATGAGAGGGTTATGGAGTTGAAGAGTGGGGGAGGTTATGACTAGGTGGAGTGGTGGGTATCCACTATATTCACAACACTCCCCCTTGGACGATCACCACGCTAAGATAATTGTCTCATTAAAACCTTGCTTGGAAAACCCAATGGGAAAAAAACCAAAGCGAAGGAAAAAGAGTACAATTTAACTTAATCGTATAATGGTGTATGCGTTTAACACTGCCTCGTTAAAACCTTGCCAGGAAAACCCATTGGGACAAAACCTAGGCGAAGGAAAAAGAGTACAGTTCGCAAAATGTCATAAAAAAATTACTCCCCCTCATAAGTACAAGATTTCAAGAATTTTGGTCGCTAACTCGTCGCATCCCGATGTTATACACCAGCTTCTTGAATGTTGACGTCGACAAAGCTTTAGTGAACAAATCTGCAAGATTGTCCTTTGACTGAATTTGTTGAACATCAATTTCATGTCTCTGCTGGAGCTCATGAGTGTAAAAGAATTTTGGAGAAATATGCTTCGTTCTATCACCCTTGATATATCCTCCTTTGATTTGAGCAATGCATGCTGCATTGTCTTCATAAATAGTTGTTGGAACATCTTTAATAAGAGATAGTCCGCATGCAGTACGAATATGATGAACCAAAGACCTTATCCACACGCATTCCCGACTTGCTTCGTGGAGTGCAAGAATCTCAGAGTGGTTAGAAGACGTGGCGACCAAAGTCTGTTTCGTAGATCGCCAAGAGATCGCTGTGCCACCGCAAGTGAATACATACCCTGTTTGTGAGCGAGCCTTGTGAGGATCTGAAAGATATCCTGAATCTGCATAACCCTTCAATTGTGCACCATTATTGAATCCTTTGCATAGAATAGGCCCATGTCTGACGTTCCACGAAGATAACGAAAAATGTGCTTCACACCATTCCAATGCCGTCGAGTTGGTGCAGAACTAAATCTGCCAATAAATTAACTGAAAATGCAATGTCAGGTCTAGTGCATTGGGCTAAATATAATAAGGCACCAATTGCACTAAGATAAGGTACTTCAGGACCAAGAAGATTTTCATCATCTTCTTTCGGACGAAAAGGGTCCTTCTTTGGGTCAAGTGACCTTACCACCATAGGAGTACTTAATGGATGACATTTGTCCATATTAAAACGCTTCAGGGTTTTTTCAACATATGTTGTTTGATGAACAAGTATCCCGTTTGAACTCCGCTCAATCTGCAGGCCGAGACAATATCTTGTTTTTCCAAGATCTTTCATTTCAAACTCTTTTTTAGATATTCGGAAGCCTTTTCGAGCTCTTCAGGAGTCCCAATTAGATTAATATCATCAACATATACTGCAATAATGGCAAATCCAAGTTCCGTTTTCTTAATAAATACACAGGGGCATATTGGATCATTGACATATCCTTCTTTTATTAAGTATTCACTAAGACGGTTATACCACATTCGTCCAGATTGCTTTAATCCATACAAGGATCGTCTTAGCTTGATTGAGTACATGTTTCGTGGTTTTGCTTCAGGCAATTTTAGTCCTTCAGGAACTTTCATATAAATGTCGGTATCTAATTTTCCATATAAATATGCAGTAACCACATCCATTAGATGCATGTCAAGTCCTTCTGAGACTACAAGACTAATTAAATACCGAAATGTGATTGTGTCCATCACAGGAGAATATGTCTCTTCAAAATCGATCCCAGGTCTTGCAGGAAACCCTGTGCCACAAGACGAGCTTTGTATCTAACAATCTCGTTTCTTTCATTTCGTTTTCTTGCGAACACCCATTTACATCCTACTGGTTTAACACCTTCAGGGGTTAGGACTACTGGTCCAAATACTTGGTGTTTTGCAAGTGAATTCAATTCTGTTTGAATAGCAGCTTTCCATTGTGGCCAACAATTTTTTCGTCTGCATTCATCCACTGAACGTGGTTCTGAATCATCATATGAAATGATTTCTGTAGCTACTGCAAAAGAGAATATATCATCAACAAGCACTTGCTTTCGATCCCACAATATTTGTGAATTTGCGTAATTTATGGAAATTTCTTCATTTCCATGTACTTGATCTTCATGTACGGGTATCACTTCAGGGACGTCAGTCTCTTCGGGGACTTGTGTCACTTCAGGGACTTCTTCTGTAGGATTTATTATTGTGAGTCTTTCAAGTGTTTCATGCTCTTCTAGAGAATTATTCTTCATTGTTTTTCTCCTTCGGGAGCCGAATCTTTTGAGCCTATAGGTCTTCCACGCTTCAGGCGTCTTTGTTGATTCATTAGCCGGCATATTAACAGTTTTTCCTATTGGAATATCAATCCGAGCTGGAGTATTAGCAGCTGGAATATGTGATTTCATCACTTTTGCTGCATCATTAAATGCATCTGGCAATTGATGCGCAATTCTTTGAAGATGAGTGATTCTTTGCACTTCAGTTTCACATTGATTAGTGCGAGGATCAAGATGATCCAAAGATGGAGTTTTCCAAGTAAGTTCACGTCGTTCTTCTGGCGACGGATTTTCTCCCCCTAACGACGGGAATATTGTCTCATCAAAATGACAATCCGCAAATCGAGCGGTAAAAACATCTCCTGTCAATGGTTCAAGATATCTTATAATAGAAGGAGAATCAAATCCTACATAAATTCCCAATCGACGTTGAGGGCCCATTTTAGTTCGTTGTGTAGGGGCAATAGGAACTTGTACAGCACAACCAAAAATACGAAGATGTGAAATATTTGGTTGATGACCCAATACAAGCTGTAAAGGGGAATATTGATGATAAGCAGTTGGCCGAAGGCGAACTAATGCTGCTGCATGCAATATAGCGTGACCCCAAGCTGAAACGGGTAATTTTGTCCTCAAAAGCATAGGACGTGCAATTAGCTGAAGATGCTTAATAAATGATTCAGCTAATCCATTTTGGGTGTGCACATGAGCAACAGGGTGTTCAACATCGATGCCATGCGACATACAATAGTCGTTAAAAGTTTTCGATGTGAATTCACCAGCTCCATCAAGGCGTATTGACTTTATAGGATAATCCAAAAATGAGACTGTAATCGGATTATTTGAGCAAGTAGTCTTGCAAATGCAGCATTCCGAGTGGATAATAGACAAACATGCGACCATCTAGCAGATGCGTCTATTAATACCATAAAATACTTGAATGGTCCACATGGGGGTGGATTGGACCACATATATCCCCTTGAATTTTTTGCAAAAATGTTGGTGACTCAACATTGACTTTTGTAGGGGATGGTCTAACTATCAATTTTCCTTGTGAGCACGAAGTGCATTGATAGTGATTAGGTAAAAGAATCTTCTGGTTCTTTAACGGATGCCCAAATGAATTATCAATTATTCGACGCATCATTGTAGACCCTGGATGCCCGAGACGATCATGCCAAAGCGTAAAAATATCTGAATCATAGAACTTCTGGTTCATTACAGTGTATGATTCGATTGTTTTTATGGTTGTATAATACAACCCGGATGAGAGAGCATGAAGTTTCTCTAATATATGCTTTTGGCCTGAAATAATTGAAGTAATGCATAAATACTCCATATTATTTTCACTTATAGTCTCAATATGATATCCATTAAGACGAATATCCTTAAAACTTAGCAGATTTCTTCTGGATCTTGCTGAATATAATGCATCATTAATACAAAATTTTGTACCTCCTGGTAATATTATATTTGCTCTTCCGGAGCCTTCAATTAAGTTTGTAGTACCAGAGATGGTATTAACATTTGCATTGATTAATGTCAATGTCGAGAAATATGTTTTATTTCGTAGGATCGTATGCGTTGTTGCGCTGTCTGCAAGACAGATGTCACCAACCATAGCCATTCTTGTAAAAAGAAAAATGAAATAAATAAGATAAATATAGAAAACATGAAATTGCATTTTATTGAAATAAAACAAAGTACATAAAAAAAGGAAGGAAAATTACATAAAATAAATGCTAAAAAGAGAAATATTAGTTGATGTGGACATTTCCATCATCAATCATATGACCAATGTTGCCATTAGAATTAGCAAAGAAATCAGATACATCCAAATGAGTAATATCTGATGGGCCAACATGGTTTACGGGGTCAACAAAATTTACTTCGACATTCTTTCCCTTGTCTGTGATTGATGCCTGATAAAGGTCAACCAAATGTCTTGGCGTACGACAGGTACGTGACCAATGTCCTTTACCACCGCATCGATAGCATGCAGTCTCATTATTTTTTAAAGGTTTGTTCATCAAACCTTTTCCTTTGTTGTGATGTCCTTCATTCCACTTCTGGTGGTTGGAGTTGCTATCTTTATGAACCTTGTAATTTCGATTGTCATTTCTACCACGACCTCGTCCTCGTCCTCGTCCTCGGCCACGTCCACGGCCACGGGTAGACATCGTGGATGCGTTTGCTTCAGGCATTGATGCATTTGCTTCAGGCAGTGATGCAGAACCAGTTGGACGTGATGCATGATTTTTCAAAAAAGTTCGTTGTTTTGCTCGGCAACAAGGAGGCATGAAATTAATGCCGAGTATTTGTTAAATCTTCGCAGGAGCACATTCGAGGCATGAAAAGTAGAATATGTTTTTTCTAACATATCATCGTCTTTCACCACACAATTTTTTGTGAACTAATTTTAAAAAGGGCAGAATTATAATCAGCAACAGATTTGAAATCTTGCAATCGCAAGTGCATCCAATCATACCGAGCTTTGGGGAGGATGACAGTCTTTTGATGATCGTATCGATCTTTCAAGCTCTCCCAAAGGGTAAGAGGATCTTTCACCGTGAGGTACTCGCTTTTGAGATCCTCATGAACATGGTGGCGAAGGAAAATCATTGCTTTTGCGCGGTCCTGCAGGGACTCTTGATTTCCTTTCTTTATCGTGTTGCCAAGGTTCATGGTATCAAGGTGGATTTCAGCATCGAGTATCCACAAGAGATAGTTGTTGCCCGAAATGTCAAGTGCGGTGAATTCAAGTTTTGTAAGATTCGACATGGTAGATATCTCTATAAGAAAAATGAAGTAATGTCACCACATGTATCGAAAATATAAATAAAAATATAAACAATAAAACTTGAAGCATTAATTGTTTACCTTAAATAGTATAGGTTCGGCAACAAGTATTTGCAATACTAGCATATTTGGATAAACCATAATAATTTTTAAAAATTATGGATTTACTAAAAATTCATACAAAAAGGACTATCTTTATTTTTTTTTAAATGTGCACTATCCACTAAAAATATGTCCACTTTTAATAGAATAAAAAAATGCATTCATAAATACTATATATCTCAACTCATTAAAATCAAGATAGTGATCTATCAACAAGATTATTAAATAATTTAAGTATACCTATCCGTTAAGAATGCACTACAATGGCATTGTCAGAACTACCATTTCTAGAAAAGAGAATTTGGGCATGTATGCTCTAACCAAACTTTGTGTTAATTTGACAAGAAAGCATCAGAAAGTCGTTTAAAGCATTTTCTAAAAACTAGCCTATGTGCAGAAGATTTGATGATGCTAATTAATGAAATATATAGAGAATAGGTGGAAGATGGGATACTTGTCCGAAATATATATATATATATATATATATATATATATATATATATATATATATATATATATATATATATATATATATATATATACGGGGGCGACTACATGCGGCGAACGGCAGGTGCGGCGGCGACGTGGGCCGTTCGATTGCGGGTTCATCGCATCCAACGGTTGACGTGAATCGCACCCGACCGTCCGATGCGATGGACCCGTGATCGACGGCCCACGATCGACGCCGCACCTGCCGTTCGCCGCAGGTAATCGCCCCCGATTATATATATATATATATATAATCGGGGGCGATTACATGCGGCGAACGGCAGGTGCGGCGGCGACGTGGGCCGTTCGATCGCGGGTTCATCGCATCCAACGGTCGACGTGAATCGCACCCGACCGTTCGATGTGATGGACCCGTGATCGACGGCCCACGATCGACGCCGCACCTGTCGTTCGCCGCAGGTAATCGGCCCTCATAATATAATACTATGCCATAGAAAATGCATTCTTAAAACAAATCTATAAAAGAATATAATGCATAGGCATGTAGCATAGAGTAAGAAAACTCATTTTTCTTTGTTAAAAAAAATCATAAAATTGTCTATCATGTTATACATAAAATATAAGATAAAATCATGATGATTTGAACATCATGAACTCACCAAAATACAAACATCTTTGATGAAGTAGACTAGGGCGTCATCGTGCTGATAACGTGTTATAAACTAAATTAAATATGAATACATAAACAAAACACTCCAGTAAATAGAGAAGTAGAGGTAGAGAGAAATTTCTTATTCACTAATGTTGGTTGGTTATGGAATACATGAGAGACCCCTCTATTTATAAGGTGCATGGAGGAATTCCAAATATGAGAAGTTACAAATCCATAGAGGTGAGGGGGTAGATAGTGGGGTGATTAATAGTAGGGGTTATGCAATTGAATGAGAGAGGTTATGGAGTTGAAGAGTGGGGGAGGTTATGATTATGAGGAGTGGTGGGTATCCATTTTATTCACAATAATACAAAATTTATAGGGAAAAATCCATAAAACCCTCCCTGTAAACTGATTGAAATCCATGACCCTCTAACTTTTCTTAAAATTCATTTAACCCCTTGAATAAAATTTATGTTTATAGATGATGAATATTGTGTGAATATTATGTTTGATTAACCCTAGTAGAAAACACAATATATTAAAAAACTCTACAATGTGTTAAAAATGTAAAAAATCTTATATAAATGATAAATTTAACTTTTCGGATAGAGTTTTATAATATATCTCGAGAGGGTAAAATTATCATTTTTATAAGATTTTTTATATTTTTAACACATCGTAGTAGTTTTTTAATATATTGTGTTTTCAGTCAAGGTTAATTAAATGAAATATTCATCATCTATTAACGAAAATTTTATTCAATGAGTTATTTAGATTTACTAGGTGTTGTTTATAAGATCATAAGCTCTCATAAAGTATTCATATCTTAGGTAGCTCTCTCAACCTTTCCTGTGATCCATTTACATTAATCCAATGCCATGGAAGGTTCTATGACAATAGAAGTTTGTCATAGAACCTAAGGTGTAAAAAGAGTCAAATCCACACAACACGACCTGAGAAGCGGCAAATTGTAGAATTGATGCAACACAACAACACTGTATGAAACGTTGGCCTGTTTTGATACGACATGTTACGGCAAGTCATGACAGACGATTATTAAGAAGGGAAAAAAATCTAAACTGTGATTTTTTCATGAAGTTTATATAACTTTTTAAAATTACATATAAAAATTTAAATAACTCTTAGATAAATTTATTATGTCTGATTAATTCTAGTTGAAAATATAGTATATCTAAAATCTTTTATAATATATTAAAATTGTAAAAAATTCTATGTAAATGATGATTATACCTCTCCAGATTGGATTATATAATTTACCTGGTGAGTTAAACTTATCATGTATTAGAGATTTTTCACATTTTAATAAATTATAAGGGTTTTAAATTTATCGTGTTTTTAATCAGGGTTAATTAAATTTTTTTTTGTCAATAGAAGTTTAACTCGGGAGATTATTTAGATTTACACAAGTATTTCTAGGGTTATGTATTTGTTGGGTTACATGAAGTTCATAAAAAAGAATTGAGTTAAAGACATTTAAGTCACTATAAACATAGAAAAACTCATACAAGTCCCTATTAAAATTGAGATAGAAGTACGAGTCCCTGAAAACTCACAAAAACCCAATTATCATCCATGAGTTAAATTTTCATTCGAACTTAACCAGAATATTCCGTTATATACAATTGTGTGTACACTGAAGTATAAATAGTCATAAAGATAAATTAGCCCCTATAAAAGATAAAATTATCCCTCAAAATCTTTTACATTAAATTATGTGTACACATTGCAGTCCCTATAAATAATCATAAAAATAAATTAGCTTTTGCAAAAGATAAAATTGCCTCTGAAAGACTTTTACATTTAATTGGATAGACATTACAGTCCATATAACACTCGTAAAGACAAATTGGTCCCCGTAAAAGAGAAAAGTGCCCCTGAAGTATTTTTACATTTAATTATGTAGACATTGGATTCTTTATAAACGATCATAATTATATGATTTTTACATTATCTAATGTAAATGTTTTTCAGGAGTAATTTTATCTTTTGTAGGGACTAATTTATTTTTATGACTGTTTATAGATATTTCAATGTCTATATAATTATATGTGATAGAATATTCTAATAATATTTCATTAAATTAAGATGAAAATTTAACTCACGAATCATAATTGAGTTTTTATGAGTTTTCATATACTCGCATGTATGTCTGTCCCAAGTTTTTAGGGACTTAAATGTCTTTAATCCAAAAGAATTCCATATAGTTTAGAAGAGGTAATTTGGATTTTAAAAATTCTGGCCTTGTCGAACCATTTTACACCACTACCTTGTCCTTGAAAAAAAAAAAGTGAAAAAATGTCATCCTGTGGCATATTCCGCAATTAATGATAGATACGAGGCCATTTGGGAGACGGGTCCGTCCACGCCCGACACTTTGAATTACGCACATTCGCCAGTTTTTTTAGACGTCTCTCTCCCGTTCCATATAAATTAAATATATATATATAAATGAAGCCAAATCAAGGCTTCTCTGTATTCCCTCCTTTTTAGACTTCCCAAAATACCCCTACCGTCCCCCCCTCCTCGTCGGAGACTTCAATGGAGGGAGGAGAGAACAACAACAACAACAAGGATTGGACCCTCGACGGCCTCGCAGCGTCGATGCCGGTGTTCGCTAAGGAGCTCGTCGCGGGAGGCGTCGCCGGAGGTCTCGCCAAGACCGCCGTTGCTCCCCTCGAGCGCGTCAAGATCTTGTTCCAGGTTATCATGATCTCTCGATCGGTTTTGTTTTGGTGTGTTTTTCGTGTTGTGGGTTTATTGGATTTGGTGGCAAAATTTGGTCTTTGGGCTAATGCATGGTGGGTTTGTGTGATTCGTTCTTTTTATTGGTTTTTTTTTATTTTTTTATTGAGTGTTTGTAAAGAAAACCAATGTTTGGATTCTGGGTTTAAAGTGTTTTGACTTTTGGAGGATTTTATTTTGGGGTTTACTGGAATTGGAGACAAATTTGTTTTCTTTAATGTGTTAAGAAAGCTAATGCATGATGGGTGTTGGGGCTCCATTGATTTCTTTGTAATCATGAAAATTCTTGCTTTGTTTGTTTGAAGTGTGTGATTCGTGTTTTTTTTTCTTTTCCAGATGTGTCTGTGTTGAATTCTTGTGTTGGATTGTTTCCTTGTTGTGGATTTATTGGATTTGGGAACAAAAGTTGGCTTTTTTATATGTTAAAGGGATAATGCATGGTGGTTTTTTAGATATTTTGGTTGCTTTGTAATCAAGTAATTCTTGGTGGATTCTTGGATGTGAGTAAACACCATGTGGTTTACTGCTTTGTGTTCTGTCGATTATGCATGTGGTGTTTGCAAAGAATTTCTGCGCAATTCCCTAAATCCCTTTTGATGGCATCGTAGACTAGAAGAGCGGAATTTCAAGCCGTAGGATTAGGGGGTTCATTTAGAAAGATTGCACATACAGAAGGTGTATTTGGTTTCTACAGGTAATTTGATATTTAAATACAACATTTTTTTGTGGTTTCGGCTTTGCTGTAATTCTGTGTTAAAATATAATTTTTTTGTCAGAGGAAATGGAGCCAGTGTTGCACGAATTGTGCCTTATGCAGCTCTCCATTATATGGCTTACGAGCAATACCGACGATGGATTATACTTGGCTTTCCTGATATTGGAAGAGGACCTGTTCTTGATCTTGCAGCGGGTTCTGTCGCTGGAGGAACTGCAGTTCTATTTACGTATCCACTTGATTTAGTTCGAACTAAGTTGGCTTACCAGGTGGTGACCTTCAAAAGACTGGTTCCTTTTGTTCTTCTCCATTTATTAGTTTCACCAGTACTGACTTCAGGTTTTCTTGAATTCTAGTTGAACTTCTCTATCATATTTTCTCTCTTTTGTTGGAAAAATCTAGAATATTCAATTTTGAACCAATTTTAAAACTGGCAATGTAGGTAGTTGGATCTTCAAAGGTCAACATAAGGGCGCTATCGCAGTCTCAGCTGGTGTATAGTGGGATAATTGATTGCATTTCAGATATATACAGAAAGAGTGGTGTCAGAGGCCTCTATAGGGGTGTAGGTATGTGTTAATTTAAGATATCACTTTTACATGTTATGATGATGTCATGGAAATATTTGCTAAACCACCTATAATCCAATCTATTGCCATCATTACCGTCAGTGGACCATTGTTGCCTATTTCCTACAAAGAAAGATTGGCTAAACACCTATAATGGCCAACCAGTTGATTTAATTTTTCACAAAATTGTACCTATTCATTATTCCAGTTCTGAAATATAGTTTGATAATTTTCTTTTATTTTTAGATTTTAATTGGATTGTTATTATTAAACCAATAACTTAATTATTACATAAGCATGTGTATGTTGCATGAGGTAGGTTTTATCCAAGTTTCTTCACCATCAAGTCTCTTTGCAAAGTTGGTTCAAAGGGAAATTAATTTTAAGGGTGGCAATATATCTGTATTGATATCAGAAGAAACTAAGGGTGCGTTTGGTTGCGCGATTGCGCTGCGATTGCGATTACAGGAAGCTGCGTTTGCAATCGCGCAACCAAACAGTTTTTTAATCGCAGTTTTAAACCCAGCGATTGCAGGCAAATAGTGTCCAAAAGCTGCGATTTTGAAAAGCTGAGAAAGTGAGCTTCCTGCAAAATCAGGTTTGTAATCGCAGATTCCTGCAGAATCAGTTTTGCAATCGCGCAACCAAACGCACCCTAAGGGAATAATGTTACATTCAATAACAGAGGCCAATAGGTCTCTTATATAGATACAAGTTGTACAAAACCCTCCGGCCCGGGGGAGGCTTGTGGCTTTTTGGGGGCGTTGCCCCTTAACCCCCGGGCCTTTGGGAATAGGCCCAACAGGTCTATTCCACTATAATAACTCCAATAATATCCATGTATAAAATTTCATGAAGCTATTGGCCTGTTTTATTTGATACAATTAGCTGTCATATTGGAACTCAATCCTGCATTATTTCGACTTGAGTTTCTCCTCGATGGAGAGCTGGTTAGGGCTTGAATACATTAATCAGAGCTCATAAATTTTGCATCCGGGAAGGCCAAGGACAGACGAATCCAGATTATCTCAGTAGCCATTTGCATTAAACTGTAGCTTCCAGTAGATATTGGAAGACATCTAATTGTAATGTATATATGTTGTGTTAGGGACTCATTTCATTTTTCTAAAAGTTATGTTCTCTGCTCTCCTGCAATTAATTGAACTATTGATGACACCTTTAAACTCTTTGTTCAGCTCCGACATTGGTTGGAATCTTCCCTTATTCGGGCCTGAAATTCTACTTTTTTGAGAAGATGAAAACCTACATACCTGAGGAGCACAAGAAAGATATCAGTGCGAAGCTTTTTTGCGGATCTGTGGCTGGTCTGTTGGGCCAAACAATAACATATCCCCTTGAAGTTGTTCGCCGACAAATGCAGGTAACATTTGTTTATCTGTGTATAGTGAGTGATACCATGCTCACTAGTGAGCATAAAGAACACATTTAAGCATTGTTGGACCTAAAAATCCATCTCTTTTTAATTTTATCCATAAGGTTTCCTGCCCTTGTATACATTACAATTTGAATTTCATGGCATTATTGACACTCAATAAACAATCCAATTTTTTTTTGAAAAATGTTAGACATAATCATATTTATAGCCTCACTTGCAGTTTGCACACATTTTGATTTTTCTTTTTAAATAGTATACTTCATCTAATGAGATATATAATTTTATAAAAAAAGATGAAGTATATACTCTAGTAAATTGTATGAACCCATTTAAGTGAAAAATTATATACCTCTTATGGACAATGATTGAGGTATATAGGTCTGCAGGCAGAGCTGTAAACTGGACTCTCTGTAACAACCCCCAAAATGTTTTGGTTGGGATTATGTTTGATCGATCGATTGATTTGTTTTCTTTCTGGATACATAAGCTAGGTTTGAACCCAAGATCTCCTGATTGTTAGCTTTTTTGTTAATATCAAGCTGTGGTCCTGACCTGAAATACTGTATTTAGTGACAAGTATATGGGCATGTGCTTTTTGTATGCACCAGATTTATACAAGGAAATCTTTTTCTTTCCATCTTCAGGTGCAGGCACTCACGACATCTAACAATGCAGTGGGAAGGGGAATATTGGAGAGCCTCAAAACAATTGTTCAGCAGCAAGGATATAAGCAACTTTTCTCAGGGTTGAGCATTAATTACTTGAAGGTATGATTGATTTTTGAATGAATATCATCTGAAATATTTTTCCCAGGCTAAGTACAGTGCTCTAACTGCAACATCTGACCCCACTTTTTGGCCATATGTGACTGGCGCGTAACCACCTTACCATGTCAATTTGTGGGGCTTGATGATTGTCAATTTGTCATTTTAGAAGGTGCATATGTGACTGGCTAGTAACCACCTTAGCATGCTCTAGGTCTCTTTTGAAACCAATTTTCAATAACAGCTTATGTTCTAAAATTGAGTAGAATAATCAATTCTGAAAAAGCTATTGTCAACCAGCTTTTTCATAAAAGTTGTTTTGTCGACATTTAAAACATAATCTGAAACTGAACATTGAATTCCAGAAATATCCGTTTGGAACCGATGGATAATCTATATGGACACTCATTGTTTGTACTCTCTGGATTGGAGAGTCTTTCTACTATTGTTTGATACTTTGATTTATGTCATACATCTGAATTATGATTCTGATAACAGGTTGGTCCATCAGTGGCGATCGGGTTCACCGTGTATGATTACATGAAATCATGGCTTAGAGTTCCATCTCGTGACGAAACATCCATTGTGTTAGTAACTGAAGAAAGAAGCCCCCGGACCGCATCCCTTCATTCTTCATAGGTAGAGGTTCTGCAACTGGTTTTCTTGCCTCTCTTTTATTCGGTTTGAGTTCGGCATGGAATCCAGATTTCTCTGACTGGTCTCAGCTTCCAGGTCCATTCTGATCACCCTCAACTGTGTATACCATTCCCTGATTCATATGCATGCCTAAATAAAGCCATAATCATTTATGGCGGTGCATAATCACAAATTAAGATTAGTGAACAGCCATTCTGTTCAATAGTGAGTCATAATCTCCATTTCTTAGGCAGTATTACTGAATTTTGAGTAGTTAGAATGCGCATTGCTCGTGTATAGATTAGTATTTGTGTGTAGCTACAATTGCTCGTGTATAGATTAGTATTTGTGTGTAGCTACCATTTTTTTTTCTCTTTCTTAATCTTTGTACATGCATATTTCAGTTATAAATGTGCAAATATTTGAATGAATCCATATCAAAATCTCATTAAAGTGTGACTGTTATGTTCAAGGAAATATTTTTGTTTTGTATACTGATATACATTGTTGCTGGGTGATAACTTTTCTATGACCTGGCTTAGAGGGGAATGATTCTATGGGCCTCAATTGATTTGGGCCATTTTTATGGTTTCATGAAGGAAAATGATACATCTAGCCCTAGCCCTATTTGCAGTCTACATCATTTTTTTCTTTAAAGCATACACTATTCCATTAAAGTACATGCAGTTATATAAATTGATGCATATACTATGATACAGTAGTTTTTTTTTTCACTTTTAAAAATGAAAAAATAATAGTTTATACACTATGATAGAATTTCATAATATGCTTATGCTATCATAGTGTGCATAGTTGATGGGTTACAAAACGGATTGAGTGTATCAGCACTCATAAAAGAATTTTCATTGTTATATATAAGTATCACATGGAGGGCAATGTTTTAACTTGTAAAAGTGCATACTTCATATAACAAAAAAAATATTTTCATAAAAAAGTAAATGTTTACTCCACTACATTGTAGTATTGAAGTACTACCTCCATAAAGATTAAGTATACAGGTTGCAAAATAAAGGACCTGACCGTTTGTTAATGAATTTGGAAAAGTAGACTCACTTAAACTAGTTTTTGGAAATAATTTTTATTGAAATTATATTTTTAATAGATGACTGAAAAGCTAATTTTCATTGGTAAAAATCTATTTTTTGCTTTAAAAAAATGGGACTGCTAAATCTGTTGAATTTGAATTAGTGTGTTTGACACATTTTCAAACTTTGTTTTTATCTTATTTTCAATTTCTATAGTGTATTATATGTTGAATTAAATGAACTCATTTTTATAAAAGAATAAAAGAAATCATAAAATTCATCTAACAATTTGTATATCTCGATTAAAAAAACATACTATAAATGGAATTACATTTGAAAGCGTCCACTGGGAATAGCTTCTTATTGTTCATTAACAGTTATATACTATTTATTTATTTATTTATCCATGGTGTTAATAAAGCAACTTTGTTTATAGTAAATCGTCTAATGTAGAATAATATATTACATTATCTCAGGATATTTTATATTATGAAAAAATGTAAAATATATGCATTTAATTCAGAGCATGTACATCATTTAAAAATGTACTTCATTTGGCTAAATCTATATCTAAAAAAAATGAAAAACATATATTAGCTGCAACCAAGATTGGGCATATTATTTGCTGTTATTTATTTATGACAGCCTCTTATTTTGAAGTTTTATTTTGGCAGCCCTCTCTGTATGAATTTAAATATAATATATCTGATCATTAAACTTTCTCATTCATGTACAGTAGCATGCACAAGGTGCATGGGGGACAATAGATTATTTTTCACCATAAATCAAGCTGTTACATGTGGGTCCCAATTCAGGAAACAAACATGCTCTGAAATCACATGAACTTCAGTTCAATACAGTCTTTAACACCCAGTTCTTCTTTTTTTATTTTATTGAAGTCCTTACAAAACAGCTTTTATGTGCAGTTCATCACAGCAGCAGGCAATTTGGTTTTTCCAAAAAAAAAAAAAAAACTTTTACACAGTTTTAGCAGAAGAGCAGCAGTTTGGTTCCAGTTTTACATGTTTTTGGCAAGAAGGCTTTTTTTTTTGCATATGTACCCCTCAAAAACCCCCTATAATGTCAAAATACCCCCTCCCATGCAACTCTATTGTCATCAATGTCCCTCAAAAAGGTATGCCTTTTGAGAGGTATATATGGAAAATATAAATATTTAAAATTTAGAGGAATCCTTTTCAGGGTATTGTTGAAAAATTAACCTAACTAAAGAAAATAACTTTCCAATATCTTATTCACCTACCCATGACAGAAATCAAAATATCAATATCCATTTATAATGTATTGGTCAAACAGAATATATAAGTATATCAGTAGAATAAGTGATTTCTTATTTGGTTGATATTTTTAGTTATTTTCATTAGATAATATATCAATGAAGTTTTGTTGTTTGATTGACCATAAATAAGTTGTAAATAAAATGTAAATGAGAATTTATAAAAGATAAAAAAATGATTTGACACATGAGCCCCTCTCATTTATAAGAGGTGAAAATAATTGATTTTACAGTGAGACTCCTTTATACCAGTGGAATGAATTAGCTGAAATAACACGATTTCAGATAGAACTTTAAATACAAATATCAAATATCAGCTTATTCTCACATATTCTATCATAATTATATTAATCTATTATTTCTAAACAAATAACTTTCTAATTCCTCTATCCAAGCAGTCCTCTATGGCTTTCAACTTAAATTTTGTTTAACAACACATTGACAGTCCAACAACACAGTAACTCAACAAGTCGGTATTGACCGTTGTACTCCATCATCCATCTAGACCTATCAACAAGTCGGGGGTTGATTTGGACCTGACCCGAATTCAACCCTATAAAAGGTGTAAATACCCGATCCAAAAGATTCAATAATCAAAACGGGTCGGATTTGGGTCCACCCGATCCGATTCTATGGACCCGATTGACCCAACCCAAATAGTATGTGATTTTTTTTTTATGATCCGACCAGTACCCATGATCTAACTCAACATTTATAACTAAATATTGAATAATGTATGGTCTCTTCCACCCCAATGTGTAGAGTTCTCTCGCTAAACTAAAACTATTGTTACATTCTTCTCCTCCTATTCTTTCTTTTTTCAAATCCTTTATTTTCTTCCCCAAAAAGAATTTTTTTCATAAAAAAACACACCAAAATAAGCCATTGTAAACCTTTAATAAGTTTCTAGACCTCTCTAAGTTCGACCTCTCCTGGTCTGCTCTAGGTTTGTTAGTAGGTCGATCTGACCCAATCTGAAAAATTCAAGATCCGATATGGATCCGATTTGAAGGATCCATCAATCAAAACGACTCAGATTTGGACCACACTCGGACATGACCGGTTTGAGAGGCCTCCATGTTTATATATATATTGTTTACTAGCTAAAGTGCACGCGCTAAAGCGCGTGTTAGATACTAATCACGTATACGCAATGAATAACGAAATACGAAAAAGAACGTTATTTTAAAGACCCGTAATTTTCAACACGTGATATGAAATTAAGACAATGATAGTAAAATTAAGTAATTAATAAATGAGTCATTCAATGAAAAAAAGAACAAAAACTAATTTGATCTAATGAAAGTGATATATATTTTCTATTTGAAACCTATGTCATAAAAAAGAACAAAAATCAATTTGATAATGGAATTCATTAGAGTATATACTTCATTTTTTGTTAGTGATGGTGTTGATGATAATTATGGGCTTCACTAGAATTAAAATCATGCATATGAAAAAATAGGGTGGAATCAGATTCTCACCATTTTTTTTGGTAATCTCAAATTCCACCAGTTATTATTATTATCCTACCCTTTATAAGTTAATTAAATTACTATCTATATTTCTTTTAAAATAAATAGCCTCATTCAACTAATTTAACTAATTTAGAAAAATTACTCTAAATTACGTATTTAATTATATAATCAGTTGTTTTATTTATTTGAATTCGTTATATTCGTTTTAATCAGTTTTTTTTATAAATATTTATATGTTATAATTTTATGGACATAACACTGAGAAATTATTGCATGAAATTTTATGAATTAGAAGTTTGAGAAATAATGTTTTGAGGTGATTGATCTGATTATAAATATGAAAATATGGATGAGACACGTGTTTGTAACACAAATAGGGGTCTGGTTGTGAAACTGATAGAATCTGAGGTCAGACGTGCAAAAAACCCATAAAAAGACGAAATCCGTCTGTTTTAGAAAGGGTCCTGATTATAAAACTGGTATAGATTGGGGGACCATTTGCAAATAGCCTAGAGGCTAGCGAGGGACCTGATTGTTTAATTGGTAATAAGTGGGGGGCGTTGTGCAAATATCACGTGGATCCCATTCTTTTAATATATATATATATATATAGTCGCGATTACGTGCGGTGTGCGGTCGGTGCGGTGCGCAATCATTTTCATATATGGGACGTGATTGCGTGCGGCGAACGGCAGGTGCGGCAGCGATCACGGGCCGTCGATCACGGGTCCATCGCATCGGACGGTCGGGGGCGATTCATCTCGACTATTGGATGCGATGGACCCGCGATCGAACGGCCCACGTCGCGGCCGCACTGCCGTTCGCCGCACGCAACCATTTTCATATATATATATATATATATATATATATATATATATATATATATATGTTTGAAGAAGGGGCTTTTATTTTTACCCCTTTAGTTATCAACCCCACCCCTTTAAAAAATAATTTCTAAAAAAATTAAATATAAAAAAAAAATTAAAGAGAGGAACCCAGCCCCTGCGGAGGAGGGGGTTGGGCTGAGGGAGGGACAATGGGGGTGGGTTGCTCTCTTCCAAAAATCAGAATACTCACATTTTGAGGGGTGGGGTGAGTTTATAAAGAGGGTGAAAATAATAGCCCCTTTGAATATACATGTATAAGAAAACAAATATAATCTAATAAAAAAATCTACATTGGATTTTGGATGACGTAATCATGTCCTTAAAAGCCTGAGCAACACAGAAATGCATTGGAAATCACTGTAGAAGATGATGTGGTGCTCCTAGGTTATTGTGTATCCCTTTTTTATTATATATTTATTTTTTATAAAGTAAAAAATATTGTGCTCATATTTCATTTTTATTTTTATTTTTATTTGAGAATCCAACCAACCGTTAGAAATAGTATTAAAGAATCTACTTGTTTATGAAATTAGTTGTTATATATATATACAGAGTTAATAAATAAGAAGACAATCAATCTATGCACAAAGAGGCTTTTAAATTTTCTTTTCATAATATTATAAACTATGTAAAATTATTTTAACGTTCATCTTTCTAATGTCACAAAACTTATTTTAAGTAAAAACCGAGTTTAAAATTGATTTAATAGGAAGTTGTCTCATCATAGTTTTTCAAAAACTCAGGTTTTAGTTATTTTTTTTATAAAAAATTTCTATAACTTTTTACTCTAGTTTTTCTATTTAGAAACCAGTTTGAGAAAAATAATTTCCTACAGATAGGGGTGGTAAACGAGCTAAATAAGCCGAGCTTTAAGATGTTCAAGTTTGTATCATTTATATATAAACGAGTTGAGCTGAACCTAAACGATGTTAGTATTCTTCTTCATTTTAAAGTTTTAAGGATTGAAAATAAATTTTTTGTCTAAACCAGCTAAGCTCACGAACCTAAACAAATATAACTTTGTATTAATTTAATGTTCTGATTTTACAAAGAAGTTGAGCGAAGTTTCAATCGAGTTTTTTATAACACAAATGAGTTGAGTTTGAACATAAAATGAAGCTCGATTCAAGTCAGCTAACCGTGTTTTAAAAATTATTCAAGCTTGATTCACTTGTATAATTGAACGAGTCCAAGCGAGCTCCAATCGAGTCGAGCAGAGCCGAGTTGCTCGATTCGATTACTGGCCCTACATGCAGATCTAAAAGCTTCCCAAATATGTTTTCAAACCGAAACTAAATAAAAAAATATGCAATGAAATTTTTTAGAGAGTTCCTTGTGCATCTGTTTCTTTTTTTCTATTTTATTATTAATGTACCTTAGTTTTCTTTTAAAATATTTATTTATCACATTATATCTATATATTAATTATATAAATAAATTATATAATTTAATAATTTGTGTGTTATATATCTTTTAGAGAGTTCGACCGCGTATACATCCCTAACACAATAAATTAAAAACAATCACCTGTTTTATCTAAGAGACATATATTTATTAGTAAGTACATTGACAAAATAAACACACTCCTTTCCAACCCTTTTATCATTTTTTTACCATGATTAATTTTTAAAATTTCAGTGAAACTATCACTCCATAAGCTTTGAAATATCTTTATTTATCAATAAATTGTTTTTGATACCCACATATATAAATAGTTTGGTGCCCATGCTTATGTGAATAAGTAAAAGAAAAAATAAATCAAAATTCTCAAAAGTGATACAATGATATATCTCTGTATCTTTTTTCTTTTTTTTTTTATAATGTTTTTCTTTATCTTTGATCTACAATAAATACGTTTTATTGATGGTTAAACCCATTTTTCACTTTGGGTGTGTTTTGGAAATAGTTTGAACAATGGGTTTCACTTAAAATAGTTTTTAAAAACAAACTTTTCAGATAAACACACTTTTATTAGATCTTTAAAAAAATATTTTTAATAACTAAAATCTGCCTTTCACTTTGCCCAAAGCGTCTAGAAGTTTAGATTAAATATAGTTTTTAGAATAAAAAAAATTAAAAAGATACCCAGACTGGTCAACAAACACACACTCATGAAGCTGATACATATTGGTTTAATACCATAATAACTGGTTTATTTAAACTAAAATTTATAATATTCAATTTATAAGTTTCAGCTAACAAATAGTACTTGTTGCCGTTGTTTGGACAGTGATATAATTTATTTTAGAATAAATACTATTCTGATACAGATAAAAATAAATCTTTTTATTTTTTATTATGTTTTTAATCATTCTCATCTTGAATTATACATGATGAAAAAATAATTTCATATGTGAGTTAGTTGATTTATGAAAATTGAGAAGACTTGTATTAATGGATTAAATTGAATGAAATAAAATAATTTTATGAAAAATCTGAAATATCAATATCAATTTATTCTCACTTATTTTGATATAGTTATACATACCTCTTTCTCACAAACAAATAAGTTTATCAATTTTTGGACTTATTTCCACTGTCCCACCATATTTTCTTCATAGAACGCTGATACACTTAATTCTTTTTGTAACCCATTTTGTAGCCTTATATATTATGATAATATAATATATACTTCATTATCATAATATATGTGATTCTATCATAGTGTATAGAGTAAAAAAATTATTTTTTATACGATATTAAAATATCTTAATATATATATCATTTTATATAATAACAAATACTTCAATTAGATATAATAACACATATTTCAATAGGAGAGTATAATATATATATTTTTTAAAAATAGTGTAGACCGCCAATATGACATCAAAGGGGCTAGACATATCATTTTCCTTTCCCCTTTTTACTCTATCAGAATCGAGCAGTTTAAGGGTGCATTTGATTGTGCAATTACAAAATTGATTTTCTGTAAATGCTGTGTTTTAAAACTAATTTTATAAAAAGCTACCCCGGCTTTTGAAAAAAACAATTTTTGAATACTGTCTATAAGAAGTTATCATAGTTTTTCAGTTAGGTTGCACAAGTATAAAATGTAGCTAATGCAAACACAATGCAACATGGCCATAACCCCCAATATACAAGCTCTGACAACCCCACACAAAATCACCCGCTTTACCTTCTCTGGGGAATGGGGAAGATAAAAACAGCAGGAAAAGCAGTTCCCCTTTGTCTCTGAGTTGGGTCCTTGGAGAGAGGGAGAGAGATAGATGAAAAGGAACAGCTGACAGTAAACAGTAACCTGTACAGAGATTCCAGAGATATGTATATATATATCTATGTATCTGCCTGTGCCTTCATCAGAGCAGATTCAGAAAAGCAAGAGAAAGAGAAGATGGAGATGAGGAAGACAAAGCAGGGCAGAGTGAGGAGAAGGGATGGGCCCCCAAAAGCCTGCAAAGGATTTCAGTACCACTGCCCAAAGAGTACTCTCTCTCTCTCTCTCTCTCTCTCTCTCTCTCTGTTTTTTCTCACTGTTTCTTTTCTTTTCTTTTCCACCTCCACAAACACTGCTCCTTCTCACACACACACACACACACACACACTCCCTCTCTCTCTCTCCCTCTCTCTCTATGCATTGTTTTCTTTCTCTTTTCATTATCTCTTTTGGGATGCAAAGCTGTTGATTGATGGGCCATGTATGTACCACTATCTCTAATAAAGGGTTTTTGGACTGTTTTTCCTTGCATTTGTTGTTGGTTTCCCAGTTTTGGGTCTCTATTGTTTTTTTCTTGTGGTTGCCTGAAAAAGGAGAACAGACCCATTAACCTTCATTTTTTTTAATTTTTGGTTGTGGGGTTTTGGGGGGTGAAAAAGTGGGAACCCATGAGTTTTGAATTATTGTACTTATGGAAAAACATGTCTTGGAACAATGGACTTTGGGTTTTGTTAATTAAGAGAGGGAAAAACAAAATTGCATGAGTTCTCATTGCTGATCAATAATGTGGTTGGTTCTGAATTTTCATCTTTTAAAAAGGTGTTTTAATGTTTTTTTTTGGTGAAAAGAAGTCATTTTTGAGAGAGAATCATAGTGGGTATCCTTTTGGCACTTTGTTTTCAGAAAATTGGTAAGGTGTATTATTCTTTTATGAGCTTTTGGACCCCATTCATTTGGTCTTTTGTGTTGCATGAAAACCCAATTCACTGATGGGTTAATAAAAGCTCATTTAATCTCACATGGCTTTTCATTCTCATCATTTGAGTGTGAGTGATTGATGATCCATGTACTTCAGCTTTCTTTCCTGTTTTGGGTCTCTGTGTTTATCAACTTTTTATTTTATAAATGGGCAATGCTTCCTGTTTTAGACATGAGAAGACCACATTTTTGTTCACTGGGGAAAAAGAGGTTGAAGGATCATTAGTCCGTGTTTGGAACTTGAGGTCCATTTCCTTGTTTTGAATCAGGTATTGAGGAGGTGGAGGTTACAAGTGTCTATTATATCAGATGGAGATGGTTTTTGTTTCTTAGGCCCATGGGAGGTAGGCATTTGCATCTTGTCTCTCCCATGCATTGCATTGATCAAAATAAGTATTGCATTTGTCAGTTTCCTTGTTTTATGCTTTAATTAGATTTTTAAGAATGTTTTCCAGTTTCTGCATCTCTTGGAGGGAGCCCCATATGTTATTTCATGTATTACACTGATGGATGAAGCCTCCCTTCACTTGTAGGGTTTGTTATTTACTCAATATCTTCACTTGTAATAAATTATTCTTGAATGACTTCTATATCATCCAAGTAAAAGTGATGATTGCTATCATGAATATAATGTTGGGATCAAATTGGTTTGGTGATTAGGATGGCCTTAGTATCGATCTTCATTGGATCTAGCATTTCTTGTTTTATTGTATATAGAAGTTCTTTTAAATGATAGTATGTGTGCAATATTTGTGGCTCATTATTTATCTTCTAATTGAGAATGTTAAATATCCTCCATATTCAGCCATAGAAGTATTTACTATACTTTTTTTTTTATGATAAAATTTACTATACTTGTTGGTGAATATCATTTGAACATCACATGCTAAAATAAATTACTCAGTGCTTTGCAGATGTTCGCATAGAGAAGTAGCAAATGTTGGCAAAAGCTTTACACACTTTATCTTCTTTTTCAATGTTCAACAAGGACTGGTTGAATCATTCTCACGAAATTTGTTCCTCAAAAGTAGCTTACCTTCAAAAAAGAATAAAACTGATCTTCTATTCTAAGCTTTATTTGCAATTTGTTATAATTATTTAACTATCTATTCAGCTTGTTCATGTTATGGTTCATTTCCTTAATTTTACTCTGATTGTGATTCCTCATGGGATCATCAACCTTTCTGGACATCACTGCTACTGTTAGTTTGGAAATGAAGTAGAAAATTTTCTTCATCCCTTGTTCTACCATTAGATGTTACAATGTCTCTCAGACATATAAAAAGGTGATACTGTCAAACATCACATCATCAAGTGATAATGTTAGTCTGAATCTGCAAGCCCATCAAACATAAACATTACATTTGAACAATTTGGGTTTTTTGTTCTTTCCAATTGTATATACTTAACTAAGTGCATTAAAATCTTGAAACAACAACCTTTTGGAGGATTGTTTTAGTAGAATATATTCATTAATTACTCGGACGGATTTTAGAAGCAGTTCTGATGTGATCTAAAATCCATATATAGGTCAATATTGGGATAATGAACGATCAGTCTTCATGTATAAATCTTGAGAGTGCCCTAACTATACTTGATCACTTGTTGTTTGGGCCTACCTGCCTATAAAATAAGGAAATAATACACCATGTTATCTGGAGATTTTAGCTGTGTATTATATGATCCCTCCAAGTGAGCCACCCATCTGGCTATTTGACTAGAAGAGTAGTGCATATTTGTTGTTCTGTGATAAGTAGAGTTTTCATGAACTGGAAATACATTATATTTTAGTGTATTTTTACTGATGTCAACTTAATTACTTAGGCATATATCAAGAAAATCTGAGCAGAATCCTATCCCAAATTTCAATTGTTTTTCTTTGGTGGTAGAGTTTTCCAAATCGGAAATTCTTTATATTTAGCATAGGAGTGCTCTCAAAGATGCCTACTTAAGTATCACATTCATATTTTTCATAGCCTTTGTCTTTCATTTCAGGTTGAATTTGAATATAGTCCTTGATTGTTTAGATCTATATCCATGATATGTGCAGATATCAACTATTGGCAAAATGAATTTTAAGTACAAAGAAAAGAGACCATTATCCTGATATTTGGTTTGCTCTTTCGCATACAGAATTTATTGAGGAAATCTGAATTATCAGTGTGTCACCAAAGAAGCCCCCTAAGTCATTGTTGCATGTTCTTTCCGATTGTTATATTAAGTTCATGCAAGTTTCTGTGGGACGAAAATCTGTTCAGTTGCACTCAAATGGAGAACAATATTTATAGTCCCACACTGTCAATCACAGATCAGAATCCCATAGGTGCTCCATCACCACATATATTCTCAGGGTCACTCTTCCCAAGAGATGCTATGGATGGACATCCTTTATTTCTAGTTTGCAAACATCAGCCATGGATGGGCTTCGCATAACAGACCATGATGATGAGAGCGACCATGCACCGATAAGTACACATATGCCTTTATTTGGACTATCTGCCAGTGCACTTGCAAACCTTCTGTCTTCAAGCACCGGTATTCAAGAAATTCATGCTGGTGTTTCCACATCTTCAACTCCATCGCTGCAGTTAGAAGGGTTGAGAACATATGTCTCGGATGATCATTCGGATTCCTCACTTACAACATCGGTAAATTGTGGATACAGTGCACAAGATGATGTTTCCTTGAGTGACCCTCTTGGCGAGACGTTTCCATGGAGGACCATTAGTAGAGTTCATCCATCGTATCATGTTGTGGGAGGCTCACAGAATGAATGGGTTCCAAGTAAGTCTAGTTTGAGTGGTGCGGATTCATACATTTATGGTGTACACAATTACGAGCTGTCGCTGAGTCTTGGAACATGTCAGCCTTCAGGGATGACGTCCTCAAGTATAACTCAAGATACACTTAAAGATCACAGTTATGTCATCCAGCATTCTTTGAATGATACGCGACTCGCAATGGGTTCAGAATCGGGACAAACATATTGTAACAATGAAATCTCTTTGGATTGTGGTTCCTCTCATCCGGTTCAGTTTTTGCACGTATTAGTGGGATCTAAGTACCTCCATGTGACGCAAGAAATACTTGCTAAAGTTGCAAGATCTGCGTTAGAAAACCGGAATATTATGGATGATTTGATTGGTGGGAGTGGGGTTGGAGAGAGCATGTCATTCTCTTCAAATTGCTCAAAGGAGAGGGGGCCTTCAATGACATATGAATATAATGATGACCTTCCATTTTCTGCCGCAGAAATCAGGTTTCAGGGTTTCACTGAGCTACCTTTGCAAAGACAGGGAAGTAACAATAAGAGAGTCGAACTGTTAACTTTGATGAAAATGGTATGTGCTATTCTGTAATTGGATATGGTTGTCGTTGTTTTAATATTTAGAGCCATTGGACCCTTTCGCTTTTAAAATTATATATTATTGTTTTGTCTACTAATTATTCTCATTTTAAAGGAAATGTGATGAATAATGGTGTTTTTTTCTTAATCATATTATTCTTCTAATGGGTTACCTTTGAATCATGTACATTTCAACTTGAACCTCCTGTTCCTTGACGAAAGAAGTCTATGATGCTTAGAAATATTTTAAGATGTGGATTAGAAAGATGCATGATGAAATAAAGCCTATATGTTATTTTTGTGATGAATTATGGCTAGTCAAGTTCAGTTTTTTTTATATTTATTTTAATAATGTTGTGCTTGTCTTCATACTTTATCGACACGGATATTTATAATATAAGCTGCTTATAACATCTGAAAGTACCTCTGGTACATTGGAAAGTATGGTTTTACAATAGAAAAATGTGGATTTTTTTAATGTCGCATGATCAAATTGTTAATACCAGGCACTTTGAGTCTTGTAATAAGTCCTATGCTAGTGAGACACATTATGCATACGGGGTTTGGACACAGCGACAAATGTCCTGATTCTTCAGCAGGTCTGTAAATGCATGTTTTAAGTTATCATCGAATCTCCATTTACGTACTGTCATGAACATCATATATTATATATATATTGGCTGACAGAATGCTTATATAATCATTGTCCTGCTGATATTGTCCGGACTGAAATGTGATTTAGCCTTTGTCCACTATCTTCTAATCATTGCATAATCTTCCTATTCAATCAGTGTTGCATTGCCATATAACGGGAATATTTGTATGCTTATTTGCCTAGAGACGGTGTTAACTTGTAGCTTCTTGTCTGTTTCCTCACATGCTGTCAACGTCTCCTCAGGTGGATCACATGTACAACCAATGCTGTGATCACATTCAAAATATCATTTCTGCATTTCAAGATGCGACCAAGTCCACTATTCCACAATTGCACCCACATTTCGCCCTTCACACGGTATCCTTCTTATATAAAAGCCTGAAGGGCAGAATTATGAGCCAGATTCTCTTGTTTGGACGACAACCAGATGACGAATGCAGAAAAGAAGAGGAAAGATCCTTCGAGTCTGCTTTCCTCCAGAAGCAGTGGGCTCTTCAGCAGCTAAGGAAAAGCGATCACCAGTCCTGGAGACCTCAAAGAGGCTTACCCGAGAAATCCGTCTCCGTTTTACGAACGTGGATGTTTCAAAACTTCCTCCACCCGTGAGTCTACCCATTAATGAATTTCCAATCTAGCATTTTTTAAGCATAATTTCTAAACCATTCGGTTCGTGGATAGCTTATCGAGTTATAAAATGAATATTAGATGATCTTCTGTTTGACTTATTTTTTTCTTAGTTTTGATAAATTTTTGTCTTTTGTGTAATCTTGTTAGAATATTATGGTTTTGGATGGATAAGTAGGAATAAACTATACCTGTCTCCCAGCTATAGTATCAGTGAATAACTATTACAGTTTATCTATACTAAACAAACATGTTTTTTTTATGATTGAGCCTATTCGTCCCATATCCGCCCTCTTATTCTCAAAACAAATGGCGGCGTAGGATATAAGTCTTCATAAAGTTAGACCTGGACAAATCATGTATATCCACTGGTCTTTATTCATTTTGGACTGCTTTTGCAGGTACCCAAAAGACAGTGAGAAGCATTTGCTCGCGATAAAGAGCGGTCTGACAAGAAATCAGGTACCTGTCCATTCTTATCTTATCAGTGATAGTGAGTGATCCAGATTTATCTTCTATGTTTTTTTCTAGTACTAGTAGGACAAAACTGCAACTTCTCAATGCATCTTCCATAACATGTTGCAAATTATGGAACATGAACACAGACATGACTCAATACAGATATAGTGACAACAAATCTTGAAAAACTAGGACAGAGACATGACAGACACATTAATAAATATATAAATAAGTAATTGTTAATATTATGATTTATTTGAAAAAAAATGAGTGCATGTCTATAAACTATGAAGACTTGATACAGCTACAATGGTGTCTCTCACTTATTAAGTGCAAGCCTTAAAATGGTCAGAGTTATTATCCTGACCATGTGTCGTGTGTCCACGTTGTGTCCATACCATGTCCAACGTGTGTCTGAAATTCAGAGTTATTTTTTGAGATTTGTACACGATATATTCATTGAAGTGTCTGTGCTTTCCTAAGTTGAAAGAATGGTTATAGGATCTCAGTTTTGTAATCTTATCAGGTATCAAATTGGTTTATAAATGCGCGAGTTCGTCTTTGGAAACCGCTAATAGAGGAAATGTATTCTGAGATAAGTAGGAGGAGCCGGGTTGAAGAAGGGACCAGCGGTGACCGTCGAGGCTGCCCAATTGTCATCAATCAAGGAGTTCAGTTGAATTGAGCTAGTCCAATATTTTGTATGCTAGATTAATTGCATGGTTACATTGGTTACCCATATTTAAGCTTTCCTTTGTGACCAAAAGAATGAATGATTAGGTCATGTGAGGTTGGTATTTTATTATAATCCAATGCAGAAATCATGTCCTTATGAGGGTAGCATATAAATTGTTCATTGACAATGGTTAAATGTGTTTGGTACCACTTCACCATTGCAGTGTAAAAACTCCTTGTACTCCCCATGTCCAGTTTGGTTCGAATCATTATTTTGTATAACTTTATCATTAATCATTTTGTCAGGAATCTCAAATGTTATGAGAATCTCTAACTCCCAAAAAAGACTACAGAGTATATATATAATTTGTATATACATAATCACAATGCATCCACAAAGAAATATAGAACTGTCATTACACGTAAGAATACAAATGCACAGAAAAATTAAACATCGTCTACATTTTCAGTGATGCTGACCCCTTCGCCCCGAGCGAACTAATCACTTAGCTCAATTGATGTTTTCATTTGTAGTGACAAATAATATTTCAATCATGGAAGAAACGTATCTTTTGTCACAGTTATGCGAAAGCAAAGAAACAAAAATACAAGAATAAACCCAACATATAAATCATTGAGAATACAGTAGAGCAAATCAAGTATTTTCCAATCCCCATCAAGGAAAAATAATTCTCCATAATCTGATTTTGCTATTGGTCAAAGGGCCAATGAAATTCTTCTAAAAGTGGGACCTTACATCAGTGATGGCTTCTAGGACCCACAATTCTCTTTTGATATATGTTTGATACACTCAAATCTCATTTACAATTGCAATTTCTTTTGAGGTGGTCTGAAAGTTACCCTAATAGGTTATACATTCCGCTAGTGAAGTATATCGTCTTAATGCAATATATATTTCACTAGTATATTTGAATAAATTAAGTTTATTTTTATAATAAAAATCATTCAAATATGTACTTTATTTTTTTATGTTATGTATTTCATTAAACCAGTATATACATAAAATAACAAATCAGTTGGGGCCAGCGAACATGACTGAAAACTGGGTTAAACATATCATTTTTCATATAAAGTCATTGTCATTTCTACCTTTTCAAAGTAATACAACCTTTTTAAAGTAAAGTTTTGGTTGACTCAATGGCCAATGCATACATCACTGGTGAAATTTTATATCCAGTTTCCAACATGTAATAACACTTTTTTTAATACATTAACAAAATAAACTGGCTTCAATACATCGACTCATATGTTTAGTTTTACTTTTAGCCTTAACAAACAAGGAGATAAGACAAAAGTTAGATTAAAAACATGATAACATTTTTCAAGTCACCAGAAGTAGGTTTTAATTTGGCAAAGGCCAAAAATATTATTTTTAAATTTTTTTATAACATTATTTGTTCAGGTTTTTAATATACTGATAAATTTACAAAAATATATTTCATGAGGATGTTTTAACTCATAAGTATGTTTTTTATAAGAAAGAAAGAAAGTAAATCAAACACCAAAACAGTAAAACCCACCAATAATCCAAAACAACCATGGCACATAGGTTTGACTAATTAAATAAACCTAAAGTCATATTTCATGTGACCCACCACATTTAAAGATTTTTTTCTCATACAATAACAGACAAAAAAAAAAAGCAAAAAAAGAAAGGATAAAACATAACAACAAAAGGCAAATTGTATACATATAGCATAATATATCTTACTAACATCCAATAATACAGTGGACCCTTTCCTTAAGAAAAACCAAAAAACAGAAAACAAAATTGGGATATTTTTTATACATATGCTCCTCAAATAGCTCAACTTCTTTCTTCTTCTTCTTCTTCTTCCTCAATAATAATAATAATAATAATAATAATAATTTGTTAACTTTCATGTATATATATATATAGAGAGAGAGAGAGAGAGATTAATAACAAAAATTGATCATTGTAAGGATCCAAAGTAATATGGGGCAACTCTAATTAAGGGAATAATTTATGATATAAAATGAATTTCAATCAATTTGATCGATTTTGATTTTGGGGTCAACAGAACGACAACTCAAAAATTTATACCTTGTTAGCTGTGCCATTCTTTTGATAGTTACAAACAATAAAATATGTCATATTTTCTAAATGATGCTTGAACACACAGTATATGATTTTTTACACATCAAAATATATGTATACAATTCATTTGATTATATATTTCATTATATAAGAGAGTATTTTTAACAAAAAAAATATTTAGAAATAGTCATTTCTACTGTGACTTTTGAAATCCTATCACAATTTGAATTTCTTAAAAAGATATATATATATATATATATATATATATACGCGACCGATGAGGTGCGGTCGTGCGGTCGTGCGGTCGCGGTCGTGGGCCGTCCGATCGCGGGTCCATCGCATCCAACGGTCGACGTGATTCGCACCCGACCGTCCGATGCGATGGACCCGTGATCGACGGCCCGTGATCGCGGACGCACCGACCGCACGACCGCACGTAATCACTTCCCTATATATATATATATATATACAGACGGGATCTGTAGCGGACCGTCCGCAAAACACAAAGTGCGGACGAAATTCGAGTCCATTTAATAAGTGGTCGTGATTTTGTGATTTAAACATAAGGTCCACCAAGGTTTTTTTCACTGACCATCCTAACCTAACCAAACCCATTTAACTTAACTCACCCAACAAACTATCCTAACCCAAGCAGAACATCTCGCCCTCCCCAAATTAAACACAAAATCACCAAAACAGCCAAAATCACCAAATCACCAAAACAGCCTGCCGTCCCTCAAGCCCGCCTCCGTCGCCGCCCCTCAAGCCCAACGCCGCCGTCGCCGTTAACATATCCCGCCGCCGTCGCCGCTCAAGACAGTCCGCCGTCGCCGCTCAAGACAGTCCACCGTCGCCGCTCAAGACAGACAGCCCGACGTCGCCGTCCCCACCTCCCGCACTCCCCGACATCGCGATCGACTTGTGAGGGTTCGTCTAAACTCTCCAAGATGATTTAATTCTAGATCTAGGGTTTTAGCTTTCTCAGTTTGTGATTTTGTCTATTTTAACTAGGGCTGGCTTGTTCATGATGAGAATATGCTGAATTTTTTTTCCCTTTGTTTCTGTTAGTTCTGATTTGAAAAAATTGCATGGCATATATCATAATTTTTTTTTAAAAAAATTCCCCTTGTGTATCAGCCAAGTCTAGTAACAAGAATATTCAAAGCTTCTTCTTAATTTCTTTTTTTCAGTGTGTACTTGTTGTTGGTTCTGCTTTGAACATTTTAACTAGGGCTGGCTTGTTCATGATGAGAATATGTTGAATTTTTTCCCTTTGTTTCTGTTAGTTCTGATTTGAAAAAATTGCATGGAAGATATCATAATTTTTTTAAAAAAATTTACCCCCTGTGTATCAGCCGAATCTAGTAACAAGAATATTCAAAGCTTCTTCTTAATTTCTTTTTTTCTGTGTGTAGTTGTTGTTGGTTCTGCTTTGAACATTTTAACTAGGGTTGGCTTTTTGATGATGAGAATATGCTGAATTTTTTTTCCCTTTGTTTCTGTTGGTTCTGATTTGAACAAATTGCATGAAAGATATCATAATTTTTTTTAAAAAATTTACCCCATGTGTATCAGCCGAATCTAGTAACAAGAATATTCAAAGCTTCTTTTTAATTTTTTTTTCCTGTGTGTAGTTGTTGGTAATACTTTGAACATTTTAAGGGTTATATTCATTATTTTTCAAATACTTTAGACCCCTATGTATTTTCTGAATTTTTTCTTGTTGTTGGTTGTAGTTTTTCAAATATGAAACCATCAATACCCATGTTGAAATAGTAATTGTCCATATACCCCTGAACAACCTTTTGAGTTATGCAGTTTTGCCCTATCTTGCAACGCAAATTGTGAGAATGAGTGAAGCTTCACATGCCTCCTCATTTAGCAGCCGCATCAGACGGAATTCATTTCCGGAATGTCGATGTGGAATGACTTGTGTGGTCATGACTTCAACAAAGGAGACTAGCAAAGGTCGAAGGTTCTACAGATGTCCACACTGGAAGGTTGGTGGTTTAACATATCATGAATTATCTGAAATATCTCTTGGTTTCATGGTGTGTATGATGTTTATTGAAATGTTTCAAAGACACTATTTTGATCCTTTTTACATTTGTTTCTTTTCAGACACCAGATGATTGCAACTTTTTTTGTTGGGTTGATGAGTTCCATAATGAAAATGTGGATCTGAAGCTGCAACTAACCAAGTTTCAAGGAGCCATAGAGAAGAAAGTTGATGAAATGCGCAATCGGATTATGATATGCATGTATATCATAATTTGTCTATTGGTGGCCATATTATGTAAATTTAGTTCAAAGTAATTTGAATAATGTACTATTGGTGTGCGTTTGTTTAACTATCTACTATATTTGAATTATGTAATGTACTAGACTGATGAAATGCACTTAAATTTGTGCGTGTTTGTTTATCAACTGAATTTGAATTATGCAATGTATTAGGCTGTTAGAATGGCGTTAAGTGATGATGGAATGTATTAATTAGACTGTTGGAATGAAATTGCAGTGTAAGATTGCTACATAGCTTGTAAGATTGCAATGAAAACTTGTTATTCATGTCATGTAAATCTACATAGCTTGTTTGATATGAGGAGAAATAAAGAAGGCCTTTAGATTGTGGGGGCCAAAAAAACTTAAATTAATGAATATGAGATCAATTTTTTATGCCCATCAGGTGATGGTTATGCCAAGCTTTTCACCCAAGGATCACATCTTATCACACAAAACCTCATTTAGATGTGATTCAAATCCTAAACTAGTTATTTTCATAGGTTGGAATGGCATCCATTTTCTGACAATCATTAGATCACAGGGAGGCTTGAATGGGACGGAATACTTAATTTTCAAAAAATGACATCAACAACCAATATACTTATCCCTAACAACATATCACAAATGGCCCAATTCACTTCCTGGACTAGATCACAAACTCAATTCAATTCCAATCTTTCCAATTTGTGAATAACAACCATATTATTCCATGAATGACCTAACATCCATTTATCAACTCTATAAACACATAACACAGACATTGCAGTGTAAGATTACTGAAATGGTTCCCTTAAAAAAACACTTATGGAGTCATATATCAAACCAGTAACCAAAATTACATAGCCCAGACAGAATCAACAAAGAGAACATAAAGACCTGCACTTCACTCTTGATGATCATTCCTAACAAACTCATTGCAGTGTAGGATCAATGAAAGGGTTCCCTTAAAAAAACACTTATGGAATCACATATCAAACCAGTAACTAAAATTACATAGCCCAGACGGATTCAACAAAGAGAACATAAAAACCTGCACTTCACTCTTGATGATCATTCCTAACAAACCTGTCATCAAAATTACATAGCCTAGACAGGCCACATAACACATTGTAAATTGTATAACAGCTAAAGTTTTCAAATTACATAGCTACTACATAAAACATCCACTAAATCTTCAAATTACATAACCACTACACAAAAAAGTTTGTATGTAAAAATCTAATGATGGATTTGTTTTTCAAAGTGTTGAGAGAGCTCTTCCTTTAGCTTTCTTGGGATAAACCTACATAAAAAAATTCAAAAATTATACTGAATCCAATAAAAAATTTGAAAAGCATGATGAATTCAAACAAATTACCTATGGATGATAAACTATCATCATCTCTATTAGAGAAATTTGGATTTTCATCATTATTGCACGGAGAAGATCTACATGAAAGACAAATTTTACTTGTCAATTGTTCATACATAAAATAAAAATCAACGAATAATAAATTACACATTCTTACCGATTAGTAAGCATTGGACAATTTCTTTTATCGTGTGACTGTCCAACTTTTCCACATCCATGACAACGCCTCAGTTTATCCTTTGTCTTACTTTTTGCAACCTCTTTTCCACCTTTTAGTCTTTTTCCACACCCTTTTGCCCTGACTTGATGTGGTTCATTAAAGCTGTATTGAGTATTACTTGTTTTCTCTCCAACTACTGCATCACTACCGCTACGAACCAGATGTTTGGTCTTCTCGAGCACACTATCCAATGCATCAGTGTAGATCTTACTTGCTTCTTCACTTAACAAGACTTTATCTATTACATTTGAAGCATGTTGGAACAATTTGCTCCGCTTGGCAAGTAATGATCTATCATCAATTATCTCCTTACCATCATCAGCTCTGACTCTCTCAAACTTTGCAGTTTTAGTCCATCTCTTCAAAATGTACTGATTCGGCAAATGAGCAACATCATGCATTTTGTTCAAATATGCCAAAATGTGCCTACATGGGATTCCTCCACTCTCAAATTTTTTGCAGCTGCATGAAGCAAAATCCCTACCTTTTTCATAAATAATTTCTCGCACTTTGTACTTCTCATCGAGTCTTTTCTGAACTCTATACAAGTAGTGATATTCATTCTCTCTTACAAGTTCAAATCTAAAATTGAGGCTTTCCCACAACTCATCTTGAAACTTATAGAAATATTTTCGTGTATAAAGTTCAGACATTTGCATTCCCATCTCTATTGGCAACTTCAACACAGGCTTCCATCAACATGATCAGCCATTAACTCTTCATGCCGTTGGCGTACAAGTGCCCTATTAAATTGAATCATAAAATCCACTAATGAATTTTTCTTAGAAACATACTTCTTGAAGAATGAATGTGAACTTTCTGCTCGTTGGCTACTTGACATTCCAGCAGAGAAAATATGATTCACATATGCAGGCACCCATGCTGAACGAATTTCATACATTGACTGGAGCCACCTATTGTCAGTTAGTCCACTTTTCTGAACAACCTCTATCCATGTTGAGTCAAAACTCTTCCCTCGTCTCTGATTCCCATATGCACCTTTGGAAGTCCCTGTAATAATCCCTATATTTGACAGCATCTAGCTTCTCAGAGAATTTATTCAAAATGTGCCAACTGCAATACCTGTGAAAAGTATTTGGAAGAGATATGAAATTGCTTTTGTCATTGCTGGATCTTGATCAGTAATGATCATTTTAGGGGAATCACCTGGCATAGCTTTCTCAAACTGCTCGAATAGCCAAACAAAAGAATCTGTTGTCTCATCACATAAGAAAGCACAAGCAAAAATAATTGTCTGGCCATGATTATTAACCCCCATCAATGGTGCAAATATCATCCCATACCGATTTGTGTTATATGTGGTATCGAATATAACTACATCACCAAAAAATTTGTAAGCACATCTAGAGGTTGCATCAGCCCAAAAGCAATGAGTAATTCTCATTTCATTATCTGCCTTGATTTTGAAATAGAATGATGGATTCTTTTCTTGTTCTAATTGAAAATGTTCATTCAACATATCTCCATCATGCCCCTTCATCTCATTTCGTTTATCTCTTTCGTAGTTATAAATGTCCCTTTGTGTACACCCAATATTTTCAATTCCCCCTGCTTGCATTTCAAGATGCTAAATTGTTGATGTGTTGGAACATTTGCTGTGCTAAGCTGTTGGGTTAAGGACTTTTGGACACTTGAAATACTACGGTGAGATCTTAATAGATGCACTTTTCGTGGGGTTGCCAATGGATGGTTGTGACCCTCAACAAATACGGTCACCTCAAATGTGCCAGATTTTGACTTCAGTACTGCAATCTTTGCCTTACAGCCCTCTTTTATTAACCCCCGACGCCTTTCTTTCTGATTAACCCCTTCCCTAGAAGATGTTCCTTCTTTATAGCATACATACTCCTTTCTTAAGATTTCATTAGTGCCCTTACTCTTTTTACTAGAATGAATTCGAACACTAAATCCAGCTTCTTTTGCATATTTATTGTAAAACTCATGAACATCATTTAAAGTTGCAAATTCTTGGCCTTTTGTGGGCTTCAATTCATGATCTACTTGAGGTGTGTAAACAACATCGGAATCTAACTCTTCATCTTGTTGGATAAATTCATTCCCAACTTCCAACTCCAAATTATCCATTTAAGTATAGACTGAAAAACCAAAGAAAAAAATAATTTAGAAAAAGCTTTGAATATTCAATGTTAAAAAATTCAAAAAATACACAGGGGGTCTAAAGTGTTTGAAAAATAATGAATATAAGCCTTAAAATGTTCAAAGCAGAACCAACAACAACTACACACAGAAAAAAAGAAATTAAGAAGAAGCTTTGAATATTCTTGTTACTAGATTCGGCTGATACACAGGGGGTAAATTTTTTTAAAAAAATTATGATATCTTCCATTCAATTTTTTCAAATCAGAACCAACAGAAACAAAGGGAAAAAAATTCAACATATTCTCATTATGAACAAGCCAGCCCTAGTTAAAATGTTCAAAGCAGAACCAACAACAACTACACACAGAAAAAAAGAAATTAAGAAGAAGCTTTGAATATTCTTGTTACTAGATTTGGCTGATACACAGGGGGAATTTTTTTTTTAAAAAATTATGATATATGCCATGCAATTTTTTCAAATCAGAACCAACAGAAACAAAGGGAAAAAAAATTCAGCATATTCTCATCATGAACAAGCCAGCCCTAGTTAAAATAGACAAAATCCCAAACTGAGAAAGCTAAAACCCTAGATCTAGAATTAAATCATCTTGGAGAGTTTAGATGAACCCTCACAAGTCGATCGCGATGTCGGGGAGTGCGGGAGGTGGGGACGGCGACGTCGGGTTGTCTGTCTTGAGCGGCGACGGCGGCGGGATATGTTAACGGCGACGGCGGCGTTGGGCTTGAGAGGCGGTGACGGAGGCGGGCTTGAGGGACGGCAGGCTGTTTTGGTGATTTGGTGATTTTGGCTGTTTTGGTGATTTTGTGTTTAATTTGGGGAGGGCGAGATGTTCTGCTTGGGTTAGGATAGTTTGTTGGGTGAGTTAAGTTAAATGGGTTTGGTTAGGTTAGGATGGTCAGTGAAAAAAACCTTGGTGGACCTTATGTTTAAATCACAAAATCACGACCACTTATTAAATGGACTCGAATTTCGTCCGCACTTTGTGTTTTGCGGACGGTCCGCTACAGATCCCGTCTATATATATATATATATATATATATATATATATATATATTTGTTTAATAAAATAGATACTTTTACAAAAATAAAATATATACTCAATCCATACAATCATGCATTTTCTATGATCATGTATATATTGGCCTAATTGGTATATATTTAATTAGAGACGGAAATAATTTAATAAATTCAAAACACTAATGACATTTCTTTCTTGAATATAATAAAAAATTAATATAAAAGTGTATTTGAAAAAGGTACCTTTACTATTATAGTACAGGGTTGTTTATGCAAATATCCATTTATTTTGTTTAAGGGAAAAATCCAAATAACCCCATGTAAACTGTCTGATATCCATATAACCCCTTGAATTTTTTAAAATCCATATAACCCCCAAAAAAACATCTATGTAAATCCACATAGCCCCTCGAGTTAAATTTTCATTGACAATAGGATTATCCTGTGAATATTTTGTCTAGTTGATTCTGGTTGAAAACATAGTATACCAAAAACATTTTATAATGCGTTAAAAGTTTTAAAAAATCTCTATGAATAATGATTTTATCATTCCGGACAGAGTTTTATACTTTATCTATGTAAATAAAATCGTCATGTACAGAAGATTGTTCTCATTTTAAACAATTTGTGGTAGGTTTTTACTTTTTCGTATACTATGTTTTCAGTCAGGGTTAACAAAACAGAATATTCGTATAATATTCATCATCTACCAATGAAAGTTTAACTCAAGGGTTATTTGGATTTACATATATGTTTTCAGGGGGTTATATGCATTTTAGGTAAAGTCAGAGGGTTTTGTGGATTATAGACATTTTACAGGGGGTTATATGGATTTTTCCCTTTATTTAATTGTTGTACTTTTTTGAGAAGTGGTAGGTATTCCGTGATGTCAGCATCGGACGATCAAAAGCTATAAACACCGTCTGATCGCTGGACCCTTGGTTTCAAGACAAAAGTGCACTGTACATGGCCCCATTCACGTCTAGATTCCAATTTTTTAAAAAAATATAAAAGGACTTTTGTACCTTTACCCCCGAAATAACTTAATTCATTTATAAAGGAAAACGCTACTTCCAATCCCTTTTTTCTTTTCAATTTTAGTTTGCACATGTTTTGAAAATAATATACCCCATCTAATAAGGTGTATATTTTTATAAAAAATAAAATATATGATCTAATGAATTGCATGTGCCAAATTTTTAAACAAAGTATATGCTTCGTTAATGCTAGTGTATGACGCTAATGAGACCTGTAATTGAAGTTGAAAAAATGATTGTGTAACAATGCACATGCATAAATATTTCTCAAATTGTTCCTGTCGTGAGCTGAGATTAGTGGATTATACAGAAACCCTTTACTCTTCGCCTCTGTTTGAGTAGAAGAATAAATGCGGAATATGATGGAATAGAAATGGATAAGCCCAAGAGATATGAGTATTTGGAATGAATATGTAGGTATAACTATGTTAGATAGGAATAAGGTATTATTGGTATTCCAGATCTCTCCTGGAAACGTATTATTTCACCTAGTATCTTCCGCTGATATAAGGGGGGTCACGTGTCAAATTAGTCACTTAATCACATGTCAAATAATTTTTCACATGTTATAAATTCATTGTCCACATCTTATTCATCTTTTATCAATAGTTTATCCAAGTTTAGCAAACAAAAATTTCATTATCGTGTTTTCCTAATGAAAATTATTAAAAGCACAATCATATAAAAATGACTTATTCTATTGATATAATAAGTATTATATTAGAATAACTATTTATCCCGGGCTCACCACATTCCTGCGAAGCCCTTCAAAACAACTCACCCATTTATCAGTTTAACTTATCTTTTTAAATCAAACATAATTAATGTTTCAACCCAAGAAATTTAAGGAAATTGAAAAAAGAAGATTAGATTTAAGGAAATCATAGACGCATCAAAGTCAGTGCGTGACAAACAAATATAGGCTAAACACAAATTCTTATAATTATCACATCAAGAATATAAACGTCAAATAAATATGAAATCATGCATACTCTAAAATATATAGTAAAAGCATGAAATTAAAAAGTTAGAGATTAGAAAAATGTATCCGAAAATGTGCAAGCGAGTGAAGATACTCTGTCCTCGGTGAATAAGGCCCCCTCATATACAGGGTTGAATGTCTCCTACCACTGAGAGATACAATCACAATAGGTTTTGTTCTTCCGGGGTGCGAGCTACGGAAGAACTACGATGAAAAAACTGCGATCTTTTCAGACGCCCAAATTAAGGATCAAAATATCAAGAGATTAATAAGTGAAAAGGGAATAGATGATTTAATCTCTCAAGAATAAACAATATTGTATTTGATGTGGAAGAGTCCTAAGCATGCTACTCTCTTATCTCCTCAGGCAGCTAGCAAATCACATTTTATGGTGGAGATGTGTGATATATAATGAGAATGCATAAGCCCTATATATATACATTCACAACACATAGGTACTACCAAAGTAATTTAAATTAAATGCCTTATAAAAGCAATATGACAGTTTTGAACGTTTCAAAAGACCGAAACGTTCCACAATAAAGCACCTAGATAATACAGAAATTAAACCTTATAAATGAAGTTATAATCCATGCAATTATACAATGAGGTTATAACTTACAACACATTAAAAGAGAAAATTGTTAGAATTATGTAATTTGGTCACAAAATTCCAACATATTATATATGCAAAATATTTCAAAATAAAAACTCCTAAAATGTTAAGGAATATCATTTCAACATATCTACAGTCAGTTCTATAATTCTAAATTTTTTAAATTTTTGTGTGAAATAATATACTTAATTAATAAAATACATTCACTTATAACAATAAATAAATCACATACTTAATAAATTGAATGCATATATTTTTTATTTGTTATTTTACTTAATAACTATAGTTCAAAAATAAAATTCATCCTTTCCCGATATTAGAACAACATAAATGACAGAATGGATGACTATGATCTAATTTGATTACTCTAATTCAGAAGTAAAATTTTTTCCTTCCCAAGAAGAGCGCTAAAACGCTCAATTTGTTTTACGACCACGTCAATAACAAAAGAACATATATTAATGTATCTCAATATATACTTCAATTAGTATAACTATATATATTTAAATGAACAAGCATATATTATATTAGAAAAATAAAACTGATGTAAACCACAGATGAGATTGCACACAGGACTGTACATATTATTAATTTCCTTTCCAGGAATCCAATTCTAATACATTTTTTAGGGTAACATTTGAAAAATAAGATTTTGAATAGGAAAATGATTCATAGGCCCCATCTTATAGCCCCCCCCCACAAGCCCCATGAGGTAGCACATGTGTTAATACCTATTATACCCTTAGAGCCATTTTAGGTAACCACTCTCTACCATTATGGGACGGTTATTTTTTTTTCCTTTTTTGGTGTGCATTCATTTTGCCATTTCTTTTGATTTTGGCTTATCACAACTCAATTGATAATCGATAATTGAATTCAACTTTCAATATTTTGTTGAATTTTTTATTTTTTTAAAGAACATTGTGATGCAAATCGGAAGTTTGAAGAACTTTTTTAATAATCGACAATTGCATCATCTAATTTGATGTTTGAAGACTTTTCACCCTCTGATTAGATTGAAAAGCATAATTGAACAATTTTGGCTATCACATCAAATCAATATGTGGTGACTCGGTTTTGGCATTTGTTATTTTTTTTGGAATATGATGTTTGCTGTTAATTATTCTAGTATCTGATCTGACTATTCTTAATATGGGATTCAATTTTAACATTCTAATTCCTTTGATATTACATTTCGAATCTGGCATTTGAATTGTATTTGATTTTTTATATTGAATCTGGTATATTATACTCATAGTTGGTCACATTTGTGAAATGTAACTTATTTTTTATATTGAATCTGATATATTAAAGAATTCATAGTTAATTACATTTTTGAAATGTAACTGTTTTTTATATTGATATGTAGTAAACATCAATAGTGTGCAATATAATATGAAACTAATTTACATTCAGCATATGTAACTGACAGTTCATCATTTATATAAAATAAGTTACATTTTATAAATGTAACTGACTTTTAATCTATGAGTACTTTAAATCAACATTGTGATTTCTGATTATATGGTCTTTTAGGGAACACAGAAGATTCAGTTACATTTTCATTTGAAGGCAGTTCACAAAAGGATTCGATTTGTGAAGTTGAGCAATAATGTGCAGATGTAATTGTTCCATGTATTGGAATGACACTTGACTAAGAAGATGATGTTTGTATGTTCTATAATAAATTTGCTCAAAAGGAAGGTTTTGGAGTTAAATAGAGCACGCCTCATCAAAATATTTGTCAACGACATTTTGCACATTAACGCTTTCAGAATTCTTCACTTGCTTTCTCTTTGGCTTGAATACCTTAGATGCCTTCCTTTTTTATAGTGGTCACCATTTACTTCGAACCTTGATCGGAGAGTGAACAACTAAATCTTGTATCGTTTCATCACCAATTGCTCAACAATTATTAATTTCTATGAAAAAGTTCATCAGAGATACATGCAGTGAGTCCAAATAGTTCTTTTCCCTTTTCTCTTTCAGTTTTTCTATTTTCTTCAGTCCTATACAAAGAAAATATACACATTGAAATCAGTTACAATACTTAACATTCAATTCTATGTTATATACAAAGAAACATATTTTTGATTTTGTCAGTTACATTTAATAAAGAGTAAATTCAATTCACACACATTATCATTGGTTCTACTTGAGTTTACCATCTAGATTAAACCAGCTATTGACGGATCTCAGTTAATAATTATTCTAGTTATCCATTGTCATTTTTTTCTTCTTCTTTATTCAAGTAATATGTTATCTATTAAGTGAAAATGTCAATTACATTTATCAAATAATAGATTACTTTTATTATGCTTAGTTACATATAAAAACGTATAAAAAGGCTGATACGAATAATCAGTTACATTTAACAATAGTGAGTTATATTCAGCCATTTAGTCAGTTTCATCGTACATCATGAAGTACTCACAAATCATACAAACAATTCTTAGAATCATACAAACATTTCATTCAGATCATATATAGGAACAAAATAAGAATCCAAATCAATTTTTTTTATTCATAGGATTGCATTACAAAAATCGAAAAAACCATGTGTGATTCGAAAAATTGAAAAAAAAAATCGCTTACCCATTATTTGCAATTGGACATTCAATTGGACGAAAAAACTTGAATAAATCGGGTTGAAATCGAATTCCCAAAAAATGTTTGGTGTTCATTTTTTTAGACAAAAATAAAAGAGACTGATGAAATGGTTCAATTATTGCGTTGATTTTTTGAAAACCAATCAGCGAGAGGGACATAAGACGAAAACAAACCCCAAAAAAACAAGAGATTTGAGCATTCAAATGTGTGAATTTAAATAGGGATACTTTTGTATTTTGCTATTTTATCAAAATCAATCAAACATTCAATAATAAGTTGATACCTATTGGGTCTTGTGAGTGAGACTTATTAATTGGAGCCTGTGTAGTAAGATTCTTTTGAATAAAGTAGCTTAAATAAACTCGATTTCTAGAAAGTGCATTTTGTGAACTTTTTAAAAGATAATATTTTTGTACTAAATAACTGTAAGTAACTTTTTTTTATTACTTCTGTTTTCTAAAAGACTTAATAACATATTTACGTTTTCTGTTTTATTAAAAAGTAACTGGCATCTAAATGCGTTACCAAATAGAGACTTATAAATAGAAAATGTTTTTGGATGGTCCATGAATATCCATAAAATAGAAGTACTAAATGACAAAAACACCACTCTCCAATCTCCATCTTCCCCCACCTCCCATAAAAACACTCCCAATCCAAACTCCCCCCAAACCAATCCCACACTCCTCCTCCTCCTCCTCCTCCTCTTCTTCCAACCAACCAACCAACCATGCCTTCCGGCCAATCCCACCCCCCATCAACCACCACCACCAACAACCACCACCCCCCATCAACCACCACCACCAACAACAACCAACACCCCCACCACCATCCGACCTTCCCCCCACCCGAATCCGAGTCCGAGACCACTTGGGTCTGGGCCCAAATCAAGGCGGAGGCCCGTCGCGACGCCGAGTCTGAACCGGCCCTGGCGACCCACCTCTACTCGACCATCCTCTCCCACCCCTCTTTGGACCGGTCCCTCTCCTTCCACCTGGCCAACAAGCTCTCCTCCTCCACCCTCCTCTCCACCCTCCTCTACGACCTCTTCCTCCTCTCCTTCTCCTCCGACCCCTCCCTCCTCTCCTCCGCCGTCGCCGATCTCCTCGCCGTCCGCCACCGTGACCCTGCTTGTGTGTCCTTCTCTCATTGCCTCCTCAATTACAAGGGGTTCCTTGCCTGCCAGGTACTTGAGATCTCTATCCTCTTTGTATGATGATAATGATAGTGATCATGTTTGTATGTCGTTCAAACTAGAAATTATTTTTTTCTCTCGGAGTTGTGAAACCAATTTTTAGATAATAAGTTTGATTTCGGATCTTGGTTTTTAGTCTTTTATAGTATTTGGTTACATGATTGTAAAATTAATTTTATATAAAAGTTGAATCTTTCTGCAGCTTTAAACCTCAATTTTTCTATTTGAAAACGGTTTTTAGTTTTTAGACCGTTTCCAAATGACCTATTCAATTAGATCCGTGTTTTGTGCATATTCGAAAACACAAGACGTGGATATGAATGATTTTTATGTCATAGATTTCGTGTTTTTATACGTTTTCTTTAATAAATTTTCAGTCCTTTAATTTTTTCTAAACAATGATTTAAAAAAACTGACTCAGATTTTGAAATGCTACTTTACATAGAAAGTACTAAAGTAAAATAAGAGCTTCTAGAACCATGAGCACGGTTTGGTGGAAATCCTTCTCCATTTTGGCGGGCAGTTTTTGAGTTTTGCTTTTTTTATATATATATTTTATTTTAAAAAGTGTGTAACTTCTTCTACATCGTTTTAATTTTAATAAAATTAGTATCATTGAATAGATGTTGATACGATTCTTCTACATCATTTCAATTTTAATAATTTATTGGATAGATGTTGATACGATTCAAATAAGTTTAATATTGAATATGTTTAACATGTGTTTTAAAAAAAAATATTTCTTAGTAAGTTTACTGTAAACTCATCCGATAATATTGATTTCTACAGATTTTAAATATCTTAATACTTTTCAATTTTATGTACTACATACAAAAAGAGGAATTGAAGTTTTATAAAAAAATAATATATAAAAATAAAATAGAGATTGTGATTGGAGTTGATAAACGAATAGTGAGACTAAAATCGCTTTTTAATTTTTTTTTTATTTTTTGGCCCTCCATTTTAGATATCTCGATTGGAGTTGCTATAAATAAGCTTTTATATAGAAAGCAGGTTGGAAGTAGTTTTTCCATAATCGATTATTTTTATTGATTAATTTAGAACTCATAGTTGTAGTCAAGGTGTTTGTGATCATGTCACGCCGTGTAATCAAATGTGTCTCGTGCACAGGCTCAGAGGGTCGCGCACAGGCTCTGGCTCCAGTCGAGGCGGCCCATGGCGCTCGCCCTCCACTCGCGCATCGCGGACGTCTTCGCCGTGGACATCCACCCAGCAGCGAGGATAGGGAAGGGCGTGCTATTCGACCACGCGACGGGGTTGGTGGTGGGCGAGACAGCGGTGATTGGCAACAACGTGTCGATCCTCCACCATGTGACGCTCGGGGGGACGGGCAAGGTGGGCGGGGACCGGCACCCAAAGATCGGGGATGGCGTGTTGATTGGAGCGGGGGCGACGGTGCTCGGAAACGTGAAGATCGGGGAGGGGGCGAAGATCGGGGCCGGTTCACTCGTGCTGATTGACGTGCCACCAAGGACCACCGCGGTCGGGAACCCGGCGAGGCTCATCGGAGGGAAGGAGAGACCGGCGAGGCACGAGGATGTGCCGGGTGAGTCCATGGACCATACTTCTTTTATTTCAGAGTGGTCTGATTACATAATTTGAATGACTTGAATTTTGTTTTATGTGTCTGTGTTTATGATTGTGAGACTTTCTTTTGGTATTGAATGTGTATTGTGATATTTGTATTGGTGGTACTGCTGATTAACACCGTGAGATTTTGGTTTAGCAGATGTTTGTGGTTTTGGTGTGAAAATTTTGGAAGAATTTGAGAGGTAACTGAAATGGAAAAGTTGCAATTTTTGGTTGATGATGTCAAGTAAGTGGGTGGGAAAATAAAGATCCTTGCTTGCTTTATTTCTGGTTCATATTTATAGGTTTGTGTTTTGAATGATTTGTTTTATGATTCATTTTAGGCATATTAGATTGGGTGGAATTTCTTTTTATGTCTTGTTGTTGCTTAAAAGTTTGGGAAAGAACAGATAATGTGAGACAACAATGGGGGCTTTGGTTTTTCTTGTGGCTTTTGTTTCTTTATGTCTGGAAGGAATGATTTAAATATGGTGGTGTGAGTGATAATTTAAGAGATTGTATATTTATCATATGGGGCAACTTGCTGCAGATGAAGTATTATTATCATATGTTCTTTTTTTTCATACATAATATAATATAATTTTAGTTGAAAATTGTGGCCTTCTACATGGGAAATCACTCTCTAGGCGTTTTAAGATATTGATGTTGAGCTGTATTCTTCACTTTGGCCAACTGCATAAATACATTAAAAAAAATTTAAAAAGGAATTCAAATGTAACTGGAATGAAAATTTTCAACTTTGTGGTAGAATTCCATTATTCCATACCAGTGGTTTGATAACATAAATTGAAAATATTGTTATATGTTTGTATGTTCTTTGTTGATGTTCATATTCATAGTTTTTTTCCCTCAAATTTTTTTTTATATAGTTTTGGATTTGGCTCATCTGTTCTGTGATTCTGTTTAGGCATTAGTAATGCAACAACGCATGCATCGGGTTGGTATGGTGTTGTTAAGTTGAGAAAGAAAAAAATAATACAAGAATAGATAATTATTTTAATAAAGATAAAAAAATAAATTATTTTTTTATTTGGTAGTGTTTTTAAATTTTTATGTCAGGAAATGTAACAATGACATTTTTATTGTTTAGTTGACGATTGACAAATTGCGAATAAATGTGGATAAAATTAATAAAATGTTAAAAATTAATTTGTTGTCTGAGTTTTTGATTTATGAGGGACGCTGATAGTGGAAAATAGATTGGGTGAATAATAACACAATTAGAGGGGGGAGACCTTGAATATATTGTTTTGTTCTCATTTATTTTGATATAATTATACCTACCTATTTTTTAATAAATAAACAGGTTTTTGGTTTTTTAAATTATTTCCCACTATTCCATCCTATTCCCTTTCTATTCTTCTATCTAAACAGGGCCTGACATGATATAAATGCAATGCATGCGTTGTGTTGGTATTGTGTCATTAAAATTGGGTTTTAAGTTTTTTCATGTGGCTTTAGTTTCTTTTATAGTTTTATGTCTGTAAAATTGTTTTATGGTGGAGTGAAATATGATTGAAGAGATAATGTATTTATTATCATATGGTCAACTTGTTTGCTGATTATGGAAATTTTGTTTCTGTTCTTTGACTTTGTTTTTATTAATAATGCTTTTCAGTTGAAATTTGTGGCCTTTCTAGATAGGGCAGTTCTCTCTACTCTAGTTGTTTTAGGTTAAGTCTCACTTTTGGACAATTGCATAAATATACAATATAATAAAAAAAGAGAACATGGAAATATAATGTTAAGGTGAGTGAAATATGACATAAACCAACTCTTTTTTTTGTATAACTACATCACTTCTCTTACTCTATTATTATAATCAGAATAATGAGAATTATAAGGGTGAAACATGCAAGCAGTACAGGAGCATCTCAAATGTTGAATATTTATGTAATGAAGGGTTGAAATTGTAACACATTCATCAAATTTGGCCCCAATCACTTCTCAGGCTATTCTCTTACTTTTTTTTCTCTATTTTTTAACGTTTAGTCATCATATGTTAGCTAAATATAAAAGTAATGAAGGTTATGGTACAGCTAAATATGAATTAGTTTTTAAAGCCTATGGTCTATGGCAGACCTGCATATGAAGTGTTTAGGGCTTATGTTTTACATCCGCATCTGCATTTATATTGAACCTATGAGTTAACTTAGTTTCACACATTCTCTCTCTATCTGAAACTTCTCATTTTCTATGTATATATGCATCACATGTGCCTAACACTGTCTATCTAGTTGTTTGATTGAACATTTTAGTATGTATTGGTTTTACATGGTACTCAAAATAATAGTTGTTTCAAATCATCAAATGTTTTTTAAAAAAATTCTGATATTTTCCACTGTTGTGTGTGTATTAGCATTTTGAATATCCTCATAGTATATGGATCTAATTTAAATGGAAAATGATATGTTCAATTTTGTGTGCAGCTCTCACCGGGTTTCTTTAAAAAAAAAAACTGAAATACATATTGTTATACAAACTGAATAAACTGAGAATTTGAAATTCCATATTGTATTTTTTTTTGAAAAATGAAAAAATCAACCACATATACTTTGATAGAGCCCATACACTACGAGTTTATGATGCAAAACAAATTGAGTACCAACGCTCAATAAGAATTTAGTTGAAGGGAAATTGGTTTGCAAAGTCCATATAATAGAAGCAGAGGTTTTGAAATCAAACAAAGGTTTTGGATTCAATTAAATACTTGAGAACTTCCTTTCATGGGTCCAAAATTTAATTAATCATATAATTTTTTGAGGATAATTTGGGTCCATCCCCATCTTTCCATGCCTTGCTGTAAGAATATTGTTCCTCTAATCCTCTGAATCCAATAATCATATAAATAATGTCTGTTGTTTAATTAATTTTACTGTTCTCTTTTTTTGTCCCAAGAAAAAGTATCAGCTAAGCAGTACATAGAAATTCAAATGTTGCCAAAGTTGGTATATTTTGAAGTTTTCAGTTGGAAAAGTCTGCTGAGAAATATTGGTTTCTGGTGAGAAACATAAGAGAGGTTCAAATTAAAGAGAGTTGAATCTAAATCATTAAAATGAACGCAAAAAAATTTCCATCCAATTTTGTTGTTCATATTCATAGTTTTGGATTTGGCTGATCTGTTCTGTGATTCTGTTTAGGCATTAATTATGCAACACATGCGTGTGCGTGGGGTTGATATTACATTGTTAAGCTAAGAACGAAAACATATTATGAAAACAGATACCTATTCAGTATAAACAAAGAATTAATCTTCTTTTTTTGTTTCTGTTTTCAATTTTTTGTTGTTAAGTTGAGGATTGATAAGTTGTGAATAAAAATGAATAAAATGTAAAAAATTGATTTAACTAGTGAGCCCCTGATTTATAAGAGATGATAATAAGTGATTTGACATGTAGTCCCACCTTATTCCAATGAAAAATAGATTGGGTGGAATATGATAATTATAAAGAGACCTTAAAAATCAATATAAGCTTATTCTCACCTTTTTTTAGTATAGTTATATTATTATTTATTTATTTATTTATTTACAAACAAACAAGTTTTAGGCTTTTTCTCTCATATTTCATCATATTCTTCCTCTATTCCTCTATCCAAATAGGGCATGGCATTATGTGTTGTGTTGGTATTGTGTCGTAAAGCTGAGAAAGAAATATGATTGAAGAGATTATGTTTTTATTATCATATGGTCAACTTGTTTTCTGTTTATGGAAATTTTTATTTTGTTCTTGACTTTGTTTCATTGGTAATGTTTTTTTAGTTGAAATTTGTGGTCTTTTTAAATAGGACAGTTCTTTCTAGTTGCTTCAGGTTTAGAAAGTCTCACTTTGGACAACTGTATAAACAGGGAGATTAGTAAATTAAGATGGAGTCCTAGGTCAACCTATAAATTGGGGCCTTAATTCATTTAAACTAAAAAAGTTTGAATGTAAATTTTTTCTTACAGTACATAAAAATCAAAATTAAAACAAAAATGCTAAATAATAAATGAAGAATAATAAAGTTTTAAAAAATATGTTTTAAAAAAATAAACAAAAAAATAGAAACAAAACAAGAAAAAATAAAACAGAAATTGGAAAATTAAAATTTATTGAAAGAGGAAAACTCATTTTTTTATATAAAAAAAACAAAAAAGAAATCCTTAAATTAAGTGATTTGTTGTTAAAAAAATGATAATTTATTTATACACTGATAAATACTAGTTTTCCCTCATGCACGATGTGCATGTAAATAAAAAAAAATCTATCCACAACTAATACCCTTAGTCCCCGTTTGGATAGCGGAATTGAGTTATTCTGGATAGATAACTATGCTGTATAGATAATAAATCTACATGTAAATTAACTATTTAATTTTAAATTATCTACCAGGTATTTAAAATTTATTAGTCATTAAAATCGAACTATCAATCCCTACAAAATAAGGATTAGATAAAAAAAAAGATATAACAAATAAAAGTAAAAGATAAAAAAAGATAAAATTATAGAAAAATTAATAAATCTCGGATTAGATACAAATATAAAAATGAAACTAAAAGGGAAAAAAAATTAGGATAGCATTTTATAAAAATCAGGAAAAACTAACTTATTTTGCATTAAAGATGTTATAAGTATAATTGTAATTATAAATAAATAGATATCACTATAAAAAAAGAGATTAGATAAAAAAATATAAAAAAGAAACCCAAGGGTAAAAAACATACGGATAAAATTTGCAAAAATAAAAATATTTAATTTAAACTTATATATTAGGTATTTGAAATTTAATAATTATTAAAACTAGTTTTTGTTGTTTATTTGTTACTTATTATCCATTTTTACCCATTTCATGTATTTGAAAATGAACAAATTTAGATATCAGTGTTAGGGGTGGTAAACGAGCCGAACGAGTCGAACTTTAACATGTTCAACCTCGGCTCGTTTATAAATGAGCCAAGCCGAGTCGAGCCGAGCCGAGCTCACGAGCCTCAACGAGCCTAGCGTTCTTCTTCATTTTAGGGGTTTTAGGGATTGAAAACAAAATTTTAGCCTAAATGAGCCAAGTTCATGAGCTTAAACGAACATAATTTTGTATTAATTTAATGTTCTGATTTTATAAAGGAGTTTAGTCAAGATTCAACTAAGTTTTAATAACACAAACAAGTCGAATTTGAACATAAAATGAAACTCGATCCAGATCCCGAGCCTAACCGAGCTTTTAAACTTGTTCAAGCTCACTCATTTGTCTAAATGAACGAACCTAAACGAGCTCAAACCGAGCCGAGTCCGAGCGGTTGGTTCATTTACTAGCCCTAATTAGTGTAACAAAGGGATTAGACAAAAACAAAAATAACAAATAAAACAAAAGGTAAATATACGGATTAAATTTTAAAAAATAACATAAAATTAGATATTTAATTTTAAAATATTTATCAACTATTTGAAATTTAATAATTATTAAAACTGATTTTTTTTATTTTTTTTTTTTTACTTATAATCCATTTTTATCCATTTTCTATATTTTAAAATTTTAAATAAAAAATTAATATGCAGTGAAAAGTAAAGGCAAGAACATATTGAAAATGGATAATGTTACATCCAGTCCCATTTCTAGCCTCAATTCCAGTTCCAGTATGCGTATGTTTTGAATTTTTTAAAAATAATATACCTCATTCATATAATGAGGTACATTCTTTTATAAAAAAATGAAGCATATACTCCAATGAATTAATGAATACATTTATAGAAAATATAAAAAAATTCTTTCGAAGCATATGTTTTGTTAACATGAGCATATGCGTCGATAAAATCTATCAACGTATACAGGACTAAAATTGAGACTGAAAATAAATCTGGGTGTAACAGCACCCTATGGAAATATATGGGCCATCCCGTACAAATGGTCATTTTTCAATTGAAAAAAGATAGACTGAGTCCCCATTGCAGCTCCAATTGCAGTCTATCCTTTTTTTTTTATTTAAAAAATCATACACTCACCATTTGAAGTACATGCTGTTATATCAAATGAAGTATATACTGAAATACATAAATATATTTTTTTTCATAGTGAAAAAATGAAAAAAAATTAGGTTATACACTATAATAGTGCAATATATACTATATTAGTGCTGCTACCTGGGCCCCATAAATTATGCCCCATGGTGAGTCTCAATAGGTGACACTCTTTTATTGGTTCCTAGTTTGACTTTTTCAAACCATTAAAATGACAATTACATGACTATCCTTTTAAGATTTTAAAAAATTTGCTCTAACTAAATAATATCATCATGCTCAATCCCTGGATCATTGAATCTCTCTCCCATCATTAATCCTTCTAACAAAATCCCAAAAATGAGGGGATCATTGAATCCTCTCCCGACTAAACATATTCAACAAAAATTTAAAACTTAGGGTTTCCAAGTTGGGCAAAACCATACGAACAAAAAAAAACTATGAAGAGTTTCATATCAACTGATTCTCTTCCAGATCGTCAACAATGACGAATAAAAATGAGATTTCTTGTCACAATCGAAACTTTACCGTCGTGGTTTTTTTTTTTTTTTTTTTTTTGAGGCGATATAAATAGATCAATTTAGATTAGTTTTTTGCATTTCTTATAAGACGAAATAGTTGGTTTTCAAAATTAAATATGAAACAATTCCCTTCCGTTTTTCTGTCTCTTGTTAATTTGATTGAATCTGAAATCTACTTGAAAAATCAGTGTTTCAGATACGTTTATCTGAAATCCAAAAAAGATTGGTTTGAAATCAGTGTTTCAGATACATGTATTTGAATTCAAACAAATCTGAAATTTTTTTTAAGGTTTGGAAGCATGTGCTAAATCTCTTAGGGTGCGTTTGGTTGCGCGATTGCGCTGCGATTGTGATTACAGGAAGCTGCGTTTGCAATCGTGCAATCAAACAATTTTGTAATCGCAGTTTTAAACCCAGCGATTGCAGGCAAATAGTGTCCAAAAGCTGCGATTTCAAAAAGCTGAGAAAGTGAGCTTCCTGCAGAATCAAGTTTGCAATCGCAGATTCCTGCAGAATCAGTTTTGCAATCGCACAACCAAACGCACCCTTAGTATAACAAAATTGTTTCCGTTGTATTGTCTTTGTCTACTAGTGTATCTAGATTAAAGAAAAAAATTGACATTCTTCAATTGTTTTAGAGTTTCTCGTCTACATAGTTCATTTTTTAAAAAAATAAAAATGATGAACGAATACGTAAGTCAGAGACATGTATCTGAAAATGTATATAATATGCAATTGTTTCTTAATTCAGTGAAACAAAATCTAATTCAATGATCAATTGAAAATAACCAAATGAAATATTTGAAATGTCATATAAATATAGATCAAGTATTATTATCTTATATTTGATAATTAGAATATATTAGTTTGATAAAAATATCCTAATGTTTTTGTAAACAATGTATGTAACTGAATTAACTGTATTTGTATCTGAAAACCTGTTAACCAAATATATCTGAATCTGAAGCAATTATGTAGAAATAGAGATCTCATTAGTCACATTATATGTTATTAAGAAGTTATATGTGCCGTTAATCAAAATGTATAGTGTATTAATATCTTTAAACCTATAATTTGAAATATTCAACTGTATCTGAAATGTTGTACTCATGTACTATAAAACACATCTAAATCCCTTGATGAAAATGTCAACTGTATATGAAATTTTTGTATAAAATATGCTGATCAACCATATTCATCAACTTTGTTTCTAAAGCTTCACGGTAGCTTCTTTTGTTGCTGCGATTTCCGCAACTTCAAAAACAAGTTGCATCTCGTATACATTTTGTTGACCAACCACAACAAATAACTGGTTTCCACAGAACATGAATCATTGATGTCGTCCAAATGAATTGAGTCTTCGCATGTTTCCTCATAAAATCACTATCACTGCCTGGAGAAAAATTAGAACATCAACCACATATTATCAAATTAAGATACAATAATGTATCTGAAAATCCAAATGTACAATTATGATCTACATGCTACTGAGCACTGTACAGAAAATTCAAAAAGATCTTCAAAATACCAACAATATAATAAGCAATTAGATATTAATTAGCTATACATTAATTAAATCCATGAAAATATAAATAACAACCTTCAAAATGGGCTGCATATCAAATTCAGATATAGGTGTATCTGGAATTTGAATTATCAAATACACATTCCATACAAGTGATGTGCACTGTATTTGAAAATCTTTTGAATGAGTTGAATAATGCTGATAAAAACTAAAAAATATTATGAATGACACATTATGCATAATTATACACAAATACACAATCATAAAATGATTGTACGGATCATACCTGGTACACAATAATGCATATAAATCAAGATACATGACATGTATCTGAATCTAAAATTAAATTCAAATTCAATACATGTATATGATGATTCAAATGAATGACGAAAAATCAAAATTAACATAATTTATTCAGATCGAAAAATGATTAGCCTGAATGGATTCATTGTTTGCACCACAAACTGGTCACAAATAAAACCTAAATGAATTAAATTCTTCTCTTCTCTACCAATTGAACTGAAACAAAAATAAAATTCGATGTTTGTTTTCAAATCTATCTGAAAACTAAAAATCATAAAATATTGTTATTTTTGGGATCCGAAAAAACTTAACCTGGATGTTCAATTTCTGTTTGCACCATAATAAGATCGCACAAAAAAAAATCGTGAATTCACCTTTATACAACAACCAGATCTGAATAAAAAATGAAATTCATATTTGTTTTCCTATCAGCCGATCATTCACAAATCAGAAATAGGTAATCGTGAATTTTTTGGATATCAAATTGAAAAAAAATATATTAAAAAACGGAAAGATATCACAAATCATAATCACCTCGAGATTAATGGGGCGGTTAAGGTATACTTAAACGATTAATTAGGGAGGGGATAATATAGGTATTTCAAACTTGCCACCTTATGGAGCTTGGATGGGGTCTATCAATTGGGGCCTAAAAATCATTATTGATACTATATTATCATAGCGTATAAGGCTGCAAAATGGACTATAAAAAAAACTGTGTGTATCAACGCTCTTTTCAATTATGCTTTCTTCCATCCAAGGAGGGCTCTGGGCAGGCATAGGCGACCAAGGGAACAAATGATTACTCCCAGAGACCAAGATGCATAACCTATGGTATCTCCTTACAATTGTGAGGATCAATCTCAATAGAAATCTTATGGTCCTATGCTATAGGATCCATTATGATATAGTCATTCTTAATTGACTCTTACCTACTGTTCAGAACAGAAAAGAGAGGCATGAGGCATAGGCACCTCTTGAACATTTCTAGAAGTATATGAAAAAAACTACACATATGACTAGTTTATCAAAAGGAAAATAAAGTTCTTATGATAAGGCTCTTGGAACTCTTTGCCATATGAAAGGGTCATTAGCTTGGTAGGGAAAACTTGTCTAGACAAAATGATCATAGAAACTAAACAATTTTGAATTTTCTGTTTCTTTCTGCTCTTTTATAGTCACTGTCTGAGTAGGGTAAACAATGTTCATTTCTCATTTGACAAAATCAACTTCGAGGATTTGGACTTCACTGTGCAACCACAAAGGCAAGCATCCTTACTTAGAATAGGGTCTATATTCCATTCTCAAACGCTATAATCCAATTGCTTCAAGTAGAGATCTTAGTGAAGAGAGAAGTGGTAATATGAGTAGGAAAAGATGAGGGAAAAAAGCATTCTAGTAAACTTCCCCAAAATTTGAGTATGCATAAACATTATGCCAGGAAGCAAAGCCTCTACATGCTCAAATCCTTTTTTATACCTTTATTAAAATTAAAAAAACAAATGCGCATCAGATTTGTTAAACAATGGAAAACATCCATACAAAGAACTACCCAAAGGTCATGATTAACAAAGGGGGCTCACAAATTGTATTTAGCACATGCATGTAATTACATTTGGTAACCTAAAAGCATCACCAAAAAAGACATAGACCAAGCATTTCTGTTCCCTCAAGACCATTAGTGAGATTTCACTTTAGTAAAATCAAAGATTCAATATGCAGTTAAATATGCAGTTATAATATACATGAAAACTATGATCAATACACATCAATTTCTCCTTCAAAATAGAGGAATTATCCCAATGAGACCTTACTAGCTGTTCTATTTTTCAATAACCACCAATCTGAAAGCATAGATACATACAAGGAATCAACCTAATTGAACCAGACAGACCATCATCATTAAAGATTGAACCACAACATGCAACTCAAAGGCTAAAAACCACATTTTTAATACTAGTGCAAGCAGAGCACACTAGCAAATAAGTGATAATGAATGTATATATAAAATCATCATCATAACAACAACCAAACTACCCATTTATCACCCATTTACAAGAAGAAACGAAACACATACCCGTCTCCGCCACCGCGGTAATCACCAGTAATCATTGCAGGAGCACGCCCCATCCTTGAAGTGGTGGAACCGCTTGTTATCCCTAACGATGAGCTCCCTCCCCACAATCCTCGACATGATCTTAATCGCATTATGACAGTCCCCGCAGATCCTCAAATTCTTGATAATCCTAAGCGGGGTCCGAGCAGGCGTACTAATCAACCCATACGCAATCGCCAACCGCTCGCTGTGATACATAAGCGCCTGCTCCTTCGCCTCCTGATCGATATCATGCAAAACATACCGCGTGTCGGGCACGTACACCTGCTCCTTCGCCTTTGCCTTCGCCTGCCTCAGCTTTTCGAGCTCTGATTTCGTGTGGGTCATCAACCGAAACTCAACCACCCTGTTCTTATCGTCCACCATGTTCAATCCCGTGACCCGCCTCTTCCGTGGCGGACTCGGGAGCTTCGCCTTCACTGTTCTCGATGAGTCCAACATCACCATCAACTCCCCAGCCCGGTCTTCGAGCTCGACATCCCCATGGACCCTCGCAAACTCCATCACCATCTCCCAAACCGCCGCATTGGGTTTGATCGGGAGATTCTCCGCGAATTCTTCCAACTCATACAGATACCCAGACTTCCCAAGCACGTCGATCACGCCGAGGTAGTGATCGACAGATGGGGCGATCCCGTATTCATCGCTCATCGACGCAAAGTGTATGAACGCTTCATCAACGGCCTCTGCGGCGGCGCACGCCGAGAGGACGGTGGAGAACGTGCGCGTGTCGGGGCGGAGACCAAGCTTCCTCATGTTCTCGAACACGTCGAGCCCGTCGTCGCCCTGGCCGTTCGACGCGTACGCCTCGATGAGGAGGTTCCACGATTCGAGGTTCCTGTCGGGCATACGATCGAACGCGCGGCGGGCGTCGCTCGCGCTCCCGCACTTGGAGTACATGTTCAAGATCCGGTTGTTGATGTCAACGTCGGCGCGGAAGCGGGAGCGGGTGAGGGACTCGTGGAGGCGCTTGCCCGCGTCGAGGAGGTTCTGGTCGGCGCAGGCGGCGATTAGGGTTGCGATGGTGGGGATGTCGGCGGCGGCGGCGCCGACTTGGTGGAGGAAGTCGACGGCTTCTTTGATCTTACCGTCTCGACATAGGGACAGCAAGTCGGGTGGGGGTGTTGATTGTTGTTGTGGTGGTGGTGGTGGTGGTGGTGGTGGTCGTTGATTCGGAGGGGACCAGCGATTGGACGGAGGAGGAGGAGGGGGTGGGGGCGGTGGTAGTTGGTGTTGGGGGCGGCGGAGGAGGAGGAGGTGGAAATGCAGCGGAGGGTGGAGAGTTTTAGGGTTTTGGGGGTGAGGGGTTTGGGGAGCTTGAAGAGGGCAGCGGAGATGGAGCTGCCGATTCGATGCATCGCCATTGAAGATGACATTTTTTCTTTGTTTTTTTTTTTTTTTTTTTGGGGGGGGGGGAGGGGGTGGGGGTGTGATGGATCTGAAACCCTAATAAAAGGGGGGTTTTGTTTTGCGGGGGATAGGGTTTTGAGTGGACGATGATATTGATATTCTAAAACCCAAAGCCATTGCTTCGAGAATAAAGTCCGGAATAAATGAGAAACAGTCAGAATAGCATCAAAATAAATGCTTGAAAGATTGGAATAAATGAAAATTTGATTGTTAAAATTAACTGATATAAAATGGTATATGAATTTCAATCAATCATTGTAATTAAGTTATTCTAGGTTATTCAACTTAATAGAATATGTAGGTTTACTGTCAAATCAATTGTCACTACGAAGAAACTGTTAAATCAATTATTATTATTTTTTCATATTTTATAAATCATTATCCACGTCTTTGAGGGGATAGAGTTTTGAGTGGATAATGATATTGATATTTTTTTTTGGGTGAAAATGATATTGATATTTTAAAACTCAAATATTGCCTATGCAAAGTTATTCCTCCAGTATTTCATGATTTAGTACGCTCAGTATTTTATGATTCCAAATTTAGTATTATATATCTTGTTAGATTTCTTCACTCACTGTAATGAAATATAAATAAATTTTTCACTTTTTTATTTATAAATTAGAATATGGGTTGATTCAATACTTTATCATTATAAAAGTATACTTCATAATGGTGAAAGGAAGCAAGGGAAAATGATATGCCCAATCTTGTCTCCAGCTTCACCTGTAGTCTACACCATTTTGATTATAAATAAAAAAAATATACATTCATCTTTTGAAGTATATATTGCTATGTGAATTAAAATATAATTGAGATACACTAGTGTATTTTTTTTAAAAAAATTTACAATCTCATACACTGTGATACAAACGATAAACCTCAATAGCATAAACTATAATATTCATAATATATGAGGCAGTTGATGAGATTGCAAAATGAATTGTATTGTATGTTAATGATTAAATGGTAAAAATATATTTTGATGAAAACTGTGGATGGAGAGAATTTTTAGTGAATGAGACACAAACTATGATTATCCTATAGTCATTAGGTCAGTGTAATTCAATCATTTTTGAATTTTTAAGAGCGTACTAGAGTTTATATTAAAGCATATGAATTTTATGTAATGTCACCACAGTGGATACAGAACAACATGCATTGATGGGCAAAGAAAAGTATAATATCTTGTAATAGTAGGTATTAACAAAAAAAAAAAAAAAAACAATATGGTGCGTACATTGATGGGAAAAAAATGTTATAAGACGTGTCACACTAGTCTAATGAGTATTAAAAAAATTCAAAAAATTATTTTTGAATTTTAAACAAACGTATCTACTGTGTTATGTTATGCTCTACGTGTGATATTTCATAAACACAAAATAACATGTTCATTGAAGTGTCTGTGTTTTCTAGATAATCACTGATGATTGCATCCATAAACTCTCGAAATACTAGGAGAGTACTTGTTTTCATTGGACAAAAACTCTCTTCTTCCACCGTGACAAAAAGGTTTAGCAATAAAACATAGGGTCCGTTTGGAAACGGAATTAGGCATCTTTTGAGTTTGTTGGAAGCTGTTTTTTTCAAACCTGTTTTCAAATAGAAAATCTAAAGCCAAAAGTTGTAAACAATTTTATGTGAAAAATACAAAAAACCTGAATTTTCTAGAAGTTGTAGAGATGCAGCTTCCTGCAAAATTAGTTTTAAACTCAGCTTTTGTCTAAAATTAATTTTGTAATCGTGCAACCAAACACAGCTTTAATGAAAATTTGCATATAACAAATCCAAATATTTCAAAAAACTGATTATACAAAACTGTAAAAAGAACGGAGTTTTATAGAACATGTAGGGTTGCCTCTTTGAATAGTTTTATAATTTTCCATTCGAATTTGCAACCCTTTGGCTCATGTTTGGTTGGGGAATTAGGGGTCCAATAAATGGGGATAATGTGGAATAGTGATAAAATGAGTGTTTGAAATGATGGAATAAATAATAATCTGTATGTTAGAATTAACTAGTATAAAATATACAATTATTCTTTCTACCCCTGAAATTAAGTTTTTTCAGGTTATTCAATTCATTTAAATATGTGGGCCCCACTGTCAAATCAACTGTTATCATATCTTATAAATCAGGGGACCCACAAGTCAAATCATTTTTCATCTATCCACATCTTATTTACATTTTATCTACAATTTATCCATGGTCAACCAAACAGCATAAACTTTATTTTTACATTTTCAACAAGAATAATTAAAAACTCAACCAAACAAAAAAAAATCACGTATTCTTTATCAATACTAGAATAGTCATAAACCTTATAATAACTTAATCCTCTATTCAAATGAGAGCTAAAGAGTTGCACTTTTCAAAAAAACAATAAAGAAATGGGCACTTTCTCCCTTTTGTGAATTTAAGAATGTGGGACTATTCCCCTTTGTATTACAATTTATTCAACAACTGCAGTCTACCAACTCAAAACCACTACATAAAGAGTTAGCATTGCTGCTTCAGAGTGTACCTGCATTTGATCCCCACTTATCTGCATGTGATAAATCATTCCATTTGATATTTTCTATTGTACAGTAGAAATCTTCAATCATCTGCATCTTCACTAACTTAAAAGTTAAAAATATATATTATTTTCACTGGTAGTTGTTGAGGTTTTGAAGGGAAGGTCTCCTGCAGTTGGACCAATACTCATTCACCAACTTAGAAAATGCAGAGTTGGTCTCCATAAGCTTCAAAGGCCTCTCATACTCCAACATCTTCCCTGCAAATCAAATTAACAATTCTCAGCTATCATAAGGAAATACTGTTATAGGTCCCCTTTTGGCATGCAGTGGTATATTAACTGATATAGTCACTAAAAATAATATTTTAATATTTATGTTATTAGAATACTAATTAAGGCGCATCAATCACCCATCTCTTCTCTTTCATATAATAAATTGATATTTAGAACATAATGCAGAGTATATCAAATACAGCTAAAGATAAAAATGATTTATATAACAAGACTACCTTATTAAGTCTCCAGAGACAAAATTAGGTAACACCTAAGTGTACTAAAAAAAAAAAAAAACCAAATATTAATCTCCTTGGAATTGTCCTTCGGAGAGACCCTTTTGTTGTCATAGAAATCTATAATATCCTTAATGGGGATAAAATCAGCCTAGATTATATAGACTACACAACCATTTCTTTGTATAATCTGCTATTTCATTAGTGTATAAGATTGTATGGAAATATTAAAAATTTGTTATAGATTTCAAAGATCTTTCCAACTTACCATAAGAGAGGACCATGACCATGTCACTATCCATCACAGTAGGGACCCTGTGAGCTATGGTTATGACAGTGCAGCTAGAGAATTCATGTCTGATGATGCTCTGAAGGATTGTGTCTGTCGCGGAGTCAATCGATGCTGTCGCTTCATCTAAGACCAGGATTCTGTTCCTCCTTAAAAGGACTCGGCCAAGGCAGAAGAGCTGTCGCTGCCCCGCGCTCCAGTTTTCCCCTTCGTCGCTCACTTCATATCCAAAAAAAAATTGAAAAATATAAACATCAGATTAAGACTACTGAAATCTATTGCATTGATGGAAATCTACTCACCTGATGAGTCTAAAAGTTTGGGAAGGCCACTGATGGTTGCCTTCAGTTGGCATTTCTCCAAAGCCTGAGAGAACATAAAACCATTAATAATTATTAAGAGTGTCACTAAATATTGGCATGTTTATATTGAAATTTAATACAGAATTTAAGCAATGTATACTCCGAACTTCTCTGAATGTTCAGAAAAGTTTTACGATTTGATATCTTCTGTACATATTGTGTGCCTTTTTAAACTTATATGTTGTAAATTCTAACTTTTATGTTAACATAATTTGTTATGACATCTTTGTTTAAATTCATAAGCACAGGATTTGAAAGTCATAATTTGAAAGTTGAGTCACAGGATGATCATAAAGAATAGGCACTCCAATTGTAAAAACATAATTGCATTATGAAATTGAGAAGGAATACCTGCCATATTTCATGGTCAGAGTGGAGGCCAAGGGGGTCTAAATTAGTCCTAACACTTCCCCTGAAGAGAGTAGGCTCTTGAGGGATTATGCTGAGCTTCATCCGAAGATCTTTGAGACCGATGGAACTGATGTCGAGATCGTCTATTAGAATTCTCCCGCTCGATGGCTCCATAAGCCGGAACAGAGCGCTTATCAATGTCGTCTTCCCGCTTCCAGTCCTCCCGACAACTCCAACTTTGTTTCCCGCCACGAATGTACAAGTGATTCCCTTAAGAACAAGAGGTGCGTTCGGGCGGTATCTCATCTGAAAAATATTACAATCAAAAAAGAAAAATGAGCTTTTCACTTAAAGCTGCTTTGAAAGCAGCTTTCCAGGAAGCGTACTTTCGTCACATTCCTGAAATGCTCTTTTTCACACTGTGACCATCTAAGCATAATTATCTAAACGTGTTTCCAGATACTACCCAAGCAACAGATACTCACCTTTAGATCCTGAAAATCTATTCTTCCTTCGGAAGGCCACGAAGATGGTGGCCTGTTGTCGTCGAGAACTGCGAGAGGCTCCGGTGGGATGTGCGAAAATTGTTTTACGCGTTCCACGGATATGATGTGGTTGTCCAAATTGCAGTACCATTGAGTCATGAAGACCTGGGTTGATGTCAGTGTTAAAGCATATGAAAGAGAGAGTCCCACCAAACCTGAAATCAAAAATCTAAAATGTGTGTTACAAACACTGAATGTATGAAACTATGAACAACCATTTATGATCAACGCGTACCTGGAGCGATGGTTCCACGGGGAAGCAAAATGAGAAGAAGAGTTGATGTGAATATGGTGAGGTTCTGTAGCGCCTCGACTCGAAGAAGCACCCAAGCAATTGAGGCGCTCGTGTGGAAGAAGAGAGTTGCATCCGTGTCGATGAGCCTTAAATTGTTCTGAATGAACCTATCCACCATCGAAAACGCTCTTATGGTAACCACACCAAGCGATGTTTCGGTTGCATAGTTCATGACAGGCGCCTTTGTTGTTCCATTGATTCTTGTGAGCTCCCTCGCCGAGGCTAGATAGTATGCCTTTTTATGTGATAAACATGTATGTTAACATTAATCAATAACAATGAGATCATAATCATATAATTCAAGATGGGGTACTACTACCTGAACATATTTCACAACAAGAAGAATAGGAGCTGCGACGATTAGTACTTGCCATGTCACAGCAGCCATTACAACTATAGATGCTACTATCTCGATCGAAGCAGCCAGTGTAAAAGCAATGGAGAATGGTAGATCGTAGTCTAGGACACTCATGTCTGAACTTGCCTGTGTGCAACACAAACCTTAAAATGAGTCTGACATTACCAAACTAGATCATTTAGTGATGAAAACATGTGTAATTCGTACTCGTGTTAATATTCTTCCAACGGGGGTTGAATCGAAGAAAAGCATAGGAGCTCTGAAGACCGAATCCATGAAACCGAAAAAGAACGCCTTCGAAGCCTTTAGTCCAAGAAGCGCTGCGAACCAACTCCTCAAATACGCAGATAGGCCACTGAAAACAGAGAATGCAGTGTAGACTCCGATCAAAACGCCTTTCCCAATGCGAGGAATTTGAACTCCTATGGCCAACCAATACGTCGACATGCTTTGGAGGATGACAAATGCAGTCTGAAAGAGTGTACACAAAGCAAACAACATATAACCGTTGGAGACGCGTATGTAATCGATGTATGGTTTCCAACCCACGTCTCCGATGGCCTTCTCTTCGTCTTCTGTCAATTGAACCGTAGAAGGGACCGCCATCGAAATCTCTGTCTCACTGTTCTCTGGTTGATATGCAAGTTTTTTTTGAGTCTCACTTTGTTGGTCATGACTTGCAGGTTCCAACATTGACATTGTAGATTGATGAGCACTCACAAGCTGTTCAAACACTGTCCCCAACTTTAGAAGCTCTTCATAATTTCCCATTTGAGTGATCCGTCCACCTTCGATTACCTGAAAAAATAAACACCCAAAGTTCTTCATTATATGCTATATCACAATGTAACATTGTAAAATCAACATATCCCAGTAAGTATGATCACCAGAATTTGATCTGTTTCTGTGAGGAACTCCACTTGGTGGGTCACTAGAATGACAGTCTTGTTTTGTAAGGCATCCATGACATAGTCCTGCATTCATTCAGATTCACATTATGACATCCAAAAAATGTTACACTCAGTCATTCTTGCAGTCACTTTATGCAGTTCCAACTCGATTGAGCTGAGCTAGGAGTACAAGAATGATTGAGTGTATCGCATTGAAATTTTTTGTTTATACCTTAAAGAGAGATGCAGCTGTATGCGCATCGACTGCGCTAAATGGATCATCAAGCAGATATATATCTGCATCATTATAAAGAGCTCTAGCAAGTTGGATCCTCTGCTTCTGCCCTCCACTCATGTTGAGCCCTCTCTGACCGATTTCTGTTAGGTCTCCATGACTGAAGTTCTCTATATCCTTGTCGAGAGCGCATGCTTTGATTGCTCTCTCGTACCTAACCTTCTCCATTGGCTTCTCGTATAGTATGTTATCGCGTATCGTTCCGCTTTGAATCCAAGATGTTTGTGAAACATACGCTATCGAACCGTAGATTTCAACCTATACAAAACAAAGTAAACCAGTTGAGTATTCAAAATTTGAAAATTGAAATTTTTTTCATATCAGTACGTGTATGGATGGATGAAATTAGTGTCCATTAACATTCTTAGTACTCACAGATCCTGATATTTTCTGTATTTCTCCGAGCATTGCGTGTAAGAGCGATGTTTTGCCCGCCCCAACAGTGCCACAGACCGCGATTTTCTGGCCTCTTTGAATCTCCAAATTGATGTTCTTCAATGTGATGTTAGTCTCCTCTGTAGTGTCCCAACTAAAATTTCCTTCACGTATTCTAACACTGAAAATGGAGCTCTCTTTAGGACTCCTAACAATATCACCTTCTTTGATCTCATCTTCCAACAAGAACTTCTCGACGCGATCCAACGACACCTTCACCTGTATCATCATCGAAATCGCTTCGGGGATCATCCGCACGGGCTCCGACATCACCCTCATCGTCGCAAGGATCGTGAAAACCGTGCTCGCATTCAAAGGAACACCACCCAACACCGCACAACCTGCAAAGACCACGGCCGAAACGAAGGTGGGCGACATCCAATACAATGCTGTTCCATAGGACTTCTTGATCTGTGTTTCTGTGAGCCATTCGAACTCTGAATCCCTGAGAGCCTTGATCGAATTCTTGAACTTCTCCTCCCATGACTGCAATTTGATGATCTTCATGTTGTTCAAGGCCTCCGAAGTCGCACGCAACCTCACGTTTTGCGAATCCATGTAGCGTGACTGGCATTTTTGCAGAATCTTTGCGAATGGAAGATTTAAGAGTCCGCACGCCACAAGTGGGACTAGACTAGGCAGAGCACCAATCCTCACTGTTGCGAAGAGGATCGCAATCGCGAAGATTAATTGCAATGGAAGAGTCCATGACATGTGAAACCACCATGGGAAGTCCCCCATTCGATACACATCGACCGCGATGTAGTTAACGATCTCCCCAGTCGAGTGATTCCTCTTAACAAAACTCGACAGCTTGAGTTGCTTCTGAAAGATGGCTCCCATCAGAGCCGATCGCATTCGCATCCCAAACCTCTTCGAATCGAAGAACATGTGCCTCTGGGAGAGAGACTCCACAAGTTTCATAACAACTAAGCATCCCAACAACGAAAGTCCCTCGTAAGTGCTTCTCTCTTCACGCGTGGAGTACTTCACGAACGCGTAAAGCAATAGTGGAGAAGCAGAGACCGCGATCGTCTTGAGAAGCGCGTAGACACCCACCACCACCATCTCTTTATGGTAACACTTCATCAGTGCTAGTAAGACTAAGTTACTCGAATTCGAGCTTTTCTTTCTTTGTGCAATCCAATGTTGAGCGAATGTTTCGCAAGCCAAAAAAGCTCCATCTTTTGAATCTAAAGTAGGTATGTCTTGGAGGTCTAATGGTTTTCTGTAGCCCAAACTCAACAGATGATTCATCCAAGAGAACGTTAGGCGGCTGAGGACACCCACATTGGGTAGATTTGTTCGCTTTTCGTGTTCTTCGCTCAGTAGAGGTTGTGATAAAGTGCTATTGTTCAAATTGGACCTACAAATCAAATGCTTAGTGACTTGAAAGGCAAAGAAGAGGAGGAGTAGATTCACGGGCCAAGAAATCGCATCGGGGATTCGAAGATTATGTGTTTCTACTAGAGTTTTCAAGTTCAATAGTGAAATGAGAGTGGAAAATGTGAACCACCATGTCAAGGCCAAGACTTGAATCCATTTGGTCCATTTTATGTTCAAAGAAACTGAAATGCCTAACCAAATCAGTCCTCTAACAATATAAGCCAAGCCATTGTTTTTGTAGACTAAATCCCATACTCCGATACTGAGATTTGTGATGAATGTGATCGAACAACAGATCGATACAAACATGGTAAACCAATCATTAGTTCTGCTCACATTGATGTATTGCTTTCTGAGGGAACCAATTAGCCAAGCCAAACAAAAGATAACAAGGAATATGAGGTTCACAACATCTATAACTGCTCTTTGTGTGCATGAAGAACCAAAATCTGAAGTCATTGTACAAATCTTATGTGAAGAAACACCTGCAGTTCCAATCAAAGACAACTATGAGACAAACCAATAAAAAAAAACTGTGTTGAAATTTGTGTCATCCATAAAGGAGTAATTTGTGTAGTGAAATATTATGTGAGATCTTACTGAGATATTTTTATGTACTTCAACATGTTCTGAAACATCACAATTCAATTCACAATGACTCTTAACAAAACCATTATCTAACAGTTTACCATTTATATAGGCATGTATTTAAGAAATACATAAACTATCTATTCATAAAAGCATTGAAAACAGAACGGAAACAGAGAACAAAAGGAAACAAAATTAATAAATCACTGTGTAGATTTGTTTTCATTTATAAATGAATAGTGCAGGCTACAAAAATTAAAACTTGAAAAGAATAAACATCCCAAAAAAGAATCTGAAAGAATCATGTGTTAATTTAAAAAAGGTATGAACACCAAAAAGCTGAAACATATTATGTATAGAAAGTGATGGAAACATCAAAAGAGTGATTGATTGAGTTTACCTTGCAACATCTCCAATGCATCCATGTTCATCTGAGCTTCTGAACACCTCTTCTCTCTCTCTATCTAACTCTATCTCTCTCTCACTTAAAAACTCTCCCTTGGCAAGTAAAATCTCCAAGTCAAATCCAGAAGAGGTGGGTCAATTGTTAAGATGATGTTAGACTGTATTTTTGTACAATAGATGCATGAAACAATACAAATATTTTGATTATTATTTTTTATTAAAATTTAAACATGTGACTATATTAATACAGTGATACCCTTTAATGATTTACAATGGAATCATGAAACCGTCACTTTCACATCACTAATTGTACTGTAAAAACGTCATCAATCTAAGAGTTTGTAACTTAATATTTAATAGGATTTAGGTCACTCTCACTCACTTTTTTTTTTTTTTTTTTTTAATTTAAATGATATATTTCTTTTTAGTTTTTGGGAGGGAGCTATCCCTAAATTATTTGATTTTTTTTAGTCCTTTCCAGAGACTAAAAATGAACATATCCTTAAATATGAAGACTAAAACCAAAATACAAATAAGTGAATAATCGATCATTAAATCTTATGATTTATAGAGACTTAAAAGTAAAAAAAAAACCTTATATATATATATATATATATATATATAGGGAGCCGATTAGGTGCGGTTTACGGTCGGTGCGGTGCGCGATCACGGGCCGTCGATCACGGGTCCATCGCATCGGACGGTCGGGTGCGATTCACGTCGACCGTTGGATGCGATGGACCCGCGATCGGACGGCCCACGTCGTAAACCGCACCGACCGCATACCGCACGTAATCGCGACCATATATATATATGGGAAGTGATTACGTGCGGTCGGTGCGTCCGCGATCACGGGCCGTCGATCACGGGTCCATCGCATCGGACGGTCGGGTGCGAATCACGTCGACCGTTGGATGCGATGGACCCGCGATCGGACGGCCCACGACCGCGACCGCACGACCGCATATTATCATCCCCGTATATATATATATATATATATATAGAGAGAGAGAGAGAGAGAGAGAGAGAGAGGTGTGTGTGATTGAACGTAGTGTTTGGAAGATCATTGTGTTCGTCCAATCAGTATCAAATATAAATTATTTTTAACTATTTTTGTTATTACATAACACATACGTACATACTTAATTACTTTGTTGATACAAAAGAAAAATCATTTTCATACATTTAGATGGACACACAAAAAGTTAAAGTTCAGTTGTCATTTATAGGCAGTTAATCAGCCTTTGATTTCTACACATGAAGACAGAAAAGCTACATTCAATTTTCATTTGTGGTGGACAGTTAGCAGTCTTTGGTTTTCAGACGTAAGTGAACATTATTATATATTAATTATTTATTGTACTTATGTGTTTGTCTTGTTTTTGTCTGAAATCGAATAATTTTCTGTCACACCTGTTCTTACCGAATTACCCCTATAGTTGACCGAAATATCGCGAATGGTCGTGTGGTATTGACGAAATTTTAACTTCATCGAAGGGCCTTTCTTTTCCAACTTGGTAAATGAGACACGTAGCCCGGTTTGAAACGGAGATAGATTTTATTCTATGGTATACATTTATCCGAGCATAAATGAGTATAAATAAGAATAAAGTATTTTTGTGTTTGGTTGTGTTTTGAATTATTCTCGTCGGTAAACGTAAGAATAAATGTTTTATTGTTTGGGTAAAATGTGAATAAAGTATGAATAATGATTTATAAAAGGTAAAAAAATAATGATAGTTGATTTGACATGTGATTTATAAGAGGTGATGACAGTTGTTTGACAGTTGACTCACATATTCTTTGGGTGGAATAACCATAGATAACTTTAATTCAAGAGGTTGATTGGAATCCATATACCACTTTATCAGGGTTTATTCTGACATATTTTATCTCAGGTTATCCGAGGTAAACAAACACCCCAAAATTCTTATTCAGGGTTATCCAGAAGGGTATACCGGAAACAAATGGGGGCTCAGGAATGATTTTATCAGATCAAATGATGGTGCCACCGAGATTGTTGTATTTTAGTACTAATTTAATTATGTTTTTTTTTCATGTATAACACTTGTCTTTATTTATACAATAATGTTTTTTAAACCCTAAAATATAAGTTTCAATTCAAATTGTTTAAGTGTACATAATATTCGAGGAATATGTTTTCTCGGTTAACATAACTTTGACTCAAAGACTAAATTAACTAATTACCATGATAAATTATGGGAAATTATATACATATATTTTGTGATTTTATAAGAATATTTTGCTATTTCAACAAGTTAGAGGGAGCTATATCGACTTTTTCAATTCTTTATTCATTTTAAAGGATGATGCACCTGTTACTCATGTGACCCATATGTTTTTTTTTTTTTTTTGATAAAATGGTAGGCATGCGTCTTAATTTTATTCAAAATAAAGGAAAACATGCCCAAAGCAATAAAATAGGTAGATGGGGGTTTACCGAGAGGAGCTACAAAACCTACCCCTCATCACAATTTTACCCCTAATGTACAAAATTTTGCTTGCCCCCGCACAAGCAACCCCCCAATCTCTAATAAAATTAATAACTGAATCCCACAAATTCTCAATATAAACTCTTGTATCCCTAAAAATCAAATGGTTACGAGCAAGCCAAATCGTCTACACCACAGCCGAAATGAAAGATTGAGTGATCTTGTCCGCCGCATTTCAATCACCACTTCTTTTTCGCAATGGTTTTGGTGTTATGAGGAGTGAACCATCATGGACAGTCAAATGTGAATAAGTTCCCCATGTCAAGGCATCGTCTTTGTCTCTAGCACATCCTGAAAAAAGTTCTATTAAAATTATGTAAGGTAATGTTTTACGTTCTGAACTGGCTGTTTGAATTATATTATGTAATAACTTAATATTCCTCTCCACCCTGGCATTATGCTCCTTCTTGTGAAGGGAGTTATACATGAGGAACTTTTGGTTCATCATGTCAATGCAATCACAAGTTTTACTTTCGAGTGCTTTGGTTGTTGTTGCCCCTTTTGGTGTTTTGGTTGCCTCAGCCTATTTTGGCGCTTCGATTTGGTTTGGGTTAGGTTGTTTCTCCTTTCTCCAAGTTTCACCGCACGCCCTATTGATTCAATTGTCTTCCCTATTAAAACATATATGAGTGTTATAAAACTATATAAATGTTTGACAAGAGTATATACTACATTATAAAATAGGAATTTTTAATTTTAAGTCCCCGTAAACTATCGAATTTAGCGATCGATCCCTCACTTATTCATATTTTGGTTGTAGTCCCTACATTTAAATGATAATTTAGGAATAAGTCCCTCCCAGGGACTTATTCATAAATTATTATGTTTGTTTTTTAGTCCTGGGAGGGTCATATTCCTAAATTATCATTTAAATGTAGGGACTAAAACCAAAATATGAAGAAGTGAGGGATCGATCGCTAAATTCGATAGTTTACGGTGACTTAAAACTAAAATATCCCTATTTCATAATCTCTAAATACCTTTTTTCAATCCACATTTAAATATACCCCCATGTTCCATTATGACTTCAACTTTAGTTGGCCATAGAAAGGACGGTAGAACAATATACCCGACTCGATTTGGACCCGACCCGGTGGACTCGAACATATAAACGGGTCGGGTCCGGATTCACTCCGCCCCGACCCGTTGGAGTGCTCGATACCCGACTAAATTTATTAGTATATGCTCATATATTACAAGAAACCCATTAGTATTAGTTGACCCATAATTTTGTTTCTTATTTATCAAGTTACAAGTAGCAAATTTTAAATCTCATGGAGCACCAATTTTATAACGATGAACATAAGTCCATAACCAAACCTATAAATCATGTTAACCCATAACTAACCAAATCCACCCGTGAAATAGGGAAGAAAGCCTTATTAGTTTATTAAAATTTTGAATTTGTATAATTAATTGGTTTGTTGCATGATTTATGTTCATTGTTTAGGTTAATATGTTGGTGTTTATTGTTTTGAATGTTGTTTAGATTAATATGTAGTGTCTATTGTTTTAAACGTTTACTTTGTGACACAAATAATTAGCTCTCCCTTTTAGTTCATTGTTATATTGTTTAGATTTTCAACATAGCATATTTGGATGAATGTTTTGATATGTTAGTGTTTATTGTTTTAAAGATACAAGTATACTTAAAAATATATTCAAATATAATCATTAAATGGAGACGAGTGATTAGAAAGCTCAAAACTAATGCTTTATACAAAATTTTCATAATAGAATGATAAAACAAACAAATTCTGTGAAAAATGAGTTCTCCATTTTTTTTATTAGAAACCATATTTGGGCTAACGAAAGAAAATGTCGGAAAACAAGAATCCGGGTCTGCGACGGGTCCGGGTCCACATACATTTTTGAAGGACCCACTGGGTCTTGCCATGGTCGGGTCTAAAAGGTCCACCCCGACCCGTTAATAGGCCTAGAAATAAAGATCACCCATCTATTGTGAAAAATAATTTTAAAGTCAACCTAACAAAAGAAATTTTTTAAGTTTTTTTAGAAAACAAGAATTTCTAAGGCAATGAAAAATTATTTTTAGGTGAAACCCTATGCTGAATGTTGTTCAAAAAAAATAAGGAAACAATAAAAAAAAAGCCATAGTGATCAATTATGTAAATCCATGTTAACAATAGACGGTGATGAGTGTTAACAGTATACTGAAAATACTTACCACAATGTACTATGCAAGAGTGTTTACAGTGCGCAACAGAAATATCACACTGGGCGACAGACATTTTATGCGAAGGTTAACAATGTAGATCAGAAAGGTGAGTATTTAACAAGTATTGGAAAGAGCAGAAAAAGAGAGGACTAGAAATAAGAGATGGTGAGCGGAGGGCATTTTCGATATTTTTGAAAGTAACATCTGAGGCTGAAGAGGGACCTAGGTGAAGAGAGAGAGAGAGAGAGAGAATTTTTTACCGTCTTAAAGACCTAAAATAAACTTAGTCAAAGGGGAAGAGAATTTTTTTGTGAAAGACCTATGAAAGAAGATAGAAAAGTTGTAATCACATGGATGCCTAAACAATTTCCCTTTAAAAAAATATGTGGTTTGTTGGAATAGTTTTCAGACTAATTTGTCTTGTGTTGCACAAGGTAAAAAAAAGTCCCCCATTGTTTCACAAATAGAGGTTGGAAGGTCTTAAACTGTCTCGTCACATTCTGGTTGTAATGTGCTATTTTCTATTCAGAATGCTTTCTTTCGAGGGGCCACGTGACGTTACAAAAAAAATGTTTTATTTTTTCAACCATTGTAAAATTTTTTGTACTATTTTAGGATTTTTTAACAACGTAAGTACCTTAATGCGGGCCTTACAGTCAAGCTAAGTAGACTACCTTCACCTGTTTCAAAACGTTCTTGATTCCTCAAAAAATTCTTTCAAATTTCACCTAACAAACAGGATCCTGCCTTATAACACAAAGCCAATACTTGAATGAGCCAACATCGGTTATCCTTAATACAGATAAGCCCTGAATCATTGTGTTATGACCACTATTTTAGAACGTTGTATTTATTTGGCATGAGTGGATTCCTTTCTGGAATGCAAAAACAGTTATAAATTGCATTAGTTTTGGGGCCTGTTTGGTGAGTCAATGGCCCAAAACTGATTTTAAGTATTAATTCATAAGTGCAGATTATATAAGTGGGGTCTGATAAGTCCACCACATTTAATCAGTTAGAAGAAATTCAAAAGTGTTTGGTTCAGCGGAAATTATACGCACTTTCGAAAATAACTGTATTTGGTTTAGTACTAAAGAGTAGAGCTTATAAAAAGCTAAAGGTGTTTTGGTCCATTTAATAAGTGTTGAATGTAATTTGATGTTTGATTGAATAGCTGAAACTCATTTTCTTATTACAATTTAAATGAAGATCTATTTAAGGGCCCAATTAAATAAGACACTTTCATGTATGAGTATTTATAAAAAAAAATAGATGGACTGCTAATTAGGATCCTCCTTTCATGTGTAGCATACATTTTAAAGTTTGCAACACATATAATAATTATCCCATGAGATACAACATCATCAACCAGATTTATAAAAAGAACAAATCTCATCAAACCATAGCACACTGAGCCTAAACAAATCCAGAATGAATCACTGCATTTACATGTCCATCCCCAAAACCATGGAAACATAGCATGTGTCTTTCGAATAGAACTATTACTGCAGAGACTGTAGGTGAATAACTCTTAACAAATCCCATACTTCCAAGGCATCTAATACATCACACTGTATTGAAGACTAAAACCTGGAAATATCAAACATATATTTCTAGACTCCAAGGGGCCGTGTTTCTATCTTTTCAGTATTATATGTAATTCTACAGTTGTCCAAAGTGAAACAACTTTTCCTAAAAGAACTTTCTCTAGAAAGACCACAAATGTTTGGTTGGATGCACTAATAAACATTGCCAATGATACAATGTCAAAGAGCAGAATCAAAATTTTCACATTCAGCAAACTAGAGTTGAGGATTTGATAATAAAACAATTTTATTAGACATAAAGAAACGAAAGGCATTCCTCCCTTATAACCCCTGCGAAAAATTTGTAAACATGTGTGAGCCCCCGCCTATGTATATTCTAGTTAAGAGAACATAAGTAGGGCAAATCAGATCAGATCAATTTCAACCCATTCAGAGAACTTGTGGTATAATTGATTGGATTCATTCAAGCTACTCAATGTGTTAGAAATTATCTTGGGCTCTACTTACCCAGTTACCCCATGACAAAACCTTGTACAAATGATTTATTAAATACAAAACCATCATCATCAGACGGTGTGGAGTGATGATGGAGGAGAGATCAGCCTTTTCGGGTCACACCGGAGGTCGATGAAGCACGGATCTCCAGTGAAAACGATAATAATGTATATCTAAAATAATGCGACCATCAAGTTTTCACACGCTTCATCGACCTCCGGTGTGACCCGAAAAGGCTGATCTCTCCTCCATCATCACTCCACACCGTAGATCCGAATATTTTTTGAGGTCCACCACCCCCCATCAGCCATAGAAGGCCCTCATCTGTGCCTTAACTCTGATTCAGTTTGAGTCTTGTCGATTCTCCTGTGATACCTAGATCTAAAAGTTGTCGATTCTCTTGTGCCTTAACAGTACTTATTTATGAGAAGCAAAGTTTGCATTTGTGTCTTTGTGTCATCTCAAATCATGATAATGTTATAGATATTACAGATGAAGAAGACTGAATAGATAATGTAGTTGAATGGGCTTGTTATGATTTTTTTCATAAACTGTTTTTGTACCAGTGTGTGAAGGGAATAAAGGATACAAAACTTGACAGAACTGTTTAAGAACAGGGGACATCTATGCCATATATTGGTTTATTGCATTTATAAAATGCTTTCATTCATGGCTTTCTTTTAACATACATGGAGAGTCTTTTCCCATGTAATTTGATTATCATAAAGAGAAAAACAGGAGTTTCTATATGCCTTAAGTATTCACTATAAATATTATCTAGTGATCTGGACATAGATTTCTTTAACTGGGGGTTTTGTTTTGTGTTGATTGATTGTGCGTGTTGGGGCATCTCCCTAAAATTCTGACAATTTTAATTGATTAACTTAATCTATGTCCGAATTTGTTGATCTTGTGATGTTGTTTTTCTGTGGAGAGGGATCTGTTCTGAATGGAGTTAGGGAGGAGTGCAGATTTGGTGGAGATGATTGTAAAAATTGTTAATAATTGTAACCAAACTACAACCTCTGATGATGATGGTTTTGTATTTAATAAATCATTTGTACAAGGTCTTGTCATGGGGTAACTGGGTAAGTAGAGCCCAAGATAATTTCTAACACATTGAGTAGCTTGAATGAATCCAATCAATTATACCACAAGTTCTCTGAATGGGTTGAAATTGATCTGATCTGATTTGCCCTACTTATGTTCTCTAAACTAGAATATACATACTCACACATGTTTACAAATTTTTTTATATGCCTTTCGTTTCTTTATGTCTAATAAAATTGTTTTATTATCAAATCCTCAACTCTAGTTTGCTGAATGTGAAAATTTTGATTCTGCTCTTTGACATTGTATCATTGGCAATGTTTATTAGTTAACATTTGTGGTCTTTCTAGAGAAGACAGTTCTTTTAGGAGTTGTTTCACTTTGGACAACTGTAGAATTACATATAATAAAAAGATAACAAGGAAATATATGTTTGATATTTGTTTGAGTAGTCTTCATAGTGTGATGTATTAGATGCCTTGGAAGTATGGGATTTGTTAAGAGTTATTCACCTACAGTCTCTGCAGTTCTATTCGAAAGACACATGCTATGTTTCCATGGTTTTGGGGATGGACATGTAAATGCAGTGATTCATTCTGGATTTGTTTAGACTCAGTGTGCTATGGTTGATGAGATTTGTTCTTTTTATAAATCTGGTTGATGATGTTGTATCTCATGGGATAGTTATTATATGTGTTGCAAACTTTAAAATGTATGACATGAAAGTAGGATTGAAAGAGCAGTATTTTTTTTTATAAATACTCATACATGAAAGTGTCTTATTTAATTAAATAGAAAAAATAAGAAAATTTTCAGCTATTCAATCAAACATCAAATTACATTCAGCACTTATTAAATGGACTAAAACACCCTTAGCATAAGCTCTACTCTTTAGTACTAACCAAACACACTTATTTTCAAAAGTGCGTATAATTTCCGCTGAACCAAACACTTTTTTCTTCTAACTGATTAAAACTTATCAGAACTTATATAATCTGCACTTATGAATCAGGACTTAAAATCAGTTTTCCACTGAACCAAACAGGCCCCAAAACTAATGCAATTTATAACTGGTTTTGCATTCTAGAAAGGAATCCACTCATGCAAAATAAATACAACGTTCTAAAATAGTGGTCATAACACAACGATTCAGGGCTTATCTGTATTAAGGGTAAGTGTTGGATTCAAGTATTGACTTTGTGTTATACCTCCTGTTTGTTAGGTGAAATTTGAAAGAATTTTTTGAGGAATCAAGAACAAAACAGGTGAAGCTAGCCTACTCAGCTTGACTGTAAGGCCCGTAAGGTGCTTACGTTGTTAAAAAATCCTAAAATAGTACAAAAAATTTTACAATAAAAATAAAACATTTTTTTTGTTCACTCCAGTCAGATGTTGTTCAAAAATATCGAAAATGCCCCCCGCCCAGTTATTTTTGTACATTGCTAACACTTTCCAATACATTGTTAAATATCTCCCGTATACTATTAACACTTTCTGATACATTGTTAACATTCGCATAAAATGTCCGTCGCCCAATTATTTCAATGCATTGTAAACACTTTATAGTACATTGTTAAGTATTTCCAGTATACCGTTAACACTCATCAGTCTATTGTTAACATTAGCATAATTGATCGATGGCTTTTTTTTTGATATTTTTGAACAACATTCAGCAGGAGGGACCTAAACATAATTTTTCATTGCCTTAGAAACCTAAAAAAACTTAAAAAATTTCAGGGACCTAAAAATAATAGATGGGTGATCACTAGGCCTATCAACGGGTCGGGGTGGACCCAGACCCGACCGTGGCAAGACCCAGTGGATCCTTGAAAATGTGGACCCGGACCCATCGGACCCGGGTCGGGTCCGGGTCCGACCCGGCCCAAATATGACTAATAAAAAAAAATGGAGAACTCATGAATTTGTTTGCTTTATCATTCCATTATGAAAATTTTGTATAAAGCATTAGTTTTGAGCTTTCTAAACTGGTATCCTGACATTATATTTGAATATATTTTTGTACAATTTAAAACAATAAACACTAACATATAACATTCAAAATAAAAAAATCTAAACAATATAACAATGAACTAAAAGGGAGAACTAATGGTTATTTGTGTCACAAAGTAAACGTTTAAAACAATAGACACTACATATTAATCTAAACAACATTCAAAACAATAAACACCAACATATTAACCTAAACAATGAACATAAATCATGCAACAAACCAATTAATTATACAAATTCAAAAGCTAATAAACTAATAAGGCTTGTCCACGGGTGGATTTGGTTAGTTATGGGTTATGATTTATAGGTTTGGTTATGGACTTATGGATATAAAAATGAGTTAAAATTTATACTTGTAACTTGATAAATAAGAAACAAAATTATGGGTCAACTAATACTAATAGTCTTGTAATATATGAGCATATACTAATAAAACAGTCAGGTATCGAGTCCAACGGGTCGGGGCGGAGTGAATCCGGACCCGACCCGTTTATATGTTCGAGTCCACTGGGTCAGGTCCAAATCGAGTCGGGTATATTACACGTGTAATCGGATCCGGATTGGGTCGGGTCCGGGTCTGGACCCGACCTATTAACCAGCCTAGTGGTCACATGAACCCTAATTAATTTCCCAAAAGAAATAGATCACTAACCATTGAGAATATTCCATATATTTAAATATATATCCATATATTCTCTTGATATTAAAAAAACAATTATTGTGATCTTTCAAAATGATCAAATAAACCCTTCACAACAAGAAAATGTTAGATTAAGTCATTTTTACCAACCAAAACTCATACCACACATGTTTTTTATTTTTTTTAAATAGTAAACATTATCTAATAAGGTATATGTTTTGATAAAAATATGTATTTTGCTCCATTTCGGGTTGAATGAACTCATTTTAATAAGTGTAAAAAAATAATTAATTAGATAAAAACATTGTCTAACGAATTATATGTGCTCTACTGGATTTCTAACAATGTATATGTTCTATTGGATTTCTAATAAAGTAAATAGGACTATATTTTAAACAGTAAAAAAAACCGAGTGTAATAACATCCAAAAAATGAAGCCCAAAAACTAAAGAAACTCATTATCTAGTTGCAAGCATTATATGAAGCCTATACATTTTAAAGCCCCGATTAAATAAATCCACTTAACCAGAATAATTGAATAACCAATTATCTTAAATAAACTAATATACAATTCCAAATTCTCTAGTTTCTTCATTAAAATTTAATTAGATTCATTAATTTATATTTAATACCCTGAACCATTACAATCCAATTAATCAATCAAAATAAAATAGAATGTTGTTGACCCATTAATTAATTCAAACGAATGAGTTTGAATTAAAACAACCGTCAAATATTAAATACAACTGTCACAAATCAAAAACACACTTACCATAAATTGTCTCTCTCTCTTTACACGGTTTATTAGGATTCATAGAATCTTCCAAAAATCTCTAGTTACTTCATTAATTTAATTAGATTCATTAATTTATATTTAATATCCTGAGCCAGTTAATCCTATTAATTCTCATATCTATTCATGTACACTTAATTAATCAAAATAAAATAGTATGTTGTTGACCCATTAATTAATTCAACTCAATGAGTTTGAATTAAAACAACTGTCAAATATTAAATACAACTGTCACAAATCAAAAACACACTTACCATAAATTGTCACTCTCTCTCTTTACACGGTTTATTAGGATTCATAAAATCTTCCAAAAATCTTACCGTTAATTGTCCCCCTGTCTGTTCGGTTTATCAAATCTTCACAAATCTTTGCATTAATGTCTTGCCCAGAATTTCTCTGTGACCTATATATACATAAACACTTTCAATTTGTTTTTCTACAAGTCTTTTTTTTCCGGGAGAAGTGAAAAAAGTGAAGGATTTCAATGTCTGTTTCTGCGATGGAGGATGAATACACAAAGCTCGTCAGGAGGATGAATCCGCCTGGGTAAGGTTTCTAAGCTTTAATGGGTACTTTGTTTTGTTGGGGTTTTTGTTTTGGGGTTTTTTGTTCTCTAAAAAGATTGGATCTTTGATTATTATGTAAGAGTTTACTAAGGTTTCTAAGCTTTAATGGATACTTTGTTTTAGATTTTTTTTTTTTTTTGGGTTTTGGGTTTTTGTTTTTTATTTGGAAAAGTTGACATTCCCTGTTCAAACTTCGATTATTATTTGAAAAGATTGGATCTTTGATTATTATTGAAAATTTACTTGGCTATTTTTGAGTTGTGTTCTGTTTTTTTTACAGTTTTGTGATTCTGTTGTTTTACAGGGTTTTAATTGATAATGATGCTTGTGAGGATGCAACAATTATCAGAGTAAGCTAATGAGTTCTTTTGATTTATGTGAGATTTTTTTTTAATTTCTTCTCTACGTGGGTCCTCTTATTTATAAAGTTTTGTTTGTGTTTCTGAATTTGATAGGTTGATAGTGAGAACAAGCATGGGAACATATTGGAGGTTGTTCAATTACTCACTGATCTGAACTTCATTGTGAAAAAAGGATACATGACTTCTGATGGGGGCTGGTTCATGAATGGTATGGTTAATATTTTGAATAAATTTTTTTAAAATTTGGGATGTATTTTGTTACCTATATTAACTGATCAAATTTTCTCTTTACGATGATTATGTTAATTTTAGTGTTTTATGTCACCGATCGGGAAGGAAAGAAAATCACAGATACGCGCGTCATCAGATACTTGCACAATGTAAGTGTTCTTTTACTCATTCTTATGTTTGTTACTCAATGTGTTCAATCTTTGTCAATGGACTCTTGAATCTACATTATATTGTTAGCTTATGATGCGAATTGTGGTTTGATTTTTTTTTTTTTTGGTTTTTAATTGCATGTATATATCATTCAATCATTGAAAAATTCTAACCATTGGATCACAAAACAATATGTGGAATCTTAGCTATAAAATAGCCATGAAACCTGTTACTTGATAACAGAGAGGGAAAATCAACGGTTGGGAAGCCATGAAAGTTAAATTAAAAAAAATGTCCAATCTCATTTGAATACATTTCTTACTAAACTAATGAACCATATCAATGCATTGATTTATTAAGTCCTTGATGTTCATACCTACAGCTGACCAGAAACTTCTTGCATAAGAATTTCAAATTAGATGGTTTCAAAGATGTTTTTTTCTTTCTTTTTTCTTGTCAGGCCATAGCAATATGATAGATGGATTGACTAATTTTGTTTATGAAGTCAACTTATAATGTGGATTCTTGATGCAATTATGCAGTCTATCGTAACGGGTTCCTGCTCCAGACCCACATTGATGGATTCAGTTGGAGTGAGGCCTTCCAAAGAGCACACCTTCATCGAGTTAACTGGGACCGACCGTCCTGGCTTGCTGTCTGAAGTTTGCGCTGTTTTAACAGATCTGAAGTGCAACATTGTGAATGCGGAGTTCTGGACACACAACACTCGGGCTGCAGCTGTGGTTTGTATCACCGACAAGGCTACGGGCTGCGCGATTGATGACCCACATCGGTTATCCACTATCAAGGAGATCATATGCAAAGTATTGGGGGTTAACAGTGATTTGACATCGGCAAAGATGATGACATCGGTGGGTGTGACACACACGGAGAGGAGGCTTCATCAGATGTTGCATGCTGATCGTGACTATGATCAAGTTGGGAATAATAAGACACTGAGGCCTCAAGTCTGTCTTTTGGACTGTTTGGAGAAGAACTATACAGTGGTGATGTTGAGTTCCAAAGACCGACCGAAGTTGCTGTTTGATACATTGTGTACTTTGACTGACATGCAGTATGAGGTATTTCATGGAGTTGTTCATAACAGTGGGATTGAAGCGTATCAGGTAATTGGGTGTTCATGAAGTACTTTGTTGCATGGTTTAGTTGTTGTCTTTAGGAGATATATTGATTTCACATTTTTGAATTGATTGTAGGAATACTACATCCGGCATGTAGGTGGACGTTGGAAAATGTCAGAGGCTGAACGACAATGCGTGACTCAGTGTTTAGAAGCAGCCATCGAGAGACGGGCCTCTGAGGTAATATATCTTCTCAGAATCTCAATGCCTTTTCATGGCTTTGCTTCAGTACTTTGGTGCAATTGGCTTATTAAAAACCTATTGACAATGTGCCACCATTTAGTAGTTCCATGATATTTTTTCATGAGTGGGCTTAGTTTTTATAGAAATGCATTAATTTCACGTGCTTCTATGCACATGCCATCCAAATGAACTATGTGATAGAGGAGAGCCAAGACTCGGGTTTGAGAATACATAAGTTGTTGGTTGTTCATGTTTAGAAGCATGATATGTTCTGTTATTTGGTGAGGTGGGTTTCATTTTGAAAGAAAAGCCCCAGAATTATATGATTTTTTTTTTATTCCTGGCCTTAAAAGGCGATATCATTATTTTTTCCCGCTTAAATTTTATGCAATCCCATTTGTATTGCTGAAATCATACACTGCAAAGCACAAAATAATGCATATTAATTTCACTTTCTAATATCTCCATTGTTCTTCCCTTTCAATTTGCATGTATGTGATGTCTAGAACAATGTAGTTGAATAGACAGTCTTTTGGTCCTCAAATACTTAGTGTAGATTTGTGTTTCTTTGAAGTTGTAGAAATGGGTTTGGCACTTGAGACATTCTTCCACTTCTGAATATCATTACTGAATCATTAATTGGATTTGCAGGGACTGGAGCTAGAACTGAGGACAAAAGATCGAGAAGGTCTTCTCTTGGATATCACTCGAACATTCAGGGAGAATGGCGTGTGCATCAGAAGAGCAGAGATGTCAATAGAGGATGGGATGGCCATAGATAACTTCCACGTCACAGACATGTTGGGCAATCCTGTTGAGGCCAAGGAAGTCGAGTCTCTCTGCGCGCAAATTTGCAAGACATCATTGCAAGTGAGAAAAAATCCGACAGTTCTCTCTTTGAAGCCTCCCAAAGAAACGATCATAAGCTTTCTTCAAAGAAACTGTTTTCAGACCATCATATCCCATACATGGTATTTGTTGAAAAGGTTGAGGTTTTAGTGGAGCAGAATATTATAGGAATATGTAGAATGCAAATGGGCGTATGTGATGCATAAATGAGCACTAACAGTAGTTTTTTTTTTGGTGGCTATTCTCTGCAGTTATATTGTACATAATTTTGATTAAATCCAGCGTACATATTGGTAGCGACATGACAATGAAGCAGTTTATTCATCCTTCAATATAATCTCTCTCTTATTGTATCTTGAAAGGATTTGGAAATTATAAATGAATGAGGAGTCCCGTCATTGCTATACATTCAAAATTACATGGCATGTCTACTAAGCTGCATTATTAGCATCAAATGTCAATCGTAGTTTTCCTTCTCCATAATCAGATACTCAAATTGCATTTCATAAGACCAGAAAAGTCTTTACATACAAGTTATGTAAACACTTTTTTATATGGATGTTTCCTACTATTCAAACTATTATGTTTTTCTGCAGCTCCTGTGACATTGCATTGCATTGTACCATTTACACATTTCTAATTATAGAACAGTTTACATTAATGATTATATTAATAATGGCATTGTTTTGAACTCTGATGCCGTAGGACAAAAAAAAACATACATGAAGCTCAATAATGACTGTCAATAGATGTCGTATTGTAAGTCCTCTTGAACAGCTGCTTCATCAACAATTCTTCTGAATGTCACACTGTCAATTTTAGTTCAGGGAGCTTATATATCAGAAGTTAAACCACTTTGTGGTGATGGGATCAGATCAACATTATAATTTGTTCTTGATACTCTCTGATTAGTTTACTATCCTTTCTTTTATAGCAGTTTTTTTAAAAAATGATATTTTTTGTCACAGATATAACAGGTTCCTTTTGAGGATGACTCATCATAAATTTTCATTTGGCCTTCTTAAAGTTTTTTGAATTCATGCATAGTTTCCTCAAGACATTGTTTGATATATATATATTTTTGATAACAAGGCCTGTAACAGGCCATTCTTCATTACTTACTAAAAGAAAATGGACAAGAAGTATCAGTCAGTCTATCTGCAGACTTACATTGTACAAAACAGTCATACAAAGTATGAAAAACAGGACGCACCAACTTCTGGATGACTAGATCCTGTAAAATTGTGTGTAAAACCAGAAGTTTGTGTATATCTAACATGTTACGCCAAGCCAAGCGTTCTGGTATCCAAACAGCCTTGCGATCAACTTTTCTAAACTGAACAACACCATCTTTGAACTGCAGCTACGTATATTCTCTACGAGGTGGTTTAAGTTTGGTGGAACTATTCCAGGACCTTGTAACAAACGAAGCAAAACTTCTGAATCTGTACAAAGGCAAACCTTTTTGTTGCCCATGGAAAGGGCTGACTGAATGCCCATGGTAATCGCCTCTACCTCCATATGCAAAGGAGATGCCCAAGGCCGGGTTGCAAAGCCATCAATCTTCATAGGGTTATATTGACAAATGACAAAAGCTGCTCCTGCTGTTCTAACCTGGTGATCAAAACTTCCATCTATAATAATAAAAAAAATTCATAATTGACATCAACAGAGGGTAAGTCTGAAACTATCCCATGGGAATGTTGTATAGGAAGATATGGTAACAAGTTATCAGATTGGTTCTTAACCAAATTCCTTACACATTCCCTGGTAAAAGCAATAACCTTGATAACAACTTGTAATTTCCTTAGGATATACCCCTGAAAAATGAATTTGTTTCTAGTTTGCCAAATCTGCCAACATATTAGTACAAAATATCATCAGCCTTTACCCTCTGGCAGCCTTTTCCAAACAACTGGATTAAAAATCTCAGTCCAATCTGAAGCAGACAAAACTTCAACAGGAGGCCAAGCCAATATTGAGTAGGAATCATCCTCCAACAATTTGCAGTAAATTGACAATGCATAAGCAAATGATTAATAGATTACTCAGTCTCAGCACATATAGGACACATCATATCCACATATATAACTATTGAGTTTCATAAACCCCATGAAAAAGGGAGCTGAGCCTTCAAGTGAAAATTCTGCATGGCCTCCACAAAATCATATTTAGGCCCCGTTTAGATATGAGTTTAAGTAGATTCTGTGTTTGAAAAGTTAAAACATTCTTAAATTCGAATCCAAATACATTTTCAGCATTTAACTTTTCAAACCACAATATTCTTTTTTAAGCAAAAAAATCTCGTGGTTGAAAAGCTAATAAAATAACATTTTTTAAAAGCTAAGTTTGAAACACAAGATTCTAAGAATTTTAGCGTTTTAATCTCACATTCAAACACAGCTTTAATCAGAAATCAAAATGCCTCGTAGGATTCCCCTGGAAATCCATCCGGCTAGTGGTACGTTGGTGGTATTTTACTATGGATTCTAATTCCATCTTAGGATTATGAGGAAAATGTGAAAATCCAATTGCGTGGATGGTATTATTGTAGACACAAAAAAAAATTATGGGTGTTGTTACACATAGTCCTTTTTGTAGTCTAAAATACAGTTTTATATGCATCATTAGAAATCCAGTAAAGCATATGCATCATTATACAAGGTATATACATCGTTAAATTTTGCTTAAGTTTAATAATATGGGCTAATTCAATTCAAAATAAAGCGATATATTTTTTTTATATATATCGAAGGGACCTGATATACACTTTTTATTAAAACAAATACATCATTAGATAATGTTTACTATTTAAAAAAAACATATGGTGTATATGTTTTGAATTATAAAAATGACTAAATCTAATATTTTTCAAAAAATATATATAGATTCCGCTGGATTCAAAATCTGGACTAATAAATCAACGATCATGACAAAAAAAAATCACAGTGAACTAAATATCTTTTTTATAATAACAATGAGATATTTTGTATGTATTAATATTTAAAAATATACTTACTTTTCTCATGTGAGATTAAAAACATTTTGACACATTTTAGTAAAATAGAAGGTGATAAGATCAATTTTTTATAAATATAAAATATTATTTTAAAATAGATTTTTAATTAATTAAAACCCAACAACATCTCTTCATTTCACCATTTTTTTGGTTGATTCATTTCATAAAATACAATGTTAACCTTTAATTTTAGGGAGCTGCTACCTGGGCCCAGAAATTAAGTCACATTTGTGAGCCCCAATAGGTGGCACTCTGCTATTGGTTCCCTATTTAACTTTTTCTAACCACCAAAATGACAATAACAAGACTACCCTTCTTATAATTTTAAAAATTGGTTACAACTAATTAATATCCCCATTAATCTCGTAACTGAATCCCATAAAAAGTGGCATAATTAAATCATCTCCCTGACTTAACATATTTTTTAAAAATTTGAATTAAAAAGAACATCAACCACATGTTATCAATTAAGATACAGTAATGTATCTAAAAATCCAAATGAACAAATATGGTCTACATGCTACTAAGAACTGCACAGAAAATCCATAAAAGGTCTTCAAAATGCCAACAATAAGCAAATAAATATTAATAAGCTATATTAATTAAATCCCTAAACATAAAAATAACAACCTTCAAAAAATAGGAATTCAAATTCAGATACATGTGTATCTGAAATTTGAATGAATAAATACAGTGAAAAATGGGCTGGAATTCAAATTTAGATACAGGTGTATTTGAAATTTGAATTAACAAATACACATTCCATACAAGAGAATGTGCATTGTATTTGAAATCTTGAATATGAAGGAGTCGAATAATGTTGATACAAAGCTAAAAAATATGATGAATGGCACATTATGCATAATTATACACAAACACATAATCATAAACGATTGTATAAATCATATATGGTACACAACAATGTATGTAAATCAAGATACAGGCCATGTATCTTAATTTAAAATAAAATTCAGATTCAATACATGTATATGATGTCAAATGAATGACAAAAAATTAAAATAATGTATTCAAATCGAAAAATGACAATCTTGAATGGATCGTCATTGTTTGCATCACAAATTGGTCACAAAAAAAATTAAATGAATCAAAATTCTTCTCTTCTCCACAGATTGAATTGAAACAAAAATAAAATTCGATGTTTGTTTTCAAATCCACCAACCCATCTGAATTTGAAAATTAAAATATCCCAAAATCTAGTAATTTTTTAGATCTGAAAACAAGAAAGAAATCATAGATCACAATCTGCTTGGATCCAAAACAGAAAAATTGAAATACCTCTCAAGAAATGGAATCGGATCGTTGTTTATGTTTATGGTCATTAAAAAAATCAATGAGAAATATAAAATGGGCTGCTGATGGTGATAAATAATTGACTTCGATTGTTTTTTTATTCTTCCATTGAATTTGACTGGTTTTTTTTAAAAGAAAAAGAAAAGAGAGAATGAACAAAGAATCCCAACAAATCATAACCGCCTAGGCAGTTATGGATCGGTTATCCAAAAATTTAAAAAAAACTTGAAGGATAAAAATGGAATTATACGTGTGCCACCTCATGGGGCTTGTAATTGGGTCTACAAGTTGAGGCCCAAAAATCATTATTGTTAATTTTATAAAAAATGATATGGATTTGTATGATTGCATGGCAAATCAGTATACCAAATTGGTTGCATGTGCCACACACAAAAAAAAAAAAAAACAGTTTTGTTCTCCTGATATATAACTATATAAGTTTAGCTCAGGGAAAATGTTACCAAATACTTTTGCAATCCCAACGCGGTTTGAATGTTTTTAAAATCTGTTGTGTAATATATACTCGATTGAATTGAATACATATTTCTTGCATTTTTAATGGGGTATATACTCGTCTAACCAAGTATATACTCTATTAGCCTCTTTTAGGATAGCGATATAAGTTATTTCAGAATATTAATTACTCTAATATAGATAAAGAATAAGTCATTTGTTACTTGGTTGTGTTTATAATTATTTTTGTTGAAAAACATAATAATGAAATAAATTTTTGTTGTTTAGTTGATCATAAATAAAATGTAGATAACGAACTTATAAAGTGAAAAAAATGAATTGGCATGTGAGTCTCTCTTCTTATACTTGTGAAATAGATTGGGTAGAATATTATAATCCATAGAAGACTTATAATACCAATACTAGTTTATTTCCACTTATTCCAATATTATGACACTTATTCTTTATAAATAAATATGTTTATGGTTTATTCATCAATATTCTATCATACTCCCCACTACTATCCAAGAGGTTATATATATGGTGAGGACAATGAATTAATTAATCAACCCTCAAAAACTATAGACCATTTAAAAGCCTTTAGCATTGAAAACTTCATGAGACCAAAATTGGCATGACCAAACAAAATAATTGGCAGAAATGATCATTCACAAAAAAATCTATATGTCCAAGACAAATAAACTATGTCCCACAAATTTGATGATTGACAAGAGCCTACTTTTAAGATGCTACAAAACTCCAAGGCCATCAAGCCTTTTTTTCAATTCTAGATGATCTCTCTTTGAATGGATGTCACCTGATGATGATATGATTCCACTCTTTCAGATCCAATGTCTCATCATGAAAATGTAAAAGGACCTCCAATCATTCATAAACATTCACACCATCAATTCATCTCTTCCCCCAACTTGACCTTTGCTTTTAATATACCCCCAACTGCTTCTATGTACAAACACTTCCACTAAGAGAGAAATATTTGTGTTCATTGTGGAGGGGAGGTCCCCTATATTGATGCCCACATGTAGAGAGCATTATTGAAGCGCTGTGTGTGACACCATTATACCATGTGCATTGGTGGGTCATCAATAGGCTAGGCCAATATTTAAGTCCTACATAACAAACAGACAACCCCCCCCAAGCCCCAACCGCCACCAAAAAAAAAAAAAAAATTAGAGTGCTCGCTGCAATCCCACTTACAATTGTCACTTCGTAAATGCAGCATATGACATCATGTAACTCAGTATTACTCCACTGTCTCAGCGTATACATTCTATTATAAAAAACGTAAAAAAACTCTGCGAGGCCTTAGCCCCTTTTGGGGGTTCAAATCATAATAATATTTACTTCATCTTGTATAAGTACTTCATCAACTTAAAAAAATATTGCAAAAGAAAAGGTCAAAACATATGCAAGATATAAATAGGGATGTAAATAGGGCTAATCCTAAGATTTTCGTAGCAAAGATAATGCATTGATCACTTCTTGGTACTGGGCAGATATTGGCCACATGGCCCTAGAACTCTAATTTGGGATTGAGTCATCATATCCATGCCCTTGTACTAAATAAACAATTCACTTCGAGGTAGATTAATAGAAGTATCACTTCTTTTGTTGAGGGATTATGAAGCTAACATATCTTTTAATCATAGTGTGATGGATCAATGGATCCCAATTATATGTTGTTACACGCAATCTTATATATATTTCGTTAAATAAATATTGACTGTATATACATATTTCATTGGAATATATATATATATATATATATATATATATATATATATATATATATATATATAATAGAAGTACGTGTATTTCATTACATGTACATTTCTTTGGAAAAAAAATCTATCAGGAACTGTACATATAGAGTTATTCTATAGAATCATCCAATCATGAAACCCCTCTCATGGAAGTAAAGATTACAAAATGGTCCTTGTAAAATTCTGACAGTTCATCTGCACTTGCACATACTAACTAGAGCTAACACATCAACATCTACATTTTTTTTTCCAAAACGCTAATATATCATGATGATTCTCACTATGAAGCCTAATGTTACAACTTTAATAGTGGAAACTTGTAGAAATAGTACTACCATCATAATCAAATTTAGGTTTTCTCAATCCAGACAAAATCTTTATAGGTGGATCTGCTTCAACCCACCTACATATCTCCACTGAAGACAACTCACCACAAGGACCCCAAATTAAACATCTTTTGGGGACATATAACTGATACAAGGCCCCATTATTGCAGTTGTTGAGCTGGGACAATGTCAGTTTCAAATAAAAATGAAACAAGAACAAAAGGATTCTGTTCATTAATGAGGAGGCATATTTAACTTTCATGGCTTCCTAACCGTGGATTTTATGTTGGTTTTTGAATATTAAAGAAGAATTACAATAGTTGAGTTTGTCCCTTTTATTTGAATATTATTCGCTACTGTGAAAGAAAACGCGGGTCAAACTATATGGTTAGACTTGGTTATTAAATTTTTATGTGTGGGTATTTTTCATGGGCGTTGTTACACTTCGTTATTTTTGCAATCCAAAAGAAGTTTTACATATCTCGTTAGAAATCTAGAAGAAACATATACATAGACGATGTATGTACCTTGTTAAATTTTTTTCTGACACTTACTAAAAATGGATTCATTCAATTTGAAATAGAGCGATATTTTTTATTAAAGTATATACTTCATTAAATAATGCTTATTATTTTTAAATAAATGAATTTTGAACTATAAATATGACTGAGTCTCACATTTTTCATGTATAGTAATAGTTGTGTAATTCTGTATTTTATGTGGGACATTAATGTACATGTTTGTTAAAACTTATAAGCTACAGATTATAGTTTTTAATTTAAAATAAACAGTTGTTGCATGTTTGTTTAAACTTATTAAAATTTATTTAAGCTAAAAACAACTTTAAAAAGTCATGATCTCTAAGTTGGGTTAGTGGTGCTTTTCAAATTATAACATATGAATTAATGTTAAAAAAAATCTGTTGGGCATTTAATACATTTCACTTTATTTAATAAGGACAAATCTTTTCATCTTCTCTAAATATTCATTTCATCTACTAATAATTTGAAATAACTCATATAAGATTTTTTTTTTTGAAACTTAACTTATATAAGATTAGAACTTTGGATTGTAATTTTTTTAATAAAATAGAATTTAGATTACAGCTAGAATATTTTAGTTGTGTTTTTTTTATTAATAGAGATCAAGTTCTATATTTTTGTCTCTCAAGTTCTACTTTTTTAATTAATGTGAAATCAAATATTTCATTAAATTTTTTACATTTTATTTAATGTTAATGGACGATGAGTGAGTCATCATCATTTTATAAGTAAAACCACATTCTTTTATCAAAGAGAAATTAAATTTAACTTATACACATGGAATGAGTATTTTTGACAATTACATAGCAAAAGTTATTTTACAGTTTATTCTAACAAACATCTACAACTGCTTATTATCTGTTTTTCAATAGCTACAACAAACATGTTAACTGCTTATCAAAAAAGCTATAATTTATAAATTATCATTTATAATCTTTAAATTTAAGCTACAACAAACATGGCCATTGTGGTCATGTACTTAATTGCATATACTATTTTATGAATTATGCACATACAGGGTAATTTAGATATATATATGTTACAGAAATATAAAAGATGAAAAAAACACGCAAAAATAAAAGAGAAGAAATTTACGTGGTTTGACAAAAATGACACACCACGGAGAGGGGAGAAATAATGAAACAAGTCGTAAATCCAACAAGATAAACAATGAAGAATTCTCTGGACTAACCATATAAATTTTCAATTTTATGTGATTCTGTGTTTGTTTTTGTCTTATCTACTTCGACCTTCAACGGTGAATTTTTAAGCACTATCTGTAGCTGGGTTAATTTAACAAAGGGTTAAAGTTTTGAAGATAAGTTATTCTAATTTTAAGGGATAAAAATTACATCAACTTTGTCTTTATTCACATTTGCTAAAATTGAAATAAAAAGTGAGAATAAATGTTATTCCAGAATTTTTATTTCAAAATTGGAACAACTGTCTGCATTTTATTCGGATTATTTTTATATAAAATGAGATAAGTTATTTTTCTTATTTATCTCTACAATTATCTTTATCACACCACTTATTTTCTTATCAAATCTATGTTTAAAATAATGCAAAAACCCAATTAACAATAATTTATTTATAGGCAAGGAGAACATCTGACTTTAATCATCAACCAATAATCACGCATGCGACGCCTACGGAGGAGGAGGTTTGGCTTTTATAGAATAGGATTTTAGGTGGGCAAAACATTTGAATAAGAGAATCATAGAATTTCAATCCAATCATGATGTGATACTGTTAATTTAATAGAGTATATAAATAAATTTGTAATTGATAGGCTGCCCATCCTACCACCTGTTGACTTTAAGCATTAAAGAAAAGAGTTTTTTTATTTTTTTTTAATCTCTATTTATGGTTCATATACCTGGTCAATCACGTATGCTCATTATATCGATAACTCATTAGAAAACTTTTTACATATTTTATAAATGAGTTCATACAATTTATTAGAATATATGTTTCATTTTTTTTTATAAAAGTACATACGTCATTATAGGAGAAATCTTACTCTTCTATAATAAAAAAAAGGACAGACTGTATTTGAGGTTGAAAATAAGATTGAGTCTAAAGTTTACATGGATTTTTCTTTTCTTTTTTGAATTGGGAGCAATGGCATGGAAATTATAGTAGAATAAGACCCATTTACATAGCAGTAAGAGTATATTGACTAGTCTAATAAATGGTGTAAAACTGAAATGATAGTATATACCATTTGAAAATAAAAAACAATGATGGAAATAATTTTATTATCAAAATATCATTTTTATACTGAAACATGATTTAATTAGTTTATCTAAGTGAGAATTTATTTAATTTTTTAAGCCACTGAGGTTAATATAAATAGTTGACTGTAAAATGGATTGAGTTTATCGGCACTCGTGTTTATTTTGTTTAAAAAGTCAAGTAGGCCAGAGAAATTAAAAAAATAAATAATCAAAACTTAGGTGTGTGTTGCCACAGTTTTACACAAGTGTTGGTGAACAAACAGTGGAGTGCAAAATCGAATGAATTCAATTGTACTATCAATATGGCATATTATGACACATGACACATTAATAATATATCAATACAATGTGGCAACGTCAGCTAGGTTTACAAACCTAACTTTTTTTTTTTATGGGTAATAAACCTAACTTGTTTTACTTTCAAACTATTATTTATTGTTTGAGCATTGATGCGTACCAAGCTTTTAATTGAGGCTTATCATGCTTTATAATTAATTTCTAAGTCCAATAAATTTCACAAAATGTGCAACTAGGGGGGGGGGGGGGGGGGGTTAGCACTTCTTTCAAAACCCATACCACCCGTGTGTGTGGGAGCATACAAATGCCAGTTTAATCCAACTAGTAGTTATAAACATCTGTGGATGGGTTCAATAATTTCTACTTTTTTATTAGGATTTCTAACTTTCAAAAGAGTAGCTTGGAAGATAAAGAAAAACTTATCATTAGGGGCTCCAAGTTCTAATCCTATGTATGCATGAGGAAAAAAGTGTGGTTAGCCCCCGATACTTTATCATCAGTTAGTTTGGTAATGAATTAAAGTTTTGATGATAAATTATTCTAATTTTAAATGATAAAAAATTCATCAAATTTGTTCATTTTTACATTTATTAAAATTGAGATAAAAATTAGGATAAATGTTATCACAACCTTTAGGTGGAACAAAATATCTCTATTTTTATTTTAAAATTGAAATAACAGTTTATGCCGATTATTTTTTATATCAAACGAAAATGAGTTGTCCTCCCATTTACTTATCTTTATAAATATTTTTTATCCATTCACTTATCTCTTTACCAAACCAGCCTTACATGAATTAAATTTCAGAGTTAAAAAAAGGATTTTTGAATCAATCCATGAGCACACCCCTAGATGATTTGAAAAATAAGAGGTGGATAGAGATCAATGATTTTTATTTTTTCAATGACAATTACTGCCATTATATTAGTTGTTTTTATTTGTTATTGCCTGTTTGTGAAAGATGTGTTCATATGGCATGTTTTGGGATATATGTGAGATAAGGAAAAAAAATTATGACAAGAAAATTATATTTTAATCTATTAACATGGATAAGAGTTCAAATCTCTCAAAACATATTATCAATTAGCTATCAGGAATCAGGATATATATAAAAAACAAATAATTTTTCTAAGATATGGAGGCAAGGATGCAGAAGCAACGTAAAGAAGATTTCCATGACATCATATTTAATTGATTATATATATATATTATTGTTTCTTCTCCTGCACTCCAACATACATTATGATATTTATACGTCAGTCAAGTTCACGGAGTACTAAAAGATGAAACAATTTTATAAAATTCATAAAGTAGTTTAATAAAATTCGATTTTCATAAAATTCAGTTATTTTATATTTTATAAAACATAATTTATGCTAAAAGATGAAACAATTTTCTTAATTAGACATATTTTTTTTAGAATCAATTTTTGTTAGATTTTGTGAAAAGATCTTTTTCATTACTTTTTTTTTTCTTTCTAAAGTGTTGAGACTGTCCGGCGTATCTAAAAATGTGAGCATTTGAAATGAGTTTTGGATAATTTTTACAAAATATATTTTCATGGGAATCATATCTTATTCAAATTTATTAATTTTTACCCTTGCTAAACAATTTTAATTTTTTAGAAAACAAAAAGTATCATGGGTTGATTGAAACTGTGGCTGAAAAAAAAAAACGATAAGTAACATTTATCCAACATTGAATCTCATAAAAGGCAGGGTTGGTCTTTGGTCCCCCACCCATTCATTCCACAATGATCCATCATCCCTCATGTGATTTTCATAAAAAGCACCCCCATCACAATTATTATTGTTTTCTCCATACAAAACGACAAAACATGCCTTTGTGGGACTATACACTCTTTTTACTTAGAATCCCCCTATTCAAACCTAATTATAATCTCGTCATTAAAAGCACCACTTCTTTAAAAACTCAAAACATTAAAAAGTAAGGCGGCAACTCAGGCGGGTTGGGTAATCCGAACCCAATCTAAATTTTAAATTACTCAATCCTAACTCGACCCACCATGATTTTCAATCCGAATTGAATCAACCTGACCCAACCCGTAATTAAATAAACCAACCCGACCCAATTCAAATTGGACTAACCCGATCCTAACCCGATTTTAACCCGAATTGGACCAACTCGATGTAACCCAAATTTCTAATATGATGTACAAATTAAATAAATTAACCCGACCCAACCCATAAGATTACTTAGATTTACCTAAATTTTGGACTACCCATATTAAAAGCTACAGAATGAACGGCTATGATTTTTTTTTAACTATTAGTTTACGGGTTCGGGTTGGATCGGGTTGTAAATGAGGATTTTTTTTAACCCCAACCCAATTTATGAGTCAACCTGAATTGGCCAACCCGAACCCGATTTGGTCAACCCATCCCATGTAAAAATCGGGTTCAACCTTACCCAAGTTGTAGCTCTATTAAAAATGGGTGGCTCTATTTAAGCCCCTCAAAATTATAAATAAACCCCTCTTAAATGGATTTTGTTGTCAAAGACCCATTTAAAATTTTCTAATAAGTACACCCCCCAATAAGTAAGCCCACCTAATTTTTTGACAAAATCTTTCGTTAAGATTTTTTTAATAAGCATACTTCTCATCTCATTTAAATTTATTTATTTATATATTTATTTATAAAAGATATGAATTATATTTAGGTATCAATGTGGCATCTATATATGCTCCAATTGAATTGAATAGATATATATAAATGTGGATTTCAATTTTTTTTTGTATATGGTCAATGTAAATTTTTTTATAATTGTTTATTTCAATTTTCACCTTGTGTGTGTGTATATATATATATATATATATATATATATATATATATCGTGATATGCGGTCGTGCGGTCGGTGCGGATATATATATATATATATATATATACGACGCACGTAGCCAATTACATGCGGCGGTCGTCTGCACGGTGCGGACACGTGCGTCGTCCGACGGGTCCATCGCATCCAACGGCAGTGAATCGACCCGACCGTCCGATGCGATGGACACGGGCCGTCGATCACGGGTCCATCACATCCGACGGTCGGATGCGATTCACATCGACCGTCAGATGCGATGCACATCGACCGTCAGATGCGATGGACTCATGATCGGACGCCCCGTGTCGCGGCCACACCCGCCGTTCGCAGCACCTAATCGCTTCACTATGTCACACACACACACGTGTGTGTGTGTGTATATATATATATATTTGATTGGCTAAATATTAATAAAAAAATCCATTTTTGTATGTGGATGAAATTTTTTTTTGTGTTGAATATTATCTCCATGAATTCTATTTGATAATTTTAGGGATTTGATTTAAAAAAAATTGAATATCACATATTTCACAATATAATGAATCACATGTTCTATATATATATATACTCAATATGAAACATTGGTATGAATGTCTTGTTGAAAAAAAAAAAACTTTAATATGAAGGGGATATAATATATATTACAATTACATTATAATTATAGGGATTTAAATCTAACACATATTTTAAATGAGGAGCTTACTTATTGTTTAAATATAGAATTAATATATGAGGGGCTTATAAATTAAGTTATGAAAATGCGAGAGACTTATAATAAGGGGCATATTTAAAATTTTGATGGGTCAAAAAAATAGAGTCACCCATTAAAAATCCCCCAATTCAAGTTCGAAACACCTCGAAATTCACGCATTCAAAAACAAATATCAAGATAAGATACGATCTCTGCCGTCCAGGTTTCAGTGCCTCGGTTTTTAAACGGTCGCGATGATCCCAGGTTTAACAATGGAGAGCCCCCTCGACTTGGTCTTAATTACAGTACCAGCCCCTCCGACAACGAGAGGGACCGGATCACGTGTCATTATTAAATTTGCTAGGATCAGTGGGAGATCCATTATCAACCGTCCGATGTGTCATCAGACGGTCTAAAAGAAGTCAGTGGCCACAGTGGGCGAAACGGTGGATTTTGGGTTTTAAAAGGGTCATAACGTACAAATTTATAAATCAAAAGAAAAATCCAAACGGTATAAACTGTCTAAAGTCTATGTAACCCAAAGAGTTCAAATTTTTGTTGACTAATAATGAATGTTATGTGAATATTCAGTTTAATTAGCTTTAACTAAAAACACATAATACAAATTTTTTTTTTATAATATGAAAAATGAGTATTTAAATGATAATTTTATCTCTTTATAATTAAAATTATTCAAGGTTTTTCATATTCTTCACGCATTTGCCGGAGGTTTTTCTCGTTCCGTAATCAAATGGAATATCTGTAAAAGAGTTATTTGGATTTAAATAAATGTTTTAGGGGGGTTATATTTTATATGAACTTTAGAAAAAGTCAGGGGGTTGTATGGATTTCATGCAGTTTACAAGGGCTTATTTGGATTTGTCCCTGAAAAACCAGCTCATTTCAGGTTCAACGGAGATTTCTCGCGAGAATCTGAAATTTCTCGTGAGGCGTTTTTTTATATGAGAATTTGTTATTGTAAAAGAAGGACCTTTGGAGGGTCCGTTATTTTTTTTTGGGTATTTCGTCTGATTTGATCGTTCGGAGTCTCTGAATCACTGTTCGTGGACCGTCAGATCTGCTTTTTCATCGTTGGTTTCTGTCGTTTATACAATCACGCGAACAGCGTTTTTGGGTGCCATTGTTTTTTGGGTTTTTGAAAGGATTCCATCCGGGTCCAAAGTCGGGGACTGTCTTTTGAGGGATTTTGAGAGATGGGTTTGTTGGAAGGAGGGAGCTTTTGAAAGTGTGGGGGTGTGGGTGTTTGTGATGATGAGTGGGAGCAATGTGAACCAGAAGAGAGGGAAGGGCGAGGCGGCGGAGAAGGTCGTCGTTGCAGTGAAGGCGTCGAAGGAGATCCCGAGGACTGCTTTGGTTTGGGCTCTGACTCACGTAGTTCAGCCGGGCGATTGCATCACTTTGTTGGTTGTTGTTCCCTCGCAAAGTTCAGGTTCTGGTCCATTGATCTTGAAAGTTGGTTTTTTTATGGTGAATCTTCTTTGGGTTTGTTGGTGTTGATGTTTGTGGGGATTTTCTGATAGCCGATTGATTGAAACTTTTTTTAAAAAAAGTCTTTTTTGGGTTGTTGGGTGGTTTTGAAAGTCGTTATATGTTTTGTGGGTTTTTGAAGTTATGGATTGGCACTTTTGAGAGATTTTGATTAATGTGGAGAGATTTTTTTTGTTTTGGAGATATGGGTCTGTTGGTGTTGATGTTTGTGGAGATAGCGTTTTTTTGGGTTATTGGTTGATTATTTTGAAGGTTGTTATATGGGCCTCTCAAGATATGCTTATGGTGATTTTGTGGTTAGACTATGTTTGTTTTTTACCCTTTTATGAGATTTTGATCAATGTGAAGAGACTTTCCATTTTTGATATATGGATTTGTTGGTGTTGATATATGTGCGGATCTTTTGATTCTCCATTGACTAAAGCCTCTGTTTATATCACTTTGGGGTGTTGTTTTGGTTGCTAATTTTGAAGTTTTTTTTATTATAATAAAGGTAGAAATTTGCTACCCGATTAATTTTGAAGATTGTTATATGGGTGTGAAGTTATGGCTATGGATTGATGAGAGTTTCTTGGTTTTTTATTCAGGTAGAAAACTATGGGGATTCCCGATATTTGCGGGCGACTGTGCGAGCGGGCACAGAAGATCCCACTTAGGAACTACTTTGGAACAGAAGTCTGATATATCGGACTCCTGCTCACAGTTGATGCTTCAGCTCCACGAGGTTTATGACCCAAATAAGGTTGGTTGTTGATCCTTGAATCATAGCCCCATTTTTTATTATGAATGACTTTTTTTAAAAATGCTTGTGTTATCAGATAAATGTCAAGATAAAGATTGTTTCTGGGTCACCTTGTGGAGCAGTTGTTGTGGAGGCCAAGAAAGCGCAAGCCAACTGGGTTGTACTGGATAAGTAATGTTTATGATGAAAATATTTTTTATTTGATCATATGGGTTGGCTTTGAAATGGCTTCAATGGTTCAAATGTAGTCTTTTGCAAGTTAGTTTGCCTATGATTAGCTTTATATTGACTCGTCCAATTCTTTCTTAAATGGTCATTTGACAGACAGCTGAAGCACGAGGAGAAACAATGCATGGAAGAACTTCAGTGCAACATTGTAGTTATGAAGCGCTCTCAGCCGAAAGTGCTTCGATTAAATTTAGGGGGATCACCGAAAACAGAATATCAAGTGGCCTGTTCTTTGCCTCTGCCTCCTGAACTTGAGGAAGCATCTGAAAAGCCCATGAAGAACACCAACAATTCTTTGCATTCTATCCGTGGTCCAGCTGTGACTCCAAATAGCAGTCCGGATCTCGGGACACCATTCACTGCAACCGAAGCCGGGACGTCTTCAGTTTCAAGCTCAGATCCTGGAGCTTCACCTTTCTTCATATCCGAAATCAATGCCCTTCTTAAGAAGGATTCGTTAGCTAATGTGAAAGAAAACCGAAATTTGGATGTTACTAGCTCCGACTCAGATAGTGGGAACTCAAGTCCTTCAACTAGCATAGATTTCCAGCCATGGATGTCAGAGATTATCACCTCTGACTGTCCATCTTCAAAGAAAATTGTTGATAAATCTCAGATCTCCACAGCCAAAGCCCTCTTGGAGAAATTCTCCAAATTGGACAAGGAAGCCGGAATAGGCACATTGAATTACAGAACAGATGTTGAATTCAGTGGAAATGTTAGAGATGCTGTTTCGCTATCAAGAAGTGCACCTTCTGGACCTCCTCCATTGTGTTCAATATGCCAACACAAAGCACCTGTGTTTGGAAAGCCTCCAAGGTGGTTCAGCTATGCTGAACTAGAACTTGCTACAGGTGGATTCTCTCAAGCAAACTTTTTGGCTGAAGGTGGGTTTGGATCGGTTCACAGAGGGTGTTACCAGATGGTCAGGTAGTTGCTGTCAAGCAACACAAATTGGCTAGTTCTCAGGGGGATACGGAGTTTTGTTCAGAGGTGGAGGTTCTGAGCTGTGCACAGCATCGGAACGTTGTGATGCTGATCGGGTTCTGTGTCGAGGACAGGAGAAGGTTGTTGGTCTATGAATATATTTGCAATGGGTCTCTAGATGCACACCTATATGGTAATTCATCTGTATTGATCAATGTGTAGATAAATTTCTTATGCTATTGATTTTTATAGAGTTGTCTGAAAGACTTGAGATGTGGATTGATTATAAGAGCCAAATGTTGATGAGTGAAAATGAAAAAAGCAATAAAGTAAAAAATTTCTAAATGTAATTTATTGTATAATCTCTTTATTTATACACAAGGGGTTTGTGCAATTGTGAACTGAGTTTTGATCTGTCAGTATTAACCTCTACCTCCAAAAAGGGTTCAAAATCCCTTCTTTGCATGGTGTGCAAGAGAGGACACCAAATTTTTTTTTAAAAAAATTTGGTGGTGCAATTCAATATCAGCCCTTTCTTAAACTGAGATGATGCTTATAGGCATATGTTGCACCAGAAGCATTAAAATAATAATAATATTATAAAAATAAAAATCATGGAGCACCTGATAAATACATGTTTAAACTGTATTTGGTAGATGGACGTATGGTATTCTTCCTAAGTAACTAGGCTTTTGGCATACGAAGATTAATAATTTAATTTGGTTGTATATTTTTGTTTAATTATGAGGCTTGGGATTTGTCCAGGTCGTAAAAGAGAACCACTAGAATGGTCTGCTCGACAAAAAATTGCAGTGGGGGCTGCTCGAGGGCTGAGATACCTTCATGAGGAATGTAGGGTCGGTTGCATTGTCCACCGTGATATGAGGCCAAACAATATTCTCATCACACATGATTATGAGCCACTGGTAAGATTATGGTGCCCATTTTCACCTGTTGAATCTTGTAGGGAAGCAAATATTTTGAATGAGATCGCCGTGTCAGCATATTTTAGGAGACTCGTATATCTATAATAGGTGTTCTCCCGTAAGTATATACCTGAGTTCGTTAGATTACCTTTATGAACTAACAGATGCTTTCCTTTGCTATACTGATAATAGTTCAAAGTGATGGTGGATGACATACAGTGAAACCTAATTATTGGTGTATGATGGAAATTGCATGTGCCTTTTGGCTTTACTACTGGTAGCCAATGCTTGTCAGGATAGTGGCCTGCATATACTCATAAGTGTTGATATAGAGATTGATAGGTTATCATGAACTTGATGAATTAGCGAATCCCGGCACCATCTGCAGGCTTTCAATGTGACATGATTTCTCTTTACAGCACATTTTAATTCTTTAATTTCAATTAGTGGATCTCCCTGTGTATGCCTTGATAGATGACGAGTTAAATAAATGAATTATTGATGCTTATTCTTGTGGTAACTATTCTTATGTGCATATGCTTAGCATTCTAACATGTTGCCTTTGAATTATATTTTGCATGAAATTATAGAATATCATTCTCCACGAGTTCTATCACTAACAGAAATGTTGATCAATTATCCCTTCAATCACCTCTACTTTTTATATATTCTTGGGGTTAACACTATTTAACAAGACTAAACAAGCGTCATCACATATTTAGGCAGTCATTTGCCAGTCTACATCTTACATGTCATTCGGACTCTGTAGGTGCTTTAAATATCAGAGAGCTTTTCAATTGTCAGATAAATAAAAAATAATGCATTTTCTGATTCCATTTTTTTTTCCATTGAAGGTTGGAGATTTTGGCCTAGCGAGGTGGCAACCTGATGGAGATCTTGGCGTGGAAACACGAGTGATTGGAACCTTTGGGTACATCTGGGCTGAAAATTATAAAACTTCATTAATGCGTGAATAATGCTGGCATGACTAAATCGACACACATACTGTTATCTAGGTACCTGGCTCCAGAGTATGCCCAAAGTGGACAAATCACAGAAAAGGCTGATGTGTATTCCTTTGGAGTCGTTTTGGTGGAGCTTGTCACTGGACGGAAAGCTGTGGACATCAACCGCCCAAAGGGCCAGCAGTGCCTCACCGAGTGGGTAAGGACATAATGTCTCTACTTCTTAGTGGAAGCATAAAAGAGATATTTATAGAATCATTGGATGCCAATCTTTTCGATTGGCCCATTGCTTGTTGAAGTAATCAATCATGGTTGGAAAATGTTACACTTGGTCATTTCTGCGGTCACTTTTGCAGACTTGGACACGTTTTGAAATTTTTTTTTTTAATATATACACTTCTCTAATGAATTACATACTTTCACAACAAAAAGTGAAGTACATACTCGAATAAATTGAATGCACATGGTTTTAGTATATACTGTGATAGCAGAGTATTTACTTTATTAGAGATTTCATATATCACATTAGGTGACGGTGTCTGCAAGAATGATTGCATGAATAGTGGATCAGTGCCCATCATGGTTTGTTCTCAAACTCAGCAGATATTATGAACTTTTAGGCATTCTCGTGTAGTATATATTATTAACATTTTTCCGAACTGGACCATACCCCCCCCCCCCCCCCCCAAAAAAAAACCAAATCAGCAGTAGATTAAAAATTTGGGCGAGTATAGGATCTTAGGTGTTCTTGTTTCTCACATACACTGCTGTTGTCTACTTGTTCAGGCCCGGCCTTTATTAGAAGAATTCGCATTTGAGGAGCTCATAGATCCTCGATTGGGGAACAGCTATTCAGAACAAGAGGTCTACTGCATGTTGCAAGCAGCATCGTTGTGTATTCGACGGGATCCTCATCTCAGACCTCGCATGTCCCAGGTATGAATTAAAACTAGGTTCACATTAGACTTCTCTAATTTGATCTTTTAAAGAAAACAAAAATAGGTTGTGTCAGTGTGTGTTTCTAATTGATCCAAACCGTGAACTACAAATGATAGATCGTGAGTTTTTGGCAGTGGATCACATTCGACACAATTGAATAGCTCATGTCATTCCACCTGCAATGATTTTGGTTGTCACATAATGAATGATCTACTGATAGGCTGGAATGACTGACATATCAGACAAATGTTATTGTCCATCAGGGCAAGAAAACAAATCTAGGGGTTCTGATATGCAGTCCTTCATATGAAAGCATTTAACGTGGTATATAATCCATTGGGTTTGTATAGTTCTACAAAAAACCTATAAATATAAGCATTCAATTCATACGAGTATGTGATTAATTTTTGTAAAAGAATGTACTTTGTTAGCCCATTTACACAATCCTAGTCAAATCACCAACCTGTTGTCCCATATACCTCATTAGAATTTTTTTTCTTTTTTTATAAATTGGTCTATACAATTCGTTTGAATATATATTTCATTTCTTATAAAAGTATATCTCAATGGATAAGATATACTATTTTAAAAAATTCAAAACGTGTGCGGACCTCAGGCAAGGTTGTAGATGGGGTTGTATCTAACATTTTCCAAAAAAGAAAAAAAATCAAAATGTATACGGTGCAAAAGTGACTGCAAAAGAATTGAGCATAACATTTTCCAATTTTTTGTCTATGACAACATTGAAATCTATCCAAATATCTCTGATCAATGTTTTCTTTCCGAAACTTTGGTTAAAGGTGCTTCGCATATTGGAGGGCAACATGACCATGGATTCCAACTATGCGACAACGCCCGACTCCAGAAACAGAAGCAGAAGAATGTGGGCAGAACAGCAACAACCATACATCAATCTCTATATGGGTGATGCATCGGAAGGGATGGGAAACGCTAAAATTTCCTACGAAGCATTACGAAAAGCGTATTGGGAGAGAGAGAAGGCCCGGCGTGCTTCCTCGTACAACTATGATGAAGGTGAAGTTCAATAAAAACCTTTTCAATTAGAGTTCTCTCATGTGTATTCTTATTCTTCCTTTTTTTTCAGTATCTCCATTTTGTTTTGCTTGTATAGCTCTAGGCATTGTATTATCCATAATTCATTGAGAATCATCAAGAGGGGTGAAGAGATGCTCTTTATTTTTTTTGGTCATTGCATGTTATGCTGATGAAAATGGGACTGTTTCTAATGTTTTTTTTGGGCTGTAATATCTTCAACATTATATATATCAGTGAAAAGAACACATATAGTCATTACAGAAGTGTGGGTAGTAATGTTCATTGGTTATTTAGATATACTGCAGTGCACTTGCTTTGTCTTTTGCTGAGGCAAATTTTCAGAACCAGACGTCAGTCAGTCCATTTTCTTGAAATTCTCTTGTAGCTTTGATGTCCACCTAAGGGTTTCTCCAAAGGAAAATGTGAGAAATTCATGAGCTATATATCTCGCAGTTATCCAGGTGTATGGGACTGCAAGGCAGGGTTGTAATGAGAACTGTTTTCATTGCTCCTCCAAAAAAAAATTTTTCCTTTTGTATGGGTGGATAATTTATTATTTTGCGTGAAGAGTGTTATTTTAAAAGTTCATCTAGGATGCAAACGGGCATAAGTTTTTGGTTCACTAAAATTAATTTTTATAAGAGTGTTGTTATAAACAGTCCATGGGGATAGTCAAGCGGATGGTCTATACAGCTATCTTAAGATAACATTGAGATGGATAGGTTGTTCCAGGTGGGTGGGGAGGACCACTTCATGGGATTATTGTATTATCGATGTACAATGGGATAACTTGGTCCCTGTCATTTATTTCATTTGGGGGCAGTTATTCGCACCCCATTTACTCTTCAACCCACCCCCTATTAATATTTTTTTTTGTGTATTTAAATAAATCAATCCCACCCCTTCACAACCCACCTCTTCACATCCCAGCCCTGAAGGGGTGGGTTGTGAAGGGGTGGGATTGAGTTGTTTTAAATACTCAAAAAAATAATATTCAGATGGGGTGGGTTGAGGAGTTAACGGGGTGCTAATAACTGCCCCCATCCCATGACAACTGATGGTTGGATACATGGTTGATGGTACTCCTATAATATGCATTATTTTTATTTTTATTGGTCAAGTTTTGTGCAACTAAGTTCGGATTATGATATATGTTATTTTTTTCATTTAATGATATATGTAAAATAAATACTCTCACATGATTATTAATAAATAAAAAAGGTGTAATTATCTCTCTTCTTTCCTATATTAACGCATTTTATTAAAATCTTACAAGTTTCTAATGATTTTTTCACATTTTACTCGTTTATGCTGAGGAGAGGGGAATTGATAGTTTTTGCAACCTAGTTACTTGATAATAGCAGATCAAATCAATTTATTTCCTCAAATTTTGTCAAACCACAGACACCAATAGTTATATATGGTCAGTGTCATGCGCATTCTATCTTATACTTAGTCCTCGTACGGCATCCAATTAGAGTTGAGTTTCCATAGAAGGCCTTTTTACTCCAGTATGAAAAGCCTTCCTCCCTCCCTTGCATTACCCATTCATCTCTCTCTAGCAACAGAGAAATATGGATTGGAGGCTGTCAATCTTATAGTAGTGGTTAGTGTAACAAGGGAAAGGATGGTGGTGATGGGGAGGAGGGAGGGGGCGCTTGGGTGGAGGGGGCAGGGGAAAGTGGTGGTGGTGTTTGGATGGTGGAGGGGGCTTTGAATGGTGGTGTGGTGTGGTGTGGAGGGGGAGGGAAGGAGTTTTGAATCACTTGAGGGGGCATGATGGTGGTGGGGAGGTGAGAAATTTGAGGAAGATGATGAAAATGTTTTTGAAACCTGGGTTAACATTACAAAATATTCCTAGAATATTTCAATTTTGTTAACAAATTTTAACTCGAGAACTTATTTAGATTCATTTACCTATGAGAGGGGTAAAGGGATCATGAAAACACAAATTGTTATGCGGATATCAAATAGTGTATAAATTCAATGTATATGGATTTTTCCCTATATCAATATATAGATTTTTCCCCATATACAAATCCAATATTATATGGATTTTCCCTATATATATGGATTTTTTTCTATATCAATGTAGATGCCCTATAATGACAAATGTATAAATTCAATGCAATCAGGACCAATAAAAGTGACACTAATAAAAATGATAATATATCACATAAGACAACAACAAATAGTCAAAATAAATAAATAAGGAATCTGCTAGGTTCAAAATTATCAAAAACAGCTAACATGTTGGCAAAAACCCTCATTCCAACTTTTATAGGTGTAACCTGGTTGATCACCTTATAAAACAAATTGCACTAATTAAAGTAACACTAATCCAACAAAAAAAGGAACAGCAATCATGAAAAGATTCAACAACTCAATGTACATCACTGCAAATAAAAAGGTATCCTTTTCGATACAAGAGAGACCTTGTTATTGTTCTTGTTCTAGATCTTCGCATCGACAAAAAAAAAAGGGAAACAACATAGACTGGGCATATAATTTAATAACTTACTTTTAGTTTTTATTTCCCACCCAGAGAGGGGAATTGCCCTATGTCTTCAATTTTGGGAGTGGGAGTAGCTGGTGTGTTGGCACCGCCGAAGCCGCCGCCACCGCCACCATAGCCACCACGGTATGGTCCACGTTCACCTCGGCCCCTGCCACGGCCTCGACCTCCTGAACCATAATGTCTTTCACCCTCAGCTGGTTTCAAGAATTCGGTGATGCTAACCGACTGAAAGAAGAAATGAACCCATTAAGGCACGTAAATTTTTGATGATATCTGTAGATTTTAATCTTGAAATAATCCAAGCAAATAGGTTGTTTAAAAAGTTTCAGATCGGTTGTATCAGTGATCCAACCATGTAGGAGTTGACTTGGATTTTGATATCACTCTGATATGGTCGTACAATGAGTATGTAAAGAAATGTTCCTCAAATTTCAAACGAGAGAGAAATTATGTGATAACAAGTCATCAGTTGATACCTTCTTGACCTTCTCATCCCGATCAGCACTCTCTCTTCGTTTCAGCAGATCTTTGTCAGAACCCTATCGGCATGATTTTTTATATGTATTAACAAAGGGACTCATTAAATTCATAAGGTTCATACAGATGTCATGACTGGAAGATAAACAAAGAAAATTACCACCAAATAAAACATAAAAAAAACGCAAATTACCAGCTTAATGAAAACATCCACATTTTCCTTTTTGATTTGCTGCATTGATTCAAATTCCTTAACATCAACCTTCCTCTCTTCAGACTTCAAAGCAAGCAATGCTTTCCGCTTCTCCTCCCTTATTTTCTCATACTCATCAAGAGTCATCTCCTACATCACAGAGAACAAACCGGATGCAATATGAATATCTATCTGAGCTGAGATAATAAACACACTCAGAGACCAAAATCATAAAAGATCAGAAAAGATCATACAAGAAACCAGAGTGCAGTGGATTAAGACGCAGAATGAAATACCACAAGTGATTGTCAGGCCAATAATAGTGATTTTTTCAATTTTCATGTTCACAGATGTAACCAAGCAAAAGCCATCTCTCCACAGAACACTATTCCAAAAGATGCAATATATCACAAGGTCTGTTTGTTTTCCTGGGATATTTAATTTGTGATTCAACTGTTCAAGGAAAACTCTCTATACGTGTGAAGATTTTTTTACCGTCTCAACAACACATGTAACTAACCCTGAAAAGAATGCTAACAATATAAGAAAGGGAGAGTAACTCCCCCCTTGCACCGATGCACAACTCTAAAAATTTTGAGGAATATTTTTGCAAAGAACGTTTTAATAGGGGTATTTTAACAAAAAGCATAATATAACAGGGGTGTATATTAAAAAAACCAACATTTTATCTATACAACCCTATTTTTCTCAAAAAAAGATAACCCTATTTTTTTTATGCTTGCATGCATCACACATGCGGTCTCCTAGAGAGTGATAAAGGAAAGAGAACATTCTCTGAAAAAAGAAGAGAAGATTATCTGCTAACAACTATTTTGTTAATCAATAACAATGCGACTGAATTTTTGAAAACACCCATCTAAGATACTAGTTCAAATACAAGTTACAACACAATTTAAATAAAGACACAATGATAGGATGACAGTTAATTTGCATGGATTTATGGAAAACAATCTATCAAAGATGTTAGTGTCATACACATCTGTCACAATATTGGACAAATCATACTTGAGCGATAACAAGAAAGTTCCTCCAGCTAATACAGAAACTAGCCTAAGCATCCGCTCTACGAAACAAGCATACACTATTATATAGTTCTAAGTACGACACTACGACGACAAATAGCATAACATGTAAAAGGAAAAGAAGAGCTTTATTGCTTACTCAAATATGGCAATGAGTATAATAGCATTATTAAAATTCTCTTTGGAAAGGATTACATCTACAAAAACAATTAAAGCAATAGTCTTACTCGTGAGGAGATAGAAAACAGAAGTAAAAAGAATGGCATATTTTACATCATATAAATCTTATTAGCTTATGAACATAGGAAATTAATGTAAATGTTTGATGAAAAAGGCCAGGGTAAGACCTCTTTCTAATAAAACCCTGCCTCTGAACCAAATTGATGTAGGACAGAGAATATTTATTATAACCCTTGCAAAGCTGAATGGTTTTCAGACAACTTGAGATGAGGTGCTGAATTAGAATCAATTTTCAGTGTTTCCAAAGATTACGATTGGATCAATGGCGGAAGAAAATTAAAACAACTCATCCCCATTGGGCTCCTACAAGATTGTGTTACAGTGACACAAGAATGCATCTCAACGGTTCGTTGGGATAGAAGACGAGGTTTTGTCATCAATCTGGATTTCTCCAAAGCATTTGACAACGTTGATTGGGATATCCTTCCCCATCTTCATTACTACGGGTTCAAGACTAATTGGATCCGGATTGTGAGAGAGTGAATTTCCACAGCCGAAGTGTCAACTTTTGGTGAACAGAAATCCTTGGGGCTTCTTCCACCTTGAATAAAGGCCTGTGCTAAGGTGATCCATTATCCCATCATTCATTTACAATGACAAACACTTTCAACAGGATGATTGTGGAGAGAGCGAGTTGGATCAAGGGGTTGAGAAGCTCCCCAGGGGCCTTCTCAGTTCACATGTGCATTATGCGCATGATCCAGTGACTCTTTGTGAGGCGGAGACCTTGACGTTCCAAGGGGTGAAGTTTGTTTGCAAATGCTTTGAATTATATTGTCTGGCTTACAAATCAACTTCAACAACTGTGTGATGTTGGGTATCAACCTCAATGGACAAAATGGACTGAAACTCGAGGAGTTGGGAGGGATCTTTCAGTGTCAGATTAAATCTTTCCCAACCATCTTGGTTTTCCTCTCCATTTGGGGAGATTCACAAAACGGGAGTGGTCACCCTTCATTGGGTTATTCTGAAAGTAAATTAGAAGGCTGAAAAAATCCAACCTACCCGTCTTTTTTCAATCCATATTTAAGGTCCCTGAGGGGATCCTTCTCACCTTAGACAAAATCAGGAAGAGAGGTTTTTCTGACACGATGTCTGGATTGAGGATAGCTCCCTAAATGACTGGTACCCTTATCATCTTTAATTTAGAGCGGGATTGAGAGACAAACCGCGCTTGGAGGTTACTGCCAAGAAGTTGAGGCAAATCTTGGGTGCTCGAACGCTTAAGGTGCAGGAATTCACCTGTCTCATGTACCATAATAGACTCCGGATGAAGGTATATAGAGCCAAATGGGCAGCACAGGAGGACTGATCATGCCCATTGTGCAATCGAGAGGAGGAGAAGATGGAGCATATCTTCGTTCAGTGCCCGGTGGCCAGGCATATCTGGCTACTACTCGGGGAGGCAACTGGCTTCGATGACAACCTTTCATCATGTATAACATGGGGAAGAGTCTTGGTGCAAGGAGAGACAGGAGTGTATGGGCCAAGATCACACTTTTTTTTGTGAAGAGTCTCAGTGCCAGTGGTTAGGCATACTGTTTGGGCTATTTGGCTCACATGGAAATATGGAATCATTCCATATTCAGGATATCGGAGGTTTACGTGGAAAATGTGTGACCCAATTCATTAAGCATTGGGTCGTTGCTGTGCTTGTTCACAAGGGGGAGAATTAGTCATTAAGGAATAGGCATTGGGAGGATCGGTTATTTTGGTGGAGTGGGATTGGTAGATACCTCTTCTACCCGTGTTCTCTTCGTTGTGTTGGGGGTCCCTCCCCTGCTTTGTACCATCATTTTTTTTTTGTATGCAGGGGCAGATCCAGGACATTATTTTGGGGTGGATTGAAGGGAATTTTTATAGTAAAATTTTTACTTTAATTTTAAACATATTAATTTTTTAATATCTCTACTTAAATAATCAAAACTAATAAACAGATCTGTGTGAAAAATCACTTTTTTATATCTCCACTTAAATAACAACATCAATCAACATATTTTTATAAACAAAACCAGCAAAACCAAAAAAAAAAAAAAGGTTCAAAATATCAGAATTTGCAGAATAAAATTTTTTACAACCGGAAAGAAAGGCATAAAAGAATTATTTTATATTAGAAAATCAAAATTTCTGAATTAAAAACAGCACCTTTTTATGGGAATCAAAGTAATGCCACGAGAAGGGGGGGAGAAAAAGAGATGGGGATTTCTAAAATCATGGCTTTTAATTTGGGGGGGGGGGGGGGGTTGAAAGATTTAGGGGATAGGTAGTTATTATCAACATGAGGGAGAGATTTGGGGGATAATATGTGTAGTGGATATTCATGTGAGCTGTGTAATCTGGGCTGGGCTATAGCCCCGGTTCAGCCTGTTTGTATGCTTTGGGCATTCTCTTTATTTTAAATGCCTAACTATTCTTTCAAAAAAATTAAAAAATGCAATTCAAAGCCTTCATTGTGTGAAGCATTATTACTATCTGGCGGATCAGCCTTCAAACAATGAGAGGCTGAATTGAGTTCCTGTCCAGTGATGTCAATGTCATAAGTCCATGAGGGTTTGCAACTTCATGCAACATGACAAACTTTTGGACTGATAAATCTGACCCTAGGATTCATGTGATATGTGTTTTTTATTTCACGCAAAGTAACTACAAATTAAATACTCACTTTTAAAAGAAAGCAATGGATTCCAAGCGCATAGACAGACAAATGTGAAAAACTTGGGGGTGGATAGGCAGGGGGAGCAAGATAATCTCCAACAACTTAAAAAATTTAATCTGAAGCAAAAAATATCTTCCTCTAACATTGCTCCTTAAAAGAATCACCAACACAAGAAGACATGTCATTGAATTAGTCATGATGGGCGTAGAATCAAAAGACACTATCATGTGAAATCATCAGCACCAACATGGGGTAACTAAGCAATCTAAGGCATCTTCAATTATCATATAGACCTTTGGCTACCATTGCATAGTGCAGGAAGCACATTGATGTAATCCTTTTCAAACATTATTTACACACATGAATGGAACCATGAATCATTTCTTGCTTGTGAGAAGACCTTTCAAGGTGGGCATCAAGATATTTTCACCATATGCACATAAAAAATAAAAGGTGTGGACACAACAAAATGATGTGAAGTGCAACCAGAAAAGTGAATGCCCATGGCGCACATGGAAATAATACTCACCGCAAAACCCTCCCACTGAAAAACGGAATTAATAGAGTAGTCATCAACTGCCACTGCTACATAATCAAGGGAGGCTTTAAAATAACAAATACACATGCCAAAACAAAAATTACCTATTAGAATGAATGACAGCCCTTAAGGCACATGAAAATCAATAAGTCCAACATCCAGGTTGGGAAATCACATGAAACATTTAGATAAATGAGATAATGAAGTTGATAACAGATGCAGCATCATAAAAAGCCAGATTTTTGTTTAAATTATGATTACCTTCTCTTCTGGTTCCTTCTCTTCAACCTCATTTGCTGGATTTTCCTTGTTCTCCTTATTCGCATCTGCAGGTAGCACATCCTCCTGTTCAGTCTGCTTTTCAGGGCTGGCAATCTTCTCCTCAACATTGAGGGCTTCATTTTCCCTAGTTTATCAAACATTTCACCAATTATTTCACCAATTAAGCAACTTATAAGCTCAAACTAATGTGGGCGATATTAATAGAAATCATTCAGAGACAACCCTGGTATAAAAAGACCACGAAACTCAACTGTGCAAGCGCTTCATCAGTTGCAGAGCCCCAATTACCACGGCCCGAACCTTCGCGCTTCACCTCATACCCACGCCCAGTCCCACTACGGCGCTCATAGGGCCTCCGAGGCGGGCGCTGCTCTTCATCCCCCGCACCAGCATCACCACCATTCCCGGCATATCCACCGCGCCTTGGACCCCTGAATGGCTGACGTGGAGCACCATAGGTTCCACGACTCCTCTCAGAAGGTTTGTTCTGCTCACCTTCTTCCCCCCCACCGCCACCACTGGCGCTATTGTAACCTCCCGCATAACCATTGTCATTACCATTCCCAAAATCTCTGTTCGGGCCAGGCCCACGACCACCACGGCCTCGAGCATATCCTCCACGCCCACCACCACGAGGAGCCGAACCAGCCTCGCTCCTAGCCTCCCTCACTGATAAGAAATGAAAACAATCATTAAATAAAAAAGGTTCTAACTTAATTTTATGAAAGATGAAACATCATGATGTAAGGAAAAAAATTCCATCCCAAATAACACCTATATCATTGTTTTTGCAACCACATTCATCTAATTGTGGAGCAGCATGATCCAACCTTTGAAATTCAGATACAAATAATCATGAAAAATAGAAAGGGTTCAAATGCAATATTTACACTTCATATGCATATATTTAAAACAGAATGACCAGTTAATAAAATAATGATTCCTCAGAAATACCATCCGACGCACAATAAGCTCTAGAAATAAGAACCCAAAGGGGATATAATGGGGCAATGTCAAGGACTCAAGGCTCCAAACACACATTTTTTAAATAATTTATGACACGCAATCAAGAATACTAACTAAGGCGGCTATAAAGATTTTTAAAAACCACATCAACACTTTTAATGAAGTGTGCTCACACGAGCCACATTATTTTCTCCAAAATCAATTCTACTCATAAGAATCCTGCAGACATCTTGAGTTGATAGAAATACTATTCCAACAGACACATGATAAAGTAGGAAAGCGGATTCCTCAGACTAATCATGGGATGCATATTAAGCTTTAACATAAGAAGTCAAAGGGAGCTAAAAAGGCAATGTCAAATCTCCAAAATCCAAATACGCATTGTTTAGTAGTCTGTACGTTATGCAATCAAGTGTCATGGTTTAAATCAATAAATGGTGACTAAAAAACACAGATTTTTAAGTCATGATCATTTTGTCGTAGAACAAGCTTGCAAACCGTATCTTTTAAAACCAAAATCCTTCTTTACATCAAAAAACTGATACCTTCCTTAAACTGCTCTAACAATCCAACAAAACCCTCAACAAAAGACCTAGATCAATTGATCGGCCGGCTCAGATTCATCCAGACTATCATAACAGATGAAGTACAAAAAAAAGGCAAAAGAAGCCTCACCGGCCTGTGCCGGAGGGGCGGGCCTCGACGGCAGCTTCGCCGGATGCGCCGAAACAGGAGCGGCGGCGGGGACCTTCTTCGTGTCGACCTTCTGGATCAGCACGGTGAGGTCCTCGTTGTCGTCGCCCCCGAGCAGATCGAAGGGGTTCATGGTCGCCATGGCAGGAGCTCTCGATGGACGGGCGGTGAGGGGGGAAATGAAACCCTAACCCGGAAAATCAGATCTTCAGATCCATCGCCATGAAAACAGGCTGAAACTCGAACCACAGATTCCCCAAAAATCCGATAAAAATTAGGGTTTTATGAGTGGCGGCTGAAGAAGAAGAGAGAATTCAGAGAAACCCTAGCCGAAACAACGCTCACGAGGGAACCCCGGATAAAACGATGACCTAATCCACTCAGCGTTTGATGCGGACGTTGAAATGACGTTATTGCCCTTCATTTATTCGGGTTTGCTTGGGTTTCTGTGGTTGGGAGAGAGGGTGGTTTCGTCATTTCGGGTTCGTTGGGGAGCCTGCTATGGTTACTCCCTTTTTCAGGTCTCCGCTCTCTTCGTTGCATTTTCGGCCGTCCGATGTGTTACGATCACGAGACTCGATGTCTCATCGGATGCGCACGAATCGCGAGGAGAGTGTCATGGATAAGGCGCGCCTGAAGAATTGCCTTCGCTTTTTTTAACGGTGTGGATTCTTTTGAGGGACACTTGGCCCAATAATGAGGATACGCCAGATTTTTAAAAATCTGATCGGCTTTCTTGAATCTGAAATAAGATGGAATTTGTGCCCATTTAGAAACACAGTTTCAAAATCAACTTTTAGCTTTTATGCTTTATGCACACCTTTTAAAAGTGTAATGATGATGATTTGATGGTGTAATAATGATGGCTGTTTTATAAAACATAGATTTTGAGGTGCAGTTTAGAGATAAAATCTAGTAATGATGATGTATTTAAGTTTACCAGTTTGGTAACAGCTTTTAGCTTTTAGCTTTTAAATGATGATGGAATTTGATTTGATGTGACCCCAAAAGCTAAAAGCTATTTTTTCAAATGTTGTCAAACATGCACTTATCCGTTTGGAAACACAGATTGAAAAGTAGATTTTAGAATAAAGCTGCTTTTTAAGATGATTTTAGACCTTGACTTTTTTGGGATGCTTTTTTTTTTAATTCAGGAATCAATATTTGAAAGGAGTTTAATGTTTGGTAGAAAAAGTTGCTTTTCAATTCAAAAAATCGATTCCGACCAAAAAGTGTTGTTTTTGAGATTTAAAAAACACGGATTTCGAAAGAAAAATTAAAAGAAATCCAACTTTTGATTCTGCCAGAATCCGACCTGTTTGGCTGCACGATTTTGGGATTTTAGCTTTTTAAAAAGCGAAATCCGACCCAATCGTGTTACCAAACGGAGCCTAGAGGGTCCGTTTGGTAGCGCGTTTGGGGGCGATTCCGCTTTTTAAAAAGCGGATTCCGCCCAAACGCGCAACCAAACGAGTCGGATTCCGGCGGAATCAAAAGCTGGATTCCTTTTAATTTCTCTTTCGAAATCTGTGTTTTTAAAATCTCAAAAAGAACACTTTTTGGTCGGAATCGATTTTTTGAATTGAAAAACAACTTTTTCTACCAAACATTAAGGCTCCGTTTGGAAACACAGATTGAAAAGTAGATTTTGGAATAAAGCTGCTTTTTAAGATGATTTTAGACCTTTGACTTTTTTTGATGCTTTTTTTTAATTCAGGAATCAATATTTGGAAGGAATTTAATGTTTGGTAGAAAAAGTTGCTTTTCAATTCAAAAAATCGATTCCGACCAAAAATCGTTCTTTTTGAGATTTTAAAAACACGGATTTCGAGAGAGAAATTAAAAGGAATCCAGCTTTTGATTCCGCAGGAATCCGACCCGTTTGGTTACGCGTTTGGGCGGAATCTGCTTTTTGAAAAAGCGGAATCCGCCCAACGCGGAACCAAACGGACCCTAAATTTCTTCCAAATATTGATTCCTGAATTAAAAAAAAAAACATCCCAAAAAAGTCAAAGGTCTAAAATCATCTTAAAAAACAGCTTTATTCCAAAATCTATTTTTCATTATGTGTTTTCAAACGGACCCTTAGTGAATTGATGTCTGAAAATTAAGAACCTACCATCATAGTCCTCGAAAGTCTCGTCGTCATCAGAGTACATAATTCCTCATCGATCACATCAGCCTGCTCACCCTCTAACACCTCCAAATCCTTTTATTCTTCAGATGCTTCAACATCATTTGCTTCAACATCCTTGGCTCCTCTTCATCAGTAATATCAATATCTAGGTCATCTATAAGTCCATCAAAACTATCATGTGATGCATAAAACTCACTGCCATCAATCCCTTCATTGCATCTTCCTCACTAACCACAAGTGAAGTAGTGCTTGAGTTAGATATTGTTGATGAATTCAGTTTGAACCACAACATACATAGTGAACCTTTTGGTTCTTGAATTTTCTTAGAAGATCTCTAATAACTGTGCATATGTTGTATAATTCACATATTGTAGTACTGCATCTTATTAGTGGTCTGTATTCATCCCTCAAACAACTAACGAGCACTCAGCCCCAATCTGTAGTTTTAGTAAATTGCTTTCCAAACACATTGTTTCCTATATTCAAATTTAACCTTCTTCAAATATTCACATTGCACAAAGGTAAACCGATAATGGTAACATCATCATCCATAGCTTAACAGAGCTACAAAATTTGAACCCCCAAAAGTTTTTGAAACCTGTAGAAATTTCAAAACATGCACTTACACTCCCTGTAGTTAAATTTTATAGAACAAAAATACAATTATATCATTTTAGTTAAATCATTATCGTGTTTTCACATTTTAATTAACTATTGTGTGAGTTAATTCTTACAATAAATGCATCCAGATATATTTAAATAGTTGATTATTTAATTAATAAATAATTAAAACATATCCAAAGTTAATTAACTGGCTCTTTTTTGGATATTTACGAAATTAATTAAATGGTAAAATAGTAATTTTAAAATACTTTTTTCCTATCTTAATGAAAAATTTAATTGTAGAAGGTGTAAGTGTATGTTTTTAAACTTCAAAGGATGATTTTGCAGGTTTCAAAAACTTCAGGGGGTTCAAATGCATTTTACCCAATTAAAAATCATGACAATCATAAGTTAAATTTTGATGAATGCATAATTGAAGTTTTAACAAAGTGAACTACAAAGTTGTGTACATAATAATTAACATTACAACTCAGCATACTCCAGTTAAAAAACCTAGCATTACAATATTGTCACATACCGAGCATTGAAGCAACCTAAGAAGACTACCACTATTACATGTTTAATGTACATAATTATTTTAGCTTAACCAAAACCTCAAGTTCAGATCATTATAATGCCAACCACTTCATAACAGAAGCACTAAATGCCTCTGATATTACATTCAGTTGTCACCTTATTTTTTATGGAATCCCGTTTTGTAATTTAGCTCAACATAAGTGGAATATAGAAATTTCAATAATCAAAAGCATATTCAAATTAGTATTCTCTAATAAAATGCTTCTTAAGACATGAGGCAACACTTTGAAGAAAATAGTTATTGTATAGATCTTTTGGTGAACGTAATGGACAATTTTTAACAAAAAAAAAATTTGTCATGAAGTGCGTCTTGTATGTTGTTGCAAAATCAAAGTGGGTGAATGATAGGGTATGAGTGTATGACAATACAAGCAGATGCTTATAAGAGATAAGGAGTTATGAAAGTGATTTCAATCAAATATTACTTGATATTATATCTATGATACTTAGTCTTAATCAAATAACATTTGATTTTTTATAAGCAAACTGTTATCTCAATCAAACATCACTTGATTTTTTGTCAACAAATTGAATAACTTATGATTTAATAAATCATGGACTTTTTTTTCCCATCTCCCATTACTAGTCTTTTGGGTTAGTTTGCTAATTGGTAAAATTTTGATGATAAAGTGTCATAATTTTAAAGGATAAAAAATTCATCAATTTTATCTTTATCAACATTTGTCAAAATTATGACAAAAACAATGATAAATTTATTTTCACCTTAAAGTGAAACAAAAAATTTTCATTTTTCATTTTAAAATTAGGATAATTGTTCAAATTTTATACTGATTATTTTATATACCAAACATAATAAGTTATCTTCCTCTACTTATCTCCACAATTATACCAAACCAGCCCTTCAAGGAAAGTAATTTACAAAACTACCCTCAACCACTGGCAAGATAAAGCGAGGGCCTTTTCGTAATCTCACAGTTCCTTTCCATTTCTTCCTCTCCTCAAAGCGAGGACGACCTCCAAAAGAGCTTCTCCATCTCCGCTACTTCTTCGGGTGAGTTTCTCTTCTTTTGAATCTTTTTTTTGTTTTCCAATCGAAACCCTAATCTTCATTGGTTTCGTCAATCGACTGGAAACCCTAGATTCCAAGCACGCCTCATCAATCCCTTCCGACGAACCCAAGGAGCCCTAGATCCAGTCTCTTCTCAACTGCTATCGCTAATTGTTTGATCTCCTCTCTTTAATACCCGAGAAACTTATAAAGGTTTGGTTTTTCTCTTCCGATCCGTCAGATCTACTCGTGTTTGATATTGTTTTCTTGGGTTTCGTTTGATATGGCTTCTCTGTTGATCTATTGTGTATATCGTGTCAGATCATCTGTTATTAATGAGCCTGTTTTCATTTCTTACAAGACTAGGGTTTGGATGAATGACGACCAGTTATTGTCGCGTGATGGTTTTCTTTCTAATGTCTTGGAAAATTTAGAAAATTTAGCTGATTGGGACTATTGGAAGAATTCAGTATGTTACATAATCTTATTTCATGGGAGGGCGAGTTGTGATTGAAGTGTTTGTGAACATGGGGCTCTTGAATTGGAAGATATGCAGCGTCTTTGGTTTTATATGAGTAAACATGTACAATGTAATTAGAGATGGGTATAATTTGTAGAAGATTGCAGACAGATTTAGGCATGATGTTCACTTGGCTTCTTCCAGTGACTGATTTGGTTGTCCTGCTTAGATTGTGGTTGATTTTGCTGGATCAACCCATGTGATGCAAGATGTTCAGGGTTTGTGCTTGAGATGGGATTTGAAGGCTCAGTTTTTTAAACTAAATCTTCCTTAAACCAAAAAAGAAAAGAAAGAAACAAAAAACCAACACAACCAGTATCCTTTCCTACAGAACAGTCCAATGAGAACCGTAACGTCAACTAAATAACATAAAACAATTCAAGGCACATGCCTACCAGGTTTTCAAAAAAAAAAGGTCAACTAAATAACATAAAACAATTCGTAGAAGGAATTCTACAACTCCCAAACCAAAATGAAATTTAAGGTTCCCTACAACAACAACAAAAAGACTGCAAATACTCCCCAACCTCTAACTGAGTCCCAGAATAATCTTCACCCCTTCTCATAATGCTAGTAACTGAGTCCCAGAATAATCTTCACCCGTCCTACAAGAATGGAGTGATACTCGCCTAAATGTTCTCCATGTAGACTGTCTTGCCATTGAAGATACACTTGTTGTGCGATAGCCAAATACTCCAACCATACTGCATGCATGCAATGAAGTCCCTTATTTTTTAATTTTTATTTAAGGAGTATGCAGTGCTTCCCTTTTAATAGCATGATATGGGGCTGACATGAGTTTCAAGGTCTATATTGTATATAATGCTTTGTGAAGCTTCTGCTGGCAGAATAACTGCCATTTTCCTTGTATGTATGGCTCATTTCATTGATTGATTTCTGCTATCTTGGCAGTTGTCAAGTTTCCTGTGAAATACAATGGCTATGGTTGATGAGCCACTGTACCCAATTGCTATATTGATAGATGAACTGAAGAATGAAGATATTCAGCTACGATTGAACTCCATTCGGAGGCTTTCAACAATTGCTCGGGCCCTTGGTGAGGAAAGGACTAGAAAAGAGTTGATTCCTTTTTTGAGTGAAAACAATGATGATGATGATGAGGTACTGCTTGCGATGGCTGAAGAGCTTGGGGTGTTTACTCCTTATGTTGGTGGGGTGGATTATGCTCATGTATTGCTTCCTCCCCTGGAAACACTGTGCACCGTGGAAGAAACTTGTGTCAGAGATAAAGCTGTAGAGTCTTTATGTCGAATTGGGGCACAAATGAAGGAAAGTGATTTAGTGGAGTGGTTTATTCCTTTAGTGAAGGTAAGATTAATTGATTTCATCAATCATTCCTTTTAGTGTTGTTATATATTACATGCTTCTTGCACATTCTTCACAACGTATTAGTGATCCTACATGAAATCATCCTCCATATGACAATGTATGCATGTTTTTTTTTAATTAAGATTTTCACTTTTGGAAGGCATGAATTTAACAAAAATGTTCATATAGATTCATGCCATGTTTCATTCATGACCTTATGCTTTCAACACTTTGTTGTCTTAGACTGTTATATGGCTATTGAAATTGTTGTAGATGGCAGTTGTGGCATGAATAAGCTGGAAAAACTGTTTTTATGATTCTAGTTAAGTATGATACTGCTTAAATTATAATCTGAAATGCAGTACTACTAATAAAAAGAAGTGTTTATGTGTGATTCTGAATGTAAGTTCTTTTAGATGTGTGGCATCAGAAGGATGATGCTGCTTGCAGCAATATTCCGTGAGACATTCTAATGGTACTTGTATACTTTGAGGTGCCATGGCAACATATAAATACAAATTAATATTTAACCGCATCACTACATTTATATCTGTGAACGCTCCTTTTCAGATTTGCTTGGGTCCTCTTTTATTTCCTGAAAAATGTATTACCGGAACATGTCATGACAGATGGTCTGAATGTGCATTTTGTAGTACTGTCCCATTAGTTTGCATGTACATGATTTTATGTTATTCTTCTTTTACTAGGTTGTAACAATGAGATCAATTGCTGTCTTATGTATCTCCCTATCCAACTGTACTAGTTTTCATATTGTATATCTTGTTTTGGATATGCCATAACATAACTGATTAAATTTATCTATGTTTGTATTTTGAAAAGTAATTATAGAGGATTAAAGACGATATAACCATTGTACATATGATCATCCAGGATCTTACCTATACGTCATTTTAGTAACCAAGCTAGATATATTACTGCACCCAGATTTATTGTTTCAAATCTGGATGGGCGTCTTTTTCTAAGTCTTTTGATGATTTTTTTTCTATGTTCAGTTGGCATTGTACATCTAATCTAAAGCTAATACAAATGATTGAATAATTGATGATACTATTTCATGCAAAGGTGAAGAATTATGTGTAAAATTAACTATTGACTGATGATGGGATTGTAAAACTCTCATAGTTTAGTTGTGATTACCTCACATAATTAGAATTTTTAATATGTTTAGTTTCTGTTTACTTTTGGCTTGACAAGTTATGGTTTCCTACCCTCAGAGATTAGCAGCTGGTGAATGGTTCACTGCTCGAGTTTCATCTTGTGGATTGTTCCATATTGCTTACACAAGTGCACCGGAGTTGTTGAAAGCAGAGCTTAGATCTATATACAGCCAATTATGTCAAGATGATATGCCTATGGTTAGAAGATCTGCTGCCTCAAACTTGGGAAAGTTTGCTGCTACAGTTGAACCAAACCATCTGAAGACTGATATCATGTCAATTTTTGACGAGCTTACTCAGGATGGTAAGAAAAATGTTTTATATCACTATATGTGAAGCTTTTGGAAGTGGCTCATTCTGTTAATGTACTCATATACCATTTAGTTGTATGGTAGTTTAATGTAAAATGTATTTCTGTTGAGTTGTGTCAATGTTGAGGTTGTCATTTACACAGCCCTGATGTTCGGGCTGGTATGTATTTGTCTAAATGCTTCCTATTGCCTTTAGTCTATACGTCGATAATTCTTACTTAAAATTGGAAATGGCCATTGACAGTCTAAAGAGATTGTGGCAGACGGTATACTTCTTTTTATGCTGTGGTTTGTTTTTCCTGTTTCCAGTCGTGTTGTTGAGGTTCAAGCAGAGTTTTTATTTCGCCTTCATTTGGATTATCTATTGTTCTGACTATTGCATGTTGTCGTTAACTAGTTTTATGCCCCTTTTGGTTAATCATAAAGGGTGTGTTACCAAAAAATCATAAATGATGATTTTATTATCTTTATGCTTGCTGGGCTTGACAAATTTCATGTTGTTGTGTGCTTTACTTCCAATTTTGAACTTTCTAACTTGTTTTTTCATCTAATTTTTCTGTTTGTAATGCTTCAGACCAAGATTCAGTAAGATTGTTGGCTGTTGAGGGTTGTGCGGCTTTAGGAAAGTTGTTGGAACCTCAGGATTGTGTAGCTCATATACTCCCTGTCATTGTCAATTTCTCCCAGGTTCATCTCATCACTGATGCTTATATCTTTAACTATGTTGGTCATGTATTTTCCATTTTTCCTATTCGTTATGTTTACTCTTGATGGCTACTTGCAAGATGTGAAGACACTGTGTTTTTTGAATAACTTTGTGGAAATGTATTTCTACTGGTAATAGGTCTTATGTGTTTATTTCCCATCATCATGTTGCTAATATATTAACTGGTCTGGATCTGGAGTTATATCTATAATTTTTTTACTCATTCAAAAAAATAAAAATAAAATTTTTTTGCATTATTTTCCTGTGGCTGTGTTCTCACATACATGCTGGCCTATCTTTTCTTGTATCTCTAAGTATTTTTAAATCTTTAATACAACATAAAAAATGGGCTGTTTATAAAAAAAAAGTTTAATTAATTGAGATCAATTTTCACCACCAGTTATAAAAAGCTGAGATCAATTTTGTTTTTCATGTTAGATCAAGAAATGAATATCTTGTAGTTTTTGACTCGGACTACCAAATGATATTTAGGTTTAAGAAATGTAGAAATTATTCTACAAATTGCTAGTTGAAGAATTTACATGCAGCAAATGATATCCTTTATGCTGCATTTATTATCTTACTTGCTGTTCTATTGCTATAATTCATGATACGGGGCGTTTAAATATTTTATTGAACATTTGTAAGAAATGGTCAATGTTATAGATTTTGTAATTATTTCGTTTTTTGATCAGGACAAATCGTGGCGTGTTCGTTATATGGTTGCAAACCAATTGTATGAGCTCTGTGAAGCTGTCGGCCCTGAGCCAACCAGGTATTTTATAATCATTTTGTAATGGGGTATTTTATTGATACTATTGTATTTTGTTATTATACTTATCTTTTGCTATCCTTCTATTATATTGCTTTTTTCTCCGACAGTCCAATGCACTTAAATGACTTGAACAAATGATGTCATATTCATGCTTCTTCTTGTTGCTGATATCAGTGTTCTAAAAAGTGGGATTAATCAGTGATTAAGCGGATGCTGAGGTGGAATTGGGCTTGGCCTGTCCAATCCAGGGGATTAAGCAACTGTGGGATTAAGTGTGGATGGGATTAATCGTCTAGGCAGTAGGCAGTGCTTAAGTGGGGTTAATCCCTTTTTTCCTTAATTTCCCTATTTTGTTGTATATTTTTTTTGTTTATTTTGTATTTTTAACATATATAATATTTTTATTATAAAAAAAGTGGCGATTAATCCCCACTTAGCCAATTAATCCCTAGGAGGCTACTTAGTGCCTGGTGCTTTTTTCAACATTACTGATTATTTCATGAAGTCTCACAAAGAAATGGGCATGTGTGCTGCTCATATCCGGGCACATTATGTTTCTAATCTCTAGACTCACGTGCTTAAGAAAGAAAAACTCCGCTGAATTCTTGAAGATCACGAGTTTGGTGAAATGGTCTTGTTCATGTTCCTTGATTTGCTCAGAAAGCATGTCAACACACATGATATTTTGATGCCATGTAAATGGTCTTCAAATCTTTTTTTGGGTCATTGTAAATGTCTAATTTTCTTCCCCCTGCTATTCACACATTTTAGGACGGATTTGGTGCCTGCATATGTAAGGCTTCTACGAGATAATGAGGCTGAAGTACGTATTGCAGCTGCTGGAAAGGTGACAAAATTTTGCCGCATTTTGAACCCACAGATTGCAATTCAGCACATTCTTCCCTGTGTGAAGGTAAATATGCAGCTAAAGTAACAGGTTTTAAATTTTGTTCAATGCATTCATTCAATCTTGAGCATCATCTGATGATCATTCTGGTCTTGTGAGTTTTTTAGAGCTGCTCTGTTTTATTGTTCTTTTTAATCGGCTGATTTCTAAATTATTTAGATGCTTAATTTTGACAGGATTTGTCATCAGATTCATCACAACATGTCCGCTCAGCTTTGGCCTCTGTAATAATGGGAATGGCTCCAGTTTTGGGAAAGGTAAGAACAACTTTAGAAGGGCAGCAGCATGCAGTTATTTTAACTTTTCATGAAACAATTATAGAAATCGAGAGCAGTGCTCTTGAGTGTAGTATAATTTTTTTTATCCATTGTTATATACATTGTTTTCCAATGGTATTACTTTTTTTTTGTCACTCCATTTTAAGTTAGTCTCATGGCAAATGTCTCATCTGAGGTGATGTGATTGAAGTGAGATGAATCGAGAAATTGTCTTGACACAGCAATAAACTTCTGCATTTGCAATAATATACCACATTTTTTTTAATTATGATTTATGTCATTTGTTAATTATCCAAAGAGGGAAACTTTTCCTGAGCCTGTTATATATGTTGTGTTTTATGCATACTATGCAGACTTTGTCACAGTTTATTCAGAATGTCATCATTAGTCTTTAAGTTTATATGCTCTCGTCTTCATGTCTTGATATTTGTTTTCCTACATTCTTTGCTTTCTAAATTTTTATTGTTGATCATTTTTGCTTTATGTAGGACGCAACTATTGAGCAGCTTCTTCCAATATTTCTTTCTTTGTTGAAAGATGAATTTCCTGATGTCCGACTCAATATCATTAGCAAGCTTGATCAAGTCAATCAGGTATGTAGGTGGATCCATCTCGAATTGTCTGGCTTGCTTACATGGATGTGTTAGATTGCACCCCTATGAATTTTTCCGTTTTGTATATCCTGTTATTTGTTTGTTAGCTACACCTGCTCCTAGTCCTTGTGACATACATTGCTAAACTGCTTGTTTGTGAAATTAAGGTTCCTTACCCTTCAACCAGTCTCAGCCAATCACTTCATGGTAAACCCATTTTGCACCTACCAACAGGCCTCAAGGAGGTATCAATTAGAGATAGTTGACGTCATGTTTATGGCTGATTGTGATACCACAACAGGCTTCTTTTTTATGTTTCTGAGCCCATTTTGATGACTCTTTAAGTGTCTTCCTTTTCCATTCCTTGATAAAATAGCAGATCCATATGATGGATAACATCAGTGTTTCATTCTTGAAAAATGTTGATTGAGGGCAGTGGACTACAGTTTGATGGCTATTCTGCAATATGTACTCTGATGAAAACTGATGCAATAATGCATGTTCTTGCTGCAATGTTTAATCAAATATCAACTCTCTGTGCAGGTTATTGGGATTGATCTTCTGTCGCAATCACTATTACCAGCCATTGTTGAGCTTGCAGAGGATAGACATTGGCGCGTTCGCCTTGCAATCATTGAGTACATCCCTTTATTGGCAAGCCAGTTGGGTGTTGGGTTTTTTGATGACAAGCTGGGTGCTTTATGCATGCAGTGGCTGGAGGACAAGGTCTGTTATATTAATTCATGTCAGATGGTGATGAAACTTATTTTTGATCAGTTTGACATTTTTTCTTTTATTTCCTTGCAATTAGAATTATCCAATATTGAGCTTTTTTTTTTGTTAGCTTGTGTTGTGATTTTGCATATCCCACCCAACTTCAGCCACAAGCTGGAACAAACTGTAACTGCAACATCTCACTAGAAACATCACCAGTAAAAGATGATGTTAATTAATTTTTTTTTAACTGGGCGATTTTCTGGATTTTTGATCTTTGTTGATTCTGTAATTTTTTTTTTATCTTGTCTCATACTAGCACTAGAAAGTACTATTTTAAGGAAAAGTCTTGTCTTGCAAATTGTATTTCAGAAAATTTACCATACTGCATGTTTCTTCTTTTTTGCTTCACTGAGTTATTTATTCAGAATGATACCTGCAGGCCCAGAAATCTTACCTCTTCTCCAAGTTACAATTTGTGTTGTTCACTAGATTCTGCACATAATGTTTGGCATGTACTTGAGTTTTCATTTTAGATCTGAAAAATTCATAAACCATTCATCCAATGAGATAAATAACCATAATATAAATAAATGTTCATTATGGGTGATCTCTCTCATTAATTGTAGTACCTTCTAAATTTAGAATCATGTAAATCTTGCAGCATTTTGGTTATATTTAGCAGTTTGGAGATCAATTTAAAACAGCCCATTTGTGGGCATAAATATGGTTTTAAAAGGGCGTGAGATGGATGGCACCCAGTAAACTAAGAATTGTCCTCATCCTTTACATTTGGTCATTGTGATGTTCCTGCTCATACATTATTTTTGAAGTTAACTTGCTAATAAGTTTCTTTTTCAGGTTTTTTCAATTCGTGATGCAGCTGCTAATAACTTGAAGCGCCTTGCAGAAGAATTTGGCCCTGAGTGGGCAATGCAGCACATAGTTCAACAGGTTTGCTTTTGGTTATTTGGTGATTTGCATGTCTCTTCTGTTCTTGCACACAAGAATTGTTCTATGTTGAACTTTTTAAAATCGAACCACAGTTGTAATACATCATGTTAGTGCACCAATTTGTGGAGTTTTAACTTATAAACACCACAACAACCCTTTCACGCTTGGTTGATTTGCATTTAATTTCTAAAAGATTAAATCATTGAACTTTTCCCTATTTAATATCTTCACTCACTAGAGCATTTCTTCTCTTCTTCATGCAACTACATTTCCTTGATCAATGAATGGATTTTTATATTTCTTCTTAATAGGTCCTGGACAAGATCGGCAACCCACACTATTTGTATCGCATGACCATTCTAAATGCGGTCTCCCTACTTGCCCCTGTCATGGGTCCAGAGATCACATGCCATAAGCTCTTGCCTGTAATCATTACCGCCTCCAAGGACAGGTAGTAAAAAAAATTCAATCACAATCCCCATTCAGTTATTGCATTCAATATTTTAAGTAGTGCTAAGTGCTAGTCAGGCGTCAGTTGCTGCCTAGGGATTAATTGGATCGATCATTAATAATAAAAAAGAAAATACATATTTACATTGACATATGTATGTATTATGCCTCTATCTATATATATATGTATATGTAATAGTTAAAAATACAAAATAAATACTATGAATGCATGAAAAAAATCAAATTAATCAGATTAAACTCCGCTTAATTCCCGTCTAGCCGCTTAATCCATGGCCACTTACTCCCCTGGATGAGGCAGGATAGGTCTGATTTCCTTAGCAGTCTAATGAATCCCGCTTTTTAGAACACTGAATGCATTGTTGAATGCCCTACTCATTGGAACTTTCCCTCATTGCAGGGTACCGAACATCAAATTCAATGTAGCGAAGGTGCTGCAGGCACTCATTCCCATAGTTGATCAATCCGTAAGTAAACATTCAAACTTTGTTTACTATATCGTTTTGCATCATTGTTTGTTTTTTTAATCGAATGCTTTGTTGGTGCGTATGGAACAGGTGGTGGAGCAGACGATTCGTCCTTGCCTTGTTGAGTTAAGTGAAGATCCGGATGTCGATGTCAGGCATTTCGCCAACCAAGCTCTCCAGTCAAGTGACCACATGATGTCCAGTTAGGAGACATGCTTTATCTAGATCATCTTCAGTGATTTTTTCTCTCTCCTGTATGTGGCCTCTCTTGGAAAGCTCAACTGCTGTAGCCTAGAATTTCATGTTTTATGTAGTTTGTTTACAGGCTTTCCCATGTGTTATTTTTATTCCCCCATGCTTTCTTTTGACTACGCGCGTTAATCTGGCCAGATGGTTGAAATACTAGTGGACACAAGTCAATTGTATTTTTTTTGAGATTTAACAGATATTAATATAAGTTTGTGTAGCTCTCTTTAGTTTATTTATATTTTCTCATTGGTGTTAGAGAAGATTGAAGCAGTGAATATATATGAATATTTTTACTTGTATTAGCTTCTCAATACATGAATATTTTATTTGAAAACGTGCGAAATTTTAGACTATTGAATATTTCGCAAACATAAACCCAACATATTCATATAGCGGTAAATCTTTTCTTCATACAATAGAATCCAAGTAATATTGCATCATTTCCCAAGCCATGGAATCTGCACCCAAGAACGGCCACCACGGTGAGAATGGCATGATGGCCATGGTTGTTGTCCCCTGAAGAAGCCCAAGCTTGTCGCGCCTATCACCCCTTCCGAGATGGGTTTTGGTTTCTTCTCGACAGTGGCGAAGAATATGGGATAGGAGAGGAGAGAGATTCGGTCGAGAGAGGGTTTTTAAACCTATGTCAATATGGGATATTAGTAGGGGCATATTGGTCTTTTCACTTGGGCGGTGAACTTGTGATTGACGGATTAATAAGTATTAGATAGAAAGATGAAAAAATCAGGGTATTTTGGATGAAAGAGGGTTTGTTTAAGCTTTTATTGGGGTATCTACAAACAAGTTTTGTGGGAAATAAGCACTGAAATACCGCTTTAAGTATTATAAATACTTAATACAAGGTGAACCAAACACTGCGCATGTAAAAATGCTCTTTTTTTATATTAAAATAATAATGAATATTTTCAATGGAACCTGATCTTAAAAATAGCCCGATTTTCAAAAATTGATAAAAATCTGCTCCTACAAAATGTTTTGAACCAGCTTTTAAAAAATTGTGTTATTGATTCTAGGACATGAAAACTAAATTGAAATCAAAAGCTAAAATTTAAGAATGCTTTTTTTAGAGGATAAATTTAAGAATGTTGATATATTCAAACATTTTTATAGTATCATTTGTAGTTATCACATCATAACATAATATATGAAATCACACTGTATATTTATGTTAGTATATATTTAATTACGATAAACTTAAAAATATGTGGGTACTTCATTTTTCTTTCATTATGATCAACTTAAAATTTGTTATGTGTACTTTATTTTCTTTAGAAAAAATAATATACTTAATTAAGCAAGTCTACTTTAAAAAGAAAAAAAACTGTGTGCAAAGAGGATTGAAGGTAACATTTCCCACAATTTAAACACGTTTGAAATTGAGTATACAAAAAATATAGTGCTGATATACTTAGTTCTTTTTATAACCCGTCTGCAGCCTGATACACTATGATAGCAGTACATACTGCGCTATTATACTATCATATTGTATGAGGTTCTATTATAGTGTATGACAATTTTTTTTTTAACTTGAAAAAAATATACTATTGTATTTTAATATATATTTCAATTCATATAACAATATGTACATTAAAGTGTGTGATTTAAAAAAAAAATGATGTAGATTGCTAATGGGGTTGGACGTATCATTGTCTAAAAATATTATAGGCATTGACATGGCCCGTGTCAGACAATTGCAACAAAAAAATTCAAGTAATGTTGATTGCCTAATACATTATCCGTTTTGTAGTCTTATATATAGTCATTGTGCTATCATAGTATATGAGAATTAAAATTGCACTGTCATAACATGTGAGAATTAAAATTTTAATTTATCGTATGCCCTCAACCATTTGATTTGTTTTAAAATATATACTCGCTTCATAAATTATTATTACTATGAAAAGTAAAGTACATACATAGATAAACTAATACATTTAAAAAAAAAAAAATTTAATGTTTTATACACAATACTAACATAGTATACACTCCGGTTGGGAGGAATGCCTCTGAGGGACCAACGGATCATAGATTCCATGTTTTTTCAATATTCAATTCACCACAAAATAAGGAAAATTATACTGCAACCCCATTGCAGCCACAATTATAGATTTAAAAATCATACTCTCTTATTGAAATACATGATAAATGATATGAAATATATATTGAGATACAGTAGTGTATTTTTTTTTTCACGTTGAAAAAATGAAAAATAATTTAGTTCATACACTTTGATAGGACCCCATATATTGTCATAGTGTACAGGGTTGCAAAACGAACTGAGTGTATCAGCGTTCCAAGAACAATTATAAGAGCCCTCTGTGTTGGGTCAGCCATCTGGACCCTTGTTCGGTCTCGGGTCCACTATTTCGGGCCCATAGATCCGACCCATTGACAAACCATCACAGGCGAAGTTGAGTGACCAGATCACATACATGAAGGAAATGCAGTGAATGCTGGCAGTTACTGGTTTGGTTCCTGAAATTGATGCATTGGTTTTAAGTGGGAAGAGCCTTCTATTAGCAGATCTTGTAAAGACATGCATAGTATACCTTTCTGTTCAAAGCTTTTCACAGTTGTACATATATCTGCTCCATCTGTTATAAATAGTAACTCACATGAAATACAACCAAAACACACTATAAATCTTTATTTGTGTTTCCTTTGCAAAGTGCATGACAAACACAATTTGATAAAATTTGGACCTCAGGGTGACATATCCATGCACTCTTCTCTCACTTGCGGAATAGATCTGTGCTCAGATACCTCTCCCCTCCACTGGGAAAGATAGTCACAATCATCTTCCCTTTATTCTCTCTTCTTCTCACAACCTGCGAAAAAACCAAGAGAAATAAGAGGACAAACGACAAAATAACAAGAAATCAATTAATTTTTCCATTTTCGTTCGGTAATTTTTTAAATTTTTTCTCAGTTAAATATTTTCCTATCAACATAAGTAAGACTCGAACTCAAGACCCCTTAGTGACGTAGGGAGTACCTATCTCAACCTGTCATTAGGTAGTTCGATAATAGAATTTCCATTTCAGCTGTGAATTTTCAAGTTGATTTTAGTTTCGGTTTCGAGTTTAAGAACTTAAAGTTACCTTTAGACAGGCGGCCAAGGCGGCTCCAGATGATATGCCAACGAGAAGACCTTCCTCCTTCGCAAGCCTTCTTGCATGACTCATTGCTTCTTCTGTGGTAATGGTGATGACTTCATCAATTACAGACTTATCCAAATTAGTGGGAATCATTGGAGGACCAATCCCTTGAATGTCATGCTTTCCTGGAGACCCACCTGGACAAAATTAAGCAAATAATCAGATTGTTATTTTGCTTCTCGAAGTCTATTTAAAGACTTTATATTTTTAAAATAAATGGAGAAGAATTTAAAATAGGAGATTGGCTTCCTCGACAAAGCCTAGTCTTTGTTTTATCATTTAGGATCCTATCAGGAGTGACCTCCTTGCAGAATACCATACCCACAATACCAAATATATGAGCCAATTGAGCTAAACATGTAAGCAGTGACAGCATTTTTATATACTACATTGTTTCAAAACCATGCATCTGAATTACAAAAGAGAGCAATTCACAAGTCAGCCAATATTGAAAAAAACAAAATCACATTTGTGGGTTATTTCAATGTATTGTTATGGTTACCAGAAGCAATGAGTCATCTGAAATGAGAGGGCTCTCAGCAGGTTCAACACAAATGATTTTTACTGCTGGATTTTTTCTCTTGAGATATTTTCCTGTACCAGATATAGTTCCACCAGTCCCAGAGCAAGCCACAACTATGTCCACTTTTCCTGCCGTGTCTTTCCATATCTCAGGCCCTGTAAACATAACAGACAAGGATTTTCATTTGATATAGATGTGAATTGTTGCATGATGACTAAAATGTGATGAAATGAAAATCTTAGTTTGGGCATTTCATGTGTTAGGGAATAACTATTACTTTATGCCGTCTAATGTATTGTAAATATATATGTGTAAGTTAGAGAGTGGAATGATTGATTACAGTAGTTAATGGCCATGGATACCTGGTATTCATTAACTCAAGATGGTAAAAATTGGCTTTGGAAGTCTCACCAATCCCCTAAACACTCTTGCTGTGCTTGGTTAGCATGTCATAACAAGACTCCTACACTGGAGGTTCTTTTTCGAAGGGGCATTGTGCATGATACGTTTTGTAAATTGTGCAAAAGGGAGACTGAAACAGGGGTCCATCTGTTCCTTAAGTGTCCTTTCTCAGCTTTTATTTGGACTTTTGTTCTTCCCAAATTGGGTGCAAAGAGGGGCAGCCACCCCAATCTCTTTGATTTTCTCAAATGGCTGATGAATAGGTTCCCAGTAGGAGCCCCAAAGATCATTATGCAGGCTGCTTGGACTTCTACCATCTGGTGGATTTGGAGGGAGCGAAATGACAGGCTTCGCAACAATAAGCAAAGGCACAAAACTGACATTTGCAGGCTAATCATAGAGACAGTGCAAATTCTTCTCAGAGGTGCAAAACTCACTGATGATTTAACTCCCAAATTAAGCAAAATAGCTTCAGAATGGGGTATCAATATTGAGCAGAAGCAGTCAACCATTCAACAAATCAAATGGATCCCTCTGGACCCGGGCTGGTTGAAATCTAATTTCGATGGCTCTCTCTCTGCGGACAGGGCTGGTTTTGGAGCTCTATTGCGCGATCACAAAGGCAACTTTTTGGGTGGTATAGCTGTACAGTCCCAAAGAGCGTCCATCAATGTTCTTGAGCTAAAAGGGATCCTCACTGGTGTTAAATTGGCGATTCAACATGGATCTCCCAAATTATGGATTGAAGGAGACTCACAAACCGCATTAACATGGGTCAAAGGGATAGGGTCACCTCCATGGACTGCTTACAGAACTCTAAAGGACATTCATACCAAGCTCCTCTCTTTCCTTGGATGGCGGGCCTCACATATAGGTCGTGAGGCCAACCGACCGGCAGATATGCTTGCTGCTTGGTGTACCCAAGATGGAGAAATTGTGATTCCTGCGGGCTCTACTTGGCCAGAGCTACAGAATGCCCTGTTTTTAGATGCAGCTGGAACAGAGTACCCAAGGAAAAAGAGTTCTTGATAGAGTGATGGCTCATTAAGCTGTCACTATGGATCTTGGGTGAGGCAGAAAATTCTTTGCAAGGGATGTAGTGTAACTAGTTCTGCACTTCTCCCCTGACAATGAATTCCCAACTCCCAATCGACTCACTTTTTGTAATTTGAATTGTGATTATCTGTAAATTTGTACATTTTATAGCAATACAAAGGTTACATTTACCTTCCAAAAAAAAAAAAAAGATGGTAAAAATTAGTTAAATTCAGCTCCCTTTCCATCTTAAGTGACATAGAAACTAAACCATCCCGAATGTTTCATGGTAATTCTCCACCCTTTTGAGAAAGCCTTCAATTTTTCATGAATTTCTATTTCACTGAAAACTAGATACCGAGACCAAAAAAAAATGGAAATTCTGGTTTCATAAACTTCTGTTAATATCTCAAGAAACAAAACCAATCTTCCAAAGATGCATTTTATCATTACTGATTTTTTTTCTGTATACAAATCCATAAGATACAGAAATATATTTATTCTTGTTAAATTTTCTAATGCCAATTATATATTGTTTTTCTACATTGTAATGTTTAACATATTCTTTTCCTGAGTTATTACTGTAGAATGCCTTGCTGACATCAAAATTTCAATGTAGTAATATCACTTCTCAAACTTTTTTCTTAATAATGATGCTGAGATGCTGATCTATTAGTAAACACAAAATCCCATGAATAAGTAAAATTTTCGAGAATATAGACTGGAAAATCAAACTTCATGTAGAATATGGGTTAATTCCAGTCCCTAAATGGAACAACGCGAGCTTTAATTCATAGGATCAAAAACTTAAGTAGAAGAGCGTTGAAAGGATTGCTCATTGCAAATTAAAACTGCTACTATATGTAACATTCAGATTGATTAATGTGAAACTGAACCTACTAACTTCACAGCTCAGTCACGATGAGAATATACTCATAGAATAAGCAACTGGTAACATAGAAGAATGGTGCATGAATTGATGGGTTGGTATTAGGAGAGGTGAATATACATAGAAACCAACATATATAAAGCCATTTATCAGTAGAATTATATGTATTTCATCCGCACAATGCACTGTTTGTAGCAGAGCAACGACATTGTTCAACGGTAAAATAAAGTTTAGTTTAATAGTTTCTACACTTGGCTAGTAAAACTGCATCTTTTTATTTTTAAAAACAGATAGACCTTCACTAGTTAATAAAGTAGTACATAACCCAAGCAAGATGAAAAATTATGAAAAGAAGGGCATATTGGAAGACAAGATGTCAACTCTACACACCTCCAAAAAAATCAAAGGACCACTTAATAACAAGTTTTCCCCACTCAAAACATAGACTAATGAAACTGCATCTATGAAAGTAGTGGGGCAATGCTTCAATATTTGGCCAATGGATCACTGTTTATCAAAAATGACTTCATGTACACCAAACATATATATCGTAAGGAATACTGGAAGCTCTTGAAAAAGGATATGGTACTAGCGTGTATATGTGATCAGTTCATTTTCAGAAAAAACAATGGAAAGTTGGTTTACATGTTGACAAATTACTCCAGGGTGTTGTTAATTTCTTTATATTATACCAGTAAGAAAACTTTTTCTTCTTTTGGAAAAAAAATGGTATTATATTATAAGGCAAACATACACCGGTACAAAATGTGATAGAAGAGGGAAAGAGAAAAAATAAGAACAAAATATGGAGATATATTATCTCAAATAGCAATGTCAGTCAACACACAATCTCCCATTCCCCAAAATTACAAATCTCTCAGCTTCGGTTGGTTTGGAAACAAGTTTGAAATAGGGCTTTTTATTTAAAGGAGCTATTGAAAACAGCTTTCTAGGAGCACACTTTGTTAGATTCCTGAAAAGCTATTTTTTCATAACTAAAAGCAGTTCTTTGCGTTTGTCAAAAGATGGGACCGTTGGGGTTGTTTTGGAATGAGTCTAGATTAAGCATGACTCTTGCAAAATCAGAATTTCCATAAGCAGCCTGAACTCGTTTCTAAACACGCCCTTCATAGTATAGATAGCCTAATCTGAAATTTTGAGATGAGAGTGTAAATATGATTATATATTTACCAGTCATCAAGAAGTGTGCTTCCGGATTTGCAGGATTAGAGGTCTGGTCCAGAAAATGAGCATTTGGGATGCTAGCTTTTATCTCATTGACTCTACCAAACATTCCTTCAATGCCACTCTCAGGATCTGTTAAACATAAGATGAGAACATATCAATGTGACAGCCATATATATCAACAATAACCGCAGAAACAATGTTGTTTACTTTTTGCATAATGATGTTTACATAATTCTTAACACCCATATTCCTCGGTGTCATGTAAGTTTCAAAACATAAAAAATGCATATTTGTATTTAAGAATATCCTTGCAATTAATTAATTTTCAACAAAACGGGATTAGTCAGGGAATATGATCAAACCAGTGGACCTATTGATGCAATAATTACATTGAAATATAAACTGATTTATACATAACACTTTGTTCATTTTTCATAGACTGTAGTAGATATAATACAGAAATAAGATACTCCTAGAGTAGAGAAAAAATCATGTATGATAAACAATTAAGCTACATTGTACTTTTGTTCATTGTCTGTGGCATAAAAACCTTCCTATTCTATTTGAGACATGAAATTGATCAACCATCAGTTTTTATCCACTATTAATCCCAATAACCACCTCTATTTCATACAAAGTCCATACTGATGATCAACTAGGGCTATCAGAAAGAAGTAATGTTGTAAAAGCAAAGATGTTACTACTAATTAGAATAGGTAGATTGGGTATGTAACTAAATACTTTATGAAGAATCAACAAAACACCATGGGAACATTAACATCAACATTTTGTTCAAGTTATGCAAGATATACAGATGTTTACATCTATGTTCAAATTAAGTTAAACAAAGACAAAGTAATAATAAAGGAATCAGTGATATTTACCAATCAATTCTAATTCCGCTCCTAGATATTTTAAAATAATCCGGCGCTCTAGTGAGTAAGTGGAAGGCATCAAAGCAATGAATTTGTAACCCTTCAGTGCAGCAATATATGCTAGCGCAATCCCAAATTGCCGCTTGTAGGCTCAACAAGTGTGGTAACTCCGGGTGTAATTAGTCCTTTCTCCTCTGCATCTTCAATCATCCTAGAAATCAAATATGTGGTTCACTTGAGCAAAAATTAAGCTTCTAAATCCAGTTCAAGATAACTTTAGACAAAACCAGCTTAAATGCTTGTTAATGAATATCACATTCAGAATTGGCTTCTTAAAACATTTATTCATTGATTGAACTAGATCAATACATCATTGACTAGATCAATCATCAACACACACACACATGCACACACAAGTGGGACTTGAAACCTTGACCATTTTGGAGGAGTACAACCAGCCTTGACTCTAGGTGGGCTAGGTGGCAAACTAAGGCCTCTCACCTAGGGTCAGGGCCGGTCCTGGCCGTGGAGAAGGGGAAGTTGTGATTACATATTCTCTAGGTTCAAGATTTTATGGTTGCGTTAATTATATATAAAAAGATCGTGAGATTCTAATGGGAAAGGGTTGTTTAGATCCAGAAAATACAACATTAAAATGTTAAATAAAGAAACAAAGACATTAACTCATACCTAAGGGCACTGCGATCTTTAACAGAGGAAAGTGGCTGGTAATATTCTAACTTCCCCACTAATCGTACATCTAGTTCCTCTTTCTCCACAATCCGCTTCAGTTCTATCAGAGGAGTCCATCCTATTAGCTACAAAAAGTACAGAAGATATTTTATGTCATGTATATGAAATGGCCGCTTGCATAAACCTTCATTTACAAGATCCTTATCTGAGATACCTAAGCAATAAAAGGGTTTTACATCAGCCAAAGGAAACTAGTATTTCCCAGACAGTGCAGTAAATTAAATGTCAAAAGAACATAAGATTATAATTCACCCAAATCTATGACAAACTGACAGCAGTAACCGGCAAAACAAATATCAAAATAGTCATGTAAAAGAGCAGGAGATCAATATATTGCAGAAATTTACCTATAAAGGGAATTAGAACACTGAAAAGCAGAGCCCACAGATCATGTATGAAGAATAAGTTCAAGGTAATCCCATAAATAACCACCAAGTGAACACTTTTCAAAGGGAGAGTAAAGACAATATCCCAATCTAAACAACATATCACAATCACCCAGCATCAAAGAAGCCAAAAAATCCAAGAACCATTAAGAAATTCCATTCACAACCACAGATACTACCAGAACATAACGACCCCAGATCACAAAACAAAGACGCTCATAAAAAAACCAACAAATGCCACCTAATATTCACAATAAACAGAAATACAGTAGTAGTGGCTGATATCACTTGAGTGACTAAAAACAGATACCCAATATGAGAAACATATAATAATCACCCAATTGAAATGGGAAGAAACTACAACCCAATAAAGAGAATCAAAGTTGTTAAATGTATTAGGGTAGTTTAGTCATTTCTGTCTTTCCCTTTTTTGTATTGTAAATATTATAAATATTGGGTACAAACCTAATAACAAATGATTTATTCTCTTCATATAGGAGCCTCCACCTCAAAAACCCTAGATCCACAAAAACTTTATTTCTCTTCCCTCTTGCGATTGAGGAGTCTTCAATCGAAGCGGGGGAGGACTTTTGTTCGCGAGATCTCGACGCTCCGCCATCTGTTCGCTCCATCCGCACGCCTATGTGCGCCCTCCGCGCCACCACGCTTCCTCCGCTCCTTGCGTGCCTCCTCCACGCATCTCCATGTGGCACCAACCGCTCTCTCGCGCCCTCTGTGTAACCTTGCCCTCTGCGCCCTAGCGCGCTTCCACGCACCCTTGCTCGACCCCGCGCCCTTCGCGAGCCCTCGCGAGCCTTCGTGCAAGTCCACGGCGCCACCACACCCTCAGAGTGCCCCAGTGCGCCCCTGTGCGCATCCTCGCCCTCCGCTCACCTAGGCATCGTCGCGCATCCGCGTCGCCCCATGTGCTGCTCGTGTGCCCCTGTGCCACTCCACACGCCTCCTGCGCGCCTCAGGCCTCAGCACTTCCCTGCCGCGTCCCCACGCCCGCACCCAGCCTTTTGCACCTGTCAGTGCCCGCACCTAGCCACGCGCACCCGTTGCCTGCGCGCACTCTCTGCACGTTCCTAATGCGATCACGTGTTTCGCCAGCACATCCCGGATCTCCTAGGATCCTGTCCCCACAGCGTCCCGGATCTCCCGGGATCTGCCCTGCCAGCACTTGCTAGCGCCCCTGGATATCCCGGGATCTGCCTTGCCTGCACGTCCCAGCGCTCCTGGATCTTCCGGGATCTACCCTGCCAGCGTGTGGCAGTGATCCCAGATCTCCCGGGATCTGTCCTTCCAGTGCGTGCCCGTGAGTGCGCCTGCCAGCAAGTGCCAGCTTGTGTCAACGCTCCTGGGACAATGCCCGGGATATCCCGGGATCTTGCCCCGGATCTCCCGGGATCAAGTGTGAGCGTGCCTCAGGATGCCCCTGCATGTCCCGGAGGCACCCTATGCGTGCCCCTGTGCCCCCCTGCTGCCGGATCTCCCTGGACCAGCCGCCTGTGCGCGCACCGGCCGCCGCCCTCCGCTGTCAGCCACCACTGGCCGCCGACCTCCGGCCACCCTCCACCGCCTCCGGCCGCCCTCCGACGCTCCCCGGCCACCCTCCGGTACCTCGGTCGCCCTCTGGTCGCCCCCGTCCACACTCCGACACCTCGTGCCGTCCTCCGACCGACCTCGGCTGCCTTCTGGCGGCCCTCTGCTGCCCTTGGCCACCCTCGGCTACCTCTGACAATCCTCTGGCCACCCTCCGGCGCTCTCCGCCAACCTCCGACGCATCCGTCCGCCCTCCTCCGGCTCCGGCGGCCACCTCGGGATTTCAAAATACTAAATCGGACCTTATTTCCTATCCGAAGGTCCGATCAAGGTGTTCTCGCTCGATTTTTCATTCTCTATGCATCTGTGCATTTATTTTCTTCATCCGAGATATCTACAATCCTCCTCCTCGCAGATTTGCACACCTCCGCGCATCTCCTTGCGGCATCGACCGCCTTCTTGCTCTCTCGTGCAATCTCGCGACTCCCTGCGGAGAACTCTTCACACCCTCCATGTGCCGTTCGCGCACTGTCCTCTCCTAGCGTCTTTGCGAGCCTCCGTGCCCTCTCATCCCGCGTTCTCTGCGAGCCTCCTCATGCCTCACGTCCGCGTCACCGTCTGTGTCGTGTTTCTTCTTCTTATTCTCTATCTTCGATATGCTTTACCATTAGCGTTTGCAATGTTGTAGAAAGGCTTCGTTACGCTTTGTCATCAGTGCAGAAAAGCTTCGATACGCTTCGCCATCAGTCCGATGTACTTGCTTCATAATTAAACAACATGCCATGATTAAACAACATGCCATCCCTGTCACAAGGAAAATGACACATGATTAGACAACATGCCAACGGAAAATGATACACTCAGTCCGATGTGCAAGGCCCATCAACAGTCCCCAACCATTTTGATTTGTTTTGAATTATATACTTGCTTCATAAATTACTACTACCAGTATACAGTCCACTAATGGTGTGTATAGAGGGTTGGGGGGGGGGGGGGGGGGGGGCTGTCTTTGAGTTATAAGCAGGACTACAAAACGGATCGAGTGTATAACACTCACTGCTCTTGTAAAAAAAACCAACGGATCATAGATGCAATGTTTTTTAAACATTCAATTCATCATCGCAAGAACAATAATTGCCTTTGAAGAAGATTGAATAGTCTCCCAAGACAAAAGCTCAGAAAAATAAAAAACTCTCTTTAAAATATCAACAAAAATTTAATATCGCAGTCACCGGCCGGTTTGGCTCCTGAAATTTGATGCATTAGTTTTAGGTGGGAAGAACCTTCTATTAGCAGATATTGTAAAGACATGCATAGTATACCTTTCTGTTCAAAGCTTTTCACACTTTCACATGTATCTGCTCAGTCTGTTGTGAATATAACTCACATGAAATACAATCAAGACATGAAATCTTTATTTGTGTTTCCTTTGCACAAAGTACATGACAACCACAGTTTATCAAATTTGGACCTCAGGCTGACATGTCCATGCACTCTTCTCTCACTTGCGCGAACAGATCTGTGCTCAGATACCTCTCCCCCCCACTGGGAAAGATCGTCACAATCATCTTCCCTTTATTCTCTCTTCTTCTCGCAACCTGCGAAAAACCAAGAGAAATAAGAGGACAAACGACAAAATAACAAGAAATCAATTAATTTTTCCATTTTCGTTCAGTAATTTTTTAAATTTTTTCTTAGTTAAATATTTTTCTATCAACATAAGTAAGACTCGAACTCAAGACACCTCGGTGACGTACAGAGTACCTAATCAACCTGCGATTAGGTGGTTCGATAACAGAAATTCCATTTCAGCTGTGAATAAGTTTATTATAGTTTCGGTTACAAGTTTAAGAACTTCAAGGTACCTTCAGACAGGCAGCCAAGGCAGCTCCAGAAGATATGCCTGTTGAAAAAATTCCTTTTTAAAAACAAGGGCAATGCCAAAAACCTAGTAAAGCCACAGATTCAAACCAATATGAAAACACAGCAAAATATTCTGCAAACAATTAAGAGAGGATTAGAAAAACATATCAGTTTGGTGGAAGCGAGCAGAGACGCTCTATCCTCGGTGAATAAGGCCCCCTCACGCACAGGGTTGACGGCTCCTACCACTGAGAGATACGACCACCAGGGTTATGCCTCCTCGGGGTGTGAGCTACGAGGAGACCACAGTGAACGGCCGCGATCCTTTCAGATGCTCAGATCAGACAGGGAGAAAGAAGAGGGATGTAGACCACTCTTCTGTAATGGAAAGCCCAGAACAGAAGAAGAACAAAAAAGGAACAAAAGAAGAAGACTCGCTGTAGGTGGCTCTGGACTTGTGAGTTTCGCTGATGATGAATGAAGACTCATACGACCCCTTTATATAGGCAGTCCAGCAACGTTCGAAAACGTTTAAAAGGAAAACCGACGAATTAAGCACGCCCATTAAAATTGTCGACCAAATTAATTGCGCGCATTAAAATTGTAGCCGACCACATAATCACGCTTATTAAAATTATAAACGACCGAAATAATTACAATCGCATCCGTTGAGAGATATGTGCGTGGACGGTTTTGAAAATAATCACGTTGTTTGTTTTAGAAACAATTTTTGAATTTGAATTTGAAATTCAAAATTTTGGAGTGACAAAAAGAAACTCACACGCATGTGGGCCAAGCCCGAGCCCGCGAAAGGGGCCCAGTTGGCCCGTGAAGAGGGATTTGCACCGCCCCCCTGCGCGCGCATGTGTGGCCCGCAGCCCAGCCCAACCCGGCCCGCCTCGTGCGCTGGCGCGACGTGCGAGCGCGCACGCCCGGTTAACTAGTTTTTCCACCAGAAATCCAAGCCCACGGGTTAATGGGCTGGGCCTCGTGTGCGCGCACGTAGGGGTGAGGCCCAACAAGTCTCAATAAAGGATTGGTGTGTCCCAATGTATAAGGTGAAAGAAACAAGTGGATATAACCGATGTGGGACTAAATTGTAGGAAAGGGAAATGGATATACCCAATTTTTGGTCAACCAAGGAATGGGCCATATAAATGGACCCAATACTAACAATCCCCCCCTTGACAAAAAATGTAGGATAAAGAAATATGAATATGATCTGAGCATCTTATACCATGTAATAGGTGAAGGTACCTTTTGGGTTTGAACATTCACTTAGTGTAAACTAGATCCAACTGAGAAGCCTGAATAGACCATGTCCTTGAATTCGACCCCTTTAGCCAGAATTCACTAGTCACACACACGGTACAGGATATGGGTCCTGTTCTGCGGGGTAGCACGTTACGGCCATGTGCTCGTATCCTTCCATGAGTGCCTTAGAGACTTAGCCCAAATCTCAAAGAACGCGGCCCCACGTCCACGCACTCATATAGGTGAGTTCTCCAGGGTGTCTGTGCGGGTCACACCCTGTCTGAAAAGGACTTGAACCCATTAAGAGCGTAAGCTCAACCTACTTCCGCTACAGTATAGTACTGTTATCATAGGGATGAGTTAGAGGAGTTTTTCCTCTACAGTACTCACAAGTTAACCAATACAGCTTCGTTAACCCCTTGAAAACCATCTTCATGGGATCTCCAATCACAATGGTAGGGAGCCCGCTGCAGGTAATTATATAATGGGCTGAAGCCCCATCCCCCTCGATGTCTCATGGACTAGTCATTTGACAAGTCCTTTTGTGAAATGATCTGCGAGATTTCTCTCGGATCTCACAAACTCTAGAGTAATTATCCCCTGAGAAATCAGGTGTCGAATCGATTTATATCGCAAGCGCAAGTGTCTAGACATTTTCTCATTATCATTATTTTGTAATGATTTTGCAATTACAACTTTGTTGTCACATCTTATGGAAATTGCTGGAATAGGCCTTCCCATCAATGGAATCTCACTCAACAGATTCCTTAGCCATTCTGCCTCTGAGGCTGCAATATCCAACGCAATAAGCTCTGATTCCATTGTGGAACGTGTCACGCCCCAGGGCGGCCGTCCCCGAGACGTGGCAATAATATAATATCAGCTATCATAAACAAGAGGTCAACAATGACTCCAATAAACAATACACAAGGCTAATGAAGCAATGACAACTGATAATACAACTGAAAAGCGGAAGCATAAACTATCAATAAGTCTGTAAACCGAAAATATTAGTACAGACTCGAATACGCAATCACTGTCCTGTGAGAGCCAAGTCTAGCCAATAAAATACAACAAGTGCCACACGCACGAATTACCAATACACAAGACTCTAGGACTGCTGACAGCCTCGCACTCGCCAATCCGCCGGACAGAACGTTTCCACGCACGCAAGACCACGCCATAGGAAAACTCCAGCTCCACGCCCAACAACGCCCCTGTAAAAGAAACAGTACGCGAGGGGTGAGCTACAAGCTCAGTGAGTGGTCGGAAACCGAACACCACTATAACAATTTAATGTTAAGGCAATTTCCTTTCAAGGAAAGACATGGGTTGAAACCCAATAGATAATAGGGTCACACGGCGGTGCAACCCGTCTCACCCACACCCTCACTCCCGAAGGGAGACTCTTGGGACTCTTGGGGAGAGACCATACCGTTTGTCAAGGAGACGCGGAATTACTGGTCTAAACAACACTATTTGATCATCTACATAGAGATAGTTGTTATCGATATCTCTCAACATCGATACTTAACCAGACCCAACCAATATGGGAACGGGTGAACAAACCAATGGGTCACGTAGCGACGTGACTTAACACATTCATCGCCCCGACCCTGAAGGGAAGCTCCAAAGAGACCCGGGGACAAACGAGGGTTAACCATAACACCACGTGTTACTGGTTAACGAGACACAACGCATCCATCTGCTACGAGGTAGAGATATACTTCGATACCTCAAGCGTCAGAAGTAACAAACCCAGAGTATACTCGATGGGTATTTGGGTCACGTGGCGACGTGACAACAACTCATCCTCACCCTAGCCCCCGGAGGGGTGACTAGGGACTTTTGAAACGAACTCAGTTGCTCTACACCCATCGTCATCAGGTAGCCCTCTCCCGGGGAGCCTCTACCTGGTAGCCTCTCCATGACCGCTATCTCTACCATATGGGCGCACCAATAGGTGTCATAAATACGTCTGGGAGCACCCCACAGGACAACTACGAGCCGGGCAGCTTCAACACGGATCCGACGAAGGGGAGAACGACTTGGAGCCCGAAATATCACTTGGTAGCTCTCTCCCGTGCAGCCTCTACCTGTCGGCCTTCCACGATCAGTACATTCCCTAGATGTGTACCGCGGTACGCATCGGTAGCACCTACAAGTGGTGGCACCCTACAGGACAGCTTCTATGTCGGGTAGCTTCGACTCATGACGATGTCAGGAGGAAGCACCTTGCGTTCGCAATGCGAACCCTATGGGAAAGCCAACTACCCTTGGTACTTACACACATATATCGATGATATCGAATACTCTTGTATTCCCACATGGAGGCGTCACTCGAACGCGAGGACTATCTCTACACTCGTGTAGAAAAGCCAGGGGCATAACCCAATAGGCGGTTCAGACACACGCCTGGCACGGGTAGGCCCAAGTTACTACCGTAGCCATCGGTTTAACAAAACCGAGGCCTCGATGAATTCTTCAGAATTCGATACGAATGCATCACTCGGATGCAAGGGTGATTACATCGCTAGCGCTTTAACTAATAGGGTACGACCCGACCGCGGGTCATACCCTCGCCTATTACGAATAGGCCAAATTAGTTAACATGCACATATATATATATATATATATATATATATATATATATATATATATATATATATATATAAGGAGAATCATAACATGATAATATGTGCCACATGCACAATAATATATATATATAACTATAGGGGTACTCCCTAACATGGATTTACATCATAAACAACAAATCATACAATATGCATACAAGGTATGACCCACTTAAACATGCTTATAAGGCCATAATCATACAATCACACAAAATATATCATAGCATTCGTTGGTTATCACCAACTTGAGAGGAAAGGGTCAAGCGCGATCTCGCGCACTAACAGGTGCATGCTAATTTTCTCAAGCGCACCTGAGTCTAGTAGGAACTACATCTACTTACTCAGTTTGCGTAAAGAGGGAGGGCGAGAGAGAGGGAAAGTCTCATCCTCTCCGGAAAGGCTGGTCATAGTTTTGCCCCAACAGATGGGTGCAACAACTACACCATTCCTCCAGTCTAATCATAAGGGAAAATATTAGCACGCATTCGGTTATTAACCCAAGGTTTAACATGCTGGATATTACTCATATAGGGGGGGGGGGGAGTATTACAATACTACCTAAGGCATGCATATTCTATACATCCATACACTCATTCGAAAATATATGCCCGAAACACAAGGGGCGCATGAAAACACATTTATTCAAACATGAGTACATATATAAGCAAGTATAGGGTAGAATAGGGGTTCTACGCAGTATACGAGCTATACCACCCTAACATGCAAATATCTAGCATATTTAGGGGTTAAGATGCCCCAAGGACGTGCGGTGCACGACTACGTGCATCGAGCGCGTCCCGAAGTGTTGGATCGAACCACTCACCTAACGAGCGCACGGCTCGCGAAACGCAAGAGAGCGACGAGCTGAATCCGAAGCCCGATACCAATCCGCCAAGGATCATCCAATGGTTGCATTTGGCTATAACAAGCTGCTCAACACCACGAAGCACTCCGAACGTGTCTGAGCACCGCAAGCACGCCCTCGAGTACCCCGTGCACGCTGCTCATGCACCCTGCACGCATCAAACAACGTCAAGCACGTCCTCGAGCACCTCGTGCATGCTTCCCACGCACTCCGCACGCATCGGACAAGGCCAAGCACGCCCTTGAGCACCTCGTGCACGCTGCCCGCACACTCCGCACGCATCGAACAACGTCAAGCACACCCTCGAGCACCTCATGCACGCTTCCCGCGCACTCCGCACGCATGCGAGCACCTTATGCACGCTTCCCGCGCACTCCGCACGCATGCAAGCACCTCATGCACGCTTCCCGCGCACTCCGCACGCATGCGAGCACCTTATGCACGCTTCCCGCGCACTCCGCACGCATGCGAGCACCTTATGCATGCTTCCCGCCAACACCCCCGACGCCCCGCACCTCCTTACAAACAACACACCTTCAAATACATTGGAAGAGGAGACTTCATCACCACCTCCACCAACAACCAAGCACTCCTTATATGCATAAGAACCACAAAAAGAAGAGGGAAAACTCACCAAAGGAGAGGGGGGAAAAGGAAAGGAAAGGGGGGCGTAGGGGCTCGCAAGCGCACCCTCGGCCACCCCAACCGCAACCACCGCAACCACCACCTCTTCCTTGCTCTTCTTCTTCAATGTGGCATTACAACAAACACATGGGGGGCTGCTGTCCAAAGGGGAGGGGAAAACAATGAGGGGGAGCTTGAGGAAGATGGATTAAGAAGGGAGGATAACAAAGCACAACAACAACATAAACACACCTTTTCCACTCCTTTTTGATCTTCTTCTCCACCACCATCACCTCCTCCACCCAAAACACATACAAAAGGGGGGCTGGACCAGAAAAGAGAGGAGGAGAGACCCAAAGTCGTGCACATTTGGGGATTAAATAAGCAAAGGTCGAGTAAATGACCAAGTCATCCTCGGACTTAAAACCTCTGCGCAGCCTTCACTTAAACGGCCATAACTTCCTCAATACAGCTCAGAATTGCACGATTCCAGTGGCATTGAAAGATAAGACGATTATCTACAACTTTCATGTTTACACCCAGATCAAATAACCTCTCCAGCTATTCCAAAATCTAGGCTAAACATCTTACAGGGCTGCTGCCTGGATTTCTCAACTTCGGGGTATACTCGGAAAAATACCCATAACTTTTAATATACGAATCCAGTTGATCCAATTCCACTTCTATATGGAAGCTATCACCAAACTTAACATCTCATAATAATATCGGATTTTTATCTCTTCGTCTTGGATTTTAACAAAATCAAATCCAAATATCAATCCGAAAGTGTATAATTCCAAAAACGTTATCGGAATTAAACGAAAATTTTATGGGCAGTATTAAACTGTACGAAGACCCATAATATGCAGTTATATCTTCAATTAGAGTCCTCCAGTCCCAGCAGGTAGCTAAAAACCAAAATTTTAGCGACTCCGATCGAAAATAGGACTCTAAATGACACAGGCCTAACAGAACGAGCGATCACTGTCTGTTTGACAGACCTCCATGCTATTGCTGCACCACCTATCAAAAACACAAAGCCACTGGTTGATTTAATATCAACTGAATCAGAGATCCAGTTGGCGTCAGTATAACCCTCAAGTACAGGGGGAAAACCAGTATAATGCAATGAAAGAGAAATAGATCCTCGCAGGTATCTAAATACACGTGTGAGTGCAGTCCAATGCTCTTTATTAGGGTTGCTTGTGTATCTACTCAGCCTACAAACAGCATATGCAATATTAGGACGAGTGCAATTCATTAGATACATTAAACTTCCAATCATTTGTGCATATAATTCCTGTCCAATAGGTTCTCCCAAATTCTTTTTCAATAATAGAGTAGGCAAGAAAAGTGTCATCTAGAACCATCCCATATTTCCTAATCTCATGGATAATAGTTTTCAGGTCTACGATTTGTTTCATGATAGACAGATTATCAACCATGTTAAACTTTAAAAATTTTCCAACGGCATATTTTTCTAACCCGGCATCTTCAAGACTATATTTTTTCTCGAGTTCTGTCCATAGTTCGAAAGTGCCTTTTGTTGTACAAAAAATATCATACAACTCAGGGGTTAAGGCACTCAAGATTCGACCATGGCACAAGAAATCTTTTTCTTCCCAGACACCGTCTGATTCAACAGTTTTTCCTTTCGGATCTGCTGTTTTATCAGTATCGGTATCCTTGGGACTGTCGGACTTAGTAAGGTCAATAGAAGTGGACTCTTTTTCAGAAAAGGACTTGGTTTCACCTAAAGCAGTTCTTAAAACAGAAATTAACCCTAGGGTGGTGAGCCAGTACCTACACTGTTGCTGCCACCTCTTAAAATTAGTACTATCAAACAAAGCCGGTTTTGCAGACAAATCCTCTACAAGTCCCATTTTTGAAAACAGCGGAATGAGGTTTGAAAAAAATAGGTTTAGGTTAAAAGCAAGCTTATTCACCGAGATTGTTGAAAAAATTCCTTTTTAAAAACAAGGGCAATGCCAAAAACCTAGTAAAGCCACAGATTCAAACCAATATGAAAACACAGCAAAATATTCTGCAAACAATTAAGAGAGGATTAGAAAAACATATCAGTTTGGTGGAAGCGAGCAGAGACGCTCTATCCTCGGTGAATAAGGCCCCCTCACGCACAGGGTTGACGGCTCCTACCACTGAGAGATACGACCACCAGGGTTATGCCTCCTCGGGGTGTGAGCTACGAGGAGACCACAGTGAACGGCCGCGATCCTTTCAGATGCTCAGATCAGACAGGGAGAAAGAAGAGGGATGTAGACCACTCTTCTGTAATGGAAAACCCAGAACAGAAGAAGAACAAAAAAGGAACAAAAGAAGAAGACTCGCTGTAGGTGGCTCTGGACTTGTGAGTTTCGCTGATGATGAATGAAGACTCATACGACCCCTTTATATAGGCAGTCCAGCAACGTTCGAAAACGTTTAAAAGGAAAACCGACGAATTAAGCACGCCCATTAAAATTGTCGACCAAATTAATTGCGCGCATTAAAATTGTAGCCGATCACATAATCACGCTTATTTTTTGAATTTGAATTTGAAATTCAAAATTTTGGAGTGACAAAAAGAAACTCACACGCATGTGGGCCAAGCCCGAGCCCGCGAAAGGGGCCCAGTTGGCCCGTGAAGAGGGATTTGCACCCTCCCCTGCGCGCGCATGTGTGGCCCGCAGCCCAGCCCGACCCGGCCCGCCTCGTGCGCTGGCGCGACGTGCGAGTGCGCACGCCCGGTTAACTAGTTTTTCCATCAGAAATCCAAGCCCACGGGTTAATGGGCTGGGCCTCGTGTGCGCGCACGTAGGGGTGAGGCCCAACAAGTCTCAATAAAGGATTGGTGTGTCCCAATGTACAAGGTGAAAGAAACAAGTGGATATAACCGATGTGGGACTAAATTGTAGGAAAGGGAAATGGATATACCCAATTTTTGGTCAACCAAGGAATGGGCCATATAAATGGACCCAATACTAACAATGCCGACGAGAAGACCTTCCTCCTTCGCAAGCCTTGTTATTTTTTCAAGGTACCTTCAGACAGGCAGCCAAGGCAGCTCCAGAAGATATGCTGACGAGAAGACCTTCCTCCTTCGCAAGCCTTCTTGCGTGACTCATTGCTTCTTCTGCGGTAACGGTGATGACTTCGTCGATTACAGACTTATCCAAATTATTGGGAATTATTGGAGGACCAATCCCTTGAATGTTATGATTTCCTGGAGACCCACCTGTACAACATTAAGCTAAGAATGTTAAGAATATGATGGAGTTGATGAAGTTCAAAGTCGTGCTAACTTGTGGCTCATTCAAAACTCGGATTGAACATTTTAAAATTGAATCCAAAGACTTTGTAGTAAAGAGAGGATACATCTGCCAACCTGTCAAGAGGTTGTTTGATTTACCCCTTAAACTAAAACTCAATCCAAAGACTTTGTAGTGAAGAGAGGATATCCCATGTGAGGTGTTCATGCGCACATGGCGAATGCATTCATGCAAACTATGTACATACGACACAAGCCTTCTAGGTACATTGTCGCCCATAAAATTACAGACCAGCTGCACTCGTGACCTGAGCAAGGTGTGCCAATATTTGCTGAGCCAGTACTGCCTCAGCGCTTTTGATCTTGTTTCACCTTACATATTGATGCAGCATATAAATACGCTCTTCTGCGGATTCGATTAAAGATGCAAAATTTGCAAAAGAACGTATTTATACGCTGCATCAGTTGGTATTAGAGCCAAAGTTCGACCATCACCGTGAGCCGCCGCTGCCATTTAGTGTCGCCGCCGTCGAGAGCCATTGCCTCCGAGCCCCGTCGCCGCCGAACAGTCATTGTCGCTGCTGCCGTCAAGCACAACCACCACTTCTATTGAGAGTCGCCGCACACCGCTGTCGTTGTCGTTACTGAGCCACTGCCACTGCCACTGCCCACCGGTGAACCCATATCCTATTTATTTATCCCTTCCCTATATTTTTTTAAAAAGAATTTTTCATTTTTTTCTAAAACCCATATTCCCTTTATGCTGAGAGAAAAAAAAAATTCAACCTACCTCTGACCCTCCCAACTCCCCATATATTTTGAATAAAAAAAAAAAACTCCACCCCATGCAACCACAGACCCCCACCAGAACCCTTCTCTTCTTAATTTCATATAAAAAAATATATTTCATTTAACCCCTCATACCCAAGTTTTTCTTTCACAACACCCAACCCCACATATATTTCTTTCCATTCCAATCCAATATAGATTTAAAAAAAAAATCCCATGACCACCGGAGATCAAAAGAATGCAAAAGTCGAATTGTTGAATGACTTTAAAGCCATAGAATCAAAATTCAATGGATCACGTCATCAATTGCTCAGACTTCATCACCAAATCGTTCAACCAAACTCGAGGATGAATTTTTCTGAAGAGGGAGAGAATGATGCAGCACGATCATGGATCATTCGATCAATGTTGAGGACTACCAAATAGAGGATTATGGATGATTTGCACTTTTTAGTATTTTAGATTTATCATATTTTTTCTGGATAATTAGAATTTCTTAATATTTAGATATTATTTAAATATGATTAACTGATGCAACGTGGGGTCACGCTCTTTTCTTGACCCGATCAGCCTCCCGACGCTATTGATTCGCGAATCTCAAATCGCAAATTTATTTGACCAAATTCTAACTAAGCAAATTTGAATTTAAATTCAAATCCTAACTAATTTTTTTTTGAATAAACTGTAGGCATATTTATTTCATTTAAAAACCAAATAAACAATGTCTGAATTGGAGATGAGAGGAGAAGAGAGAAAAGTAAAATACAACCCGGATAAGACCGGCAAAAGGAGAGCAAAAACTAGGCCCCTGTAGAAAAGATATCTACCTGGACACGCCTAATCGCTCACTCAACTCGCAAGAAATCCTCGCCTAAGTGAATATGGGTTGCCCCTGCCAACCCCATACCCCATTCTAAGATGCTATGACGCGCCATCTCCCAAATGGCATCAAAATAGAAGGGTGAGTCCGCAAAAATCACCGCATTCCTCGCGCGCTTCATATCTGTTTGGTGGTCCTCAACATTGATCGAATGTTCTATAATCGTGCTACATCACATATCCTAATGGTGTTGGCCTAAATATTATGGTCAAACAATGTTTCTTGTAATTGTTGTTATCATCTTCACTACCAACTTCAACATTCTACTATTTCTATTCAAACCACTGTCTCCTCCACCTCTTCTCTTTCCTTCGTTTTCGATGTTCCATTTCCAACCCATCACTTCTCATCCAAGAGTTTTTTTTTTCATGTTTCCCTTTCCTCCAAAATTCTTTATCAGACAGTTCCTTCCTTTTTTTGTTCAAAACAAACTTGCACAAAACGTTTTCCTTTTCAAATGAGAGAGTTCTCGCAGTTTGATTCATTTTACATGTTGACCCTGCATCAAACTATACTACAAAGTTTCCATCATTAAATGGAGTAAGATTTTTTTTAGAACTTCTTGTATATCTTCAACGAACTTGGATATAAATCACTAGTTTTGCTAGCTAGGGGAAATCATTTTTTCCCTTCATTTCTAGCATGAATTTTTCATCTTTGAAATATCTGAGACCGATGATTTTGGGATTACAATTCATGCCCCAAATCTCCACTACAACAATACCAAGCCTGGCCAACTGACACTTGACAGCCAAATCAAACATCATTTTGGAAACACATTACTTTGAGGTTATGGATTGAATGTGAAAAATCTAAGTATTAAAGCCAGTACACAAAGAGTTGATAGAGATCCACCTAAATGAAGAAGTCCTTAGCTAGAGATTCTCTAGATCTAGATCTATTTTATTTGGTTCATAGTTATTAAATTCTGTTAGGATAGTTATTATTTATTTCTTAGTTATCAGGTTGTTATTTTGCTTCTTTAAGTCTAAAGACCCTTTATGTAATAAAGGGAGAAGAATTTAACCCCAAAATAGGAGATTTGTTCCCTCGAAGAAGCCTAGTCTTTGTTCTATCATTTAGGATCCTATCAGGAGTGACCTCCCTGCAGAATACCATACCCACAACACCAAAGATATGAGCCAGTTGAGCCAAACAGGCAAGCAGTGGAACAACATTTTTTTATATGCTACATTGTTTCAAAACCATGCATCTGAATTACAAAAGAGATATCAATTCAGTCGGCCAATATTGAAAAAAATAAAATCACATTTGTGGTTTATTGCAATGTATTGTTATGGTTACCAGAAGCAATGAATCACCTGAAATGAGAGGGCTCTCAGCAGGTTCAACATAAATGACTTTCACTGCTGGATTTTTTGTCTTGAGATACTTTCCTGTACCAGATATAATTCCACCAGACCCAGAGCCAGACACAAATATGTCCACTTTTCCCACCGTCTTTCCATATCTCAGGCCCTGTACGCATAACAGACAAAAGGTTTTTCATTTGATATAGATGTGAATTGTTGCAGGATGTCTAAAATGTGCAGAAATGAAAATCTTCATTTGGCCATTTCATGCGTTAAGGAATCTATTACTTCATGCCATCCTGAATAACAAGTTTTCCCCACTCAAAATAAGGAATAAACCTGCATCTGTGAATGCAGCTGGGCAATGCTTCAAAATTGGTCAATAGATCACTTTTACCACAAATGACTTCATGTACACCAAACATTTATATCGCGCGGAACTCTGGAAGCTCTTGAAAAAGGAAATGCGTGTATACGTGATCAGTTCATTTTCAGTAAAAACAACGGAAAATTGGTTTACAGATTGACAAATTACTCCAGGGTGTTGTTAATTTCTTAATATTATACCAATAAGAAAACTTTTCCTTTTTGGGAATTCACCATTATATTAACAAGGCAAACATACACTGGTACTAAATGGAGAGAGAGAAAAAAGAAAAGAATAAAATATGGAGGTACATAATCTCTAATAGCAATGTGACTCAACACATGACCTCTAAATTCACAAAATTACAAAATCTCTATGCTTTGATTGCATTTGGAAACGAGTTCGAAAAAGGGCTTTTCATTTTAAGGAGCTCTTGAAAACAACTTTCTAGGCTGCTCACTTTTGTTAGATGCCTAAAAAGTTATTTTTTATAACTAAAAGCAGTTTTTCGCTTTTATAAAAAACTGGGATCATTGGGATTGTTTGAATACGAACTTAGATTAAACATAATTCCTACAAAAGCAGAATTTGCAAAAGCTGTTCAAACTCATTGCAAATGCACCCTTAATAGTATAGATAGCCTAATCTGATATTTTGAGATGAGAATGTAGAAATATGATTAAAAATTTACCAGTCATCAAGAAGTGTGCTGCAGGATTTGCAGGATTAGAGAACTGGTCCAAAAAATAAGCATTTGGGATGCTTGCTTTTATCTCATTGGCTCTATCAAATATTTCCTCAAAGCCATTCTTAGGATCTGTTAAACATAAGATGCGAACATATCAATGTGACAGGCATATATATATCAACAATAACTGCAAAAGAATGTTGTATACTTTTGCATAATGCTATTTACATAATTCTTAATAGTTAATACCCATATTCTTTGGTGCCATGTAAATACCAAAACCTACAAAATGCATATTTGTATATGGGAATATCCTTGCAATTAATTAATTTTCAATAAAACAGGATTAGTCAGGATTGATCAAACCAGTGGACCTATTGATGAACATTGAAATATAAACTCATTGTATATATATCATAACCCTTTGTTCATATTTCATACTATTATTCGAAATGTGACACCGATGTGATCATAATTTTTTTAAGATTGAAAGGTTCCCAAACTAGAAAGTTCTCAAACTCGTTGGAAGCAATAATATTGAATTGCATTACTCGAGTTCAATAACATCATCACCATCATCATCATCATCATCATCATCATCAAAAGTCTGTTGCACTACCTAGGATAATTGAGATATATCAAATTTCAATGTCACAGAAATAAAGATAGACAATGAACTTATGAACATGTAAAGAACTCATTGGAGATGCTCAGTAATATCATCTGTAAGGAAATGACAACGACAGATGGTTCTGATCTAAATCCTTTGGATTATATATGATTCCCTTGCCCAAGATTATACCACTATAAAGGAAATATGAGGGGAAAGCAATGGCAGTATGGCACTGACATGTTCCTGTATCCAAACAGAATATCAAAATGGCTTGTATCTAATAAGAACACATGCACCATGTGAAACACAGCTCCAGAACCTCCACATGTGACATTACTATTTGGATAAAGTTACATTCAGTCTCTTATCCATTCCCAATTCCAGTTCACACATGTTTTGATTTTTTTAAGAATAATATACTTTATCTAATGAGATACATACTTTTATAAAAAAAATAAAGTATATACTTCAATTAATTAAATGGATCCATTTATGAAAAATGTGAAAAATTGCTAATGAGGCACATGCCTCGTTAATGTGTGTGACAATAACGAGACTGGATTTGGGGTTGGAAAAAAGACTGTGGGTAATGGCGCCCTTACTATTTTCATTGCATGAACAATCAGGACTCTAGCAATATGCATTATCACCGGTTCGGAATTTGAGAATAATTCGGCAAGGGAAAAAAGAATCACAAACAAGTGTAATTTAGTAAAGTTTTGTGTTACGAAGAGAGAATGGAATAATGAGAATCCTTGGATTCCACTTAGGGTTAAATCCCTTTATATAGACAAATGAATAGGAGTTACACGTGTAATGCACTACACACATAATGAGATAACACATATAATCTAACAGCCCCCCTCAAACTCACGGTGGATCATACAAAGTGAGTTTGCGAAGGAGAAACTGAAATCGAAGAACTGGATGTGACTTCGTAAAGAAATCAGCAAGCTGCTCGGCAGAGGAGATGTGCGGAAGCGATAATGTCTCTGCAAGAAAGTGCTGACGAACGAAGTGACAATCGATCTCAATGTGTTTGGTCCTCTCGTGAAAAATCGGATTACTGACAATCTAAATAGCGGAGCAGTTATAACAATGAAGAGGAGTAGGACCAGTCATAGTAACTCCTAGGTCCACCAAGAGACGTCTAAGATGAACAATCTCCTTGGTGGTGATGGCCATGACTTGATACTCAGCCTCAGTGCTGGATAGTGAAACAACCTCCTGTTTCTTGCTGCGCCAAGAAATGATGGAATCTCCAAGAAATATGCAGTACCCAGTGGTGGAGCGTCTAGTGGTCGGATCTTCAGCCCAATCAGCATCAGTGTAGGCCCTGAGAACCAGAGGTGAAGAGGATGACAGATAGATCGATCTGGTGATAGTACCGCGTAAATATCTGAGAATACGCATAAGAGCACCATAATGCACTGATCGAGGAGCTGAGACAAACTGACTAACAATACTGACGACATGAGCTATGTCAGGTCTAGTGATGCAAAGATACACAAGTTGACCAACAATCTGTCTGTACCGAGTTGGGTCTGGAAGGAGCTCACCATCTGTAGGACGAAGCTTCACATGAAGCTCAAGAGGAGTATCTGCACTGCGAGTATCTGAGAGGGCAGCTCGCTCGAGAATGTCAGCCGTATACTTCTGTTGAGAGAGCAGAATCCCACGATCACTCTGTGCAATTTCGAGACAAAGGAAGTAGCGAAGAGTGCCGAGATCTTTCATCTGAAACTGTTGACTGAGGTGATTCTTGACCAGAGTAATACCGGCGGAGTCATCGCCAGTGATAATCATGTCGTCAACATATAGAAGAAGGATAACCCGGCCCTCCGATGAGGATCGCACAAACATAGAGTGGTCCTGAAAGCTCTCAACAAAACCAGCTGCCAGAATAACGCTGCGAAAACGCTCAAACCAGGCATGAGGAGCCTGTTTGAGACCAATATAGCCCGCCGAAGACGACAGACATGCTGAGGAGGAGTCCTAAGACCTGGAGGTGGCTGCATGTAAACAACCTCAGATAAATCACCATGAAGAAAGGCATCTTCACGTCCATCTGAAAGAGAGGCCAGCGACGAACAGCAGCAACTGCAAGAAGGGTGCGGACAGTAGTCATCTGAGCAACGGGAGCGAAGGTCTCCTCATAGTCAATGCCATACTCCTGTGTGAAACCTCTAGCAACAAGACGAGCCTTATGTCGTTCAATGGATCCATCAGGTCGATGCTTGATCTTGAAGATCCATTTGCAACTGATAGGTGTAACGCCATCCGGAAGTGGAACAACATCCCAGGTTTGTGTGTGCTCAAAAGCCTGAAACTCCTCATTCATGGTCTGCTGCCATTCAGGGTACTCAACTGCCTCTCGATAGGATTTGGGCTCACAATGGACATGGATAGCGGTGAGATAAGCCTGGAACTGTGGAGAATAGGTACTCACTGAAGCAAAGCCAAATCGGTCAGGTGGTCCAGAGTCAAAACTGAAGCGAGTAGGTGGATGACGCTCACGCTGAGGGTAGCGAGTCGAGGGACGAGGATCCACATCAGAGGGAGGTGCGTCAGTCGTGGAAGGCGGAGTACCAGCGGAGTCATCTGTGGGAGAAGCAAGAGGAGACACAATAGGAGGAGAACCAGGAGGATCAAGGGAGTTGGCTGCAGGAGTGCTGAGATGAGGCTCAGAGAGAGTAGAACTAGGAGTGGATTCAAACACAACAGATGGCCTGAGAAGAGGTAGAGACTCAATAAGGGAGGTATGAACAGGAGAAGGCATAGGAGGAGAGGCCTGAACATGAGAAGGCAAATGAGGAGAGACCTGGACAGGAGAATGCACAGGAGGGGAGGAGGCAGTGGGTGTAGAAGAAAAATAGAGAACATCCTCGACAAATGACACATGATGAGCAAGCCAAAAACGATCTCCAACAGGATCGTAGCAGCGATATCCCTTGTGTTCGAAACTAATCCCCAAGAATACACACTTGACAGACCGAGCAGCCAACTTGGTGCGTTGATGAGGAGGGAGAAGCACGAAACAAGTACATCCAAAAGTGCGAAGTCTACTATAATCAGGTTTGGAGGAGTAAAGGCGCTCATGAGGAGTCATACCAGAGAGGACAGAAGAGGGAGTGATATTGATAAGATGAACAGATAGAAGAGCAGCCTCAGCCCAGAATGTACTGGGGACTGAAGAAGAAAGTAAGAGGGAACGAGCGGTCTCAAGAATATGGCGATGTTTTTTTTCAGCGACACCATTCTGCTCATGAGTACAAGGACAGGATTGCTGAAAAAGAGTGCCATGAGATTGAAGAAGAGAACGCATCGGAAGAAATATATTCTCGAGCACAATCAGACCTGAAGATTTTGATGCGAGTCTGAAACTGGGTGTGAATCATAGTGGTAAAAACCTCATATATTTTTGGGACCTCAGATCGATGATGCAATAAATAAATCCAGGTAAACCGAGAATAGTCATCAATAAAACTGATATAATACGAAAAACCACTATTTGATGTGATATGAGAAGGACCCCAGATATCAGAATGAACAAGTTCAAATGGACTAGAGGACTGATGATTACTAGAATGGAATGGAGTAGCAACAGGTTTGACCAATTTACAACCCTCACAAACAGAAAGAGGAGAAAAGGAAACACGACCTAAATCACCAGATTGAATAAGGGTTTTAAGTCGAGACTCAGAAACATGACCTAACCTTTTATGCCACAAATCAGCATCAGAGGTGACAACTCCAGAGAAAGCTGAGGGATCGGGTACAGGAAGATGAAGATACTCCACATAATATAGTCCGCCAATCCTATGACCAACACCAATCCTCTGCCCTGAATGTGGATCCTGCACAGAACACCCAGAAGAGGTAAAGGTAACAGTGAATCCAGAATCACACAGTCGACTAATAGACACAAGATTCAAGCAAAGGTCAGGAGCATGCAAAACAAATGGCAATGAAAGTCGGTCAGTAGGGTCAGAGGTGGTGGTAATCGATCCACACTGCGTGATGACCAAAGAAGAGCCATTAGAAGTATGAATCGATGGTAGGTGAGAGGGTGCAGGTGAGCATGCAGTGAGGACAGAACTATCAGGTGTCATGTGATGTGAGGCACCTGAATCAAAAATTCAATAAACAGGAGTACCCATAGTAGAAGATAATGCAAAGGGAGTAGAAGAACCAGGAATAGGCTGCTGCAGAATCAGGTGGTCGAGGCACTGACTGATCTGATCAGGCTGACCCAATTGTGGCTGAATGGAGGCAAGCGGAGTAGCAGTCGCAGCGTCAATAGGAGGAAGACGATGTCCATGTCTTCTCGGTCTATGACGCTTCTTAGTAGGTCTTCGTATATGGAGATCCACAACAGGAGCGGCCCCCAAGATTCCCTCATAGATGAAGGACGAAGATGACTGAGGAGACGCCATAGAATAGTTGCATTTTTTTTTTGCTAAAGACGAGATGATGATGTCGAAGATGAAAAATTGATCAAAATGGACTCCTCGAACACCTTAATCGGACTGCCAGAGAGGAAGTTATGACCGGTTTAGTGATTCGAAGTCTCGAGGCCAGAAGGCGGCAAAGGGCGGCCGGGGAAGCCGCAGGGTGATCGGAGATGACCAGAGGTGAAATCCGGATCGGGCCGGATTGGGTGACCGGGCCGGGTTGGGCCGGGCCGGGTTTCCGGGTCGGGTCCCGGAACTGGGTCCGGAGCTGGTACCGGGTCGGGTATCGGATTTTCGGGTCGGGTCCTGGAACTGGGTCCGGAGCTGATACCGGGTTGGGTCTCGGGTTTTCGGAGCTGGTTCCGGGTCGGGTCTCGGGACGAATTCCCGGGGGATCCCGGACAAATTCCCGGGGGATGCTGTCTGGGACAGATTCCAGGGGGGATCCGGGATGCTGTCCGAGACAGATTCCCGGGAGATCCGGGATGTGTCCGGGACAGATTTCTGGGAGACCCGGGAAGCTGTACGGGAGCCAGCCCAGATCCTACAAGCGCGGGCAGGTTGCGGACAGGGCACCGGCAGGGCGCGGGCGGGCTGGGCGGTGCGCGGACGGGGCACGGGCAGGCTTGGCGGCGCGCAGATGGGGCGCGGCAGGGAGCGCGCGAGCAAGGGGCATGCAGGCAGGGGTACGCGGGCAGCAGCAGGGGCGCTTGCGGACAGGGCGCGGGCGGCAGGGGCGCTCGGGCAGGCGCTCGGGGCAGTTTCCCGGGCGCGGCAGGCAGACGCTCGGGCAGGTTCCCGGGCGCGGCAGGGCAGTTCCCGAGCGCGGTAGGGTAGGCGCTTCAGCAGTAGGCGCGCGCGGCAGGGTCGCTCGGGCAGGTTCCCGGGCGCAGCAGGCAGGTGCTCGGGCAGGTTCCCGGGCGCGCGCGGCAGAACCCGGCGCAGCAGGGGTGCGGCAACGGCAGGGCGGCGTGCGGCGGCGGCGGCAGGGTGCGGCTGGGCGGCGCGGCGTGGCAGAAGCGGCACGACGACGACGACGACGACGATGACGACGGTGGCGGCGACTACGACGACGGCAATGAAGGATTCAAAAAAAAAAAAGGGTTTATGAGGTGGTGGCTCTGATACTATGTTACGAAGAGAGAATAGAATAATGGGAATCCTTGGATTCCACTTAGGGTTAAATCCGTTTTATATAGACAAATGAATAGAAGTTACACATATAATGCACTACACACATAATGAGATAACACATATAATCTAACAGTTTGGTTAAAGTTCAGTAAGAGTTTGAGAACATAACTTTACAAAAAAAATTCAGACGTCCAAAATCACTAATATTAAATAATATCCATGATCTCCAATGATGTCATAACATTGAAACACTACAAAAACATGTGAGTTATTCAAGTTCTAATATTTGAGTTCAGGCAAAATCATTAATAGCAGATATTAAAATATAGTGGAACAAAAAATCTAGGTTGTTCTTTTTTTCGTTTTTGGTTTAATTTTTTTGCAAAAATAAATTACATATCATGCATTTAATTTATTTTAATATTATGTGAATTAGTGAATAAGGCGTGTATTGTTTAATGAGATATGATTTAAATGATAATTAACTTTTGACAAGTAATACACATTTAATGCACTAATAATCAATAATTCAGAGTAATAGGTGACAAGGGCAATATGTAACAAAGGATATAGCACATGGATGGAATTTTGTTCATCCATATACTATATTAAGCTACATCGTAGAGAAAATATCATTTATGGTAAACAATTAAGCTACACTGTACTTTTGTTCATCATCTGTGGCATAAAAACCTTCCTATTCTATAGGAGACAAGAAATTGATCAACCATCAGTTTTTGTCCACTATTAATCCCAATAACCACCCCTTTTTTTTATACAAAGTCCCATATAGATGATCAATTAGATCTATTAGAAAGGATTAATGTTGTAAAAGAAAAGATATTACTACTAATTAGAATAGGTAGATTGAGTATGTAACTACACACTTTATGAAGAATCAACAAAAATACCGTGGGAACATTAACATCAACATTGTGTTCAAGTTATGCAAGATATACAGATGTTTAAATCTATGTTCAAATTAAGCTAAACAAAGTCAAAATAATAGTGATATTTACCAAACAATTCTAGTTCCGCTCCTAGATATTTTAAAATAATCCGGCGCTCTAGTGAGTAAGCAGGAGGCATCAAAGCAATGGATTTGTAACCCTTCAGAGGAACGATATATGCTAGTGCAATCCCAAAATTGCCGCCTGTAGGCTCAACAAGTGTGGTAATTCCGGGTGTAATTAGTCCTTTCTCCTCTGCATCTTCAATCATCCTAGAAATCAAATATGTGGTTCACTTGAGCAAAAATTAAGCTTCTAAATCCAGTTCAAGATAAATTTTGACAAAACCAGCTTAAATGCATGTTAATGAATATCACATTTAGAATTCCCTTCTTAGAAAATGGATTCATTGATTAAACTGGATCAATACATCATTGAACTAGATCAATCATCAACACACACACATGCACACACGGTTGGGACTTGAAACCCTAATAGGTGGGCTAAACAGCCAACTAAGGCCCCTCACCCAGGGAGAGCCCCCAAATCCATCCATTCCCCACCCCCCAAATAAATAAATAACTAAATTGTGTAGGTTTGGAAGCTTACCAATATTTTTTGTATAAACCCAATTTAAATGTTCACCTAAGACTTTGTTAACCCACCTTAGGGTCAGGGCCGGTCCTAGCCGTGGAGAAGGGGAAGCTGTAGTTACATATTCTCCAGGTTCAAGATTTTATGATTGTGTGAATTATATATAAAAAGATCATGAGATTCTAATGGGACAGGGTGGTTAGGATCCAGAAAACCCAACATTAAAATATTAAATAAAGAAACAAAGACATTAATCATTGGGCACGTCTACACCCACCAACCATTTACCTATTCACACCAACTAAAATATAAAAAAATATATATTTAAATTTAATTTCAACATCACTATTCTCACCAACCATTCGATGGTCGATCTGTCAACCTTCCTTTACAACCTTCGACAATCTCTCTGTCAATATTCCTTTACGACATTCGACAGAATCTCTGTCAACCTTCCTTTACGACTTTCGACAGAATCTTTGTCAATCTTCTTTTATGACCTTCGACCTTAGCAGTGTCGAATGGTTTAAAAAATGTGAGGATTTTGAGATAGATATAATTTTTTAAAAATGTTTATTTAATGTGAGATTTTGGTTTTAGATTAGAGCATGCAGATTAAATTAATTGGTTTTGATTTTCTTCAATAGCTTTGTATGCAACTGCAATGAGGTTAAAAGAATTAACTATTTCTTTTAGTTCAAGTGTTTTTATTGGAATGTGGTAATTGTAATGTGAGTATTGAATGTAACGCGAATGTGTTAACATTTTAATGTACGTTGAATGTTAAATGTGATCGAATGTGACTAAAGGCTTCATTTGAAAAAATATTCAGTTCGACACTGCTACAGTCGAGCACACCCTCCCAGGTCGACAGACCAACTGTCGAATGTTGTAAATGAAAGTTGATAGAGCTATTATCGATGTTTGTAAATAAATGTTGACAGAGAGACTGTCGAAGGTTGTAAAGGAAGGTTGACAGATTGACCGTCGAATGGTTGGTGAGAATAGTGATGTTCAAATTTAATTTAAATAATTTTTTTATTGTTTTGGTTGGTGATAATAGGGGAACGGTGTGTGGGGATAGACGTGCCCTTAATCATTTGCTCGTACCTAAGGGCGGTGCGATCTTTAACAGAGGAAAGTGGCTGGTAATATTCTAACTTCCCAACTAATCGTACATCTAGTTCCTCTTTCTCCACAATCCGCTTCAATTCTATCAGAGGAGTCCATCCTATTAACTACAGAAAGTACAGAAGATATGTTATGTATATGAAATGACTGCTTGCATAAACCTTCATTTACAAGATCCTTATCTGAGATACCTAAGCAATAAAATGGATTTACATCAGCCAAAAGGAAATCAGTATTTCCCAGACTGCAGAAAAACATATTCACAAGTAAATTAACATAAGATTATAATTCACCCACATCTATGACACGCTGACAGCAGTAACAGGCAAAACAAATGAGCAGGAGATCAATATATTGCAGAAATAGAAACAAAATTTATCTATATAGGGAATTGGTACTCTGAAAAACAGAATCCACAGCTACGAAAATGACCAAAAAATTCTTCTGAAAGTTAAAAATATCAAAATCAGTCATTTTTTTTAAAATTATACTTAAAAAAGTCTTATTTCACAATTTCAGAAAAAAAAACCAATTTACCCTTATGCAATTAGATCCTTAATATATTCCATACCTCTTTAACTTTGTTAAAATATTTCACCCTCTCAATTTTGTTGATGTATTTCACACATTTTCATATAGATCAATTTTTTTTTATTCTAAATTTTTTATGGTTAGGTGGATTTTGTGAAATATGTATCAATATAATTTGAGTTTTTGATGATGAACTCCAATAAAAATTAATGCTTATTTTCAAAATAGATTTGTATTAATGATATTATAAATATATGTGAATAGCTAAAAAAAATTATAAATAAGGATTTAGAATATTAAAATATTATATGTTGCATTGAGGCACAATACAAATTTAGATTACATATTATGATTATACACAATGAAAAATAATAAATAACATCATGTAAGATATATATAAGAAATACACAATATGATATATAATAACAAAACCTCTAAGAAAATTGATTTTGGTCATGTATAGAGAAATTATTGTTTTGTAGAAAAAATAGGTTTTTGGTGTAGAATAACCTAAGAGGGTTAGAGAGATGTTAAAGATTTAATCATATAAGGGTAGATTAGTTTTTTGTATTTCTAAAATGGTGAAATGATATTTTTTTAGGTATAATTTTAAAAAGTGACTGATATTGGTACTTCTAACTTTTAGGAGATCTTTTTGGTCATTTTTCTCTAAATTTAAGGTAATCCCATAATCACAAGCAAGTGAACACTTTTTCAAAGAGTCATGACATATACCCAATATGAACAACATATCACAATCACCCAGCATCAAAGAAGCCAAAAGACTAAGAACCCATTAAGAAATTCAATTGACAACCACAGATACTGCCGGAACATAATGACCCCAGATCATAAAAACAAAGATCAACATAAAAAAAAAACCAACAAATGCTACCTAATCTTCACAAGAAACAGAAATACAGTTAGTAGTGGCTGGTATCACTTGCAGATGAAACCAATGAAATTCAAGTCACAACCACAAATACTACCAAACTATGATGACCCAGATCATAAAATAAAAAAATCCACATAAAAAAGAACCAATAAGTACTACCAAATCTTTACAAGAAACAGAAACACGACTATGGTGGTTGGTATCACCTGAGTAACACTGGAGGCTATGTGTTCCCTACTAAAGTCTTCATCAGCTTCGACTGAAGAAGAAGCCAGTAGTGAAGGGAGTCCTCTTCTCCCTTCATGGCCGCTGCTGCTGCTGCTGCTGCTTGTACCGCCATGGCTGATTGTTTCTTCTTTTCCGAGTTGGACTGTCCATGTCTTATTAAAGGAAGGATGATGTTACGTACGGTCACATTTTCGGTCACATTTCCAATTTATGTTACTAACGGTTAAGACGGTCAATTATTCAAAAAAATTCAAATCTGATCCGAATCTGTATCCAAAAAATCAGAATTATCCGATATTTGAAGATCTGGAGTGCGGATATGAATATCAGTCTATCCAATCTGAAAAATATCTGTATCCGAGATATACTATACATATTTATCTTATATATTATTTATTTTGTTATCATGTATGATTAATCATAATGATAATATATTATAATAGTATTAAATTTTCAATATACGATATCTGAAAAAGATGATAAGCCTTAAAATATCAATTTTATTTTTGATATGTCTCTAAAATATTACTTGATTATCCAAAATAATGTTAGTATTCAAACATGTAAATTATTCGAAAAATATCCGTATCTAATCTGTATCCGAAGGGATCCGAATCCGAAAATTAATATCCGTATCTGAATCCGAAAGTTAAGATATTGATATTAGCATATCCGATCCGTATCCGTCTGATTGACAGGCTTACTAACGGTCACATTTTCAACTTCTTTGAATTTTGTATAAACATTATACTCTAATAAATCGTATAAATGCATTTATAAAAAATATAAAAAAATTCTTTCGAAGTATATACCTTGTTAACATGAGTACATGCTCCGTATAAGATTAAAATTGGGGCTGAAAACGGATCTGAGTGTAATAGCACTCAGGAAGGAAAACTATCTTTTTTTATTTGTTTATTTATTTGTTAGGAAAAAAATGATACAACTCCCTAGAAAGTTAACTAAATCGGTTTTTGTCTTTGTAAAATTAAAAAATTATCACAGGTCTCCAGAAAGTATGTATAGTTAATGAATTTAGTCCCTGAGTTAAATTGCTCCAATATATACATTTAAATAAGTCCTTATAACTTATGAAAATTGAAAAATGTCCAACTAAAATCAGTAAATCCCATTGTTCTAAAAAGCGCTGGACGCTAGTCGGACGGTTGGGCATGGACTAGAGATTAATCGGGTAGGCGAGGATTAAGCAAGGATTAATCAGTCGTTTTTTAATAATAATAAATAATGCATATTCATATATTTAATTAATATATATAGGTAAATATTAAAAAAATAAATTAAAACAGTAAAATAAGAAAGATATAAGAAAAAAATCCACAGCAATGCAATTAGACAAACAAGTTTGTAATGAGTCCCTTGTCAACAAAATATTTAATTACAAACCCCACTGTGTGGGTGTTTTTAAATACCACACATGTTAAACACACCATAAAAAAAAAAAAAAAACCTTTTACTTTATTAATCATCCGATGGCAATCAAACAGTAGTCCCACCATCTTCCCCAATCACCAAAACATAACCCTCACCAGATTCTTCCAAACGAATCAAAATAATAATAAAAAGCCCTCAGAAGAGGTTGGCCGAGTCGATGATGAGGGGAATGCAACGATGGTCTAGACCTTCATACAATTCTTGAACCCTTTCTTCTTCGTCCTTCTTCGACGGTGACTTTGCTTGGAAAGGATGGGTTTTCGAAGGAAAATATGAAGAAAGAGAGTTAGGGATTATTTGGGGTTTATGTTTTTATTAACAGGTGATTGTTTTGGTCGCATAAACCCGCCTAGGCGGCAGATTAGCCCAAGCCGCTTAGGTAGGCCGCTCTTGATTAAGTCGGGGATTAGTCGCCACTTTTTCCCGATTTTTAGAACATTGGTAAATCCTCTTAAAGTCAATCATAAATATAGTTATTGTATTATATTAATTTATTAAGTGAATTTTAAAAGATTATTACAGTAATTTATCATTATCATGTATGATTATAGTCAAATACAAATATGGTTATTTTTTGTTATGGTAGGGAGCTATATTGATTTTTAAAAATTAAGGGGTGAGAGAATTCTGGTAAATTTTGACTGTGTAGTAACGGTTAACCATATACCTGATTAGTTGAGATGATGGTAGGGAATGAAATGATATTTGTTTTAATAATATACGGACCTGTGACGATTTTCTAATTTTACAGGGACTGTAACGATATTTTTTTTAATAACATAGGGACTTGTGATAATTTTTAATTTTATCAGGATTAAAAGTCAATTTAGCTAACTTTCGAGGGAGATATCGATTTTTCCTTTTTTTAATTCATACTCAAACCAAAAAAAAAACTAGGAAAAAATCGATATAACTCCTTGGAAAGTTAGCTAAATCGGTTTTAGTCCCTATAAAATTAGAAAATCGTCACATGTCCCTATGTTATTAAAAAAATATCATTTCAGTACCTATTATCACCCCAACTAACCAGGTACATGGTTAACCCTAACTACACATTAAAAGTTACCAGAATGTCATCATCCCTTATTTTTAAAAAATCGATATAGCTACATAGAAACTTATGAAAATTAGAAAAATTCCCTATAAAATTGATAAATCTCCTTAAGTTCCTATCTTATTAGACAATATTTATTTTAGTCTGTGCTGTAACCAAAACTAACCAGAATTGTGGTTGACTCTAACCATTCATGATAAATAACTGTAATACTCTTTTAAAATTTGCTTGATTAATTACTTTAATACATTAACCAGATTTGTGATTGATTTTAATGTGATTTACTGATTTTACAAGGATCTTTTTCGATTTTCATAACTTTCCAGGGAGTTATATTGATTTTTCCTTTTGTTTTACTATGTTTAAAAGTCAATAAGCAACCAATAAGGGAATAACACCTATTGGGGCTTACCAATGATATCTAATTTTTTGGGCACAGGTAGCAAAACTGTTATTAATATACTAACAAGATTTGTGATTGATTTTAATGTGATTTACTGATTTTACAATTATCTTTTTCGATTTTCATAACTTTTCAGGGAGTTATATTGATTTTTCTCTTTGTTTTACCATTGGTGAGTATACGATAGCAGAAAAATTTTCATGAAAAGACAACAACATTTTTGTCATTAAAATGATTAAATCAAAGTTTTCATACTTTGTATAGACTTATTTGTATGTATTTATTTGAATAATTTAACTCATGGACTAAATCCGTTAACCATACATACTTTCTGCAAACTTGTGGTGATTTTCTAATTTTACAAGAACTAAAACCGATTTAACTAACTTTCTGAGAAGTTATATTGATTTTTTCTATTAAAAAATTAATAAACTGATCTATTTTTGAATTTGATTTCATTTTAAAAAAATGAAATAACTGAATCAAACTGAACTAAATTTAACTAATGATTATTCATTTAGATCATTATTTTTATATTAAAACTATGTTGTTGTTATATCATTAATATTCATATAAAATAAATCCACTAATTACACCATCAATCCTAACCTACTTTTCAAATTCTTATGTAAAGTTGTAAACCACCAATCCAAAAAGAAAATAACCAACCCAAGTTGGTAGGAAGTAAAAAATAATAATTGAATATATTAAGGTATATGTTTATATTTAACAATTCAATTCAGCTCACTTCGATTTAGTTCGAGTTACTCAGACAGTATCGATTTAGTTTGGTTTAGTTCGGGGTAATCAAATAATATTAGTTCAATTTGGTTTTTGGGTTTTTAGATTGATTTTTGAGTAATATATGATTTTAATTTGGTTCAATTTGGGTTTGCAATAAACCGAACCAAATCGATCGACTAAATTGCACCCCTACATACAGACTCTTTTCCAGCCCCAATTCTAGTCTACACGTGTTTTGAATTTACATGCTTTTATAAAAAAGTGAAGCATATACTTCAATGAATTGAATGAATGCATTTATTAAAATGTGAAAAATTTCTATCGAAACATTTACGTCGTTAATGTGAGTATATACTTCGGTGATTTTCTATCGACGCATATGAGACTGGAATTGAGGCTGAAAAAGCTGTGTATCAGCATTCTTATTTTTGTAAAAACAAGAAAAAAATGTAAACATGTTTTTAAATGGTTCTTGAAATATATAAAGTTTGTTTAAATTTTTAGTATAAAACATATGTTTTTTAAAAAACAAAGAAAGTGAGTTTTTTTGAAAATTGAATTTTATTAAACTACTTAATAAAATTATACTTTTCAAACACATTTTGAAACAGATTTTTGATTTAGTGAATCGAGTTAAGTCTAATAGGTGTCGAACAATTTGATTGTCCAACACATTCGTGACCATCCGATCTTCTCAATTTACAGTGATTAAAATACTTCGTAAGATTTTAAAACTAAACTTAAAATGTAATTAAATTTTAAAACCTTCCCTTTTAGGATTAAATTAATTTGTGCATCTCAAAATTATAAGATTGGACCGTCACCAACAAGTTGGATAATCAAATTGTCCAACGCCTATTGGACCTAACGCGATCCATTTAATTCCAAGGGAATCATATTTGCAGCTCATTTAATTGGGTTTGAAGAATTTAGCTTCTTACAAACTAGATTTTAGTTTGGGATGACATCTTGGTTGTGCATTTTAGTTTGAGCTTTCATTTTCAATTAGGTTAAGATATGAATTTGGGGACACATCTTCTTACAAATTTATAAGTTGTCAAACCCACATTCAAATGGGGCTTCAGAGGATGTTTCGAAACATGGTTGGGTGATTATGCTTTTATAGAAAGTTAAAAACTATAAATGTATTTATAAACACCCAAAATTTTGAATAATTAATTAGAAAGCGTAACCTAATTTTTTAGGTATATATATCACTTTAAAGCAACTTTTCAAAAGGTAGAAAAAGTACGTTTTATGGAATCAATTTTTTGAAACAAAAGAAGTATGATTTCTAGGTAGATGGAGGAAATTTGTTTGGGTTGTCTTATGATTGAACACGAGAATATAGAATTCTTTTGAGCCCAGCAGGAAAACAAAAATGAATGTCAAACTAGCCCGTAGGCTCTGTTAAGGTGCAAGTTCTAACGTACTTCATTAATTTTCAATGATGTTCCATAATCCCACCTGCACATGTAGAGAGCATTAAAAAGTCTTGAATCCCTTCATACAACACATGACCAAAATAGTTATTTAGATGGATAAAATCATCATTTATAAATAATTTTTTATATTTTTAATACCGGGTTTTTGTATACTGTGTTTTCAGTCAGGGTTAACTAAATAAAACATTCGCAGAATATTTCTCATATGTCAATGAAAATTTAATTAAGAGGGTATTTGAATTTACGTAGGTGTTTTCACGGGGTTATATAAACTTCAAGAAAAGTTAGAGGGGTTGTATGGATTTTGGGCAGTTTACATGGGGTTATTTGAATTTTTCTCTAAAATAATAGTATATTTTATTTTCTATAAAAAAAATAAAATATATATACTAAAGTAACAATGAGTTTATGTAGATAACGAGATATATGAGACTATAAAATAGGTTGAGTATAACAATGTTTTTTCAATTTATTAAAAAATAAGTACCGAATATTTTAAATGCAATCTGACCTTGAAACTAGCCCGATTTTCAAAAGTGGATGCTCGTCCAAAACAAATTTTCAACCAGCATTTATTAAAATTGCTTTATTGATTTCAAGGCATAAAAACCAAATTAAAACAAAGAGCTAAAAATTAAGAAACTTTAATATACTCAAACCTTTTATAGGCTCATTCATCATATCATAACACTAATGTGAGATCACGTTGTATATAGTTTATTATGTTAGTATATACTCTAGATAAACTTAAAAACATATTCATTCAATTCCTATAAATGCATACTTCATTTTTCTTTCATTATCATAACCTTAAAATTCATATACGTGCGTACTCTATTATAAAATAATATATTTAATTAAATAAGTCTACTTAAAAAAAACCAAAACTGTGTGCGATGAGGATTGACCATGACATTTTCCACAATTTAAAGACGTTTGAAAATTGATTATATGAAAAATAGAAGGCACTGTTACACTCAGTTTTTTTGCAGTCTAAAATACAATTATATATATATATATATATGAGGAGTGATTAGGTGCGGGTCGTGCGGTCGTGCGGCGTCGACCACGGACCGTCGATCACGGGTCCATCGCATCAGACGGTCGGGGGCGATTATCTCGACCGTTGGATGCGATGAACCCGCGATCGAACGACTCACGTCGGATCCGCACGACCGCACGACCCGCACGCTATCACTCGCGTATATATATATACATCGTTAGAAATCCAATGAAACATATACATAGTTAGATGATGTATATATTTCGTTAAATTTTTTTTTATACTTACTAAAAATGAGATTATTCAACTGGAAATGTAATGAGATACATCTTTTTATCAAAACATATAACTCATTTGATGATGTTTATTATTTTTTTAATAAAAAAAGAAAACATGGGTAGTCTGAGTTTTGGACGGTAAAAATAACTTAGTCTAACATTTTCCACAACATAATGGACAGTCCGGGCCGGACTTTGAAAAGATAATAAGCCCTGAGTTGGCCCATGTCAGTCTGTTTTGTAGTCCCGTATGTAGTCCACAAGGCTATACACTACGATAGTATAATAATTACCCAACCGTCTATACACTACGATCGTATAATATACATTACGCTATCGCAGTATATAAAACAAATACACTAAAATAACCTCAGTTTGTATTTTATTTTTTTATAATAATGTACACTTCAATGGATGAGTACAATTTTTTTAAAAATAAAATCAGTGAGTACAATTTTTTTTAAAATAAAATCAGTGAATGCTACGGATTGCACATGCCATCCCTGTCATAAGGAAAATGATACACTTAACTCCCAACTCGTTTGATTTGTTTTGAAGTGTATACTTGCCTCATAAATTACTACTATCATGAAAAATACATTTTTTTTTGAAAAAATAAAAAAAAATCTTAATTTTTAATACACGCACAAAAACAGTATACATCCACTAGTGGTGTGTATAGATGATTGGGGGGAAAGGACCGTCTTTGAGTTATAAGCTTCAAAACGGACTGGGTGTGTATCACTGCCCTTGTAAATGCAAGGTTTTTTTCAACATTCAATTCATCATGGCAAGAACAATTATAGTCTTTGAAGAAGATTGAATAGTCTCCCAAGACAAAACAAGGCTCAGAAAAAAAACTCTCTTTGAAATATCAACAAATATTTAATATCAGTCACTGGTTTGGTTCCTGAAATTGATGCATTAGTTTTAGGTGGGAAGAACCTTCTATTAGCAAATATAGTAAAGACATGCATAGTGTACCTTTCTGTTCACAGCTTTTCACACTTTCACATATATCTGCTCAATCTGTTGTAAATATAACTCACATGAAATACAATCAAAACAGGAAATCTTTATTTGTGTTTCCTTTGCACAAAGTACACGACAACCACAGTTTATCAAATTTGGACCTCAGACTGACATGTCCATGCACTCTTCTCTCACTTGTGCGAACAGATCTGTGCTCAGATACCTCTCCCTTCCGCTGGGAAAGATCGTCACAATCATCTTCCCTTTATTCTCTGTTCTTCTTGCAACCTGCGAAAAACCAAGAGAAATAAGAGGACAAACGACAAAATAACAAGAAATCAATTAATTTTTCCATTTTCGTTCGGTAATTTTTTTCTTAGTTAAATATTTTCCTACCAGCATGAGTACGACTCAAACTTAAGACCCCTTGGTGACGTAGGGAACACCTATATCAACCTGGGAATAGGTGGTTCGATAACGGAGTTTCCATTTCAGCTGTGAATTTTCAGGTTTATTATAGTTTCGGTTACAAGTTTAAGAACTTCAAGTTACCTTTAGACAGGCGGCCAAGGCAGCTCCTGAAGATATGCCGACGAGAAGACCTTCCTCCTTCGCAAGCCTTCTTGCGTGACTCATTGATTCTTCTGTGGTAACGGTGATGACTTCGTCGATTACAGACTTATCCAAATTATTGGGAATTATTGGAGGACCAATCCCTTGAATGTTATGCTTTCCTGGAGACCCACCTGTACAACATTAAGCTAAGGATGGTAAGAATATGATGGAGCTGATGAAGTTCAAAATCGTGCGAACTTGTTGCTCATTCAAAACTCAGATTGAACATTTTAAAAGATTTTTTTGATAGGTAGTGTTTTGATTTATTTTCTCGTATATGAGTGAGTAGGAGTAAAATTCAATCCAAAGACTTCGTAGTGAAGAGAGGATATCCCACGTGAGGTGTTCATGCACACATGGTGAATAAATTCATGCAAATAAGTACATACGACACAAGCCTTCTAGGTACGTGGTTGCCCATAAAATTACAGACCAGCTGCACTCGTGGCCACTGGCCAGAGCATGGTGTGCCAATATTTGCTGAGCCTGTACTGCCTCACGCTTCTGATCTTGTTTCTCCTTACAAATCCTAATGGTGTTGGCCTAAACATCATAGTCAAACGATGTTTCTTGTAATTGCTGTTATCATCTTCACTACCAACTTCAACATTCTACTATTTCTATTCAAACCACTGTCTCCTCCACCTCCTCTCTTTCCTTTGTTTTTGATGTTCCATTTCCAACCCATCAATTCTCATTCAAGAGTTTTTTTTTTCATGTTTCCCTTTCCTTCAAAATTCTTTATCAGACAGTTCCTTTCTTTTTTTGTTCAAAACAAACCTGCACAAAATGTTTAAGAACCCTATTCAAATGAGAGAGTTCTCACAGTTTGATTTGTTTTATGTGTTGATCCTGCATCAAACTATACTACAAAGTTTCCATCATTAAATGGAGTAAGATGCCAATTGACACTTGGCAGCCAAACCAAACCTCTTTTTTTTTCGATCAAGAAGACTGCATCACAGTTTGCATTAGCCATTACTGTATATGCCGATTCTGGGTATAATAGATACAGAGAACACCCAAGATAGTTTCCCAAATCAACTGGCTCAACTTCTGAATCCTTGACCATGTGCTTGTCCATGTGTTGTGTGGTGACAAGAAAAACTTATAAAAAACCATCTGCGATCCTAGAAATATAGTTTATGCACTCAACTAGATGCATGTTACTCATTTACTATAAATCTTTCAATGCAGCATTTGGAAACACATTATTTTGAGGTCATGGATTGAATGTGAAAAATGTAAGGCTTAAAGCGAGTACACAGAGTTGATAGAGATCCACCTAAATGAAGATGTCCTTAGCTAGAGATTCACTAGATCTAGATCTATATTTATTTACTTCATAGTTATTAATTTCTGTTGGGATAGTTATTATTTATTTCTTTAGTTATCAGGTTGTTTATTTTGCTTCTTGAAGTCTAAAGACTCTTTATGTTTAAAATAAAGGGAGAAGAATTTAACCCCAAAATAGGAGATTTGTTCCCTCGAAGAAGCCTAGTCTTTGTTCTATCATTTAGGATCCTATCAGGAGTGACCTCCCTGCAGAATACCATACCCACAATACCAAAGATATGAGCCAGTTGAGCCAAACACACAGGTAAGCAGTGGAACAACATTTTTTTATATGCTACATTGTTTCAAAACCATGCATCTGGATTACAAAAGAGAGATCAATTCAGTCAGCCAATATTGAAAAAAATAAAATCACATTTGTGGTTTATTGCAATGTATTGTTATGATTACCAGAAGCAATGAATCACCTGAAATGAGAGGGCTCTCAGCAGGTTCAACACAAATGACTTTCACTGCTGGATTTTTTGTCTTGAGATACTTTCCTGTACCAGATATAGTTCCACCAGACCCAGAGCCAGACACAAATATGTCCACTTTTCCCGCCGTGTCTTTCCATATCTCAGGCCCTGTACACATGACAGACAAAAGGATTTTCATTTGATATAGATGTGAATTGTTGCAGGATATCTAAAATGTGATAAAATGAAATCATCGTTTGGCCATTTCATGTGTTAGGGAATCTATTACTTCATGCGGCCCTGAATAGCAAGTTTTCCCCACTCAAAACAAGGACTAATAAAACTGCATCGGTGAATGCAGTTGGGCAATGCATCAAAATTTGGTCAATAGATCACTTTTACCAAAAATGACTTCATGTACACCAAACATTTATATTGCAAGGAATTCTGGAAGCTCTTGAAAAAGGAAACAATAGTTGCGTGTATATGTGATCAATTCATTTTCAGTAAAAACAATGGAAAGATGATTTACAGATTGACAAATTACTCCAGGGTGTTGTCAATTCTTTTTGGGGAATTCACCATTACATTAACAAAGCAAACATAAAAAGAAGAGAGAAAAAAAATGAAGAGAGAAAAAAAAAAAAAATGGAGGTACATAATCTCTAATAGCAATGTGACCCGACATATGATCTCTCATTTCACAAATAACAAAATCTCTCAGCTTTGATTGCGTTTGGAAACGAGTTCGAAAAAGGGCTTTTCATTCAAAGGAGCTCTTGAAAACAACTTTGTAGGCAGCACACTTTTGTTTTATTCTTGAAATGCTATTTTTTATAACTAAAAGCAGTTTTTTGCTTTTATAAAAAACTGGGATCGTTGGGGTTGTTTGGATATGAGTTTAGATTAAAAACGATTCCTACAAAAGCAGAATCTCCAAAAGTTGTTCAAACTCGTTGCAAATGCACCCTTAAAAGTATAGATAGCCTAGAAATATGATTAAAAATTTACCAGTCATCAAGAAGTGTGCTTCAGGATTTGCAGGATTAGAGAACTGGTCCAGAAAATAAGCATTTGGGATGCTTGCTTTTATCTCATTGACTCTATCAAAAATTCCCTCAAAGCCAACCATAGGATCTGTTAAACATAAGATGCGAACATATCAATGTGACATGCATATATATCAACAACTGCAAAAAAATGTTGTATACTTTTTTGCATAATGCTGTTTACATAATTCTTAATACCCATATTCCTTGGTGCCATGTAAATTTTAAAACATAAAAAATGCATATTTGTATTTGGCAATATCCTTGCAATTAATTAATTTTCAACAAAACAGGATTAGTCAGGGTTGATCAAACCAGTGGACCTATTGATTGAATAACATTGAAATATAAACTGATTGTGTATATCATAACCCTTTGTTCATATTTCTTACTATTATTCGAATGTGACACTGATGTGATCATAATTTTTTTTTCTTCTAAATTCACATACAAATTTGAAAGATTGAATGGTTCCCAAACTAGAAGCTTCCAACTCATTGGAAGTAATAATATTGAATTGCATCACTCAAGTTCAATAACATTATCATCATCATCACCAAAAGTCTGTTGCATTACCTAGGATAATTGAAATATATCAATTTTCAATGTCACCAAAATAAAGATAGACAATGAACTTATGAACATGTAAAGAACTCATTGGAGATGCTCAGTAATATCATCTATAAGGAAATGACAATGACAGATGGTTCTGATTTAAATTCTTTGGACAGATATGATTCCCTTGCCCAAGATTATACCATTATAAAGGAAAAATGAGGGGAAAGCAATGGCAGTGACACGTGTTCCTGTATCCAAACAGAATATCAAAATGGCTTGTTATTGCTATCTAATAAGAACACATGCACCATGTGAAACACAACTCCAGAACCTTCACATATGACATTTACTATTCGGATAAAGTTACATACAATTTTTTTTCCAGCCCTAATTCCAGTTCACACATGTTTTGATTTTTTTTTAAATAGTATTACCTTATCTAATGAGATACATGCTTTTATAAAAAATGAAGTATATACTTCAATGAATTGTATGGATCCATTTATGAAAAATGTGAAAAATGGCTAATGAGGCAAATGCCTCATTAATATGCGTGTATAACGTTAACGAGGTATATGTGACTGTGTGCAATGGCGCCCTTACTATTTTCACTGTACAATCAAGACTCTACCAATATGCGTTGTCACCGGTTTGGAATTTGAGTATAATTCGGTGACAAGGGCAATATGCAACAATGGATATAGTACATGGGATTTCAGGATTATAACAATGGATATTAGGTGACAAGGGCACTAATTAATCACTAATTAATCAATAATTCAAAGTATTAGGTGACAAGGGCAATATGCAACAATGGATATAGTACATGGGATTTCAGGATTTTTTTTAGCAAGGACACCAAGTAAAATGTTGCTGGATAATTCCTGAGTGAGTTTGCAATGAGGCCAAGATCCATTAGTATCAATAATCAGAATAATCTCTGCAAGCTTCTACAGCCGACTCTAGTAGATATAATATAAAAATAAGATACTCCTAGAGTAGGGAAAAAATCACATATATATGATAAACAATTAAGCTACATTGTACTTTTGTTCATCATCTGTGGCATAAAAGCCTTTCTATTCTAGTTGAGACATGAAATTGATCAATCATCAGTTTTTATCCACTGTTAATCCAAATAACCACCCTTTTTTTAAGAAGTCCCATACAAATGATCAATTAGGGTTATTAGAAACGATTAATGTTGTAAAAGAAAAGATGTTACTACTAATTAGAATAGGTAGATTGAGTGTGTAACTACATACTTTATGAAGAATTAACAAAAACACCATGGGAACATTAACATCAACATTTTGTTCAAGTTATGCAAGATTTACAGATGTTTACATCTATGTTCAAATTAAGCTAAACAAAGACAAAGTAATAATAAGGGAATCAGTGATATTTACCAAACAATTCTAATTCCGCTCCTAGATATTTTAAAATAATCCGGCGCTCTAGTGAGTAAGTGGAAGGCATCAAAGCAATGAATTTGTAACCCTTCAGTGCAGCAATATATGCTAGCGCAATCCCAAAATTGCCGCTTGTAGGCTCAACAAGTGTGGTAATTCCGGGTGTAATCAATCCTTTCTCCTCTGCATCTTCAATCATCCTAGAAATCAAATATGTGATTCACTTGAGCAAAAATTAAGTTTCTAAATTCAGTTCAAGATAACTTTAGACAAAACCAGCTTAAATGCACGTTAATGAATATCACATTTAGAATTCCCTTCTTATAAAATGTATTAGTTGATTGAACTAGATCAATACATCATTGAACTAGATCAATCATCAACACACATATGCACGCACGGTTGGGTCTTGAAACCTTAATCATTTTAGAGGAATATGGTCAGCCTCGACCCTAGGTGGGCTAGGTGGCCAATTAAGGCCCCTCACTCACGGAGAGCCCCCGAATCCATCCATTCTACACCCCCAAATAAATAAATAAATAAATTGTATAGGTTTGGAAGCTTGCCAATATTTTTTGTATGAACCCAAATTTAACTGTTCACCTAAGACCCTGTTAACCCACCTAGGGTCAGGGCCGGTCCTGAACTATGTTACTACTAATTAGATAGTACATGGATGGAATTTTGTTTATCCATATACTATATTAAGCTACATCGTAGAGAAAATATCATGTATGGTAAACAATTAAGCTACACTGTACTTTTGTTCATCATCTGTGGCATAAAAACCTTCCTATTCTATTTGAGACAAGAAATTGATCAACCATCAGTTTTTGTCCACTATTAATCCCAATAACCACCCCTTTTTTTTATACAAAGTCCCATATAGATGATCAATTAGATCTATTAGAAAGGATTAATGTTGTAAAAGAAAAGATATTACTACTAATTAGAATAGGTAGATTGAGTATGTAACTACACACTTTATGAAGAATCAACAAAAATACCGTGGGAACATTAACATCAACATTGTGTTCAAGTTATGCAAGATATACAGATGTTTAAATCTATGTTCAAATTAAGCTAAACAAAGTCAAAATAATAGTGATATTTACCAAACAAGATTCCCTCATAGATGAAGGACGAAGATGACTGAGGAGACGCCATAGAATAGTTGCATTTTTTTTTGTTGCTAAAGACGAGATGATGATGTCGAAGATGAAAAATTGATCAAAATGGACTCCTCGAACACCTTAATCGGACTGCCAGAGAGGAAGTTATGACCGGTTTAGTGATTCGAAGTCTCGAGGCCAGAAGGCGGCAAAGGGCGGCCGGGGAAGCCGCAGGGCGATCGGAGATGACCAGAGGTGAAATCCGGATCGGGCCGGATTGGGTGACCGGGCCGGGTTTCCGGGTCGGGTCCCGGAACTGGGTCCGGAGCTGGTACCGGGTCGGGTCTCGGATTTTCGGGTCGGGTCCCGGAACTGGGTCCGGAGCTGATACCGGGTTGGGTCTCGGGTTTTCGGAGCTGGTTCCGGGTCGGGTCTCGGGACGAATTCCCGGGGGATCCCGGACAAATTCCCGGGGGATGCTGTCTGGGACAGATTCCAGGGGGGATCCGGGATGCTGTCCGAGACAGATTCCCGGGAGATCCGGGATGTGTCCGGGACAGATTTCTGGGAGACCCGGGAAGCTGTACGGGAGCCAGCCCAGATCCTACAAGCGCGGGCAGGTTGCGGACAGGGCACCGGCAGGGCGCGGGCGGGCTGGGCGGTGCGCGGACGGGGCACGGGCAGGCTTGGCGGCGCGCAGATGGGGCGCGGCAGGGAGCGCGCGAGCAAGGGGCATGCAGGCAGGGGTACGCGGGCAGCAGCAGGGGCGCTTGCGGACAGGGCGCGGGCGGCAGGGGCGCTCGGGCAGGTTCCAGGGCGCGGCAGGCAGGCGCTCGGGGCAGGTTCCCGGGCGCGGCAGGCAGGCGCTCGGGCAGGTTCCCGGGCGCGGCAGGGCAGTTCCCGAGCGCGGTAGGGTAGGCGCTTCAGCAGCAGGCGCGCGCGGCAGGGTCGCTCGGGCAGGTTCCCGGGCGCAGCAGGCAGGTGCTCGGGCAGGTTCCCGGGCGCGCGCGGCAGAACCCGGTGCAGCAGGGGTGCGGCAACGGCAGGGCGGCGTGCGGCGGCGGCAGGGTGCGGCTGGGCGGCGCGGTGCGTGCAGAAGCGGCACGACGACGACGACGACGACGATGACGACGGTGGCGGCGACTACGACGACGGCAATGAAGGATTCAAAAAAAAAAAGGGTTTATGAGGTGGTGGCTCTGATACTATGTTACGAAGAGAGAATAGAATAATGGGAATCCTTGGATTCCACTTAGGGTTAAATCCGTTTTATATAGACAAATGAATAGAAGTTACACATATAATGCACTACACACATAATGAGATAACACATATAATCTAACAGTTTGGTTAAAGTTCAGTAAGAGTTTGAGAACATAACTTTACAAAAAAAATTCAGACGTCCAAAATCACTAATATTAAATAATATCCATGATCTCCAATGATGTCATAACATTGAAACACTACAAAAACATGTGAGTTATTCAAGTTCTAATATTTGAGTTCAGGCAAAATCATTAATAGCAGATATTAAAATATAGTGGAACAAAAAATCTAGGTTGTTCTTTTTTTCGTTTTTGGTTTAATTTTTTTGCAAAAATAAATTACATATCATGCATTTAATTTATTTTAATATTATGTGAATTAGTGAATAAGGCGTGTATTGTTTAATGAGATATGATTTAAATGATAATTAACTTTTGACAAGTAATACACATTTAATGCACTAATAATCAATAATTCAGAGTAATAGGTGACAAGGGCAATATGTAACAAAGGATATAGCACATGGATGGAATTTTGTTCATCCATATACTATATTAAGCTACATCGTAGAGAAAATATCATTTATGGTAAACAATTAAGCTACACTGTACTTTTGTTCATCATCTGTGGCATAAAAACCTTCCTATTCTATAGGAGACAAGAAATTGATCAACCATCAGTTTTTGTCCACTATTAATCCCAATAACCACCCCTTTTTTTTATACAAAGTCCCATATAGATGATCAATTAGATCTATTAGAAAGGATTAATGTTGTAAAAGAAAAGATATTACTACTAATTAGAATAGGTAGATTGAGTATGTAACTACACACTTTATGAAGAATCAACAAAAATACCGTGGGAACATTAACATCAACATTGTGTTCAAGTTATGCAAGATATACAGATGTTTAAATCTATGTTCAAATTAAGCTAAACAAAGTCAAAATAATAGTGATATTTACCAAACAATTCTAGTTCCGCTCCTAGATATTTTAAAATAATCCGGCGCTCTAGTGAGTAAGCAGGAGGCATCAAAGCAATGGATTTGTAACCCTTCAGAGGAACGATATATGCTAGTGCAATCCCAAAATTGCCGCCTGTAGGCTCAACAAGTGTGGTAATTCCGGGTGTAATTAGTCCTTTCTCCTCTGCATCTTCAATCATCCTAGAAATCAAATATGTGGTTCACTTGAGCAAAAATTAAGCTTCTAAATCCAGTTCAAGATAAATTTTGACAAAACCAGCTTAAATGCATGTTAATGAATATCACATTTAGAATTCCCTTCTTAGAAAATGGATTCATTGATTAAACTGGATCAATACATCATTGAACTAGATCAATCATCAACACACACACATGCACACACGGTTGGGACTTGAAACCCTAATAGGTGGGCTAAACAGCCAACTAAGGCCCCTCACCCAGGGAGAGCCCCCAAATCCATCCATTCCCCACCCCCCAAATAAATAAATAACTAAATTGTGTAGGTTTGGAAGCTTACCAATATTTTTTGTATAAACCCAATTTAACTGTTCACCTAAGACTTTGTTAACCCACCTAGTGTCAGGGCCGGTCCTAGCCGTGGAGAAGGAGAAGCTGTAGTTACATATTCTCCAGGTTCAAGATTTTATGATTGTGTGAATTATATATAAAAAGATCATGAGATTCTAATGGGATAGGGTGGTTAGGATCTAGAAAACCCAACATTAAAATATTAAATAAAGAAACAAAGACATTAATAATTGGGCACGTCTACACCCACCAACCATATACCTATTCACACCAACCAAAACATAAAAAAAATATATATTTAAATTTAATTTCAACATCACTATTCTCACTAACCATTCGACGGTCGATCTGTCAATCTTCCTTTACAATCTTCGACAATCTCTCTGTCAACATTCCTTTACGATATTCGACAGAATCTCTGTCAACCTTTCTTTACGACTTTCGACAGAATCTTTGTAACCTTCTTTTATGATCTTCGACCTTAGCAGTGTCGAATGGTTTAAAAAATGTGAGGATTTTGAGATATATATAATTTTTAAAAAATGTTTATTTAATGTGAGATTTTGGTTTTATATTAGAGCATACAGATTAAATTAATTAGTTTTGATTTTTTTCAATAGTTTTGTATGCAACTGCAATGAGGTTAAAAGAATTAACTATTTCTTTTAGTTCAAGTGTTTTTATTGGAATGTGGTAATTGTAATGTGAGTATTGAATGTAACGCGAATGTGTTAACATTTTAATGTACGTTGAATGTTAAATGTGATCGAATGTGACTAAAGTCTTCATTTGAAAAAATATTCAGTTCGACACTGCTACGGTCGAGCACACCCTCCCAGGTCGACAGACCAACTATCGAATGTTGTAAATGAAAGTTGACAGAGCTATTATCGATGTTTGTAAATAAATGTTGACAGAGAGACTGTCGAAGGTTGTAAAGGAAGGTTGACAGATTGACCGTCGAATGGTTGGTGAGAATAGTGATGTTCAAATTTAATTTAAATAATTTTTTTTATTATTTTGGTTGGTGATAATAAGGGAATGGTGTGTGGGGATAGACGTGCCCTTAATCATTTGCTCATACCTAAGGGCGGTGCGATCTTTAACAAAGGAAAGTGGCTGGTAATATTCTAACTTCCCAACTAATCGTACATCTAGTTCCTCTTTCTCCACAATCCGCTTCAATTCTATCAGAGGAGTCCATCCTATTAACTACAGAAAGTACAGAAGATATGTTATGTCATGTATATGAAATGACTGCTTGCATAAACCTTCATTTACAAGATCCTTATCTGAGATACCTAAGCAATAAAATGGATTTACATCAGCCAAAAGGAAACCAGTATTTCCCAGACTGCAGAAAAACATATTCATAAGTAAATTAACATAAGATTATAATTCACCCAAATCTATGACACGCTGACAGCAGTAACAGGAAAAACAAATGAGCAGGAGATCAATATATTGCAGAAATAGAAACAAAATTTATCTATATAGGGAATTGGTACCCTGAAAAACAGAATCCACAGCTACGAAAAATGACTAAAAAATTCTTATGAAAGTTAAAAATATCAAAATCAGTCATTTTTTTTAAAATTATACCTAAAAAAGTTTATTTCACAATTTTAGAAAAAAAAACCAATTTACCCTTATGCAATTAGATCCTTAATATATTCCATACCTTTTTAACTTTGTTAAAATATTTCACCCTCTCAATTTTGTTGATGTATTTCACACATTTTCATATAGATTAACTTTTTTTATTCTAAATTTTTTATGGTTAGGTGGATTTTGTGAAATATGTATCAATATAATTTGAGTTTTTGATTATGAACTCCAATAAAAATTAATGCTTATTTAAAAAAATAGATTTGTATTAATGATATTATAAATATATGTGAATAGCTAAAAAAAATTGTAAATAAGGATTTAGAATATTAAAATATTATATGTTGCATTGAGGCACAATACAAATTTAGATTACATATTATGATTATACACAATGAAAAATAATAAATAACATCATGTAAGATATATATAAGAAATACACAATATGATATATAATAACAAAACCTCTAAGAGAATTGATTTTGGTCATGTATAGAGAAATTATTGTTTTGTAGAAAAAATAGGTTTTTGGTGTAGAATAACCTAAGAGGGTTAGAGAGATGTTAAGGATTTAATCATATAAGGGTAGATTAGTTTTTTGTATTTCTAAAATGGTGAAATGATATTTTTTTAGGTATAATTTTAAAAAGTGACTGATACTGGTATTTCTAACTTTTAGGAGATCTTTTTGGTCATTTTCCCTAAATTTAAGGTAATCCCATAATCACAAGCAAGTGAACACTTTTTCAAAGAGTCATGACATATACCCAATATGAACAACATATCACAATCACCCAGCACCAAAGAAGCCAAAAGACTAAGAACCCATTAAGAAATTCAATTGACAACCACAGATACTGCCGGAACATAATGACCCCAGATCATAAAAACAAAGATCAACATAAAAAAAAAAACCAACAAATGCTACCTAATCTTCACAAGAAACAGAAATACAGTTAGTAGTGGCTGGAATCACTTGCAGATGAAACCAATGAAATTCAAGTCACAACCACAAATACTACCAAACTATGATGACCCAGATCATAAAATAAAAAAACCCACATAAAAAAGAACCAATAAGTACTACCAAATCTTTACAAGAAACAGAAACACAACTATGGTGGTTGGTATCACCTGAGTAACACTGGAGGCTATGTGTTCCCTACTAAAGTCTTCATCAGCTTCGACTGAAGAAGAAGCCAGTAGTGAAGGGAGTCCTCTTCTCCCTTCATGGCTGCTGCTGCTGCTGCTTGTACCGCCATGGCTGATTGTTTCTTCTTTTCCGAGTTAGACTGTCCATGTCTTATTAAAGGAAGGATGATGTTACGTACGGTCACATTTTCGGTCACATTTCCAATTTATGTTACTAACGGTTAAGCCTCTCAATTATTCAAAAAAATCCGAATCTGTATCTAAAAAATCAGAATTATCCGATATTCGAAGATCTAGAGTGCGGATATGAATATCAGTCTATCCAATCCGAAAAATATCTATATCTGAGATATACTATATATATATATATATATATATTTATCTTATATATTATTTATTTTGTTACCATGAATGATTAATCATAATGATAATATATTATAATACTATTAAATTTTCAATATACGATATCTGAAAAAGATGATAAACCTTAAAATATCAATTTTATTTTTGATATGTCTCTAAAATATTACTTGATTATCCAAAATAATGTTAGTATTCAAACATGTAAATTATTCAAAAAATATCCGTATCCAATCTGTATTCGAAGGGATCTGAATTCGAAAATTAATATCCGTATCTGAATCCGAAAGTTAAGATATGAATATTAGCATATCCGATCCGTATCCGTCTGATTGACAGGCTTACTAACGGTCACATTTTCAACTTCTTTGAATTTTGTATAAACATTATACTCTAATAGATTGTATAGATGCATTTATAAAAAATATGGAAAAATTCTTTCGAAGTATATACCTTGTTAACATGAGTATATGCTCCGTATAAGATTAAAATTGGGGCTGAAAACGGATCTGAGTGTAATAGCACTCAGGAAGGAGACCTATCTTTTTTTATTTGTTTATTTATTTGATAGGAAAAAAATGATACAACTCCCTAGAAAGTTAGCTAAATCGGTTTTTGTCTTTGTAAAATTAAAAAATTATCACAGGTCTCCAGAAAGTATGTATAGTTAATGAATTTAGTCCCTGAGTTAAATTGCTCCAATATATACATTCAAATAAGTCCTTATAACTTATGAAAATTGAAAAATGTCCAACTAAAATCAGTAAATCCCATTGTTCTAAAAAGCGCTAGACGCTAGTCGGACGGTTGGGCATGGACTAGAGATTAATCGGGTAGGCGAGGATTAAGCAAGGATTAATCCGTCGTTTTTTAATAATAATAAATAATGCATATTCATATATTTAATTAATATATATGGGTAAATATTAAAAAAATAAACTAAAACAGTAAAATAAGAAAGATATAAGAAAAAAATCCAAAGCAATGCAATTAGACAAACAAGTTTGTAATGAGCCCCTTGTCAACAAAATATTTAATTACAAACCCCACTGTGTGGGTGTTTTTAAATACCACATGTTAAACACACCATAAAAAAAAAAAACCTTTTACTTTATTAATCATCCGATGGCAATCAAACAGTAGTCCCACCATCTTCCCCAATCACCAAAACATAACCCTCACCAGATTCTTCCAAACGAATCATCAAAATAATAATAAAAAACCCTCAGAAGAGGTTGGCCGAGTCGATGATCTAGATGGTCTAGACCTTCATACAATTCTTGAACCCTTTCTTCTTCGCCCTTCTTCGACGGTGACTTTGCTTGGCGAGGATGGGTTTTCGAAGGAAAATACGAAGAGAGAGAGGTAGGGATTATTTGGGGTTTATGTTTTTATTAACAGGTGATTTTTTTGGTCGCATAAACCCGCTTAGGTGGGGGCTACTCCTGATTAAGTCGGGGATTAGTCGCCACTTTTTTTCGATTTTTAGAACATTGGTAAATCCTCTTAAAGTCAATCATAAATATAGTTATTGTATTATATTAATTTATTAAGTGAATTTTAAAAGATTATTATAGTAATTTATCATTATCATGTATGATTATAGTCAAATACAAATATGGTTATTTTTTGTTATGGTAGGGAGCTATATTGATTTTTAAAAATTAAGGGGTGAGAGAATTCTGGTAAATTTTGACTGTGTAGTAACGGTTAACCATATACCTGATTAGTTGAGATGATGGTAGGGAATGAAATGATATTTGTTTTAATAATATACGGACCTGTGACGATTTTCTAATTTTACAGGGACTGTAACGATATTTTTTTTAATAACATAGGGACTTGTGATAATTTTTAATTTTATCAGGATTAAAAGTCAATTTAGCTAACTTTCGAGGGAGATATCGATTTTTCCTTTTTTTAATTCATACTCAAACCAAAAAAAAAACTAGGAAAAAATCGATATAACTCCTTGGAAAGTTAGCTAAATCGGTTTTAGTCCCTATAAAATTAGAAAATCGTCACATGTCCCTATGTTATTAAAAAAATATCATTTCAGTACCTATTATCACCCCAACTAACCAGGTACATGGTTAACCCTAACTACACATTAAAAGTTACCAGAATGTCATCATCCCTTATTTTTAAAAAATCGATATAGCTACATAGAAACTTATGAAAATTAGAAAAATTCCCTATAAAATTGATAAATCTCCTTAAGTTCCTATCTTATTAGACAATATTTATTTTAGTCTGTGCTGTAACCAAAACTAACCAGAATTGTGGTTGACTCTAACCATTCATGATAAATAACTGTAATACTCTTTTAAAATTTGCTTGATTAATTACTTTAATACATTAACCAGATTTGTGATTGATTTTAATGTGATTTACTGATTTTACAAGGATCTTTTTCGATTTTCATAACTTTCCAGGGAGTTATATTGATTTTTCCTTTTGTTTTACTATGTTTAAAAGTCAATAAGCAACCAATAAGGGAATAACACCTATTGGGGCTTACCAATGATATCTAATTTTTTGGGCACAGGTAGCAAAACTGTTATTAATATACTAACAAGATTTGTGATTGATTTTAATGTGATTTACTGATTTTACAATTATCTTTTTCGATTTTCATAACTTTTCATGGAGTTATATTGATTTTTCTCTTTATTTTACCATTGGTGAGTATACGATAGCAGAAGAATTTTCATGAAAAGACAACAACATTTTTGTCATTAAAATGATTAAATCAAAGTTTTCATACTTTGTATAGACTTATTTGTATGTATTTATTTGAATAATTTAACTCATGGACTAAATCCGTTAACCATACATACTTTCTGCAAACTTGTGGTGATTTTCTAATTTTACAAGAACTAAAACCGATTTAACTAACTTTCTGAGAAGTTATATTGATTTTTTCTATTAAAAAATTAATAAACTGATCTATTTTTGAATTTGATTTCATTTTAAAAAAATGAAATAACTGAATCAAACTGAACTAAATTTAACTAATGATTATTCATTTAGATCATTATTTTTATATTAAAACTATGTTGTTGTTATATCATTAATATTCATATAAAATAAATCCACTAATTACACCATCAATCCTAACCTACTTTTCAAATTCTTATGTAAAGTTGTAAACCACCAATCCAAAAAGAAAATAACCAACCCAAGTTGGTAGGAAGTAAAAAATAATAATTGAATATATTAAGGTATATGTTTACATTTAACAATTCAATTCAGCTCAGTTCGATTTAGTTCGAGTTACTCAGACAGTATCGATTTAGTTTGGTTTAGTTCGGGGTAATCAAATAATATTAGTTCAATTTGGTTTTTGGGTTTTTAGATTGATTTTTGAGTAATATATGATTTAATTTGGTTCAATTTGGGTTTGCAATAAACCGAACCAAATCGATCGACTAAATTGCACCCCTACATACAGACTCTTTTCCAGCCCCAATTCTAGTCTACACGTGTTTTGAATTTACATGCTTTTATAAAAAAGTGAAGCATATACTTCAATGAATTGAATGAATGCATTTATTAAAAATGTAAAAAATTTCTATCGAAACATTTACGTCGTTAATGTGAGTATATACTTCGGTGATTTTCTATCGACGCATATGAGACTGGAATTGAGGCTGAAAAAGCTGTGTATCAGCATTCTTATTTTTGTAAAAACAAGAAAAAAATGTAAACATGTTTTTAAATGGTTCTTGAAATATATAAAGTTTGTTTAAATTTTTAGTATAAAAAATATGTTTTTTAAAAAACAAAGAAAGTGAGTTTTTTTGAAAATTGAATTTTATTAAACTACTTAATAACATTATACTTTTCAAACACATTTTGAAACAGATTTTTGATTTAGTGAATCCAGTTAAGTCTAATAGGTGTCGAACAATTTGATTGTCCAACACATTCGTGACCATCCGATCTTCTCAATTTATAGTGATTAAAATACTTCGTAAGATTTTAAAATTAAACTTAAAATGTAATTAAATTTTAAAACCTTCCCTTTTAGGATTAAATTAATTTGTGCATCTCAAAATTATAAGATTGGACCGTCACCAACAAGTTGGATAATCAAATTGTCCAACGCCTATTGGACCTAACCCAATCCATTTAATTCCAAAGGAATCATATTTGCAGCTCATTTAATTGGGTTTGAAGAATTTAGCTTCTTACAAACTAGATTTTAGTTTGGGATGACATCTTGGTTGTGCATTTTAGTTTGAGCTTTCATTTTCAATTAGGTTAAGATATGAATTTGGGGACACATCTTCTTACAAATTTATAAGTTGTCAAACCCACATTCAAATGGGGCTTCTGAGGATGTTTCGAAACATGGTTGGGTGATTATGCTTTTATAGAAAGTTAAAAACTATAAATGTATTTATAAACACCCAAAATTTTGAATAATTAATTAGAAAGCGTAACCTAATTTTTTAGGTATATATATCACTTTAAAGCAACTTTTCAAAAGGTAGAAAAAGTACGTTTTATGGAATCAATTTTTTGAAACAAAAGAAGTATGATTTCTAGGTAGATGGAGGAAATTTGTTTGGGTTGTCTTATGATTGAACACGAGAATATAGAATTCTTTTGAGCCCAGCAGGAAAACAAAAATGAATGTCAAACTAGCCCGTAGGCTCTGTTAAGGTGCAAGTTCTAACGTACTTCATTAATTTCTAATGATGTTCCATAATCCCACCTGCACATGTAGAGAGCATTAAAAAGTCTTGAATCCCTTCATACAACACATGACCAAAATAGTTATTTAGATGGATAAAATCATCATTTATAAATAATTTTTTATATTTTTAATACCGGGTTTTTGTATACTGTGTTTTCAGTCAGGGTTAACTAAATAAAACATTCGCAGAATATTTCTCATATGTCAATGAAAATTTAATTAAGAGGGTATTTGAATTTACGTAGGTGTTTTCACGGGGTTATATAAACTTCAAGAAAAGTTAGAGGGGTTGTATGGATTTTGGGCAGTTTACATGGGGTTATTTGAATTTTTCTCTAAAATAATAGTATATTTTATTTTCTATAAAAAAAATAAAATATATATACTAAAGTAACAATGAGTTTATGTAGATAACGAGATATATGAGACTATAAAATAGGTTGAGTATAACAATGTTTTTTCAATTTATTAAAAAATAAGTACCGAATATTTTAAATGCAATCTGACCTTGAAACTAGCCCGATTTTCAAAAGTGGATGCTCGTCCAAAACAAATTTTCAACCAGCATTTATTAAAATTGCTTTATTGATTTCAAGGCATAAAAACCAAATTAAAACAAAGAGCTAAAAATTAAGAAACTTTAATATACTCAAACCTTTTATAGGCTCATGCATCATATCATAACACTAATGTGAGATCACGTTGTATATAGTTTATTATGTTAGTATATACTCTAGATAAACTTAAAAACATATTCATTCAATTCCTATAAATGCATACTTCATTTTTCTTTCATTATCATAACCTTAAAATTCATATACGTGCGTACTCTATTATAAAATAATATATTTAATTAAATAAGTCTACTTAAAAAAAACCAAAACTGTGTGCGATGAGGATTGACCATGACATTTTCCACAATTTAAAGACGTTTGAAAATTGATTATATGAAAAATAGAAGGCACTGTTACACTCAGTTTTTTTGCAGTCTAAAATACAATTATATATATATATATATATATATATATATATATATATATATATATATGGTCGCGATTACGTGCGGTATGCGGTCGGTGCGGTTTACGACGTGGGCCGTCCGATCGCGGGTCCATCGCATCCAACGGTTGACGTGAATCGCACCCGACCGTCCGATGCGATGGACCCGTGATCGACGCCCGTGACCGCACCGCACCGACCGTAAACCGCACCTAATCGGCTCCCTATATATATATATATATATATATATATATATATATATATATATATATATATATATATATGAGGAGTGATTAGGTGCGGGTCGTGCGGTCGTGCGGCGTCGACCACAGACCGTCGATCACGGGTCCATCGCATCAGACGGTCGGGGGCGATTATCTCGACCGTTGGATGCGATGAACCCGCGATCGGACGACTCACGTCGGATCCGCACGACCGCACGCTATCACTCGCGTATATATATATACATCGTTAGAAATCCAATGAAACATATACATAGTTAGATGATGTATATATTTCGTTAAATTTTTTTTTATACTTACTAAAAATGAGATTATTCAACTGGAAATGTAATGAGATACATCTTTTTATCAAAACATATAACTCATTTGATGATGTTTATTATTTTTTTAATAAAAAAAGAAAACATGAGTAGTCTGAGTTTTGGACGGTAAAAATAACTTAGTCTAACATTTTCCACAACATAATGGACAGTCCGGGCCGGACTTTGAAAAGATAATAAGCCCTGAGTTGGCCCATGTCAGTCTGTTTTGTAGTCCCGTATGTAGTCCACAAGGCTATACACTACGATAGTATAATAATTACCCAACCGTCTATACACTACGATCGTATAATATACATTACGCTATCGCAGTATATAAAACAAATACACTAAAATAACCTCAGTTTGTATTTTATTTTTTTATAATAATGTACACTTCAATGGATGAGTACAATTTTTTTAAAAATAAAATCAGTGAGTACAATTTTTTTTAAAATAAAATCAGTGAATGCTACGGATTGCACATGCCATCCCTGTCATAAGGAAAATGATACACTTAACTCCCAACTCGTTTGATTTGTTTTGAAGTGTATACTTGCCTCATAAATTACTACTATCATGAAAAATACATTTTTTTTTGAAAAAATAAAAAAAAATCTTAATTTTTAATACACGCACAAAAACAGTATACATCCACTAGTGGTGTGTATAGATGATTGGGGGGAAAGGACCGTCTTTGAGTTATAAGCTTCAAAACGGACTGGGTGTGTATCACTGCCCTTGTAAATGCAAGGTTTTTTTCAACATTCAATTCATCATGGCAAGAACAATTATAGTCTTCGAAGAAGATTGAATAGTCTCCCAAGACAAAACAAGGCTCAGAAAAAAAACTCTCTTTGAAATATCAACAAATATTTAATATCAGTCACTGGTTTGGTTCCTGAAATTGATGCATTAGTTTTAGGTGGGAAGAACCTTCTATTAGCAAATATAGTAAAGACATGCATAGTGTACCTTTCTGTTCACAGCTTTTCACACTTTCACATATATCTGCTCAATCTGTTGTAAATATAACTCACATGAAATACAATCAAAACAGGAAATCTTTATTTGTGTTTCCTTTGCACAAAGTACACGACAACCACAGTTTATCAAATTTGGACCTCAGACTGACATGTCCATGCACTCTTCTCTCACTTGTGCGAACAGATCTGTGCTCAGATACCTCTCCCCTCCGCTGGGAAAGATCGTCACAATCATCTTCCCTTTATTCTCTGTTCTTCTTGCAACCTGCGAAAAACCAAGAGAAATAAGAGGACAAACGACAAAATAACAAGAAATCAATTAATTTTTCCATTTTCGTTCGGTAATTTTTTTCTTAGTTAAATATTTTCCTACCAGCATGAGTACGACTCAAACTTAAGACCCCTTGGTGACGTAGGGAACACCTATATCAACCTGGGAATAGGTGGTTCGATAACGGAGTTTCCATTTCAGCTGTGAATTTTCAGGTTTATTATAGTTTCGGTTACAAGTTTAAGAACTTCAAGTTACCTTTAGACAGGCGGCCAAGGCAGCTCCTGAAGATATGCCGACGAGAAGACCTTCCTCCTTCGCAAGCCTTCTTGCGTGACTCATTGATTCTTCTGTGGTAACGGTGATGACTTCGTCGATTACAGACTTATCCAAATTATTGGGAATTATTGGAGGACCAATCCCTTGAATGTTATGCTTTCCTGGAGACCCACCTGTACAACATTAAGCTAAGGATGGTAAGAATATGATGGAGCTGATGAAGTTCAAAATCGTGCGAACTTGTTGCTCATTCAAAACTCAGATTGAACATTTTAAAAGATTTTTTTGATAGGTAGTGTTTTGATTTATTTTCTCGTATATGAGTGAGTAGGAGTAAAATTCAATCCAAAGACTTCGTAGTGAAGAGAGGATATCCCACGTGAGGTGTTCATGCACACATGGTGAATAAATTCATGCAAATAAGTACATACGACACAAGCCTTCTAGGTACGTGGTTGCCCATAAAATTACAGACCAGCTGCACTCGTGGCCACTGGCCAGAGCATGGTGTGCCAATATTTGCTGAGCCTGTACTGCCTCACGCTTCTGATCTTGTTTCTCCTTACAAATCCTAATGGTGTTGGCCTAAACATCATAGTCAAACGATGTTTCTTGTAATTGCTGTTATCATCTTCACTACCAACTTCAACATTCTACTATTTCTATTCAAACCACTGTCTCCTCCACCTCCTCTCTTTCCTTTGTTTTTGATGTTCCATTTCCAACCCATCAATTCTCATTCAAGAGTTTTTTTTTTCATGTTTCCCTTTCCTTCAAAATTCTTTATCAGACAGTTCCTTTCTTTTTTTGTTCAAAACAAACCTGCACAAAATGTTTAAGAACCCTATTCAAATGAGAGAGTTCTCACAGTTTGATTTGTTTTATGTGTTGATCCTGCATCAAACTATACTACAAAGTTTCCATCATTAAATGGAGTAAGATGCCAATTGACACTTGGCAGCCAAACCAAACCTCTTTTTTTTTCGATCAAGAAGACTGCATCACAGTTTGCATTAGCCATTACTGTATATGCCGATTCTGGGTATAATAGATACAGAGAACACCCAAGATAGTTTCCCAAATCAACTGGCTCAACTTCTGAATCCTTGACCATGTGCTTGTCCATGTGTTGTGTGGTGACAAGAAAAACTTATAAAAAACCATCTGCGATCCTAGAAATATAGTTTATGCACTCAACTAGATGCATGTTACTCATTTACTATAAATCTTTCAATGCAGCATTTGGAAACACATTATTTTGAGGTCATGGATTGAATGTGAAAAATGTAAGGCTTAAAGCGAGTACACAGAGTTGATAGAGATCCACCTAAATGAAGATGTCCTTAGCTAGAGATTCACTAGATCTAGATCTATATTTATTTACTTCATAGTTATTAATTTCTGTTGGGATAGTTATTATTTATTTCTTTAGTTATCAGGTTGTTTATTTTGCTTCTTGAAGTCTAAAGACTCTTTATGTTTAAAATAAAGGGAGAAGAATTTAACCCCAAAATAGGAGATTTGTTCCCTCGAAGAAGCCTAGTCTTTGTTCTATCATTTAGGATCCTATCAGGAGTGACCTCCCTGCAGAATACCATACCCACAATACCAAAGATATGAGCCAGTTGAGCCAAACACACAGGTAAGCAGTGGAACAACATTTTTTTATATGCTACATTGTTTCAAAACCATGCATCTGGATTACAAAAGAGAGATCAATTCAGTCAGCCAATATTGAAAAAAATAAAATCACATTTGTGGTTTATTGCAATGTATTGTTATGATTACCAGAAGCAATGAATCACCTGAAATGAGAGGGCTCTCAGCAGGTTCAACACAAATGACTTTCACTGCTGGATTTTTTGTCTTGAGATACTTTCCTGTACCAGATATAGTTCCACCAGACCCAGAGCCAGACACAAATATGTCCACTTTTCCCGCCGTGTCTTTCCATATCTCAGGCCCTGTACACATGACAGACAAAAGGATTTTCATTTGATATAGATGTGAATTGTTGCAGGATATCTAAAATGTGATAAAATGAAATCATCGTTTGGCCATTTCATGTGTTAGGGAATCTATTACTTCATGCGGCCCTGAATAGCAAGTTTTCCCCACTCAAAACAAGGACTAATAAAACTGCATCGGTGAATGCAGTTGGGCAATGCATCAAAATTTGGTCAATAGATCACTTTTACCAAAAATGACTTCATGTACACCAAACATTTATATTGCAAGGAATTCTGGAAGCTCTTGAAAAAGGAAACAATAGTTGCGTGTATATGTGATCAATTCATTTTCAGTAAAAACAATGGAAAGATGATTTACAGATTGACAAATTACTCCAGGGTGTTGTCAATTCTTTTTGGGGAATTCACCATTACATTAACAAAGCAAACATAAAAAGAAGAGAGAAAAAAAATGAAGAGAGAAAAAAAAAAAAAATGGAGGTACATAATCTCTAATAGCAATGTGACCCGACATATGATCTCTCATTTCACAAATAACAAAATCTCTCAGCTTTGATTGCGTTTGGAAACGAGTTCGAAAAAGGGCTTTTCATTCAAAGGAGCTCTTGAAAACAACTTTGTAGGCAGCACACTTTTGTTTTATTCTTGAAATGCTATTTTTTATAACTAAAAGCAGTTTTTTGCTTTTATAAAAAACTGGGATCGTTGGGGTTGTTTGGATATGAGTTTAGATTAAAAACGATTCCTACAAAAGCAGAATCTCCAAAAGTTGTTCAAACTCGTTGCAAATGCACCCTTAAAAGTATAGATAGCCTAGAAATATGATTAAAAATTTACCAGTCATCAAGAAGTGTGCTTCAGGATTTGCAGGATTAGAGAACTGGTCCAGAAAATAAGCATTTGGGATGCTTGCTTTTATCTCATTGACTCTATCAAAAATTCCCTCAAAGCCAACCATAGGATCTGTTAAACATAAGATGCGAACATATCAATGTGACATGCATATATATCAACAACTGCAAAAAAATGTTGTATACTTTTTTGCATAATGCTGTTTACATAATTCTTAATACCCATATTCCTTGGTGCCATGTAAATTTTAAAACATAAAAAATGCATATTTGTATTTGGCAATATCCTTGCAATTAATTAATTTTCAACAAAACAGGATTAGTCAGGGTTGATCAAACCAGTGGACCTATTGATTGAATAACATTGAAATATAAACTGATTGTGTATATCATAACCCTTTGTTCATATTTCTTACTATTATTCGAATGTGACACTGATGTGATCATAATTTTTTTTTCTTCTAAATTCACATACAAATTTGAAAGATTGAATGGTTCCCAAACTAGAAGCTTCCAACTCATTGGAAGTAATAATATTGAATTGCATCACTCAAGTTCAATAACATTATCATCATCATCACCAAAAGTCTGTTGCATTACCTAGGATAATTGAAATATATCAATTTTCAATGTCACCAAAATAAAGATTGACAATGAACTTATGAACATGTAAAGAACTCATTGGAGATGCTCAGTAATATCATCTATAAGGAAATGACAATGACAGATGGTTCTGATTTAAATTCTTTGGACAGATATGATTCCCTTGCCCAAGATTATACCATTATAAAGGAAAAATGAGGGGAAAGCAATGGCAGTGACACGTGTTCCTGTATCCAAACAGAATATCAAAATGGCTTGTTATTGCTATCTAATAAGAACACATGCACCATGTGAAACACAACTCCAGAACCTTCACATATGACATTTACTATTCGGATAAAGTTACATACAATTTTTTTTCCAGCCCTAATTCCAGTTCACACATGTTTTGATTTTTTTTTAAATAGTATACCTTATCTAATGAGATACATGCTTTTATAAAAAATGAAGTATATACTTCAATGAATTGTATGGATCCATTTATGAAAAATGTGAAAAATGGCTAATGAGGCAAATGCCTCATTAATATGCGTGTATAACGTTAACGAGGTATATGTGACTGTGTGCAATGGCGCCCTTACTATTTTCACTGTACAATCAAGACTCTACCAATATGCGTTGTCACCGGTTTGGAATTTGAGTATAATTCGGTGACAAGGGCAATATGCAACAATGGATATAGTACATGGGATTTCAGGATTATAACAATGGATATTAGGTGACAAGGGCACTAATTAATCACTAATTAATCAATAATTCAAAGTATTAGGTGACAAGGGCAATATGCAACAATGGATATAGTACATGGGATTTCAGGATTTTTTTTAGCAAGGACACCAAGTAAAATGTTGCTGGATAATTCCTGAGTGAGTTTGCAATGAGGCCAAGATCCATTAGTATCAATAATCAGAATAATCTCTGCAAGCTTCTACAGCCGACTCTAGTAGATATAATATAAAAATAAGATACTCCTAGAGTAGGGAAAAAATCACATATATATGATAAACAATTAAGCTACATTGTACTTTTGTTCATCATCTGTGGCATAAAAGCCTTTCTATTCTAGTTGAGACATGAAATTGATCAATCATCAGTTTTTATCCACTGTTAATCCAAATAACCACCCTTTTTTTAAGAAGTCCCATACAAATGATCAATTAGGGTTATTAGAAACGATTAATGTTGTAAAAGCAAAGATGTTACTACTAATTAGAATAGGTAGATTGAGTGTGTAACTACATACTTTATGAAGAATTAACAAAAACACCATGGGAACATTAACATCAACATTTTGTTCAAGTTATGCAAGATTTACAGATGTTTACATCTATGTTCAAATTAAGCTAAACAAAGACAAAGTAATAATAAGGGAATCAGTGATATTTACCAAACAATTCTAATTCCGCTCCTAGATATTTTAAAATAATCCGGCGCTCTAGTGAGTAAGTGGAAGGCATCAAAGCAATGAATTTGTAACCCTTCAGTGCAGCAATATATGCTAGCGCAATCCCAAAATTGCCGCTTGTAGGCTCAACAAGTGTGGTAATTCCGGGTGTAATCAATCCTTTCTCCTCTGCATCTTCAATCATCCTAGAAATCAAATATGTGATTCACTTGAGCAAAAATTAAGTTTCTAAATCCAGTTCAAGATAACTTTAGACAAAACCAGCTTAAATGCACGTTAATGAATATCACATTTAGAATTCCCTTCTTATAAAATGTATTCGTTGATTGAACTAGATCAATACATCATTGAACTAGATCAATCATCAACACACATATGCACGCACGGTTGGGTCTTGAAACCTTAATCATTTTAGAGGAATATGGTCAGCCTCGACCCTAGGTGGGCTAGGTGGCCAATTAAGGCCCCTCACTCACGGAGAGCCCCCGAATCCATCCATTCTACACCCCCAAATAAATAAATAAATAAATTGTATAGGTTTGGAAGCTTGCCAATATTTTTTGTATGAACCCAATTTAACTGTTCACCTAAGACCCTGTTAACCCACCTAGGGTCAGGGCCGGTCCTGGCCGTGGAGAAGGGGAAGTTGTAGTTACATATTCTCTAGGTTCAAGATTTTACGGTAGTGTGAATTATATATAAAAAGATCATGAGATTCTGATGGGACAGGGTTGTTTAGATCCTAAAAACACAACATTGAATAAGGAAACAAAGACATTAATCAATTGCTTGTACCTAAGGGCACTGCGATCTTTAACAGAGGAAAGAGGCTGGTAAGATTCTAACTTCCCCACTAAGCGTACATCTAGTTCCTCTTTCTCCACAATCCTCTTCACTTCTATCAGAGGAGTCCATCCTATTAGCTACAAAAAAGTACAGAAGATATGTTATGTATATGAATTATGAAATGACCACTTGCATAAACCTTCGTTTACAAGATCCTTATCTGAGATACCTAAGCAATAACTGGTTTTACATCAGCCAAAGGAAACCAGTATTTCCCAGACAGTGCAGTAAATTAAATTTCAAAAGAACATATTCAAAAGTAAATAGACATAAGATTATAATTCACCCAAATCTATGACAAACTGACAGCAGTAACAGGCAAACAAATATCAAAATAGTCATGTAAAAGAGCAAGAGATCAATATATTGCATAATAGAAACATAAATTTACCTATAATGGGAATTGGTACTCTGAAAAACAGAATCCACAGATCATGTACGATTAAATTTAAGGTAATCCCTTAAATCACCAGCACATGAACACTTTTCAAAGAGTGAGTAATAACAATATCCCAATCTGAACAACTTATCACAATCACCCAGCATCAAAGAGGACAAAAAAAACCAATAACCCATTAATAAATTTAATTCATAACCACAGATACTACAGAACATAACGACCCCAGATCACAAAAACAAAGACCCACATAAAAAATCAACAAATGCCACCAAATCTTCACAAGAAACAGAAATAGAAACAGAAATACTGTAGTAGTGGCTGGTATCACCTGAGTGACTAAAAACAGATACCCAATATGAACAACATATTAATCACCCAATTGAAATGGGAAAAAACAACAACAACCCAATAAAGAGAATCAAAGTAAATGAAGGTGAAACCAATGAAATTCAATTCACAACCACAAATACTATGATGATCCAGATCATAAAAACAAAAACCCACATAAAAAAAGAACCAACAACCACTACCAAATCTTTCACAAGAAAGAGAAACACAACTGTGGTGATTGGTATCACCTGAGTAACACTGGAGGCTATGTGTTCCCTACTAAAGTCTTCATTGGCTTCGATTGAAGAAGAAGCCAGTAGTGAAGGGAGTCCTCTCCTCCTTTCCATGGCCGTTGCTGCTGCTGCTGCTTCTTGTTCCGCCATGGCTGATTGTTTCTGCTTTTCCGAGTTGCACTTGCCATGCCTTATTAAAGGAAAGCTGTCTTTTTTGATTGGTCCTAGGTAATTTTTTTTCCATTACTTGATCTAAATTGATATTCAATAAGCTGTCTTTTTTGACTGGTCCTCGGTAATGTTTTTCCATTACTTGATCTAAATTGATATTCAATAAATTGGCCTTTCAATAATAGTAACAAAGTACTCGTATTTTTTTGAATATTAGTTAAAGTACTTCGATTAAACATCAAACGTACAAAACATGCCGTACCGAACATAATGAATATTAAAATTATTAATACATACTAATGCTTAAATTATCTAGAAAATAGTCTAATTATCCCCGTACTATTTCATATTTATCCCGTATGATTTACGAATGTACACGTACACGAACTTTGTTACTATGCTTTCAATTCCAAGGTCGTTGAAAAACCGTTTGAAGGGGTGCTCCATCGATTAAACGGCATTCGAAATATTTTTTTTTCTGTACTATAAATATTGAATACAAACCTTAATAACAAATGATTCAATCTCATCAATTCCTAATTCTAACAAAAGTAAATGTAGATGAAACCAATCAAATTCATTTCACCACAAATACTATCAAAACAAGATGACCCAGATCATAAAAACAAAAACCCACATAAAAAAAGAACCAACAAGCACTACCAAATCTTTCACAAGAAAGAGAAATACAACTGTGGTGATTGGTATCACCTGAGTAACACTGGAGGCTATGTGTTCCCTACTAAAGTCTTCATTGGCTTCGATTGAAGAAGAAGCCAGTAGTGAAGGGAGTCCTCTCCTCCCTTCCATGGCCGTTGCTGCTGCTGCTGCTTCTTGTTCCGCCATGCTGATCGTTTCTGCTTTTCCGAGTTACACTGCCATATCTTAAAGGAAAGCTGTCTTTTTGACTTTGCATATATAGTAGTTTTTTTATTGGGAAAAATCCAACTAACCCCTCCCTTTAAAACTGTCTCAAAATCTATATAATGTTATGAGTTTTCCTAAAAGTTCATATATAATCATTTGAAAACACTTATAAAAATTCAAATAATTTTTTGAGTTAAATTTATATTGATAGATGATAAATATTATGTGAATATTTTATTTTATTAACCTTGACTAAAAACATATTATATCAAAAACTCATACAAGATGTTAAAAATGTGAAAACTTCATTTTACCTTTCCACATAGATTATAAAACCCTATTTGGAGAGGTAAATTAATCATTTATAATGATTTTTTACAGTTTTAATACATTATAAGAGTTTAGATTACTATACTTTTTTGGTATGCTACATTTTTAATCAGGTTAATCAGACAGAATATTCACAAAATAATCTTAATATATCAATGAAAATTTAACTCAACCTATTTAGATTTATATAGATTACTTCATAGTTTAATGGACTTTAAGAAAAATAAGAGGTTACATATATTTAGATTTGATTTTTTTGGACACGTCATTTGCACGTGCCAGTTGAATTTGATACTCAATAGATGCCCTTTCAGTTTCAGGGCAGTTGAAAAGCTGTTTTTATATGTTTTAATTTTGTAAAAACAAAAAAATGAAAACAGGTTTTTAAATAGTTTCTAAAATATATAAAATTTGTTTCATCATTTAGTATAAAAATATGTTTTTTTAAAAATTTATAAAAAGAGAAAATTAGTTTGAGATGACATAAATGTTGTAGTATCTGAAAGTTCTGTTGAACCTTTTCAATTAGGTTAAGATGTGGATTTGGGGAACTTGATCTTCTTACAAATTTATAAACTGTCAAAATCTACATTCCAACATAACTTTAGAGGATGTTTCAAAACACGGTTGGGTGATTATGCTTTTGTAGGAAGTCAAATAGATGTATTTTTTAAATACTGAAATTTTAAATGATTTATTAAAAAAACGTGAATTAGTTTTTTTGTTATAAATGTCACTTCAAAGCAGGTAGAAAGAGTATGTTTTCAATTTTTTGAAACAAAAGAAGTATGATTTTTAAGTGGAAGGAGAAATTTTTTTTGGGATGCCCAAGGAACGGAGGTGTTCCAACAGAAGAACGAGAATGAATATCAAACTAGCCCATAGGCTCTGTTAAGGTGCAAGTTCTAACATACTTCATCAATTTCTGAGTCACTACTGATGTTCCATAATCCCACTTGCACATGTAGGGAGCATTATAAACTCCTGAATGCTTGAAACCATTCATACAACACATGACCAAAACAGCTCTATTGACATTATTCTCCATAAGATGGAAAGCAGTAAGCATCAGCTTACCAATTACAACTCAACTCTTACCTCACAATTTTCCATGTTAATGTCTTGAATTCTTCGGATGGATCATTACGGAAATCATGTATCTTCAGTCCTCCAATGCTGACTAGAGTTGATGCTACGCATGGAACAAAAGTATCTTGAAGTAAAGAATCTGAGGTACCAATCCAAACAAACATTAGACAATAGATGTTGACGAAATATGATACAAGCTTTCATTTTACCAGAAGTCCATTGAGGCATTTGATCAAGTCATCATCACGATTTCACCTCGGAGGCCTGCAAACAACAAATTGAAAGTGACTGATATGTAGAATAAGGAGAAGAAGAGCAGTAATAGCAACAACAGGATGATTGGCTCTACATCGGTCTAATATCTCCTTGGCCAGCGTCAGCTGATTGTCCGCATCTTCTGACAACCTCACAATCCTCTCTGCTTCCTTCATTGCTTCCTGTACGAGGAGCGTTTTTGAATCTGCATCCGTAGTTCTGTAGGCAGCAGCTATTGAATCATCGTCTAGCTCATCTGTGGAGCTGGGGCTCACATGGCTAGAGTTGATCTGGGTCTGTCTCAAACGGTTTGTGGGATCCTTCTGTTTCGGTGTAGGAGTTTTTGTTGCAAAAGATGAATCCTTGAGCTTGTAACCCTTGTGTACCTACATAGATTGAAAATATATGAATACAAGATGCCAATGAAATGAGAAAGTAAAGTGTCAAGGAAAATTTGCAATTTGATTTTTCGGAGTTCCACACGACAAGGTGAGAATAAAATGAAACATACAATGACAAACATTTACAAATAATGTGCTGGCCAGTAGTATTTTAAATGAATGAAGCATTACATGCCAGCAGACTTGTTACACACACATCTAGAAACCATGGCCGACTTTGCAAAGATGTTCAGTCTTATCACTGATTACAAATGCCTGATTTTCTCCATTTGGGGATATGAAGACCCTTCTGATCTAAATCTTCAGATGTAAAGACCATTGCACTTGCATATCTATAACTGATACAATTTTGCAAATAGAAGTTGATTCATCACTTTGGATAATAATTGAATGTTCAATTAATTAATTATTGGAAAGGAATCTCTTTAGAATACTTATTACAAATATGTGCATGCTGGGTATTTGTTATCTTTTGATGCAGCAGGGAATTTATCTGAAAAATATAGGCATTTGTATGCACTGAACTAAAAACAAGGCATGATCATTATTTTTAGATTCCATGGGGAAGCAGGATATAGAACTCACCTTTTCAATTTTATTCTGTGCAACAAGTCGTCTCAATTTTGAACTAAGAAGCCTCCTAAAATTCAGAGGCACATCATACCTTTGCTGCACAACCACCAAGAAACAATAAAATAACATCATTCCCTTGATTTCAATATCATAAAAAGAAATAAATTATCCACCAATAGAATTGAATAGGGATAAGTTATAAACTGCAAGGGTTTGCACTTTTCATTGTGGTGGAAAGAGTTGGTCCACCTCAGGTTAAATTTTATTTATATAAGTCCATGCAGGTAAATCTAGTAGCTTACTACTAGCTTTGCTATAGCAAGATAAATAGAGAACATGAATAGATCAGCGCTGGATCCTTGTATAATATACAGCACGACACTCTAAATGATAGGAAAATATAGAAGATCATCATTGGTTTTAAAAAAAGACTGCACGCGTGCACACACACACACTCTCATAGATAGACAGACAGATATATACATACATACATCTATTACCTTACTTATCAATGGAAAAGAGATCCAATTTTATATTCCCAATTTATTCCTATATTTTAATATAATGATTAATTATAAATCGGACGATTATGGTATATTAGAATTTTTTTCCATAAATTATATTTCTATTATCCAACTTAAATGGAAGGAGATCCAATTTTAGACTTCCAAATTTTACCCCTAGATTTTAATATAGTGATTAGTTATAGAATGGGCGATTATGGAACAAATACATACAATTAGATTAGATAATTTTTTTTAAAACTACATTTATATACTATTTAAAAGTTACTTAGAGGTTCTCTAACAACATTATTCAAAATTTGGATTCTCTTATCCATACAAGTCTATTAAAAAAAATTCCTATAAATTTGTATAACAAACAAATAAATCATATCCATATTACTTCAAAATTTTATATCATATCACAATGTCTTTATTTCACATTCACCATTGTTATCAAACTAAGTTTTCATTTTAATTATTTATTATTATAATGTATAAAAGCTTCATAATAAACTCCACTAATATTAACCTTCTCCAGACTGTTCGGATGGCAGCAAGTTTTCATTTATTTATAATTGTTTATACTTTATATGTAATTGTAATTGTAATTTTTATCAATATCATTATTCTTATTTTATTTAAACATATATGGCGCGTGCATGAAACTAGTTTACATGTACACACACACACACACACACATTAATTATAAGGGAATAACAAAATTTAAAATCAAGGGGAGAGAAGATTCCCTACCACAATGAAGTCACAAATAGCACCAATTTCACATCCATTTGATCCTTGCAAAGTCGAAAGGGCTTCGATTACCATTGAGGTATACCTACAGGACAAGCAAATTCAAACACAATGAAGTGCACATTTATCTACGATTCTTAAGAATGATTGCCAAAAAGTAATGTTGAGAATATGCTCGTCAGAAATATAAGCATGACCAACTTTTCTATGGCATGCAGTTGTTAAATAAGAAAAATAAAATTAACCATGCATGGTGTTAAATAAGAACAAAAAAAAACTATGGCACAAGCATACATATATACAACTCTTGCATATTAGAGAACTTTGATCTTTATAATTCCATCAGATCAAGCTAGCTCTGTGCTAGAGCAATTATATACACACACACAAATATATATATAATAAATCATTAAATAGATACAATAGTCACTGATATGGTGATTGTCATGGATTTAGGACTATGGAACCATGAGTAGATATATGTGAGGATTGATGATGAATTTCAGTTATTACTTATTAGCATAGTTCAAAGTGCGGCCGCACGTGCTGATGTGCCCCCCTCGGCGCACATAACACCCAAGTGCTGTCCAAGTGCGGCCATGTGCGGTCATGTGCGGGGCATATGCGGCCATGTGCGGTCAGCCGTTCGAATCCAGTTCGAACGGGAATCAAACGGCCCTTCAGGCGTTCGAACCCAGTTCGAACGGGATTCAAACGGTCATTTGGCGTTCGAATTCCGTTCGAACGAGGTTCAAACGCCCATATACTAATTTTTTTTTTTTTAAAAATAAATATACAATGTGCGGCCGCATGTACCGTACATGCGGCCGCATGTACTGTATGCGGACCCCACCGCACATGGGGTCCGCACATGCTTTTTAAACTATGCTTATTAGAATAAGATTTGTCTTTATGCTATTATGGAGAAATGGTCTTGAGACAATATGGTTACCATTTACATTTTGAGAGAGATGAGATGTCCACCAAATTATTAATATGTTAATATCCAAAAAAAGGAATGATAAGATCCATTCTGTTTTCATAAAACAAATACAATAGAGGAGAAACAATAAAGTAGTCTATCCGATAAAAAGATTCTCATCCCAACCCGAGGACAAGTTAGCAACCCTAATAGAAGAGTTCTTGATATGGCTCAAATCATGAGGGTTTATTTAATTCTTTATTTAATTAATTAGGCAGTAATTTCTTTGTGAAGACCTTTTATAGAAAGCTCAACAAGAACCCCTCCCAAGACCTTCCTACCACCCGTTTGACCACTTCATTTGGAGTGCCCTCACACCTTTGAAGATCCAGTGTTTTATATGGCTTCTTATGCTTGATAAGGTTCTTACCAAGTTGTTCTTTTTTTTTTTTTTTTTTTTTTGATTGAAAGTTCTTTCCAAGGTTAAGAGATTTAATTGGTCTCAAGATGGTAGTGATACTTGTGAACTTTGTGGGTTGGAAGAGGAATGAAGGGACCATCTTTTCTTTAGGTGCCCATTCGAAGATTTGGGAAAAAGTGGGTTCGGCCCTTGATTCACGGTGCTCTTTCAATGAGCTTGAAGGTATGTGGTGGTGCATCCGGAAGAAGCGTAAGCGAGGTGATAGAAGCAACATCGTTAAATTCCAACACAAGAAGTTTTACTTGAAAAACACTTGGGTGGCTATATCTTCAAACCTTAGAGATTGGATCACCATGATTTTAGGAGTGGAGACCCCTTCAATTATGGGCAATCTTTGGTTTGGGGCGTGATGCTCTGGGATTTGTTGGAATGGGGTACCCCATCCTAAAGTGTTTATTTTCTTCTTTCTTTATCTTTCTTTTCTGTTAGTACTTTGTTCGGAGATCCTTTGTCTCCATTGTCCAAGGGTATTTTCTATTAATGAGATTGCTCCTATAATTTTTCAAATTAAATAAAAAAAAACTATCTTTGGTTTGGGATGTGATGCTCTGGGATTTGTTGGAATGGGATACCCAATTCTACATTGTTGATTCTTCTTTCGTAAAATTTCCAAGACAACGAATCCTGCTCTTCCAAATTGAAGTACTTAAAGAGTCGTTAAGCTGTTAGGATGACATTGGGCTGTTGAGAGTGGTTCACTTTTTCATTATAGTTCAAGTTATAGTATGCTGCTGCGATAGTATGCTTTTTCAAAGTTATAATATGTTTCATACTCCCAAATTCACGTTATAGTATGCTTTTCAAAGTCAAGCTTGTATACCACTCCTTATCGCTTTTTCTTTGTGTGCTGCTGAGATACAGTCCTGGGGAGCGAGAAATCCATCCTATAACGTCCTCCACGGAATGAAAGCAGATTGACTTTCCTCTATCAATCCATCTATCACAAATTCAGCCTATTTGTCAAGAATTTGGCAATCATTATACGACCCATTAATAAGACTAAGAGGCTTCTTCAGAATGCGTTCAGACATCCAAGACGCTGGGCACCCCTGAAAATTTCATCAGACATCTCCTTCAGATTCTCCTTTACCACTCCCAGAAAACTTTGAAAAACCAAAGCAGAAAGCCATCTGGGCCTAGTGAAATCCTTTTTTATTATTGGGGCAATGCATATGTAATAATTTTCTTCCTCAGTTTTGTCATCCTTGATGAGCTTTCCAATATATGGATTAGAAGATTAGCGCAAGTCCAGGCACTATTCCACTGAAGTAATCCAAGCCACAGCCTCATAAAAGCTCGAAAGAACTTTTCTAATAAAGCATAAAAAAAAGATCAATGCAAACCCATTGATAAAATGATTTGGAAGATCCAAAACTAGAAAGAGATACCTTTCTTTTCTTCCATGGAAACCATACAGAACATCATTTTAAATTTTATATGAATTTGTACCTAATGTACTTTTTCATTTTTTTAATAAAAAGGTAGAATTTCCACTATATATCATTAAATGATAAAACATCCAGCAAAAAAGGAGACATGATATCTCACCACGAGAAAGGGAAGAAAACAAGGAAAATAAAAACAACAAATCTCAGCATCTACATCCCTGTCAAGCTACTAAGTTAAAAAAGCCATGTTCCTATTCAAAACTACAAAGCTTCCCCCCATCAAAATCATATGGTACTTCCTTTATTGCTTCACATTTTCATAGGTGGCACTAATCAAATTCATCTTCTTTCACTACCTCGGGTTATTTTAAAAAAAAAATGCAGCATCCACTGACAGGTTATTCACTTTCAATATATACCTTGGAGGGACGTTCCCATCTTGAGTGCTCTTAGAAGATTCAGCAACTGTCTCAGGTTCTTGCTTCACAGAACCAGAAGCAGAAGCAACAGCATTTTGAGGACCAGAGAATGGAATAACTGGAAGAACCTTTGCCTTAGGTGTCCTTATCCTTTCCCTTGAGCCTTGACCGCCAGAAGCACTGACACCCATATTTCTCCATTTGTCCTAAACATTAATCTCAAAATCATCATTGATCAACTCAACCACTACCAGGGCTTGAATGTTTTCCTTTTTCAATGAACACTACTGAATTAAAAGATAAATGGATCATTGACCACTGACTATGATAAATCTATAAATAGGCCAACCGACAAATGACAAAGCATACTCAACTACAAAATAAATTATTGATATAATACTCCTTTTTTTGATGTCCAATTTGGTATTGAATGAGGAATAACAATTCTGTTAAAAAGAAAAATGAAAAAACTAACATAGACAACATAGATATATCCAAAGTTTTTCCAAAGGAAATTTTTTTACCAATTACTACAAGAAGAGAAGAATATGTGTCCCAGAATTAAAAAAAAAAAATACAAAGGATTGTTCTCCTATGTAGTAGCTACACATCAAGATGAATAACAAAGTCCATTTTTTGTTTTATTTTTCCTCCCAAGAAAGAGAGAGAGATATGGAAAATGTGCATTGCCAAACAAAAAGAGCCATACTTTATGGTCAGGTAGTGCATTGTTTGAATAAAAGCAGTTTCCATGATAACCCAACTACAAAGTAAAACATGCAGCTATATTTCCAATTTGCGCATCCACAAAAATTTTATTAGTAAAAAAATATATAATCTACATTACTACCATCATCCTTTCCCATTTTGAGTACTACAACAAACAAATACAATCAACCCAATGAACAAGCCACAATAACACCAATTTTTTTTTAAAAAAAACTCTACACATCAAAACCTAATTCAACACAATTCCCACACACAACCAAACACCAAACATATTCAATGATAAATATGCCAAAAAAAAAAAAAAAATTCAACAAACTGAATTACCAAATTTAACACAAAACGCCCACAATAAATCAAACCATACAAATTCCAAGAACACAAAAGGCCGAATTCAATTCAAGATTCACGTTGAATCAACCAAAAACATGCCACACTTCATCAAATCACGAATTTTTGTTTTGCGGATTCACTCACCTTGAGATCGATGTTAGAGTAAGACAATGCAAATATATATATATATAGGGGTGATTACGTGCGGCGAACGGCGGGTGCGGCGTCGATCACGGCCGTCGATCACGGGTCTATCGCATCGGACGGTCGGGTGCGATTCACGTCGACCGTTGGATGCGATGGACTCGCGATCGAACGGCCCACGTCGCGGCCGCACCCGCCGTTCGCCGCACCTAATTGGTCGCGTATATATATATATCTCTTAACAAATACCAAAATTTAATTGCAAAACACCCACAACAAATCAAATCATAGAATTCAATTCGAGATTCACTGTGGAATCAAGTAAAAACATGCCACACTTCATCAAACCACAATTTTTTTTTTTTTTTGTTTTGCGGATTCACTCACCTTGAGATTGATGTTGGAGTAAAACAATGCAAAAATATATCCTTTTTTCTTTAAAAAAAAAGGTAGATAATGCTACAAATAATTAATGCAAAAAAACTATCTTAACAAACCGAATTACCAAAATCTAACACAAAACACCCACAATAAATCAAATCATAGAATTCAATTCGAGATTCACTGTCGAATCAACCAAAACAAACCACGCTTCATCAAATCACGATTTTTTAAAGTTTTGCGGATTCATTCACCTTGAGATCGATGTTGGAGCGGGCGGAGAGGTAGTTGGAGAACTCCGGATCCTTCTGGATGGTCCTCCACTTGCCGGCGCCGTGTTTGTCCACTCCCGCCCGTAGCGCCTCCTCCTCCTCCGTCGTCCACTTCTGCTTCGGAGCTCCCATTCTCTTGCTCTGTTTCCCCGCCTCCGATGCTGCCTGCTTCTGCCGCCCTGGATTCTCTCCCTTGACGAGACGGCGACGGCGGAGGAGGAGGAGGTCGGAGGTTCAGATGACGGCGGTGTCGGTAGCGGAGGAGGGGTTTGCGGCGGGTCTGCTGCCTTCCGCTTCATTCACATTAGGGTTTCCCGGAAGTGACGGACGTTGGGCTTTTTAGGGTTTCCCCAAGATTGAATTTTTTCTGAAATGGTGGGGTTTTTCGGGGAAGTCGATCGAGTCGAATCGGACCTGGTCGACTCGCCTGTGTGAATCGGGTTCGGATCCTTTAAGAGAAGCTCCGTTTGAAGTTTGAACCGGTAACAAAAGGACACGTGGAATTCTCATGTATAAGCTGATTTAAGTAGCGTTGGGTAACATGATGGTAAAACTTATTTTCTGTATTTAAAATTGATTTTGTAGGAAGCTGACTTATTCAATAACAGCTTTTGTGTACTATTTGCTTAAATTATGTATGTAGGAAGCTACGATTACAAAATTGATTGGTTGTACTATTACAAAATCAACTAAATGTTGTCTTAATTTAAATTTTTTTATTAAAAAAAGCGCTCAAACAAACAAAAACAAACTACACTAATACAGATTGCAATACAGGGGTGGTAGAAGAGGTGGTGTCTACTGTACCAATGATGGTTTGGACATAGGGGTGCTAAACGAGCCAAACGAGCCGAGCTTTGACATGTTCAAGCTCGGCTCGTTTATAAACGAGTCGAGTCGAGCCGAGCTCACGAATCTCAATGAACCTAGCGTTCTTCTTCATTTTAGGGTTTTTAGGGATTGAAAATAAAATTTTAGCCTAAATGAGCCATGTTCATGAGTTTAAACGAGCGTAACTTTGTATTAATTTAATATTCTGATTTTATAAAAGAGTTTAGTCAAGCTTCAACCAAGTTTTCATAAACGGGTCGAATTTGAACATAAAATGAAACTTGATCCAGGTCCTGAGCCTAACCGAGCTTTAAAACTTGTTCAAGCTCGCTCATTTGTCTAAATGAACGAGCTTAAATCGAGCCGAGCCCGAGCCGAGCCTGAGCTGCTTGGTTTGTTTACCAACCCCATTTGAACATATTTTAGAGAACTTTTTTTAGATAGATATGTAATAGATAATGTAAAATTATTTTCAAATGCATCCAAGAGCTCAGCTTCTTATATGAAAAATATTTTTTTGTTATAAAAATAATTTTTCAGAAATCCTAACGCCGTCAAAATTTTTCGAAGGAGGAGATTTCTGCGACGACATTACCAACGATAAATTTCCTTGCTAAAACCTAATTTTCATTTTCCCCAGGCAAAATATTCAAGGCTTAAAATCAATTTTCTTGTAATGTATTCCTTTCTCCCCCAACTCCCTTGTGAGTGTGAGTGTGCTCAAGACAACTCCTCGAACAATGACAATAGGATTGCCCCTTTTTAGTTTACAAGTTAAGACAAACCCTTTTTAATTTGCTTATGTAAGGATGCAAATGCACCCAATGTCCTTGGTTTCTCTATCTCCCTTTTGAAAATTTTCACCTCCATACAGTCTAAACAAAAGGCCTCAACACTCAACAGCTCTCAAGCAATGATATGTTTCTCTTTTTGTTCCATTTGTTGAGTTACTACTCCCAAATCATACATGAAATAATACATATCTTTATTTCTCTCTTGTGCTGCTACCACTAGTACCAGTACTAAATCATTGCTTCAAGGGAAAGTTTGACTCTTCCCAGGTCCTCCATAGAAGAAATACTTCCCATACTGGTCATTCTCCAGTGTTTGTAAATCGTAGCTGCCCGGGCTCATAATAAAAGTTCCAATCTTCTCCGGACTCTCGTATGCGTACGTCGACGTACGGGTTGCCAACCTCCACATTGATGAACCGGGCAGCCTTATTGTCGCGCTCTCCGGGGAAGTGTCCGCTGCCCATCTCCGTCGTTGTTGTGTGGCCCCCGGATCTTCCTATGCTTTCGAAAACCTCGCCTCGGTATTGGGCCCCATCGACCCCATCTGTGATCCCTGGTAATAGAGAGCTCGGCCAATACCCAATGTGTTTGCCTTGGAAGTTTATACACCAGTTGCCTTTGTCCTTGTCCTGTCCATAGGGGCGCAGTTAGAGTGCCACTAGAGCAGGGGCTTGAATACAGTTGACAAATGTACAATGGTCATTGAATATATTTTTATTTTAAAATAATCTTTTAACGAATCAAAGATATGAAAATTTATTTTAAAAGAAAAATGATACATCTCACCTCAAAAATTATCCTCAAATTCACCTTATCAAAAATGTCATGCTCTTTGTTTGAGATCATGTACACTTTGATGAGATTTTTTTTTCTTTTGCATTTTAAAGTGGATATAACCTCCGAATAAACTCATACGACCTCGAAGCGACGATAACCAAGACACTTTGGATTCCTTGGTAAAAGAAGATCAATTCGAAATAGGAGTTGAAATAACAATTGTAAGTGCAAGATTAATAACAATACCTTGAATATAGAGGCTGTGATGTGATAATTAGGGCCATTATAGACTGAAACTGGAAGTATTGGTAGTCCAAGTGCAATATCAATGTCTACTTGTACAAAGCCAGGGCATAGAATATTATAACAACCTGTAACATAAACTTGTAATTGTTAAGAAAAGTAAATAAAATTATAACCATCATTTTATGAAGATCAATCTCACCATCCAATATGCGAAGAGTTGTGTCTGATTGTCACCAAAAGTTTCGAATATGTGTAATGTAACACTTTTTTGTTAATTTTTGAACTTACAAGCCATCCAACTTTGAGAGATTTGGATACATTGTACGAATGGACCATGCGTTAAAAATACGCCTACGCACTCGCGTAAGTGCATATATGTGTAGCGTGTGTGGTCCCCACTCTGTCTTCTAAGATACTCTTCTAGAAGTGTGGTAGCATATCAAGTAGAAAAATATTTTTCTAATTACCGATGTGGGACTATTCCCAAGCATACACCCACTCAAAATATTACAATCTCCTTCAATAGCTGTTGATATTGTTTCTTGAGCGTTTTGAGAAACTTTTGTTTAACTTGTCAATGGCATAAGCATAAGAAAAGAAGATCATGTTTTTATTTTTTTTAAGAATATATACCCTTGGTTCATAAAGGAATTTTTTATTTAATTTTCAAATTCAATAGTTTATGTAACACCCTGAATTTTGAATTTTCAGGATCGGTAATGTTTTAGGATTTGTTTCATAGTTTAGGATTTTTGGTTAGGTAGTTATATATTTTAGATTTGGATAATTTTGATAGGCTATTTTTGAATTTTAAATATTTACTTCAGTTTTCTTATTTGAGACGATTTTGTAACTAATTGCGGCCTTGGGAGCCTTAAAAATTTTCTCTTTTTGGGATTAGGACTCAACACACAAACAGCTCTCAAGCAATGATGGATTTCTCTTTTTGTTTTATTTGTTGAGTCACTAATCCCAAATCCTACATGAAATGATACATATGTTTATTTCTCTCTTTGCTGCTACCACTGGTGCTAAATCACTACTTCAAGGGCAAGTTTGGCTCTTCCCAGGTCCCCCATAGAAGAAATACTTCCCAGACTGGTCATTCTCCAGTATTTGTAAATCGTAGCATCCTGGGCTCTTAATAAAAGTTCCGATCTTCTCCGGACTCTCGTACGCGTATGTCGACGGGTTACTGACCTCCACATTGATGAACCGGGCAGCCTTATTGTCGCCCTCTCCGGGGAAGTGTCCGCTGCCCATCTCCGTTGTCGTTGTGTGGCCTCCGGATCTTCCTGTGCTTTCGAATACCTCGCCTCCATATTGGGCCCCATCAATCCCATCTGCTATCCCTGGCAACAGAGAGCTCGGCCAATACCCAATGTCTTTGCCTTGGAAGTGTATCCACCAGTTGCTTTTCTCCTTGTCCTGTTGATAGTGGCACAGTTAGAGTGTCACTAAAGCAGGGGTTTGAATACAATTGACAAATGTACAACTGTCACTAATTTTTTGATAGTTTCTTTAATTTTAAAATAATTTAGAAATGAATCAAAGTATGCAAATTTATTCTAGAAGAAAATGATACATCTCATCTCAAAAATCATCAAAATCTTATGCAATCTTATGAAGCGATTTTTGAGTCGATTTTTAGAAGAACCTTTTGGAAAATGAACATTTTTTTAATACTTTTCATGACTGTAAACCACGATTAAATTTTTAGAAAATGCATCAATTATGGAAATATGTTTCGACTAAGACGATTATTTCAAAAACAATTTAACATAAATATATTTCCAGACGATAACCAAGACACTTCGGATTCTTTGGTAAAAGAAGATCAATTCGAACTGGGAGTTGAAATAACATGCAATACCTTGAATATAGAGGCTGTGATGTGATAATTAGGGCCATCATAGACTGAAACTGGAAGTATTGGTAGTCCAAGTGCAATATCAGTGTCTACTTGTACAAAGCCAGGGCACAGAATATTATAACAACCTGTAGCAAACCCATCCGCCTGGGGGGAATGCAAAACAACCATAAACTTGTGATTGTTAAGCAAGTATAAATCAATTTACAACCATCATTTTATGAAGATCAATCTCACCGTCCAGTGTGCAAAGAGTCGTGTCCGATTGTCACCGAACAAATTAGGGTAAACCTGTGTTCAATATTACATCAAATTTCTTTTGCAAAAGTTTCAAACATGTGTAATGTAACACTTTTTTGAGTGTTGTGAACTTACAAGCCATCCAACTTCGAGAGATTCAGATACATCGAGTGAATGGACCATGACTTTTGCGGAGCTGAATTCATTGGGTGATTCGACTCGCGGGTTCCACAAGGTGAATTCTGCCTTGGCTCCCATGTATTTATTCCCGTCACCAACGTAAACCATGGCACGCTGGTTGATTCCCACATAAAAATATATGCAATCAGTTTATAATTCAACAATATTTAATATTTAAATTCAGTCCAATTCACAGCCTTGTTTGTACGTAGTCCTATTTGTCTGTCTTAATATAACAATATTTTGTTCCCAATTAAGATGAATCGACATTTTCCCTAATTTTACTAAAGGAGGTCATAGATTTTTGACCCCCTTACTTGTTTAAAATATTTCTAGCTAGATGCTTAGGTCATTCAAAACCATGCTATATATCTCCAAAATAGAGGACATGCAGACCTCTAATAGTATTCCAAAAAATGGCACCCCATTTTCGAATTCCCATTTTGGCCTCCAAATGTAGACTCTTGAATGACCACATGGAGATTCAATTTTATTTTATTTTTTAAAACTTTTTCAAACATTGTAATTTTAAACAAGTAAATCCAATTCTTACAATATTAATAATTTTTGAAATGTGACCAATACTTAATATGTTTAACATATGTTAAAATTGTTAACTTTCAAGATAGAATTGATTAACATTTGTATGCTTTCAATCCATATTAATTAATACTAACACGCATTTTCTAATATATTCTTCCCCAATTTTAAAACAGATAGAAATAATAGCATATTGATATTGGGATGGAGCTGGTATTTGATATGGGGTTCTAAACATACTTTTAATTTTGATTTTTTAATATTTTTGGTATTGGTATCTCTAATATAGATACCCCGGTTGGAAATGCTTATTCTATAATAATACTTCTCACACTGAAACACTAATTGTGAAATTCCAACCAAGTTAATTCTGTGGATCTTAAGGCAAGCATGGGAGTAAAATTTTTGAATAATAATCTTAGAAAACTAATGTTAATCATAATAAAAATTGGAGTTTGAGGAACCGAGATGTATTTTGAAGTGTGACATAGGTTGGCATGGCTGGGAGGGTCTGCTTGTTTTTGCTTTGATCTTTTTAATTGTTTTATCTCTGTATATCAAGATAGTCTTACCTCTAATTCAATCTTTGTAACCTTATATTTAATATAGATATAAAGGTGACATTTGTATGATCAATTATAAAATAATAATATTGTCAAATATGATGTAAGACAAATTATTCAAATGGGACCATTAAAATTGGTCCACCAAATAAATTCAAATAAATGGTCACGATCTCGGAATCGCACGAAATTTGACATGGTGAAATATATCGAGGATATCTTCTGGATTAGTTGTTATACAACTAACAATTTTTATTTTTTAAAAATTCATTTATTTAGGGCTTTAAATTAGAGATTTTACTATTTTTAGTAAGTTTTAGATTTATGATATCTCAATCATAACAGATCGGAATTGATTTCTATAAATTCCTATGATCATTTAGGATCTCATAGAATCTGAAAAATTAGTTTTCGAATTTTACTATTTTTAGTAATTTTTTTATTTTATGCTATTAGTATAAATATCAGACTTGTAATTTAGGGTTTTAAGTTTTTTTTTATCAATAATATTTCAAAATTCCCTCTGTTTTGGGGCTTCTTCCTTGTGGATTCAAGGGTTCCTTGTGGATTCAAGGTATTTATGAGATCTCAACGCTTGTTGGATTTTTTTATCTAGTTTTTCGTTGCGTTAGTTGGTATCAGAGCGAGGATTTGCCTTGCTGTGATGGAAAATAATGGAGGGGGAGACAACCAATCTAATGACGCTGGTCGTGGATTGAAGGATCTGTGTAAGGCGGTCGAGGAACAACGTGATCAGATGCGAGAACAATGAGATCAGATGCGAGAACAACTGCAGGAGATCCGCATGATGATCACTGGCATCCTAAAAGTGATAGGATACGTGCTGAGGGATTTGCCCAAGGCCGACCTATTGCTCGGAAGATCGTTCGACATCCCACTCATTATCAATTTGATGATGAGGAAGATTCGGATGATGAAGATGATGGACTTCATGGATATCAACCGGGGAGGCGGCGTATGAAATACAATGATTACCGATTGAAGGCGGATATTCCGTATTTCAATGATAATATGCAGATCGAGGATTTTCTCGATTGGATCTCGGAGGTCGAAAGATTCTTTGAGCTGATGGAGGTTCCCGAAGAAAAGATGGTCAAATTGGTGGCTTTTCGATTGAAGAGCGGGGCCGCCGCTTAGTGGGACCAACTTCAGAGAACCCGACAACTGCGAGGAAGGGTACTTGTTCGTACGTGGAAGAAGATGAAACAACTTCTCATGGATCAATTTCTACCATTAAATTACGAACGATATGTGCCCCCATTGTATCAAAATTGTCGCCAAACCGTAATGGTGGAAATCACAATTAGAGAGATCAAGCGTGCAAGTTATGGTTGATGGATCAATGGAGGCGACCAAAGAAAGTCCTTCAAAAATTCAGAAGTGTCTGAAGATGAAACCCTATGATCAACATCTGGTTGAATCAAATATTGATGGGGACAAAAGTAACAACACAACTGACGGCGATGATATATATGATGGTGCTGAGTTCGCAAACGAAGAAGGAGAGCGGGTCAACTTCATCGTTGAACCAGAGATCGACGAGGACATGAGCAATAAAGAAGCAGAGGATGTTGTTTTCTCTGGTGATTCTGAAGATATTATTGGAGGAGAACAAGAGGAGTTATTTTCACTATCCTTAGTGGTGATCCCCAAGATAGAAGAGCCCCTACAGAAGCTCATGTTGCAGGATATGTGCACCATCAACAAAAGTGTTTTCGATGTCATCATCAACAATGATAATGATGAATACTTTGCGACTACTACAATGGTGAAGGAATTTTGGCTACAAATCGAGGTGCATTCAATTTTCTACATGATCGGTTATATTGAGAAGAAATTTGAAGTCAAGAAAACGTCTCTTCTCTTGCCAAAGGTGAAATACAAAGAAACATCAATTGAAGAGTGGAAGAACTCGAGGACGAGTTCTTTTGAAGAAGAGGAGTCTGATGTAGGACAGATTATTCAGATGGGACCATTAAAAGTGGTCCACCAAATAAATTCAAATCAATAGTCACGATCTTGGAATCGCACGAAATTTGACATGGTGAAATATATCGAGGAGATCTTCTGGATTAGTTGTCAAACAACTAACAATTTTTATTTTTCAAAAATTCATTTATTTAGGGATTTAAATTAGAGATTTTACTATTTTTAGTAAGTTTTAGATTTATGATATCTCAATCATAACAAATCGAATTGATTTCTATCAATTCCTATGATCATTTAGGATCTCATAGAATCTGGAAAATTAGTTTTCAGATTTTACTATTTTTAGTAATTTTTTTTATTTTATGCTATTAGTATAAATATCAGACTTGTAATTTAGGGTTTTAAGTTTTTTTTTTATCAATAATATTTCAAAATTCCCTCTGTTTTGGGGCTTCTTCCTTGTGGATTCAAGGGTTCCTTGTGGATTTAAGGTGTTTATGAGATCTCAACGTTTGTTGGATCTTTTTATCTAGTTTTTCGCTGCGTTAAAATAAATGTCTTTGAATTAAATTACCCATGAGTGGAGAATTAATAATATTGTAAAAAAATTCATAAACATAAAATACCGTTTGACCAGGATGTTCAATTTGACCATCTTCAGTACGAACAACTCCGCCGGGATATTTTTTGCCAAAGTGCTTTAGTGAAGTGGACCTTATTAAGTCGCTTTTTTGAGTCCTTCGAATGGGAACAGTTCCTTCAGGACACCTTCCATTCAGGTGCCATGATTGATGGAATCCTTTTATATTAGCTCCTGTTTCAATTCCCTTTGGATAAGAACTGGGTCTCATCTGCACAATGTCATTCGCATGTTTTAATATGCATGAAGATTACTCTTATTATTTGTCTAATTATATAATCAATTGTTTTATTTATTTACAATTATTAAATATTTATAGAAATACATAAAAAAGATTACTCATATTTTATAATTGTGATATGGGTAAAAATATAAATTTTACAAGTATATGTGAAGAAAACATGTAAACCAAATTCATTTATTTATTTTTGTATTTGAAGAAAACACTGAAAAATGATTCTTTGGAGAAATTCACTAAAGAACCAAACAGTTTGATGAAATCTGGATTTCTAGCAAAATGATTCTTGGTAGAATGATTAACTCGTAAAGTAAATGCACCTAAAATAATGACAGAACCAAACGGGGCTTGAATGTAACATAGCTTCTATGAAAAGTGAAATGTTACACTTAGCCTATTTTACGGTGTAAAATGCAAGACAAACACATTTTACTATTAGTCTATCGATCTAAAAAAATAATGGGTTTAACCAAACATCTACTTAGAATTAATTTCCTTTTTTTTTTCTGTTAGGCTGGCTCCACGGGACATGTTAGGATTTAGGAAAATCAGATAATCTGAATAGATATGGAAAACTCCAACAAGAAAATTCTAAGCTGTTGGTCCAAATTTTAGTTATATATATGCCCTTTTCAACTATAATTAGAACTTATTCATGTCTATATGCAATTTAAACACTATTTACTTATATTTTCCAAATGAAGGTGGGAATTATTGCATGCCCACAGTGTTAATGCAAATAAAGTATGGAAACATCAAATTATAGGATCAATTTTACATCAATTTAAGAAAATAAAGATCATTATATTCTTCATGAGGAAAGGTTTTATAAGGAAGTTATTAACAAAGCAATATTTAATGATGCAAAAAAGGACAATATCCAATTAAAACCAATTATAAAAGCTAACCTGGATTGTATGATTTTGGAGCAATGGATGATCAAAAGCTGGTTGTTTCAATATATCGATACAATCAATTACATCTCCATCAACACTCTGAAATGAAAATCTCTATTAGCACAACAAACACACACACACAGAGAAAGGTTGGTCAAGAATGAGTAAATCTTCAATTAAATGTTCACTACATATAGCTGTAAAAGCACATTCCCAATTCTTCAGTCATGTATAAAATACACATACTTTTTTTTTGGAAGGATACCAATTAAATCAAATTTTAATTATCACATGAAAATCTTGAAATGGAACTCCTTATATAAGCATCCAAAACAAACTTTGTAAAATACAATGGAAAGCTAAATTAAAATAATAACAATCTACCATGACGTAATTAATGTCTCTTAACAACCCTCTCAAACTCTATAGAATATGATCTTACAATTTGTAAAAAAGTTCTAAAGTAAACTCCTAAAATCCCATAACAACTTCAACATTAGCAACAAAGTCTTTCTGCAATTGTAAACACTAATAGTCAACCATAAAAGATTTTTTTTTTTTGCTTGGTAAATAAAGCTTTTCCATTCATATATAACTTTACAAATGTGCATCAGTTCTTCTCCTAAGAACATATAATTCATAAGGGACAACGAGGTGCAAAGTTGATGACAACCTGAGATAAAACTAAAAAAAAGAGAGATTCAGGGACACATAATTGACTGACATCCATAAAAAAAATTTAGATTGGCCATTAACCATAACATATGCATGAGAATTTAAATAGCATACAATGAATTACTTTTCTAATAGAGATATATAATACTCTTTTTTTAGAGTAGCATGCCACTCTTTTAACCAAAAAAAAACTCATATGGAGATCTTTTTTAGTAGACATACAAAAAATTACTCTTTTTTTTCAGAGTAGCATATCACTCTCATTTAATTAAAAAAGCATGCATGATAAAAACCAAATGTTTAATTTTCACAAAAAGTTACTATTCTACAATCAACACAAGTGAAGGAAACGATTACCTGGATTGTCTTAATAGCAGGTTTGTTGAGAATTCCATGCAATCTCTCAACTTCTTTCATGTTAATCTTATTAGGCAAAACTCTTCCCTCTGCGACATGATGATCATCTGATGCAAAAGCCATCACCAACATCACAACCACCAAATACAAGGGTACAACACCCTTATAGCTATTCTCTCCTTTCCTACAATCATAAAAATGAATAAGAAAAATCAATTGAAACAGTATTAAAGTACAAATAAATTGAAGCTTAGAGAGAGAGAGAGAGAGTATATATATATTAACAAACATGATAGCCGAAGAAAATTTGGCCGTAGACACAAATAAAACCAATGTGACTTTGATATGTGAATGAAAGTCTATATATAAACAAGTTTGAGTTTTTCTGGAAACACAAGTGCAAATCTGAAGATATATTTTAGATGAAGATATATTTTAGAGTAAATGAATTAGTTCCAAATTTGTGATTCCTTATACCTCCTTTTATCTTGAACTCGTTTTACTCCTTCGCAACGCAATTTGATAAACGGTTAGAAATGTTTGAACGCATGATGGCACGGGATTGACGTGACTTAATGGTTTTGAATAGTTTCACCGGGGGTAGTCACATCTTCATCATATTAGAGAAAAACTTAATTTTGCATATCTGAAAATATTGAATAAAATGGCAACATTTGTAACAATTTATGGTAATAAAATCATTCGTACTTATTTTTTGGTGCACGAGAATCATCCTCCTCGTCACTACTCACCGGGTCTTAATAGGGTAAATTGTGTTTGACTCTCAAAGTCTTTAAAATTTTTAGAAACACTATTCGAAATTCTAAAACATGCACTTACACTATATACTTTTAGATTGTTCATTAAGATGGAATAAAAACATAATTTTATCATTTTAATTAAATCATTATTATGTTTTTACTTTTTAATTAACTGTTGTGTGAGTTAATTCTCACAAAAAAAAAGTATCTATATGTATATGAACATTAAAGTTGATTATTGTATTAAATATATTCACAAAGCATATATAAAGTTAATTTATTGGCTCTTTTTTCGATATTTAAAAATTTAATTAAATAATAAAATAGTACCTTTGAAGTGTGTTTGTTCTATTTTAATGAAAAATCTAAAAGAGGTGTAACTGCATGTTTTTGAACTTCAGAGGGTGTTTTTTCATGTTCCAAAAACTTCAGAAAGTTCCAAATGCATTTTACCCTTTTAAATATCACAAAGTATTATACCAACAATATGATCAACAACTCTGGTTAATGAGTCCCATCTCAAAGGCCAAAGTAGCTACATCGCGTCACCTTATCGGTAGTGGCGGAGCCACCTTCCCCCCCCCCCCCCCCCCCCCCTTTCTTATAAAAATTCTAGTTCTACCACTGCTTTTCAATGACTAGCCAGTGTATGTGAAAAACAAAAACTCGACAATGTCGTAAATCGTAGCTCATATGCTGTCACGGGAATAGAACTCTGTGTCAATTGCTAGAGCTCATGCTCCAAACACTGGCGGGTGGGGACCGAATAATCACTTCGCTAAAAAGTATGGAAACTCGGTTCCACGCCTATGGGAATATCCAACAGAGACGTCGTCCACCAATCTGCTGCATCAGATCAGATCTTAGCAAGTATGTGGCCAAAAGGTATAGAGAATAAGTGAGTATAACTATATAAAATTAGGTGAGAGTAAGCTGATATTTGTTATTACGTCGTCCACCAATCTGCTGCATCAGATCAGATCTTAGCAAGTATGTGGCCAAAAGGTATAGAGAATAAGTGGGTATAACTATAGAAAATTAGGTGAGAGTAAACTGATATTTGTTTTATAAAATTAGGATCTTATACATCCATAAGTCCCACATATCAAATTAGTACTTTTTACACCTTATTCATATTTTATTCTTTTTCAATAAACAACTCAACTTTTATTATTATGTTTTCCAATAAGAATAACAAAAACTATAACTAAACAGAAAATCACATATTCCATTGATAAAATTATCTATTCCTGGAATATGTATAAATCTTAGAATAATTTATGTCTCTATCCAAATGGGTTCTTTCAGAACTAGGTAATAATGCCTTTGAGGCTTTTGCTACCTCTCGCACGATCGACTGATCTGGAACCAATTGGACCTGTAGGTATACCTCTCGATTAAGACTGACAATGGAACGGATACAGATTGGATAGACCCATATCCATATCCGAACTGAATATCCAAAAAAATATATTATTCAATATCCGACGATATTCAAAAGAAATATCCGTATCAAAAGAAAACTAAATCTAACATTTTTCTCACAGATTTTCATATGTAGGTGAGGTCATGACCTATGGGCTCAATTAAAATCAATTAATCACAAAAAATAAAAGTATTTTAGTAAGAAAAGAAAAAAAAGAGAGAGTAAAACCCAGGGGGGGTCCCATTCCCCCCTAGGTCCATGGTGGCTCCGCCACTGCACACCACCACCGAAATGGGAAGTGGTCATTTCCTAAGTGAAGGCGAGAGGAAGGCGAGCGTATTCACCAACATACAAGTGCTCGATGCGGCGCAGAAGGGCTACATTAGCCTAAATCAGGTGAAATACCTTGCTGAGAGGCCAGGATGTTATGATGTAACAGTGAAGAGGAGTAGCAATTGGGGGTTGTATTTCTTCTATATGGAGGACCTGGGAGGAACCCAAACTGCCCTTGAAATGGAAGCAATGAATAGTGAAATGAATGAAGAGAGTGGTGAAAAGTTGTAGCTTCAGTTTGCATCAATGTGTTCATAGTCACATTTCTGTGTTGACACTAAACCATTTTGTTGTTGGTTGTTTTTTGAGTTACATTTATGTGTTCCTTCACTTTCACTTAATTGCATGATACCTTCATGGGTCTTAGTTTATTTTACCATTGTTTCAAGCAGTTATTGGCAATCCCTACATCAAACTTGAACACACCTTCCTCCCCATCTTGTGTGTGCCACAAAGCCATCAGATCCCTAAATATTGATGCCTCTCCAAATTTGAAAAAAAATGAATTCAAATATTAATATTCATATCAATGAGATTTAGGAACATAAAGTTATATTAATGGTTATTGATTTGGCCATGGAAAACCCATAATTCATATTCATCATATCCTCATTCAAATCGTTTTTAATGATTTTTTCTAGTGTTATTGGCAAATATAGATTCCGAAAAATTAGGTCCAAATCAACCCTGTATTTTTGCACTTATGAATTTCTAAACTTAATGAGGAAGATTTCCATCGATTGCACCATTATAAGAATATACTCAATTAATATTTATGTATTTTTTTGGTAAAAACATATATGTTTGTACATATGTACATTTATGAACATATAATACATATTATACAATGATCTTTTTTGGATATCGGAGACCCTCATAACCGATATACAATGGTGTTGATTCTTATTAAAGAAAGAAAAATAAATTCTTGTTAAACTAGATTGAAATTTATTATCACGTTTGTTTTAAATACGATTCCAATGATGTAGGTCCATAATAATTAGAGGAAGACAAAATAATAGCAAATTATGAACAAATATTTATGCATAATAATAATAAAATAAAAAATCTCTCCATATTCTCATTCTATATATATCGACTATGCTCACCAATTCATGACACCTTTTTTCATTACATAATTTTTTTGCATGGTTATTATTAATTGTTGATTTGCCTACCGTTATCTCAAAAAAGAAAAAGAAAAAGAAAAAGAAAACAACCATGTTTGTTCTTCTTCACTCTTAAAATTTACATTATTTATAGATGTGTCTCTGTGTATTTTAATGGATTTACAATTTTTATTTTTTATTTTTATTGATGATTGTAGGAAAAGAGAGATGATTCATGGAGGTTTTGTGCCCTTATATTGGATGGTTTTGATGTTATTGATGACCTTCGCAACTGATAAGTGTCTCGTGGAGGGACGAGTTTTATCGAAGATGGCCAACACGATCAAGGTAACTGAACATATATGTATATATGATTTTATTTCTTTGAAGAATTTGAAAGGTTGCATGAAATTCTTAATAAATAGAATCAAGATGATCAAGGTAATCGTCGCGCTCACTCGAAATGATTTTAGGATAACTATAATTCTTTTGTAATGTTATTTGCAGTTGATGATGTCTTTGATGAACTTGTTAAACGTTAACTTCATCAAAATAAACATTAGTGTTTCTAGCTTAGGCAAAGCAAAAATTGAATAGATTGTCATATGTACTGAATTGAAGATCTTATGATGTTGGCTGTTGCTGCTTTGAGGGACACAATACACTATATAACATGCTTATTAGACAAATTTCATATGAATCTAAATTTATATTTTTAAAGAACATGCATTGAACATGGGACAGACATGACTTTGGCGCATGGCAATTATGTTGCACGAAAACTTTGTAACTATTTTCAGTTGCATATATTATAAGTTTTATGATCCAATTAAGCAAGATTATTTTAAATCTAGAGATGATAGTTGACATGGTGTTATAGTTATTATCAATTTTATATTTTTTAAATATACATCATTTTTTTTAAAATAATCATAATATAAACACATATTATTCCAATTTTACTATCTAGTATTTTTTAATGAAAATGATTGTTCTTGTTGTGTTAATTATGCACTACCTCATTGTAGAGTGTCGATGGAGATGTAATTGATTGCGTGGACATCCTCAAACAACCAGCTTTTGATCATCCATTGTTGCATAATCATACAATCCAGGTAAGTTTTTATCTTTTTAGATTTTTTTTAATGATGTTGTAGTTTGTATAGTTTTAATATCTTAATTATAATATGTTCTTCATATATTATTGCACTGAATACCTATCTTGATGAAGAAAATACGATGAGATCTTGATTTTACTTTGGATAATGGTTGGATCCATGTAAGAGTCATTATAATAATTGTATTCCTCTCAATTATGCATAAAATATACCTATATGAAATTTTAAAATGTATTTGATATATGTATTTCATGGTATAGGATTCAAAAAGCATATGGATTCGATATAGTATTATATTATTATTATTATTTATTATTTATATTTTTAGGATTAGTATAGGATTTTTGTAATTTTTCTATGTTAAACCATGTAATATTTTATGTGTGTATGCTCACAATTTTATGTTTTATAATAGATAGTTATTGGGTTTGTTTTACATATTTTATATAATTGATGTATGATTTTATTGATGTTCAAAAATTTGAATCATATATCTATTTAGATTTTTTTGATATTTCGAATAATTATGATATGCAAATCTAGAATCACGTATAACATATGAATACGTATTTGAATATTTTTTAGATATTCATTTCAGATACAGATACAAGCATATATATCACCGAGTTTGATAGGCTTAAATAGTTCGTTGCTTCAAAAATTACATCATGTGCTGAGTAATTTAGACATAATATGTCATCATAATTTTGTAATATTAATACATATTAACATTTCCTGCCTCGATTCCAAGACAATAGACATTGCAAATTTCCATAACATTGTACAATATTTATTTATCCTACACACCAAACCATATGGATTTAATTTGTGCAGATGAGACCAAGTTCATATCCAAAAAGAATAGACGCAAAAGATATTGTGAGAAAACTCCAACAACCATGGCACTTAAATGGAAGGTGTCCTGAGGGGACTGTTCCCATTCACAGGACTCAAAAGAGTGATAAAAAATATCCAAAGGGAGTCACTCGTCCCCAAAGTGAAGTGAAGTAACAAAGGGTCATGAGGTATGTGGCAATTGTTTTTTTTCTTTTCCTTTTACAATATTTTTTTGTGGTGACACTTGAAGTACTTCTTGGTAGATCAGATTATATAGTGTTGATATACAATCATTCTTACATTTTCTTTAACTGCCTCCATTTTTCTCAAGCTAATATATATTCATTAGTTTAAGCTAGTATACAGTAGATTAGGAAAATACAAAAAATGATACATTCAGGTCATTTGAATATATATATATTTATTTTTTTAATAGAAAGTTATGTATATTCCTTTAAAAAATAAAAACATGTTAGGTATTTATTTTTGTAATAGCAAGTTAGGAATGATAGATTGTCCTAACACTTTTCCATCTAATCTATATCTTTCATCTTTCCAAATAATTTTTCTTTTTTTATCTAAATTTTAAATTATAGTATCTCTTATTTATTTATTTATAAAATCCAACAAATTTACTACTAGAAAGTTCATCATTGATTTAATCTCTTATGGTACTAATTATAAGAGATAGACATATATAATAAAAGTTTTACTAATTTTTTTATAAAAAAAGTGGAATCTTCAAAATAGAGATCTCATGTAGAACCAATCTCATTGGAGCTCCATATTACATAACTTTCACTATAGAACATAGCTAGCAATGTTGTAGCACAAAATAATTTTAAAGGACCAGTGCAATATCTAAAACTGTTGGGTGTAAAATTAGAAAATGATTGATGTTTTCTTTTTTGATGCTTGTAACTTTTTGAATGTAAATACCCACTCATAGCAATTCACATTTTTTTACCCCACAAAAAAGAAGTGATTCCTTCAAACACACCTATATATTCATAAACCAAATTTATCATGCCAACTAAATACCAAATTTATTTGATAGCTAATAATTGTGATTGATTGCATTCATGTGAAAAAATATTCAGTATGCTATAGCTTGGGCAGACTACGACAAGTACACAGGAGGCAAGGCCGAAATCAACATCTGGAACCCTAGAGTTCAAGCAGGGGGAGATTTCAGCGTCTCGCAAATCTGGCTTATGTCCAAGAATATCCAAACTTCTATTGAAGTTGGATGGATTGTAAGTTCACACACCACAAAATAAAAATCTTATTAGTAGTAATAAACACATGACTAATGCATTCAAAACGGTGGCACAGGTGAACCCTAACTTGTATGGTGACAATGTGACGCGGATCTTTACATATTGGACGGTTAGATTTCGTCAATCTCGAACAGATTGGTTGCAAATTTGATTATTATTTACTTAATCACCACAACTGATTATGTGTGTTTTTTTCTTCTGTTTTCTAGGCTGATGGATATGTTAACACAGGTTGTTACAATCTCAAGTGCCCTGGCTTTGTCCAAGTAAACCATGCTATTGCACTTGGAGGGACAGTAACTCCAATTTCAGTCTTTGATGGTCCTCAGTACAAAATGACTGTGTCAATATTCAAGGTATGGTTTTCAATATCTTATCTTAGAATTTTTTTTATCATATCTTATCTTAGATTGTTTGGATGCTTAAATTACAATGTGATCCTTCATTTTTTACTACTTTGACTCTTAAATATAAGTTAGAACTAGACCCCACTTTTAATGTCAATTTTCTTCTCAATACCTATATTCATTTAATTGGATGTGATATGGCTTGATGTACTTTCTAAACATTAGACTAAAAATAAGATTGGTTAAAACGTAATTAACCCAGATTTTATATTAGTTCATATGAAAAAACGTGTGTTTTTGGAAATCAATTTTCCATAAGGTTTGTATAAATTGTGGAGTTGGTTTTTTTTAAGATTCAATTTATGCTGTCTACTTGTACTCATGTAACTGAGTTTCATAATATTCAATCGTGTAATACAATTAATTGTGTTAATCAAAGTAAGTACAGTTGGTAATTATTCAAAAAACTTATAATTAGATGCTCATGAATCGTAACATTTGCTTGTCGTTCCTTCTACTTCTCATACTAACTAAGAAGCATAAACATTTCAATAAACATATCATGTCTGAAATATCAGATCTACTATGTGTTCAAAATTTAAAAATAATCTTTTCGAATATTCAAACTAATGACGTAAAAATCTAGCTTAATAGAACTTATAGTTGACATATCATTATGGTCATCAACTTTTTATAGTTTATAAATGCGTGCTCATTTTTCTAAAATAACAATAACAAACATTTATATATTTATGTATTCACATCTATCTCTTAGTTTTTTTCAAGATTTATCAAATCACCGTATCGGTATCATGTCATGTCATGTCTATGGACAGGATGCCAACACTGGAAACTGGTGGCTCCAAGTGGAAGACGACGCAATCGGGTACTGGCCAAGCTCACTAGTCCCTGGGATCGCTGATGGAGCGGAGATGGTCCAATACGGTGGAGAGATCTTCGACGTAGCCACAGAAGTAGGCACTGCGGTGGCTCACACCACCACCGAGATGGGAAGTGGTCATTTTCCAAGCGAAGGCGAGAGGAAGGCGAGCGTATTCACCAACGTACAGGTACTCGAGAGGACACAAACATATAAGAGTCCTGCAATGCTCAAAACCTCTGTAGGGAATCCAAATTGTTATGATTTACAAGTGAAGAGAAGTGATAACTGGGGTATGTATTTCTTCTATGGAGGACCTGGGAGAAACCCAAACTGCAATTAAATGCATTGAAGGTGTGAAAAATTGAGGAGACTTGTTACTTGTAGAATAATTGAGTCTCTGATCAATTAATGATTCTAAGTTAATTTTTTTTTTTAAAAAAAGAGAGGACTTGTTATCAAGTCACCTTTGCCATGGTTGTGACTAGGGATTTGTTCAATCACATTATCACTAAATTGGTGAAATTGTTTTTAAGATTTTTACTATTTACCATTAGTGAGTTTTGTAGAGTACATAGCATATCCAGATTGTTTCAGGGGATTTGTTACACACCGTCCTTGTATGTCCATTTTCAATCCTTAGCAGGGAAGTATTTTTGATAAGGATTCCATTTCATGGAAGCAACAAATAGAGAAATTGAGATATGTTTAGTGGTGATGAGGGAGGAAATTAAGGATAATGGAGAGAGTTATAGCTCTAGTTTGCATCATTGTTTTTAGTTCTCTGTATTTTATTCGTCGGAAGGTAGACTTTGCCGATGCAGCGTGTAACCACGCTCTTCCGCTGATTCGATCAAAGATGCAAGATCTGCAGGCACCAACGGCACTGTTGATTCTTCGAGAAGAATGTCAGGGGGTTGGGCTTCAATAATCTGTTGATAATACTAAATTGAGATACATTGTTATAGGGTCCATTTTCCCTGGCTCAATCATAACTCGCCATGTGTGCTCATTGGGTTGTTAACCCAATCACGACTCGCCACTTGTCCTTATTGAGTCACAGCCGATTGGAGGGGCTGATCCAGTTAGATAGTTCACACCCCATTTAAGATTTGAATATGATCGAGCCACCCATGAATGGGACGTACGAGACAAGCTAAACGAAACTTAGGATCTGTTTAGAAACACATGTTGATTTTTAGATTTGAGTATGAAACTGCTTTTTAACATGCTTTTTGACCACGTTATTATATGGGGTGCTTTTTCTTAATTCAGAAATCATGTTTGTTGTTGATAACATAAACTATCATTTGACATTTGAAATCTGATGATGTTTGGTTATAAATCAATGTATGTTAATAAAACCCATATGACATATTACGTTTATACCCCCGTCGCTACCGACTTAACAAACACAACACTCGGGTTCTCCAAATAAAAAATTAAGTGGTTCCTGGTATGGGGTTCCCACCTCCTCACCCTCCCAGGCCATCTACCACACCACAGTCACAAAAACGGTCGCCGATCTGACCAATTTCAGCCCATCAAATAAACAAAAACACAAGGGCCTCAGACCATCTCCGTGTATCTCTTCTCCTTCCACACCAATCCGATGAGCTTCACCCCCCTCGCCGGCGTGCCCAATGTTGATGGTGTGAAGGGTTTTGAGGAGAAAACAGTCGGAAAAAAAGAGAGGTGAGAGATGAGTGGTATTCTCACTTTAAAGCCTTGTAATTCTCAGGTTTTTGCAAGGGTAAAGAGGACATTTGGCTAAACAGTGTTAGCTTTGGAGGACCTTTGATTACTTGAAAGCGTTATATGAATGCTTTTAAAAACACGGATTTCAATGCAACAAATAGAATCCACTGTTGCTTTTCAATTAAGCGAAGATGTTTGGAAACCCAAAGCCAGCTTGTTGACCGAACCAAAATCAAAATCTACCCAAAACGGGTTTCCAAACGGGCCCTTAATCTGAAAACACTAGAATAACTGGGATGATGAATAAAAAAGGACTGAAAAATGTAAGATAGGAGGGGGCTTTACATAAGATAAAAGCTCAAAATACTAAGTTGACCATCAAAGAGTCTTTTGCAGGGACTTCTCCTCTCTCCTTGTGCTCGGAGGAGGGAAGTCGTGATAGAAGAGGAACAACCAGTCAAAAGCAGTCATCCTGCAGTCTTCCCAACATCATGTGATATGCACAAATATGAGTTAAACATTTGAGTCAAGGACTAATCTTCTAGGTGTCCACACTGACCCACTCTGAAAGTTTCTCATGGGTGCTTAGGTAAGTTGAGGGTGGGAATTGAACGCGCGCTAATGAGGAGCAAATTTACGGTATGGTTCTAGCCAACTTACTATGACCCTGTCATAAATGAATTAAACTTTGCACGCACTAAAATTTTCTTGTAGATAATAACATCACAGAAGTGGTCGCATTTTCAAAATTATTTTTGTATATACAAATACACATGCCCAAACATGTGCGCGCATGATATGAAGATATATATAATGTGTGTATCTATTACTTATTTATTAAAAAGAAAGTGACCCAATTTTTATTTCTGTTTTTACCCTCCAATAAATTTAATAATTACTCATGTATGTATTTATTCGATATTTGAGATTTCAAATCTGATTTAGATAAATCATAAATATATTTTAATATTTCAAACTACCATATTTAAATAATTTAAAATTAAAGATATTTATTAAATCTATCACAATTGAAATGTATAAAGATTTTCTAATTTTTTTTTATAATATGAAAAATATATATTACATAGGATACCAATTTATTACCGGTATTTACGGACCGGATCCTCTGCTATTCTTTTTTATACTGTGATCTTGCTATTCTTTAAACTACAAATTAAGAAGTGTAATTTAAAAATTTGAATGGTTAGATTTTGAGGATGTGGTGGATCTGTGGACCCAACATTTTTCATTTTTGAGAGACTACGGCAAGCAACTCAACAATCCAAATTAATGCTCTTGAGTTTTGTCTTTCTTTCTTTTCATTTTTTTTAACTTTATTTGGCCCAGGAAGGCTACTTGGGTTTTTATTTATTTTTTTCATTTTAAATATGTTATTCATATTTGGGGTTCTTAACAAGGTATAATACAATCAAACTATATCATTAAAAAAATCTTGGTACGCGTATTTTGTTTTATTTTTTTGTTCTTTGAGAACATCTTTTTGTTGTGGTGAGACCAAGATTACTCCATAAGAATCCAAGAACAGATGATGCTTCATAATATAATTGAAGATTAAAAACGAGTTTAAAATGAAATTTTCTTTCAAAATTGCATTTGATATTAGATTTTTGGGAAGCATACATTTGTCATATATTTGTGGTGGTTTGGGGCTGTCGCAAATAATATATATTGAAGTTTGGAATTTTGTGACAAAGAATAGTAACCGTCGCAAATAGTTATTTACTGTTGCAAAACTGTCGCTAAGTTTTGCGACGCGAGCTGCCGCAAAACCGTCGCAAAAACATTGTGTGGCGATTTTAGGCACTTTTGGTGGTAGTTTTCACCGTCGCAAATGCACAATTTTTTTGTAGTGACGGTGACAATCAGACGCAGAGTTTCATATATTGGACGGTAAGATTGTTTTCACTCTCAAATTGATGGCTGTAAGTTTGATTATTTTCTAAACAACTACAACTGAATATGTGTATCTTACTTTTATTTTTATCCTAGGGTGATGCCTATAGTAAAACAAGTTGTTTCAATCTTCTGTGTTCTGGGTTTGTGCAAGTAGGCAGTGAGTATGCACTTGGAGGGGTAGCAAGTCCAGTTTCAGTATATGGTGGTCATCAATTCCATCTTACTGTCAATATATTCTGGGTATTGTTTTTTTTACTATGGTGTCTGAGATTTTTTTTGGATGCTTTAGCTATAGTTAATTTAATTTGATTTTCTTTTTTCTTTTTATTGGTAAACAAAATGTTGTATTGCTGTAAAATCATTTTCGTTATAAATACACAGACCTTTACAAAGAACCAGAGAAAGAAGCTATATATGACCAGGGATAACCAGAGAAAAGAAGCTATATGACCAGGGATTGATTAGCAAGATTTTTTTTTATTGTTTTATCCTTCATTCTCAGTTGTGAAAATAAATTGGAAAATGATATATCCATATTTGTGTGTAGCCCTGCCTCCTATTTTGTCTTACCGAAAAAGTCCAAAATGTTTTTCATTTTCTTGAGAATTTAAGGAAGAATATCAAAAAAATGATATTATTACATTTTATTACATATACAAACACCATGAAAATTGATCGATAGGAAAAAGTTACTATTTTCCATCAATTTTCTTTTGACCAAAATTTCTTTATTAATTTTCTTTCATTTTACATTCAAGATTAATAGTTTTCTCCACTGGTTCACCTCCACAGGATGTTGAGAATGGAAACTGGTGGTTACAATTGCAAAACGACTTGGTCGGATACTGGCCAGTCTTGCTAGTTCCAAGGTTCGACGGTGGTGGGGAGATCGTCCATGATAGGGCTGCATGTGGCCTCCAAGGACCTCACACCACCACAAAGATGGGAAGCGGTCACTTCTTTGACAAAGGTGAGGGGAAGGCGGGTGCCTTCAGCAAGCTACAGGTGATCGACAAGGGCCAAACTGGATAGAAGACCCCCCAAGGTGTCAAATCCTTTGCTAGGCAACCATATTGTTATGATGTCTCATTAACAAGGAACACTGACAACTGGGGGATGTATTTCTTCTATGGAGGACCTGGGAGGAATGACCCAAACTGCCTTTAAAAACATGGAAGCAGCAATTAGAGAGATTGAGGAAACATGTTATTGGCAGTGGTGGTCAGATAGGGGATCCATGGCATAAAGAACAAATAAGGAGAATGGTGAAAATGTGTTAAATTAATTTTCATATAATTGATTGAATTCGAGTTGAGTCGGGTTGCTTGAGACACCAACCTAAGCCCAATAATCCTAAAAATTACATAACATGAATCCCTTGATCCAACTTGAAGCTAGATTTTCTAACCAACATATCTAAAATCAGGTTCAACCCATCACGTTCTGACTAGATGTGCCCCATTATATGTAATGTCCCAATTACCTATCCTCCGTTCCCCTAACTTTATTGTTTTTTCATGTGATGGATGAGAGTTTTCATACAATAATACTCAGAAAAAGTTATACTCAACCTCGTCCATTTTCAACTCCAAATGCAGCGTAAATTAATCTATTTTATTTTGTTTAAATAAATAATAATATACTTTATCTAATGAACTATATAATTTTATAAAATATGAAGTATATGTTTCCAGCTATGTGGACTCGGTTATTATATAAAAAAAATTCAATGAGTTTTATATCTCGTTACAGTAATTGTGAATGGTAATGGGTATCAGACTATAAATAAGGCTGTAAAAATGTTGAATTAATGTAACAATGCCATTTATATTCTTAATGGATCAAGATCTATTGTTATATACTTAGAGAGATAGAGTATTTTTTGTTACAAGTACCCTTAGAGGAACTCACCTATGTGAGTATGATTGTGGGGCTACAATCTATTGGAATCATGTGATCCATATAGCTAGCACTCATAATTCACTAATAAAAATGATTATTATGATTTTAAATAACAAGATTTATCTATATTTGATAAAATATTATAAAACTTAGTTTGAGAACTAAATTAAAATAAAATATAAATGATTATTATGATCTATAAAGATTTGTTAAGTTATTTTTATTATAATATAAAACATATCACATGGATTACAAATTTATTACCCCGTATAAGATATGGTATTTACATGCTCATAAAAATCCAATAATTCGAATTCTTTTTTTTTTTGGAATAACAATAATTCGAATTGTTGCTTGCCATAAAAAGTTGTCATTGGTAAGATTCCCAATAACTAGTTCGAAATCCACCTTAATTTGCACTTATGAATTCTTAAACAGAATATATTTATTTTATATTCAATCCCTTATTTGCACTTACGAATTCTTAAACATAATATCTTTATTTTCCCGGCTCCTTTATTCAATCCCTTAAAATGAATCATCATGCTTAAAAAGAATCATGAACTGAATATACTCAAATAATTTACTTTTATATATATATAGATATGTATAGATATAGATATTTGTTGATCTCCGAGTTTATGAATAATTAATGATTAGAGGCAGAGTGAAAGGGTAATTATGCAATAATAATAATATTAAACCTCCATGTTTCCTCTCTCTCTCTCTCTCTCTCTCTATATATAGAGTATACAAACCAGTCCATGATTTTTTTTCCCTTTAATAAAGGTTATTATTGATTTCGTGGCCAACTTTCCATCAGTTACAATGTTTGTTCTTTGTCTCTTTCTCTTTATATTTATTTCTCCATGTGTATCTTTTTTTTTCTTTCTCTAATGGAGTCCAATTTTCTTTTTTCTTTTTGATGATTTTAGGAAAAAAGAGAGGAGTATTTCTTGGATGGTTTATCTGTTGCTTATGGCTTTAACATGTGATTATCATTTTGCGGATGGACGAATTTCATCGAAAAGCCCAATATGAAAGAAATTGATAGGATGCTTAAAGTCTTGAATAAACCAGCCATCAAGACGATTAAGGTTGAATTATAGGATGATAATTAATTGTTGATGTGTCAGTGTCACTTCATAATGTTTGGTTCGTTGAAAGAATTGAATATACTATCATTTGTAGTGCACTGAACATCTCATGATCCACTTGTATAGTAGTTTCTCTTTTCATATGCCTTCTCATGCAAAATTTAAAAAAAAATTATATTATTTGAATATATTGAATAATTTATTTAAATTTGATTTTAAAATATTAAAACATATTAGTGATTTTATCTAAAAAAGTTTTGAAATGTTAAATTTGGTACACCTTTACAGCTTTACATAGACAAGATTAAATTTTATGTTTAACTTATTATATTATGCATAATAAACATGAAATATTCATTTCACACGATTTTGTAACTATTGTAACTATGGTACCACAAAACAAAAACAATCATAATCAATTATCAAACATGATCACTTTACTTTGTGTTTACTAGCTAGTGTTGTTTTTTTTTTTTTTTGCATGGTCATTCCCCCTCTTGGCCTCTCTAACTTCCCTAACTTCCTACTCTCCTACACCTCTACTTTCTCCACCCCATGATATGTAATTGAGCTTATAAATAGATAACTCGTTAATGTATTTGATCATCAACAAGTTTAGAATAGTACAAGTCTACACAAATTGTCTCTCTTGTTTACTAAGTGTTTGCTTATTTACTTTGTGCATTTTACTTTGTTTTATTATAGACTGTGGATGGAGATATAATTGATTGCGTCGACATCTACAAACAACTAGCTTTTGATCATCCATTGTTGTATAATCATACGATCCAGGTAAAGTTTTAATCTTTTTGAAAGAAAAAAATCTATTTAATAATGTTGTATAACATATTTATTTTATTCTCTGATGCATCCAATGTTATTGCAATGGAAACCCTTCTCCATGATGGGAAAGAGATCTTATAGTTTGGAATCTCCATAGATCAACTCCATCAATTTCAGTAATAGATAAAGTTTCAACTGAATTTAATAAAAAAAAAAAACAAGATAAACATGCATATGAGATTTATGGTGAAAAGGGATACCTCTACTAATATATCTAGATATAGTTTCGATAGGGAAAAAAGATTAGAAATGACTTATAATTAAGGGAAAATGACAAAAAAAATATCATAAAATTTAGAAATATCCAAATCAGAAATTTTTAAAATTATACAAAAAAAAAGTCTCAGTTTACAATTTTAGAAACACAAAAACTAACCTACCCTTATATAATTAGATCTTTTATATATTACAAATATTTTAACTTTGTTAAAATATTTCACCCTCTGAAATTTGTTAATGTATTTCACACATTCTCAAGTAGAAGTTTTTTTACTCTAAATTCTTTGTGATTATTGAGAATTTTGTGAGATATATGCTAATATAATTTGAGTTTTTGATGATAAGCTCCATTAAATATTGATTCTTCTTTTTAAAAAAATTGGATATATACTAATGGCGTCATAAAAATACGTAAATAGCCAAACAAACAAAAAAGTGAATGGGATTTAAAGTACTAAAATATCATCTACTGCATTAGGGCACAACACGGATTTAAATGATATATATTATGATATATAATAAGAATACCTTTAAAGGGATTGATTTGGATCATATCGAGAGAGATTGTTGTTTTGTAGGAAAAATAAGTTTTTGTTGTAGAATAATTTTGTTGTAGATTAATCTTTTGTGTTTTCAAAAATTATAAAATAAAACTTTTTTAGTTATAATTTTCAAAAACTGATTTGGATATTTCTAACTTTTATGAGATTTTCTTTTGTTACTTTCCCTATAATTAATTTGAACATAAAAAACATATAATGCGAAAATATGCATGTTTTCTTTTGCAGAATCAAATTTATATTTGTCATAATAAAAAAATCCAAATCCAGGAAAACTTATTTCTTATGCTGACTCAAGGTTGTTCTGCTTTGCATGCATTTTCTTTTGGATCCACAGGGGCATCCAGTTAGTGATTTAGACTTGACGTTTAACTTGACATATATTTTCAACATCAATGCACATATATATTTCCTAACGAAACTCCCTAGGCATTGCAAATTTCATATTTTTTTATTTTTGAGAAAACTGTTCATATTTATTTCAATAATCTCAAAACAGACATTGTCTGAAATGATACAAAGAGTAGAAGAGAAAAAAAATCATCAGTCATGACAAATTTTATAATTATACAATACTTTGATACACTACAAATCAAAGCATGTGTTTAATTTGTGCAGATGAGACCAAGCGCATATCCAAAAGGAGTGGAAGTAGAAACTAATGTTAAAAAAATTCACCAGCCATGGCATTTGAATGGAAGGTGTCCCGAGGGGACCATTCCGATTCATCGGACTCGAAAAAGTGACCTAATGCGTGCAATCTCTCTTAAAAACTTTGGGAAAAAATATCCTGAGGGAATTCGTCACCCTGAAATTGTTGATGGTGATCACGTGGTATGTGTTGATTAAGTTTTATTTTTATGTAATTTGTCTTTCAAAGGGTGTTGTTACACTCAGTCATTTTATAATATAAAATGTAGTTTTATATATCTCATTAAAAAATTCATAATTAAATTTTTTCTTACATTTTATTAAAAATAAGTTTATTCAATTCGATAGAATGAAATTATTTACACTTTTATGAAACATATACTTCATTAGATAATGTTTACTATCTAAAAATAAATAAGAACATGTCTAGTTTGTATTTTGGACAGTAAAAAGGGACTGAACATAACATTTTCTCTTTAAAAACGTTTTCCTTTTCTTTTGGTGAGACCAAGATTACTCTATGAGCATCCAAGTGCACATGATGCTTCACAATGTATAGTTGAAGAATAATTTAATATTTAGAAACTGGTTTAAAAAGACATTTTCACTCAAAATTGTATATGATATTAGACTTTTAGGAAGCATACATCTGTCATATTTCTGAAAAACTTTTCTTTTTACAATTTATAACCAAAAACTGTATTTTGTTCTCTACCAAAGCTACACTCATTTGGTGATTGCGTTTGAAGAAAAGTTTGATTATTAAAAGAGCACAGGATTTTATATGTTTTGAATATTTTAAAAATCTATAAGCAAACTAAAATAAGCATTTAAATTCAATATTTCTAAATGAAATTAAATTTAGAGGGGACTATCTCATGGTGCTCCATTCATACTTTATAACTATCATATATATTGTAGAGCATGGCTAGATATATTGTACAAAATAATCTATAACATATTTGTTTTGATAATTTCAGTATGCCATAGTTTCTACAACAGAAGACAAGTATTTTGGAGGGAAGGCTGATCTACACCTCTGGAACCCACGAGTCTCTACAGATGAGTTTAGCCTCGCACAAATTTGGATCTCCACCAAAGATAGAGCGCACACTCTTGAAGCTGGATGGATTGTAAGTAAATTTACACTACTACTACTACTACTACTACTACTACTACTACTACTACTATACTATTATGATGTATGACATATTTGGAAAGAAAATCAATTGTCAAAATAAGTTTTATGAGATTTTGGCAAATCTCATTATTTAAAATTATAGTAATCACTTTTTATTGGTGAAATTTAAATCTAAGCTTGTTAGGATCCTAGTAGGATATTTAGGATTATTATTATTATTATATATTTTTTTCTTACTTTAATAGTTTAATAATTTTTATTATGAGTGTCTTGTATTTGGTAGCATATAATACATTTAAATAATTATGCCATTATTAGTATGTTTATAAAGAGCAAATTATGTATTTGTGACATAAAAAATGTTACCAAAAGAAAGATAATTTTATTATAGGGTTTTTAGATTTAATTCTCTAAAAACATGCTTATTTATGGATCGATTTATCATTTCTTCATATTTCTTTTTTAAGTCTTCAATTTCAACTACCTATTTCATTTTTAATCATCTGCCAAATGTCTATCCATATACCATTAGTTTGTGAAATGGAGTTTTATTTTATAGTCCATGTAGCTACGTTATTTAGTGATCAATCTCTCCCTTCTTCATATTTTATTTTAAATTCTCAATTTCAAAAGCTTTTTGTTCAGGGGCTAATCGAAAAAAGGCGTTTGAAGTTAGAGATTTAAAATGAAATATGAAGAAGGAAAATATTAAACACTAAATAACATAGTTTATAGGGAATTAAAAAAATCCCTATATTACATAATCACCTTTTGTATATGTGGCATGTAAAAAAAAGTATAATTATCTCATATAAAAGGTGGTGACATTTTTTTATACGCCACAAATACAAAACTTATAAGGCATACTATTAATGACAAAATTTTATAAATGTATTTTATGTCATCGAATACAAGACTCTCATAATAAAATTTAAGAAAACTATTAAAATAAAAAAATCATATATAATGAAAATCCTAAAGAACTTATCGGGATCTTAAAAATTCTAGATTCAGAATTTTCCAATAAAATGTGATTATTATGATTTTAAATAATGAGATTTGTATTAATCTCATAAATTTATTTTGATAATTGATTTAAAATCAAATATTCTGCATTGATTTTCTTTTTAAAAATATCCTACACCGTACATATGGGTTGAGCTCATAATCTACTTGTTTTTATACATAAGTATCATGTTTGACTTTCATTGTGGTGTTGTCATATTACTATATTGAAAATCAAACAATTACAAATGCATGTAAATTTAAAAATAAAATAAAATCATTTCACTCGATACATTATAAACACATGATGAGTAAAACATGATTAAGTACGATAGAAACTAGTAAATGATGTGAACCCCATCATAATCATAATAATAATAATAATAATCACAGATAGAAACTGACATTAAGTAATGCATTCAAAATGGTGACACAGGTGTACCCTGGATTGTACGGTGACAATCAAACGCGGAGTTTCATATATTGGACGGTCAGATTGTTGTCCATCTCAAATTAATGGTTGTAAGTTTGATTATTTTTCTAAACAACTACAACTGAATGTATGTTATTTTTTTCATCCTAGAGTGATGACTATAGAAAAACAGGTTGTTACAATCTCAAGTGTTCTGGGTTTGTCCAAGTAAGCACTGAGTATTTACTTGGAGGGACAATAAGTCCAGTTTCAGAATATGGTGGTCATCAGTTCCGCCTTGCTGTCAATATATTCCAGGTATTGTTTTTCACTATGGTGTCTGAGATTTTTTTTATGCTTTTAACCATATTTTAATCTCCTTTTCCAGCCCAATTCCATTGTACACGTCTTAAATTATTTAAAAATAATATACCTTATGTATAAAAATATGTTTTTTTTAAATGAAGCATATGCTCCAATGAATTGCATGAATGTATTTGTAGAAAATATAAAAATTTATATCGATACATATATCTCATTAATGTGAGTATATGATTCAGTGATTTTCTATCGACACATATAGGCTGACTGGAATTGGGGCTGAAAAAAAACTGTGTATAACAACACTCTTTCTCTTATTATTGATAATCAAAATATTTTATTACTTTAAAATCATGTTCTTTACAAATATACAGACCTTTACAATAAACCTGAGAAAAGAAGTTATGACCAAGGATTGATTAGCAAGATTTTTTGAAAGTTTGATCCTTCATTATTACTATTTTGACTCTCTTTTATGTATTGAAATTATATTTCAAAATTAAATGTCCCCACCTCTGTATGTAGCCCCGTCTTCAATTTTGTTATATTAGGAAAAATGCGAAATTTTTTCATTTTTCTATAAACAAGAATTTGTGGTAAAGTGATGAAAAATGAAATGTTTACGTTTTATTACACACCCGATCACTATGAACATTGGTTTATAGGAAAATGATCCTATTGTCTCTATCAATTTCCTTTTGACGAAGATTTACTCAATTTATTTCTTTTTGGTCCACTTCCACAGGATGTCGAGAATGGAAACTGGTGGTTACAATTGCAAAACAACTTGATTGGGTACTGGCCAGGATCGCTAGACCCAGGCTTCGCCGGTGGGGCGGAGTTTGTGCTATACGGAGGGGAGATCGTTGACATTGGAGTGGCGCGTGGCATCAAAGGACCTCACACCACCACGGAGATGGGAAGCGGTCACTTCTCTGGCGAAGGCGAGGGGAAGGCGGGTGCCTTCAGCAAGCTACAGGTGATCGACAAGGATCAATCTGGATACAAGAGCCCCCAAGATGTCACAACCTTTGTTAAGGAGCCATATTGTTATGATCTCTCATTAATGAAGACTACTAGCAACTGGGGGGTGTATTTCTTCTATGGAGGACCTGGGAGGAACCAAAACTGCCCTTGAAAGCATTGAAGCAATGAATGGAGAATTAAATTGTGTTACTTGCAGTGGTGGTGATGTAGGGATTTATGGCATGAAGAACAAATAAGGAGGATGGTGAAATTAATTAAGTTGTATCTCTAGATTATAACAGTGCGTTCATATATAGTTATAAATCTCTGTGTTGCATGTTACAGTTTTTTTAAGCTGAATTTATATTAAAACCGTTAAAGTTATGAAGAAATTAAATGATCAAATAACCCTTATTTTTTATTTTCATATTAAAACCGTTAAAGTTATTTGCATAGTTTACAGCTTCATATGTAAAAATTTAGCTTTTGGTATAGCTGAGAAAAGCGAGCTTTGATAAGCTAACATTAATTTTCACAAATTAATTTTCAAGGCTTTTCAATTCACACACAAATCGACTTTTAGTCTTCTCCACAGGATCATTTAATTATCAATCCTGTTGGCCCAAAAATTTAGGCATCATTGAGACGCCATAATAAGTGTTATTATCTCATTAATTTTTTGTTTGACTTTTTAAAAAGATAAAAATTGTAAAGACAATACGATCCTCCTCATTTATTAGTAATGTATAACCACCTCCTAATACAACACTACATCTTTCAAAAAATTCATTTTTTACCTCCTATGTCATCCTTGTAATAGCCGGGACCCTTTTATGCCAGTTTATGCTAATATTTACGTGTTTGGTTTATAGGAGATGATAATTTTATGTTTCTGAGCTTTTGATCTTTATTATCCCTGAAGTTGTACTTTTAGTTTAATTTTGGTAAAGCACCTTCGAGACATATTTGGGATTCATGCTAAACATATAAAGTCTTCATTTTTTAGTTACCTTTCATATAAAATTGATTTGACATTAGTTGGAGCTATATTAGAAAAGTTATGACTATTTTACAATTTCTATCCTTAGAAGAAGAAATAGTGAGGTCTTCTATTCGTCGTTATTTTAAATATAGTTGGAGGCTTCTTCTAATCTTGGCTTAAACATAGAAGTTGAAGATATTTTCGTTATCTTTCTAACAGAAGTTGTTTCATCTAAAGTGGACTGTTGTACGAGAAGATATGACGGTTTGAGTCGAGGCTGCGCAGAATTTTAAAGGAAGGACAATTTGGTAATCTTGCGGGATCTATCAATTGCATTGAATTAAAGTCGGTGGAGGGTGTTGGTTGTATGTGCGGGGAGAGAGAAAGAGTCGTCCGGGACTCTGTTTGAAGGAAAAAAGGGGAAAAATCAAGGAAAAACTTAGAAAATTTGGAAAAAGTTTTGTGGAGTATTTTTCGTGATACACTGGGTAAAAATTTTTATTTTTTTTATTGTTATTCTTCTTATAGGGTTATTTTATTCCAGTTTGAATCAAATTTGTGATTTGGGACTGGAATATGAATATGTTTTTGGGGCTGTATAAATGGGTATTTGATGGTCGATTTTACAGTATCATTTTGGGGTTTGTAGTGGGGATGTCATGTTTGTCTTGTGGATTTGGGAATTGTTTGTTAATAGGGTTATATTTTAGTATCTGATTGAGGTTATATTTCTATAAGTGGATTCCTATTTGCGTAGTTTAGGAGCTGAGTTAGGGTGAGTCCAGCTTGGATTGTAAATTGTGAGGTAAGTGACCTGACTTTTGCTTGTTCCGTTCCATTTCACGTTGTATTATTGTAAGTGACCCGACTTTGTTTGTTCATTCCATTCCATGTTGTATTATTGTAAGTAACCTGATCGATCGATATTTGCTTGTTCCATTATATTCCATTATTTGTTCCATTCCATTCCACCCCATATTTTTATTGGTGTTGAGGCTATTTAATTGTATTTGATAATCCAGATGATTTTGATTGTGAGTACTGTATTTAAATGGCCTATTATTGAGACATATTCCTTCATTGTTGTTAGACTGTGGTTGTTCGAGATTCTAAAATATTCTTATAATTGGTCTATTTGTATCTTGGAGTTGTTCTTTATTGGATTCCAGATTACTTTCCTTATTTATATTCGTGAACTTATAATTGACTTGTTAGTATCGTGAGTCTTTCTTTGATCATGATATGTATCCATCTTAGTGTCTTGCCATGAACCTATGATCTTTATGCTCATGTTGTTTGGCCATGAAGCCTTGTAGTGTGATTGACATCGTTGCTTCTATATTACCTCTTATGTACTTGGAGTTGGACGACCATAGACTTTACAGTGAGGGTCGAGGTTTGCCTCCCTAGCGCACATAAGTACGTACGGTCCAGCGACTGGACGTTTCGAGGGCCAGGTAGTAAATCCGCGGTGGACGTTCCGATGGCCACACGCGAGGTATGTGGATATCTTGGACATAGGGGCCAAGATGGGGTCGTGCAGATGGTCAATTTTACGCTTGGACATTTAGAGTCAGAATTGTGATTCCCTTATCATTCTTGTAGCACTGTGACATTTCCAGAGCCATCAGTGATTTAATTTAATTTGATTTTCATCCTTTCGATTGATGGATAATTTCAGAGTATGTGCTTTCAGTCCAATTGTGATGCATCTTGATGATATTCATTGACTTTATCAGTTGTGAGGTGTTAATTTGAGCTATTCATTCCTATTTTTATATATCAGCGATGTTATTGTTTTCCGCTGATGATCATACAATGGTTCCATTTGTCATTATACCTTGACCTGGTGTTTATTGAGATTACTTAGCTTGATTTGGGATGTCATTCTTGTTTTCCTTATGCGTGAAATGTCTGGGTTACTTACTGAGTATCTTTCGCTCATTCCATTCTATTTTCTCTTATTTTTACAGAGTAGAGGCGGGGTTGGTGGACGTTGACTTAGTCTTATTTTGGTGCCACGTCCAACAGGTGATAGGTATATATAGATGTCTATATGTTGATGTTTTGGATCTGTATATAGTTATTTTGGTAGAGGCAGGTCTGGCAAACCATGCCTATGTTAAATGCTCTGTATATATGGATGACTGTATATGAGGTGTGTTAGATGCTCTATTGACTGCTTAAACTTTCCTGGGTGTGTTGTGATATAGGTGATTATACATATCTTGTTGATTATCTGTTATCCCAGGGTTGTTATCATATGTGATTATATAGGGTGGACATTTCGATGTTTTTTTTTTTGAAAAAAGAAAAAATTATGGTGGGTTTTTAGGCACGTGACGCGTTGTGTCGGCGTTTCGGGACACGGGCCACCACAGTTGGTATCAGAGCTTTGGTGGCGTGCACGTGTCGATGGTTTGGGACACGGGCCGTCACAGTTGGTATCAGAGCATAGGTTAGGCCTCATTGAGTCAATTGATGATTTAAGCTGAAGTTCAACAGAGCAATAAGATAGGGTTAGATGTCTAGAATCTTATATAGAGCATTTTGGGGATAGGAGAGAGTATTTAAATTTATGTGATGTTGTGTTTTGTAGGTCTTGATGGATCAGGGATCTGGATCGACCCCTGCGGCTCACCTTATCTTGAAGCTATGTTCATCATCTATCCTAATAGTGGTCAAAATATCATTCAAGATAGGTATACCTCTATGATGTTTAAGTTTGACAACAAAATTGGACCAGGAGGGAGGCAATTTTTCAATAATAGAGTATGCAAGAAAAATGTCATCTAGAACCATCCCATATTTCTAATCTCATGGATAATAGTTTTTAGGTCTACGATTTGTTTCATGATAGACAGATTATCAACCATGTTAAACTTTAGAAAATTTTCAACGCATATTTTTTTAACCAGGCATCTTCAAGACTATATTTTTTCTCGAGTTTTGTCCATAGTTCAAAAGTGCCTTTAGTTGTACAAAAAATATCATACAACTCAGGGGTTAAGGAACTCAAGATTCGACCATGGCACAAGAAATCTTTTTCTTCCCAGGCACCGTCTGATTCAACAGTTTTTCCTTTCGGATCTGTTGTTTTATCAGTATCGGTATCCTTGGGACTGTCAGACTTTGTAAGGTCAATAGAAGTGGACTCTTTTTCAGAAAGGGACTTGGTTTCACCTAAAACAATTCTTAAAACAGAAATTAACCCAAGGGTGGTGAGCCAGTACCTACACTGCTGCCGCCATCTCTTAAAATTGGTACCATCAAACAAAGCCGGTTTTGCAGATAAATCCTCTACATGACCCATTTTTGAAAACAACAGAATGAGGTTTGAAAAAAGGTTTAGGTTAAAAGCAACGTTTTTCACCGAGATTGTTGAAAAAATTCCTTTTAAAACAAGGGCAATGCCAAAACCTAGTAAAGCCCAGATTCAAACCAACACGAAAACACAGGAAAATATTCTGCAAACTATTAAGAGAGGATTAGAAAACATATCAGTTTGGTGAAAGCGAGCAGAGATGCTCTGTCCTCGATGAATAAGGTCCCATCACGCACAGGGTTGAACGGCTCATACCACTGAGAGATACGACCACCAGGGTTATGCCTCCTCGGGGTGTGAGCTACGAGGAGACCACAGTGAACGACCGCGATCCTTTCAGATGCTCAGATCAGACAGGGAGAATGAAGAGGGATGTAGACCAGTCTTTGTATGGAAAAACCAGAACAGAAGAAGAACAAAAGAAGAAGACTCGCTGTAGGTGGCTCTGGACTTATGATTTCGCTGATGATGAATGAAGACTCATACGACCCCTTTATATAGGCAGTCCAGCAACGTTCGAAAACGTTTAAAAGGAAAACCGACCAATTTGAAATTCAAAATTTGGAGTGACAAAAAGAAACTCACACGCATGCGGGCCAAGCCCGAGGAAGGGCCCAATTGGCCTGTGGAGAGGGATTTGCACCCCCCTGCGCGCATATGTGTGGCCCGCAGCCCGACCCAGCCCGCCTCGTGCACAGGCGCGACGTGCGAGCGCGCACGCCCGGTTAACTAGTTTTTCCACCAGAAATCCAAGCCTACGGGTTAATGGGCTGGGCCTAGTGTGTGCGCGCGTAGGGGTGTGGCCCAACAAGTCTCAATAATTCCCAATGTATAAGGTGAAAGAAATAAGTGGATATAACCGATGTGAGACTAAATTGTTGGAAAGGGAAATGGGTATACCCAATTTTTGGTCAACCAAGGAATGGGCCATATAAATGGGCCCAACACTAACAATAAATGGAGGCTTGTAATCTAGGGTTTTCAACTTTTATTAATATATTTTTTTGAGTTTTAGTATTCTCTTTGAGAATTGTGGTTTGTTGAAAGATCTCAACGCTTCTTGGATCTGTGTATCTAGTTTTTCGCTGCGTTATTCCGCTCCACCGGCAAACATTGGAACTAGTAAGCTTGGCCAGTATCCGACCAAGTCGTTTTGCAATTGTAACCACCAGTTTCCATTCTCGACATCCTATGGAGGTGAATCAGTGGAGAAAACTATATCTTGAATGGAAAATGAAAGAAAAATAATGAAAAAATATTGGTTAGAAGAACAAATAAATTGAAGCTTAGAGAGGGAGAGAGTATATATATATATTAACAAACATGATAGCCGAAGAAAATTTGGCCGTAGACACAAATAAAACCAATGTGACTTTGATATGTGAATGAAAGTCTATATATAAACAAGTTTGAGTTTTTCTGGAAACACAAGTGCAAATCTGAAGATGTATTTTAGATGAAGATATATTTTAGAGTAAATGAATTAGTTCCAAATTTGTGATTCCTTATACCTCCTTTTATCTTGAACTCGTTTTACTCCTTCGCAACGCAATTTGATAAACGGTTAGAAATGTTTGAACGCATGATGGCACGGGATTGACGTGACTTAATGGTTTTGAATAGTTTCACCGGGGGTAGTCACATCTTCATCATATTAAAGAAAAAGCCGGTCTATCCCCACCATACAAACTGCTAGACCCACCAATAAAAAAAAATCATACATAAGTTCTTTGAAACACGTTAACCCCACCGATTCATTTGACAGTCGCTCCGTCGAGCATTACAGAAAACAATCGACAACATCCTTGTCAACCCATGTTTAAAAACTTCGACAGTCGTTTTGTCGACATATTTTAAAAACATTCGACAGTGAGTATGTCGACCTTGGATTTGTATGTCGACACTGAATCTGTCAAACAGAAACATAAAAAATGAAATATATTATATTTGTTTCTCTATCACCTCCTACCCCTTCAATACAGACACCATGTCGAGGAATCAAACAAAACTATTAATTAATCATGTAGATGAACAAAAGAACCCAAAATCCATCATTCAAACTCTTTCAAACCCTTCATTTTTCTATTCTTTTAGAATGAAAAATCATCCAACAATCTTTCTTTCTTTCTTCGTCACAATCTCCTCTTTAAATACAAACTCAAATTCCACATACCCTGCTATAAAATCCAATCAAAACCCCTTCATTTCTCTCATGAGTATAAAAAAAACCTATTTTTTCACTTTAAAATCTCGAGTCCACGCCGTGCTCACGCGACACTGAGCAACAATGTTGAACTGCTCGAGATGCGCCTCCATTGAGTGCTCATCATCGTGCGTGGCGGCAGCCTCCACGGGATGATGGTGGTAGAGGGGAGGGGAGAGGAGGAGAGCAGAAGAACCTAGGAGAAGGGGGTGGGTGGTGGGCCAAGAAATTTAGTTGATTAGTATATAAAAGGGGGTGGGATCATGTTTTATAAAAGATATAGCTTGTGGGATAAGTTGGATGGGTGGATTGAAAATGACATGGTGGGAGTAGAGCTGCCCTGAAGAAAAACTTAATTTTGCATATCTGAAAATATTGAATAAAATGGCATCATTTGTGACAATTTATGGTAATAAAATCATTCGTACTTATTTTTTGGTGCACGAGAATCATCCTCCTCGTCACTACTCACTAGGTCTAAATAGGATAAATTGAGTTTGGACCCTCAAAAGTGTTTGAAATTTTTAGAAACACTCTTTGAAATTCTAAAACATGCACTTACACCATATACTGTTAGATTGTTCATTAAGATGAGATAAAATCATGATTTTACCATTTTAATTAAATCATTTTTAGAAACACTCTTTGAAATTCTAAAACATGCACTTACACCATATACTGTTAGATTGTTCATTAAGATGGGATAAAATCATGATTTTACCATTTTAATTAAATCATTATCATGTTTTTACTTTTTAATTAACTGCTATGTAAGTTAATTCTCACAAAAAATGTATCTATATGTATATGAGCATTAAAGTTGATTATTGTATTAAATATATTCACAAAGCATATCTAAAGTTAATTTATTGGCTCTTTTTTTGATATTTAAAAAATTAATTAAATAATAAAATATGACATTTGAAGTGTTTTTGTTCTATTTTAACGAAAAATCTAAAAGAGGTGTAACTGCATGTTTTTGAACTTCAGATGGTGTTTTTCCATGTTCCAAAAACTTCAGGAAATCCAAATGCATTTTACCCTTCTAAATATCACAAAGTATTATACCAACAATATGATCAACAGCTCTGGTTAATGAGTCCCATCTCAAAGGCCAAAGTAGCTACATCGTGTCACCTTGTCGGTAGTGGCAGAGCCACCTTGCCCCCCCTGCCCTTTCTTATAAAAATCCTGGTTCCACCACTGCTTTTCAGTGACTAGCCAGTGTATGTGAAAAACTCGACAATGTTGTAAATCGTAGCTCATATGCTATCACGGGTATAGAACTCTGTGTCAACTGCTGGAACTCATGCTCCAAACACTGGCGGGTGGGGACCGAATAATCACTTTGCTAAAAAGTATGGAAACTCGGCTCCACACCTCTGGGAATATCCAACAGAGACGTCGTCCACCAATCTGCTGCATCAGATCAGATCTTAGTAGGTATGTGGCCAAAAGGTATAGAGAATAAGTGGGTATAACTATATAAAATTAAGTGAGAGTAAACTGATATTTGTTTTATAAAATTAGGATATTATACATCCATAAGACCCACATATCAATTTTCTTTTGAGCAAAACTTCATTATTAATTTTTTTCATTTCCATTCAAGATTAATAGTTTTCTCCACTGGTTCACCTCCACATGATGTAGAAAATGGAAACCGGTGGTTACAATTGCAAAACGACTTGGTTGGATACTAGCCAGGCTCGCTAGTTCCAAGATTCGCTGGTGGGGCGGAGGTTGTGCACTATGGTGGGGAGATCGTCGACGATAGGGCTGCATGTGGCCTCCCAGGACCTCACACCACCACAGAGATGGGAAGTGGTCACTTCTCCGGCGCAGGCGACGGGAAGGCGTGGGTGCCTTCAGCAAGCTACAGGCGATCGACAAGGACCAAACTGGATAGAAGACCACCCATGGTGTCAAATCCTTTGCTAGGCAACCATATTGTTATGATGTCTCATTAACAAGGACTACTGGCAACTGGAGGATGTATTTCTTCTATGGAGGACCTGGGAGGAATGACCCAAACTTGGAGAAATTGAAGAAACATGTTACTGGCAGTGGTGGTTAGATAGGGGATCCCTGGCATAAAGAACAAAAAAGGATTATAGTGAAATTATGTGTTAAATTAATTTCCATATGATTGATTGAATTCAGGTTGAGTCAGGTTGATTGAGACACCAACCTCTGCCCAATGATCCTAAAAATTACGTAACATGAATCCCTCAATCCAACTTGGAGCCAGATTTTCTAACCAGCATATCTAAAATCATGTTCAACCCATCATGTTCTGACTAGATCTGCCCCATTATATGTAATGTCCCAATTATCTGAATATTCCTTGATCCTCCATTCCCCTAACTTTATTGTTTTTTCTTTTCAAATAATAATAGCGAAGGTTGAGTTTTATGCTTGGAAAAAGTTATACTCAACCTCGTCCATTTTCAACTCCAAATGCAGTGTAAATTAATCTATTTTATTTTGTTTAAATAACTAATAATATACTTCATCTAATGAACTATATAATTTTTTAAAATATGAAAGTATATGTTTCCAGCTATGTGGACTCAGTTATTATAAGAAATAAAAAAAAATTCGATGAGTTTTATATCTCGTTATAGTAATTGTGAATGGTAATGGGTATGACCGCATGAGACTATAAATGAGGCTGTAAAAATGTTGAATTAATGTAACAATGCCATTTATATTCTTAATGGATCAAGATCTATTGTTATATACTTAGAGAGACAGGGTATTTTTTTGTTACAAGTACCCTTAGAGACTCACCTAAGTGAGTATGATTGTGGGGCTACAATCTATTGGAATCAGATGATCCATATAGCACTCATAATTCACTAATAAAAATGATTATTATGATTTTAAAAAACAAGATTTATCTATATTTTATAAAATATTATAAAACTTAGTTTGAGAACTAAATTAAAATAAAATATTCTATATTGATTTTTTTCCAAATCTATATTCCTACATTAGAACTCAGAAGTGATCATTTTTCCAACGAAGGCAAGGAGAAGGCAGGCAACTTCAGCAAGTTACAGGTGCTTCACATGAACAAAGTGAAAACATGAGCCCCCCGAGATGTCAAAACCATTGCTCATGAGCCATATTGTTTTGATGTCTCATTAAAAGAAGAGTGACAACTTGGGAGTGTATTTCTTCTGGGGAATTGATGACTATCCCAACCTTTTATATGTATTTAGTATATTAACATTTATCGTCTATATATTATATTATCGTCTTGATGGCATTCTATATATTAACCTTCATCGGTCTGAATCTCAAATCTAATTTGAAAAATCATTCAAATTAAAAATATTTACTAAATCTATCTCAAATGAAATCTGTAAAGATTTGTTAAATTATTTTTATTATAATATAAAAAATATCACATGGATTACAAATTTATTACCCCGTATATATGGTATTTACAGGCTCATACAAATCCAATAATTCGAATTCCTTTTTTTTTTTTTTGGAATGACAATAGTTCGAATTGTTGCTTGCCATAAAAATTTGTCATTGGTAAGATTCCCAATAACTAGTTCGAAATCCACCTTAATTTGCACTTATGAATTCTTAAACAGAATATATTTATTTTATATTCAATCCCTTATTTGCACTTATGAATTCTTAAACATAATATCTTTATTTTCCCGGCTCCTTTATTCAATCCCTTAAAATGAATCATCATTCTTAAAAAGAATCATGAACTGAATATACTCAAATAATTTACTTTTATATATATATAGATATATATAGATATAGATATTTGTTGATCTCCGAGTTTATGAATAATTAGTGATTAGAGGCAGAGTGAAAGGGTAATTATGCAATAATAATAATAATATTAAACCTCCATGTTTCCTCTCTCTCTCTCTCTCTATATATATATATAGAGTATACAAACCAATCCATGATTTTTTTTCTTTGATAAAGGTTATTATTGATTTCGTGGCCAACTTTCCATCAGTTACAATGTTTGTTCTTTTCTCTCTCTTTATATTTATTTCTCCATGTGTATCTTTTTTTTTTCTCTAATGGAGTCCAATTTTTTTTCTTTTCGATGATTTTAGGAAAAAAGAGAGGAGTATTTCTTGGATGGTTTTGCTGTTGCTTATGGCTTTAACGTGTGATTATCATTTTGCGGATGGACGAATTTCATCAAAGAAACCCAACATGAAAGAAATTGATAGGATGCTTAAAGTCCTGAATAAACCAGCCATCAAGACGATTAAGGTTGAGTTATAGGATGATAATTAATTGTTGATGTGTCAATGTCACTTCATAACGTTTAGTTCATTGAAAGAATTGAATAGACTTCATTTGTAGTGCACTGAACATCTCATGATCTACTTGTAGTAGTTGCTCTTTTCATATGCCTTCTCATGCAAATTTTTTAAAAAAATTATATTATTTGAATTTATTGATATAATTTATTTAGATTTGATTTTGAAATCTTAAAATATATTAGTGATTTTATCTAAAAAAGTTTTGAAATGTTAAATTTGGTACACCTTTATATATAGCTTGACGTAGACAAGATTAAATTTTATGCATAACTTATTATATTATGCATAATAAATATGAAATATTCATTTCACACGATGATTTTGTAACTATTGTAACTATGGTACCACAAAACAAAAACAATCGTAATCAATTATCAAACATGATCACTTTACTTTGTGTTTACTAGCTAGTGTTGTTTTTTTTGCATGGTTTTATTATAGAGTGTGGATGGAGATATAATTGATTGCGTCGACATCTACAAACAACCGGCTTTCGATCATCCATTGTTGTATAATCATACAATCCAGGTAAAGTTTTTATCTTTTTGAAAGAAAAAAATCTATTTAATAATGTTGTATAACATATTTATTTTAATCTCTGAATCTCTGATGCATCCTATGTTATTGCAATGGAAACTCTTCTCCATGATGGGAAAGAGAACTTTCTTATAGTTTGGATTCTCTATAGATCAACTCCATGAATTTCAAGTAATAGATAAAGTTTCAACTGAATTTAATAAAAAAATACAAGATAAACATGCATATCAGATTTATGGTGAAAAGGGATACCTCTACTAATATATCTAGATATAGTTTTGATAGGAAAAAAATATTAGAAATGACTTATAATTAAGGGAAAATGACCAAAAAAATATCATAAAAGTTAGAATTATCTAAATCAGCCATTTTTTAAATTATACAAAAAAAGTCTCATTTTACAATTTTAAAAACACAAAAGACTAACTTACCCTTATGCAATTAGATCCTTAATATATTACATACCTCTTAACTTTGTTAAAATATTTCACCATCTTAAATTTGTTAATGTATTTCACACATTCTCATGTAAAACTTTTTTTTTACTTTAAATTTTTTGTGATTAGGAGAATTTTGTGAGATATATGCTAATATAATATGAACTTTTGATGATAAACTCCATTAAATGTTGATGTTTCTTTTTTGAAAAAGTGGATATATATTAATGACGTCATAAAAATACGTAAATAGCCAAACAAACAAAAAAGTGAATAAGGATTTAGAATACTAAAATATCATCTGCTGTATTAGGGCACAACACGGATTTAAATTATATATGATTATGCGCAATGAAAAATGATAAATAACATCAAATTATATATATATATATATATATATATATATATATATATATATATATATATATATATATATATAGAAACACATAATATGATATATTAATAAGAAGACCTTTAAAAGAATTGATTTGGATCATATAGAGATAGATTGCTGTTTTGTAGGAAAAAATAAGTTTTCGGTGTGGAATAATTTTATGGTAGATTAATCTTTTGTGTTTTCAAAATTATGAAATAATTTTTTTAGATATAATTTTAAAAGTAGCTGATCTGAGTATTTTTAACTTTTATGAGTTTTTTTTTTGTTACTTTCCCTATAATTAATTTAAGTATAAAAAACATATAATGCGTAAAAAATGCATGTTTTCTTATGGAGAATCAAATTTATAACAAATTTATATTTATCATAATAAAAAAAATCCAAATATAGGAGAACATATTTGTCATGTTGACTCAAGGTTGTCCTGCTTTGCATGCATTTTCTTTTGGATCCACGGGCATCCAGTTAGTGATTTGGACTTGACGTTTAACTTGACATATATTTCCAACATCAATGCACATATATATTTCCCTAACAAAACTCCCTAGGCATTGCAAATTTCTTATTTTTTTATTTTTGAGAAAACTGTTGTCATATTTATTTAAATAATCTCAAAACAGACATTCTCCCAAATGATACTAGTAGAAGAAAAGAAAAAATAATCATCACTCATGACAAATTTTATAATTATACAATACTTTTATACACTACAAATCAAAGCATGTGTTTAATTTGTGCAGATGAGACCAAGCGCATATCCAAAGGTAGCGGAAGCAGAAACTAATGTGGAAAAAATTCACCAGCCATGGCATTTGAATGGAACGTGTCCTGAGGGGACCGTTCCGATTCACCGGACTCAAAAGAGTGACCTAATGCGTGCAATCTCTCTAAAAAACTTTGGGAAAAAATATCCTGAGCGAATTCATCACCCTGAAATTGGTGATGATGGTCATGTGGTATGTGTCAATTAAGTTTTATTTTTATGTTTTTTGTCTTTCAAAACGGTGTTGTTACACTCAGTCATTTTATAGTACAAAATGTAGTTTTATATATCTCATTAAGCATATTCATGATTTAATTTTTTCTTACATTTTATTAGAAATGAATTTATTCAATTCGATAGAATGAAATTATTTACACTTTTATGAAACATATATTTTATTAGATAATGTTTATTATTTAAAAATAAATAAGAGTATTTCTAGTTTGTATTTTGGACAATAAAAAAAGACTGAACTAACGTTTTCTTTTTCAAAATATTTTCCTTTTCTTTTGGTGAGACCAGGATTACTCCATGAGCTTCACAATGAATAGTTGAAGAATAATTTAATATATTCAAATTGGTTTAAAAAGAAATTTTCACTCAAAATTGTATATGATATTAGACTTTTAAGAAGCATACATCTGTCATATTTCTGAAAAAAATTTCTTTTTACAATTTATTACCAAAAACTGTGTTTTGTTTTCTACCAAAGCTACATTCATTTGGTGATTGCGTTTGAAAACATGCTTAAGTTTGATTCTTAAAAGAGCATATGATTTTATATATTTTGAATATTTTGATAATCTATAAGCGAACTAAAATAAGCATTTAAATTCAATATTTCTAAATGAAATTAAATGTAGAGGGGACTATCTCATGATGCTCCATTCATACTTGATAACTATCATATATATTGTAGAGCATGGCAAGAGATATTGCACAAAATAATCTAAAACATATTTGTATTGATACTTTCAGCATGCCATAGTTTCTACATCAGAAGACAAGTATTTTGGAGGGAAGGCTGATCTACACCTCTGGAACCCGCGAGTCTCTTCAAACGATTTTAGCCTCGCACAAATCTGGATCGCCACCAAAGATAGACAGCACACGCTCGAAGCTGGATGGATGGTAAGTAAATTACACTACTACTATATTATTAAGATGTATGACAGATTTGGAAAGAAAATCAGTCGTCAAAATAAGTTTTATGAGATTTTGGAAACTCTCATTATTTAAAATTATAATAATCACTTTTTATTGGTGAAATTTAAATCTAAGCTTGTTAGGATCCTAGTAGGATATTTACGATTTTATGATATATGTTTTTCTTACTTTAATAATTTTTATTATGAGTGTCTTGTATTTGTTAGCATATAATACATTTAAATAATTATGCCATTATAGTATGTCTTAAAGAGCAAATTATATATTTGTGACATAAAAAATTGTTACCAAAAGAAAGATAATTTTATTATAGGGTTTTTATATTTAATTCCCTAAAACATGCTTATTTATGGATCGATCCATCCCTTCTTCATATTTCTTTTTGAAGTCTTCAATTTCAACTATCTACTTCATTTTTAATCCATCCGCCAAATGTCTGTCCATATACCATTAGTTTGTAAAATAGAGTTTTATTTTAAAGTCCATGTAACTACGTTATTTGGTGATTAGTCTCTCTCTTCTTCAATTTGATTTTAAGTTCTCAATTTCAAAAGTTTTTTTGTTCAGGGACTAATAAGAAAAAATCGTTTGAAGTTAGGGATTTAAAATGAAATATGAAGAAATGAGGTATTGAACACTAAATAACATAGTTTACAGGGAATTAAAAAAATCCATTTATTACAAAATCACCTTTTGCATATGTGGCATGTAAAAAAAATATAATTATCTCATATAAAAGGTGGTGATATTTTTTTATACGCCACAAATACAAAACTTATATGACATACTATTAATGACAAAATTTTATAAATGTATTGTAGCCAGTGAACACAAAGACACTCGTAATAAAATTTAATGAAACTATTAAAATAATAAAAAACCATATGTAATGAAAATTCTAAAGAACCTACCAGGATCTCAAAAATTCTAGATTCAGATTTTACCAATAAATTGTGATTATTATGATTTTATTTTGATAATTGATTTGAAATCAAATATTCTGCATTGATTTTTTTTTAAAAGTATCTTACACCATACATACGGGTTGAGATCATAATCACATGCTTTTATATATTTGCATCACGTTTGATTTTCATTGTGTAGTTGCCAAATCACTACATTAAAAATCAAACGATTACTATGCATGTAAATTTAAAAAGAAAAAATAATTATTTCACTCGATACATTAAAAATACATGATGAGTAAAGCAAGATTCAAGTACGATAGAAACTAATAGAGAATGTAAACCCATCATATAACTACTAATAATAATAATAATGACACATGGAAACTGACATTGAGTAATACATTCAAAATTGTGACACAGGTGTACCCTAGAATGTACGGTGACAGTCAAACGCGGAGTTTCATATATTGGACGGTCAGATTATTGTCCATCTCAAATTAATGGTTGTAAGTTTGATTATTTTTCTAAACAACTACAACTGAATGTATGTTATTTTTTTTTCATCCTAGAGTGATGCCTATAGATCAACAGGTTGTTACAATCTCAAGTGTTCTGGGTTTGTTCAAGTAACCAGGGAGTATTCACTTGGAGGGACAATAAGTCCAGTTTCAGAATATGGTGGTCATCAGTTCCGCCTTGCTGTCAATATATTCCAGGTATTGTTTTTCACTATGGTGTCTGAGAATTTTTTTTTAATGCTTTTAACCATCTTTTAATCTTTTTTCTTAAGATTATGTTACGTACATCTCCTTTTCCAGCCTAATTCTATTTTACACATGTTCTAAATTATTTAAAAATAATATACTTCATGTAATAAAACATATGTTTTTTTTTTTAAATGAAGCATATGCTCCAATGGATTGCATGAATGTATTTATAGAAAATATAAAAAATTTCTATCGATACATGTATCTTGTTAATGTGAGTATATGATTCGGTGATTTTCTATCGACACAAATAGGTTGACTGGAATTGGGGATGAAAATAAAAACTGTATATAACATCACCCTTTCTCTTATTATTGGTAATCAAAATATTTTATTACTTTAAAATCATGTACTTTACAAATATATATAGACCTTTACAATAAACCTCAGAAAAGAAGTTATGACCAAGGATTGATTAGCAAGATTTTGATACTTTGATCCTTCATTATTACTATTATGACTCTCTTTTATGTATTGAAATTATATTTGAAAATTAAATGTCCCCACATCTGTATGTAGCCCCCGTCTTCAATTTTGTCCAACGAGGAAAAGTGCAATAATTTTTCATTTTCCTATAAACAATGTGGTAAAGTGATGAAAAATGAAATTTTTACGTTTTATTACTGTAGCGAACAAATTTGTCCCTTACAAATTTTAAAGAAATATATGATATGCTCATAGAGCAAATCAATACATAGGAAAGATTGCAGGTACAACTCGATCTTTTATCCTCTGATCCTCGATCTCCTTTGAAGAGTTTCTCGAGAATTACAACTTCAGGAATTTTACAAGTTTGTGAAAATTAAAAGGAAGAAGAGAGCGGTGCGTGATCCTTCGGGCCTTTTGATTTTGAGCCTTGTTATTTAGGACTAGCGATGCTTTGTTCTTCACCCTTCTTGAATTCTTTGACTTGAAATTTGATTTGAAGTCGCTTTTCTTTGATCTTCCCTTCTCTGGACTTTCTCCTTCGTGAACAGAGTGAAGATATTCTTCAAGAAGAATGTGGAATCGAGGGAGAGTTAGAGAATTTCTATTTCTCTCCCTTGGATTTTCCCCCACACTTCTTCTTCTCCTTTGGCTTTCTTTGGCTTCTTCTTCTTTTGATGGATTCTTCAAGAAGAATGTGGAATCGAGGGAGAGTTAGAGAATTTCTATTTCTCTCCCTTGGATTTTCCGCACACTTCTTCTTCTTTGGCTTCTCCTTCATTTGGTGGATTCTTCAAGAAGAAGGTGAAATCGAGGGAGAGTTAGAGAATTTCTATTTCTCTCCCTAGGATTTTCCCCACCTTTCTTCTTCTTCTTCTTCCTTCCTTCTTCTCTCCTTTGGCTTGGCTCTTTTTTTTTGTTGCTCTTCCACCTTGGTCTTTCTCTCTCCCCCTTCCCTCCTATTTATAGAGGAAGGGAGGGGTGGTTATCATAAGTGGGTAGCTGGGTAGTTTTAGGAGAGTGGGTAATTGGGTAGTTTTAGGATAATGGGTAATTGGGTAGTTTTAGGATAGTGGGTAGTTAGGATTGATTATTTATTTATTTTATTTTTTTATGATTTTTATATGCCTACAAATACATACACGACCACCATGAACATTGGTTTAAAGGAAAATGATCCTATAGTCTCTATCAATTTCCTTTTCAGTAAGATTTACTCAATTTCTTTCATTTTGGTTCACTTCCATAGGATGTCGAGAATGGAAACTGGTGGTTACAGCTGCAAAACTACTTGATTGGGTACTGGCCAGGGTCGCTAGACCCAGGGTTCGCCGGTGGGGCGGAGGTTGTGCAATACGGAGGGGAGGTCGTCGACGATGTAGCGGCGCGTGGCATCAAAGGACCTCACACCACCACAGAGATGGGAAGCGGTCACTTCTCCGGCGAAGGCGAGGGGAAGGCGGGTGCCTTCAGCAAGCTACAGGTCATAGACAAGGATCAATCTGGATACAAGAGCCCCCAAGATGTCACAACCTTTGTTAGGCAGCCAAATTGTTATGATCTCTCATTAATGAAAACTACTAGCAACTGGGGGGTGTATTTCTTCTATGGAGGACCTGGGAGGAACCAAAACTGCCCTTGAAAGCATTGAAGCAATGAATGGAGAATTAAAATGTGTTACTTGCAGTGGTGGTGAGGTAGGGATTTATAGCATGAAGAACAAATAAGGAGGATGGTAAAATTAATTAAGCTGTATCTCCAGATTATAACAGTGCGTTCATATATAGTTATAAATCTCTATGTTGCATGTTATAGTTTTTTTAAGCTGAATTTCTATGAAAACCGTTAAAGTTATGAAGAAATTAAATGATCAAATTATCCTTATTTTTTTATTTGCATATTTTACCTTACTAACTAATTACCTCTAATGGTACATGGACAATTGTGTGGACCGATGGATCGTTACAATGGCCGATGCTATTTACAAAAATGAAAAATATTAATTTTAAAATAAAACTACTAACACTACTGCTTACTTTAGTAGAAATAAAATAAAATTATCTTGAGAATAAATAATCATATATATTATAAATGACAAATTTTTTTTAAAAAAACCTAGATCTTGATTAAAAGAAAAGGAAAGAAGGGATAAGCTAGGTTGAATGGCTCACGGTTATTTGGAAAAAATAATAGATTATTTAGATTATTATATTTATTTATTTACATTATGAGAAATATTATGTTAAGGTTATTTTGTCATTTTTATTTCTTGGTTAATAAAAGTATGTTATTTGTGATATACACGCAAAAAACCCCTTTTTTTATATATAATAGTCAGTTCTAAATGGGTATTCCACTATTTCTATAAATTAAAATCTAGTTTTATATATATTTCGGTTTTTCTGACTTAAAGGTTGATGAAACTGCTATTATATGTGGAAAAGCTGGTTGAGTGTAGCTTTTCAAGAATCAATTGATATTTATTTTAATTGATTTAGAAGATGAGTTGTTAGAATTGGATGACTTACGTTTAGCAAGCAAACTTTACCCAAATATACTTTTCATCTTGTCTTTACAAAACATGGTTTACAGCTATATATGTAAAAATTTAGCTTTTGGTAAAGCTGAGAAAAGCGAGCTTTGAAAAGCTAACATTCTGAATTTCACAAATTAATTTTCAAGGTTTTCAATTCACACACAAATCGACTTTTAGTCTTCTCAAGGGGACCATTTAATTATTAGTCCTGCTGGCCAAAAAATTAGGCATCATTGAGAAGCCATAATAAGTGTCATTATCTCATTGGTTCTTTGTTTGAAATTTTAAAAGGATAAAAATTATAAAAACAATATGATCCTCCTCATTTATCAGTAATGTATAACCACCTCCCAATACAATACTACATCTTTTAAAAAATTCATTTTTTACCCTCCAATGCCATCCTCCACTTCAAAATTCCATTCCGGCTGCCCTTCTCATCTCTGGCCACCTTTAGATTCCTTTTGTTACTCCCCGGAGCGGCCGTTCCCAGGACCATACCAATCATACAATATCATGAGTTATGCACAAGAGGTCAATAATGATTCTGAATAAAAGACAACAAGAATCAATAAGGATCGAATAAAGTAACAATGCAACAGATAAGCGATAGCCAATTAAAAATGCGGAAGCATAAAATGCAAATAAGTCTGTAAATGAAAAACATTATTACAGACCCGAATACACAATTACTGTCATGTGAGAGTCCAAGTCTAGTCCAAATACAACCATATGTGCATCACAGACGATTACTAATACATATACAAGAAAATGGGATTGCTGACAGTCTTGCACTCGCCAACCGAAAGGTAGAACGTTCCACGCGTGAACCACGCTAGAGGGATGCTCCAGCTCCACGCCAACTCAGTCCCTGGTGAATAAACAATACACGAGGGATGACTTACAAGCTCAGTGAGTGGCAAGAATTTAAGCTCTACAATAATAATATAATATTAGTGCATTTTCCCTTCCAAGGAAAGGAAATATGGGAGAAATCCAACAGAGATAAATGTCACGTGAAGACGTGACATCACCTAACCCTCACCTCGACCCGGAAGGGAACTCTTAGGACTTTTGGGAATGAATTGTACAGTTAATCATAACGCATAGCATTACTAGATAACACTATACTACAAGTCAATCTGCATCAAGGTATATAATTACACTAGATGCCTCACATCATTCAGCAGATGTATTATACTTTGGGCATTCTCAATATAAATGTCACGTGACAACATGACTCCAACTTACCCTCACCCTCACCCCTAGGGATGACATGGGACTATCGGAAACAGAAACCAATCCGCTAACTCCCTTAACCTTTCGGTAGTCCTCTCCCGGGTAGCCCTCTTCCTGGCAGTCATCCATGGTATGTTTGATGCCAAAACGGTATCGAAATACACATTGGGCATCCTACGATGTGGAGGCACAATCAAGGATAGCTCCAACACTGGGTAGATTCAACGCGGATATGAGGTAGGGGAGAAGCATTCCACGCTCGCAATACGATCCTCAAGTATCAACTATAATCATCTAGCAATTAACAATGCTAATGAATTCTTTTTAATTCCATACAGATGCATCACTCGGATGTAGAAAAAATTTGTTAAGTTCTCGCACTCAACAATGACAAGGCATGACCCTAAAGGTGGGTCATCCATGCACCTAATACAGATAGGCCAAGCATATCATCATAACTATTGGTTAACAAACACCGATACTATAAATGAATTCTCTTGAATTCTAATGCGAGTGCATCACATGGATGTCGATCAATCAACTACTATGCTTGCACACTAAAATAATAAATAATTCTAACAACGGATCATACCAACACCTATCACATATAGGTCCTATTAATAAAACAAGCTCAAGTATTATAGGAGAATTTTCTATCTCAAAAGAGATGCATGTACAATATGTCCAAATAAGCTAGCATGTAACAGTTGAACAAAATCAATACTCATGAAATTATATGCATCAACCGATGATTAACCCCGCTAAGCATCTAGTAAAGGAAGACTACACACATATATGAGTGCAATTAATTGAATATACATGCAAAAATACAATCCACTATATGCTTCAAACCTCTTCACATAGAACAAGTGAATAGAATGAAGGTCAAGTAATACAAGTGCTAGAATAGCATGCATTCCACAAGATAGTAATAAATGAGCCATATTAATCAATCAATGCTCATAGTGCTAAGTATGACTATACATCGAGGTAATATCACATAAGAGTATTAGAAGCATGTATCATACAATGTTCTATAAGATATAACTATACCATAATACTAGCAAGTGTTTTATGAAGATATGAGTTATTCTAACAAGGTATGATACAACTATAGCATTTTATAAGTACTACAAAATATGTATAGCCATAATATGAGCTCCTCTAGTGGGTGGATCGAACCACTCACAGATACTTGAATTGTCGTGCATCCGGTCTACAAGATCTGCAAGCTACAACAATATATAGATAAATCACATGACAATCATAACTTAAATAAATGAAGCATAACACAATGCCTAGCACATGACAATGTGTGGGATGGGCAGGCAGCATGCGACACACTCCCACGGCAACACAATCACATGAACAAAAATGTCATAACTTCTAAACCCTACATCCAATGGTGCTCAAATCAAACATGAAGCTTTTTGACACATATATAAGCCTACTTTCTGAATATATCAACTCTTAATATTGCCTGTAGATACCCCAATTTTGACCGTCCAGAGAGACAGAAATACTTTAAGTAACACATGGAAATACCCCACATTTGGACATCCAGTAGAGAACCAAAGTTCGGGAAACCGGAAGCCTTGACCTAAAACCGGAAACCTTGACCCTAAGCCAAACCCTAAACCCTAGCCCAAACCCTAACCCTAAGCCAGTCCCTAACCCTAAGCCAAACCCTAAACATACCCTAAAACCCAAAACCCTAAAAAACCCAAGTCCCTGGAAAGGGGCGGCTAGTTAGGTCTAGCCGCCTGTTATGGGGCGGTTAGTTAGGTCTAGCCGCCCCCCTAACCGCCCCCTGGCCGACTTTGGACCAGTCCACTGGATGGGACATAAAGCAGCAATAAATGTTGATCATTGCGGCGGGTCATGACCTTTAGCCGCCCTCTCTTGGCCGGATCAATCCAAGTAACCGACCCAAGCCACCGCTTGTCAGAGATGGGACGTTTGGCAGGTTATGATGGGGGCGGCTACCAGGAAGTAGCCGCCCCATCCTGGGCGGCTAGTTGGAACTAGCCGCCCTTCACCTGGTCTCTGACAGACAAACCAGAGAATTAATGAGAGGTCTAATCGAAGCCAACCCACTCCATTACCCCCGGGATATTTCCCTGCCTCTCTTTTACTATAAATAGAGGGGTCCCAAGCCCAAATACAACATCAACAAAATCCACAAAATCACCAATTCATCTTCAATCACCAATCCACCATCCCCACTTGTTCAAACCCTTCCACCATTAGAAATCCCAAGAGAGAGAGAGAGAGCCTCTTGTGTGAGAGAAAACACCCATTCCCTACATAAAATACCCTCTCATCCCACCCTCCAGAAACCCGGGCTAAACCTAGCTTAGCCTCTGCCCAAAACCAAACCCATTTCCTACCAAAGCTCTGCCCAAACCAACCCAGGCCCTGGACGGCTAAACCCTAGTAGCCGCCCCATACCCGACGGCTCAAACCCACTAGCCGCCCCCCATATCCACACTCCTTTGTCCCAAGACTCCTTTAGTCAAGCCCGGAAGCAGAATAGGATTACCTGTTTTTCACCTCTGTGTACGGTATATCCGTGTCTCAGAGCGGAGACCCCACAAACTCCCCACGTAGGCGATCAAATCCAACCCCAACTTTTCCTGCTTTTTGAGAAAGCAGGTGGCGATCACAAAACCCCTTGAATCCTCTTGGGCCGCTATCGGGCGCCTCAACCAGGAACGACACCCTCACCCCTTCCGAGAAGACGATCCGACCGAGCCCGCCAGGGCACGCATCCGATCCAAATTCTCGAAGAACCCCCACACACGCGGATTTTTCAACACCGACATTGCCAACATGCAAAATTAACTTATTTATATAATCATGTAAAACTGCTGCATCTTCAACAAATACCCCTAATTATTTGATCTACACAGCACCAAATACACATCCAAAAATTCTAAAATAAATCATGCATGTTCTCTGATATGTTGGGATCATAATCTATGAAGATACTACAAACTGATGTAGCATCCACATGCCTGAAATAAATTATTTGCAAACACTGGTCAATTCCTACGTGAATCTGGACAGTCCATGCAATTTAGTTTATAACTTACAACACATGTAATATTATGATACCAAATTTCGTATATAGTATCTAGATATATTAATGATCATATCACATGAAGATACAATGCTCATAATATGCTTTTAAATACTAGTTTCATAAGGATCTTCAAAAGATAGAAATTTGCCTTACTATGACACAAAACCCCCAACAACAAGATATGGGGAAAAACACTTACAAAAACATTTCATCATCCTTGCTGACCACCCAAAGCACTAAATAAAAACATTCATACTTCATTGAAGCATAAACACAAACACCTACATTGCATAATGGGGAAGCAAACATACCATGAGAAGAAAAGGGGAAGATGGTGCACACAAGGATTTCCACCACCATCACCACAAGCAACCAAACCATCACACATGCCATACAGCACAGCCACAACCATCACTAGATCATCACCCTCACATAAGCCAAAACAAACAATGAGGTCAAAAGAATGCCATGAAAATGAAGATGGAGGTGGGAGGAATACAAGGTTCACACACATATTCATCCTCCACCGCACCAAATCTTCCAATCCTCCACCTCCTCTCTTCTTCTCCTCCTCTCGCTCTTAGATTTGTTGCTGGAGACCCAGCAAACCCCCCCCCCCTTTTAAGTGCCAGCAACACCATTTAATAGGTGTTGAGAGGGAGGTGAAAAGACAATTCTACCCCTGATTTAAAATTCTAGATAGCCTTCACTAAAACAGTCATAACTTCTACAATCTAGCTCCGAATTGTACAATTCAAAATCAGTTAAAAAGCTAAGAAGATTATCTACAACTTGCATGTTTATGCCATGATCCAATAACCCCTCTAGCTATTTCAAAATGTGAGATAAACATCGAACATGGTTGCTGCCAGGATTTTCTCATCCCCAGGGTATAGTTGGAAAAATGCCCATAACTTTTTCTATATGATTCTAGATGATCTAATTCCATTTTTATATGAAAGTTAACTCGAAATTGAACATATCATTATAAAATAAGATTTAAACTACATCATCTTAGATATTAACAAAATTAAATCTGAATATCAATTGAACTGCATAATTTCTAAAACGAAATCAGAATGCGATGAAAATCTACAGGTATGCCAATGCCAGTACCAGGGAAATAAATAGGTAATCAGATTTTTTATCCGAGCGCCAACTTTTAAAATAAATAAAACACGATATTTGACCTGTAAAAATTGACAGAGTCTTAACACCTTTCGTCGCCCTTTATCATATAAGAGGTGAATCGACTACCTTTCAAGCACTCCTCCAGCCTCAACCTCCTCCGATCTCTACCTCAACTTTTTTTTTCAGATATAATTATAAATACAAATGAATATATTAGAATTTCAGATACAAATATATATAAGTATATTAGTTTCTTCATATACATATACATATTTATGTTGTGACATGGTGGATAACCATCACCCTCTCACACACTCCACTCTTGACACTTATGCAACCCACTCCCTTCCATAACTACCAACTATAGTCACATCCCACTCTCTAAATTTTCGCTCTCCTATAACCCCACTTTCTTCACCCCCATGATATATAATTGAGCCTATAAATAAATGGCTCTTGAATGTGTTTGATCATCATCAAGTTTGGCATAGTACAAGTCTACAAATTGTTCTCTTATTTACTTAGTGCTTGCTTATTTACTTTGTGCATTTTACTTTGTTCCACAACACGTTATTAGCATGAGAAGCTCTTTGTTAAAGAGAAAGAATGGCTATGGTCGGTGACATCTGTCTGGTAGACAGTGCAACAACGCATACGATCCTATGAAATAAAACATATTTCTCAACATTGACATCAATCAATGCAAATGTTAATACCATCTCTGGTACTACAAAATTAATTGAATGCTCTGGAAGAGTAAATATAATATTGCCAGGAGGTACAAAATTTTATTTTAATGATGCATTATATTCAGCATGATCCAGAAAAAATCTGCTAAGTTTTAAAGATATCCGTCTTAATGGATATCATATTGAGACTATAACTGAAAATAATATGGAGTATTTATGCATTACTGCAATTGTTTCTGGCCAAAAGCATATATTAGATAAACTTCATGCTCTCTCATCCGGGTTGTATTATACAACCATAAAAACAATCGAATCTTATGCAATTACCAACGAGAACTTCTATGATTTAGATATTTTTTCGCTTTGGCATGATTGTCTTGGGCATCCAGGGTCAACAATGATGCGTCAATATAGATAATTCATTTGGGCATCTATTAAAGAACCATAAGATTCTTTTACTTAATCACTATCAATGCACTTCGTGCTCACACGGAAAATTGATAGTTAGACCATCCCCTACAAAAGTCAAAGTTGAGTCACCAACATTTTTGCAAAGAATTCAAGGAGATATATGTGGCCCAATTCATCCCTCATGTGGACTATTTAAGTATTTTGTGGTATTGATAGATGCATCTGCTAGATGGTCGCATGTATGTATATTATCTACTCAGAATGCTGCATTTACAAGATTACTTGCTCAGATAATCTGATTACAGTCTCATTTTTTGGATTTTCCTATAAAATCAATCCGTCCTGATGGAGCTGGTGAATTCACATCGAAAAATTTTAACAACTATTGTATGTTGCATGACATCGATATTGAACACCCTATTGCTCATGTGCACACCCAAAATGGATTAGTTGAATCATTTATTAAGCATCTTCAACTAATTACTCGTCCTATGCTTTTGAGGATAAAATTACTCGTTTCAGCTTGAGGTCACGCTATATTGCATGCGGCAGCATTAGTTCACCTTCGGTCAGTTGCTTATCATCAATATTCCCCTTTACAACTCGTATTGGGTCATCAACCAAATATTTCACATATTCGAATTTTTGGTTGTGTTGTACAAGTTCCTATTGCCCCTACACAACATGTTATCAGCACGAATCAACAAAGGCACGCCTGAAGTATGGAAGACCTATAGGCTCAAAAGATTTGGCTCCTCGAAGGAGAAAAACAATGAAGAATAGTTCTCTAGAAGAATATAAAACACTTGAAAGACCCACAATAACTCCTACAGAAGAAGAAGTCCCTGAAGTGACAGAAATCCCTAAAGAGACTGACGTCCCTGAAGTGACACCCGTGCATGAAGAACAAGTACATGAAAATGAAGAAATTTCTATAAATTATGCAAATTCACAAATATTGTGGGATCGGAAGCAAGCGCATGTTGATGATATATTCTCATTTGCAGTAGCTACAGAAATCATTTCAGATGATGATTCAGAACCACGTTCAGTGGATGAATGCAGAAATTTTTTTAGCCACAATGGAAAACTGCTATTCAAACAGAATTGAATTCGCTTGCAAAACACCAAGTATCTGAATCAGTAGTCATAACCCTTGAAGGTGTTAAACCAATAGGACGTAAATGGGTGTTTGTGAGAAAACGAAATGAAAGAAATGAGATTGTTAGATACAAAGCTCGTCTTGTGGCACAAAGTTTCCTACAGAGACCTGGGATAGATTTTGAAGAGACATATTCCCCTTGTGATAGACACAATCACATTTCAGTATTTAATTAATCTTGTAGTCTCAGAAGGACTTGACATTTATCTAATGGATGTGGTTACTGCATATTTATATAGAAAATTAAATACCTACATTTATATGAAAGTTCCTGAAGGACTAAAATTGCCTGAAGCAAAACCGCAAAACATGTATTCAATCAAGCTAAGACGATCTTTGTATGGATTAAAGCAATCTGGACGAATGTGGTATAACCGTCTCAATGAGTACTTAATGAAAGAAGGATATGTCAATGACCTAATATGCCCCTGTGTATTTATTAAGAAAATAGAACTCGGATTTGCCATTTTTTGCAGTGTATGTTGATGATATTAATCTGATGGAGACTTCTAAAGAGCTCAAAATGGTTTCCGAATATCTGAAAAATGAGTTTGAAATGAAAGATCTTAGAAAAACAAGATATTGTCTCGGCCTGGAGATTGAGCAAAGTTCAAATGGGATACTTGTCCATCAAACTAACATATATTGAAAAAATCCTGAAGCATTTTAATATGAACAATGTCATCCATTAAGTACTCCTATGGTGATCTGGTCACTTGACCCAAAAGGGACCCTTTTCGTCTGAAAGAAAATACTGAAAATCTTCTTGGTCTTGAAGTACTTTATCTTAGTGCAATTGGTGCCTTATTATATTTGGCCCAATGCACTATACCTGACATTCCATTTTCAGTTAATTTATTGGCCAGATTTAGCTCTGCACCAACTCAAAAGCACTGAAATAGTGTGAAGCATATTTTTCGTTATCTTCGTGGAACGTGAGACATGAGTCTATTCTACGCAAAGGATTCCAATAATGGTGCACAATAGAAGGGCTATGCAAATTCAAGATATCTTTCTGATCCTCACAATGCTCGCTCACGAACAGACTATGTATTCACTTGTGGTGGCACAACGATCTCTTGGCGATCTACGAAACAGACTTTGGTAGCCACGTCTTCTCACCATCTGAAATTCTTGCACTCCATGAAGCAAGACGGGAATGCATGTGGATAAGATCTTTGGCTCATCATATTCGAACTGCATGCGGACTATATCTCATTACAGATGTTCTAACAACTGTATATGAAGACAATGCAGCATGTAGTGCTCAAATCGAAGGAGGGTACATCAAGGGTGATAGAACGAAGCAAATTTCTCTAAAATTCTTTTGCACTCATGAGCTCCAGCAGAGACATGAAATTGATGTTCAACAAATTTAGTCAAAGGACAATCTTGCATATTTGTTTACAAAAGCTTTACCGACATCAACATTCAAGAAGCTGGTGTACGGCATCGGGATGCGACGAGTTTGCGACCAAAATTCTTGAAATCTTGTACTTATGAGGGGGAGTAATTTTTTATGACATTTTGTGAACTGTATTTTTTTTTCCGCCTAGGTTCTGCCCATTGGATTTTCCTGCAAGGTTTTAATGAGCCAGTGTTAATTGCATACACCATTATACGATTAAGTAACATTGTACTCTTTTTCCTTCGCTTTGTTTTTTTCCCACTGGATTTTCCAAGCAAGGTCTTAATGATGCAATGATCTTAACATGATGGTCATCCAAAGGGGAGTGTTGTGACATGGTGGATAACCACCACTCTCTCTACACACTCCACTTGATACTTACACAACCCACTCCCTTCCATAACTACCAACTATAGTCACATCCCACTCTCTAGCTTTCCTAACTTCCCACTCTCCTATAACCCCACTTCTTCACCCCATGATATGTAATTGAGCCTATAAATAGAGGGCTCTTGAATGTACTTGATCATCATCAAGTTTGGAATAGTACAAGTCTACAAATTGGTTTACTTAGTGTTTGCTTATTTACTTTGTGCATTTTACTTTGTTCCACAATAAGATATAATCATATATTAGTTTTTTCAGATATAGATTTATTTAAAAATTTTCAGATACAAATAAATTGTTATTTTACACATGTATCTGAATCCGATTAAATAATGTCGAAATGGAACATCAATTTCAAATACTATATGCCACCAACTAATAATGTTCAATAAGAGTTGATTATAGCTAATACTTGTTTTGAATTTCGTAGGAGTGTAAATGGTGTATTCTTATCTTTCATTTTATAATTTAGCATATGTTGGATTGTAACAAATATCTATATATATCTAAAATTACTGTAGTGTGTTTGAAAATTATCCATTGTATCTGAAAACATGTTTAACACATATATCTGAATCCGATTGAATAATGTTAAAATTCAAATAAAAGAATTTTGGTTCATATGCTAACAAGGCATTGCTTTGATGATTAATAACTATCAGTAAATATACATGACAAAAACAAATTAAAATTTCATTGATTTATAATAATCAAATCATAAAAAACAGACGAAATATGCAAAACACAATATGCATATATTATTCAGATACACATTACATGTAAATGGAATTATGATAAAAAACTTAATATTAATCATATGTATATGGGTTGAGGAATGATCATGAAAGATTAAACATGCTCAGAGTTTCTATATGCATAATTATACAGATATATAACATCATAATCGATTATACTTATCGTAAACAAACACAATGTACATGTATTATTCAGATATTCAAAAATAAGACTCTGTCCGCATGAAAGTAAGTGAGACTTCAAAATGAATGTACAAGATTAAACATTCACAACTCTGATCAAAATGTATAATTTAGATCGAATTGGCGTAACCTGAAATGATCGTCATTAATTGTACCACATACAATTCGCTCGATAAAAAATAAATGAAATTCCTCACAAAAACTTGAATCAAATTTTAGTTTTCTGTTTAGTTTCACATATGACGAATCGAATCGATCTACAATTTTGTATAAATTATTGTTTTCAATTGAATTGATTCTTTTTTAAAAAAAGAAAGAATAACAAAATATGATAAAATCATAACCGCCTCCATCAAAAATGGGGTCGTTATCACATTAAACGCAGATATGACCATTAAGGGTAAATGAAGAATTTCAACATTGCCACCTCATGGGGATTGGGATGGGGTCTATCAGTTGGGGCTCAAAAATCATTATTGTTTATTATTAGAGGAGTGTTGTTACATGTTTGTATTTACAATCTCATTTTAAAGTTTTTTCGAGGAGAATATATTTCATTAATTGTGATATATGATTCGGTGTTGCTTAATATGAGTCTAAATGCAGTGACCTAAATTGGAAGCTCTTAGTTTTTGGGGATGCAGGTTGACTTGGTTTGGGCTTCCCTCCTGTGAGCTAATGATCTTCTAATTGAACTCTATTTTGTAAAAAAAAAATTGGATAGTTTTGTAAATATTTCCTTTTTCATATAGCAATACAAATCTTAATTAACAATAAAAAAGGGTTATTTAGTTTCCACCCCTCCTAAAACATATAAATTATTAAAAACCCCCTTCAAAACACAATATTATTATAAACCCCCTTAAATGTTACCAAACTTTGTAAAAAACCCTACAGTCAACAAACTAACTATATTAGAAGAATATTCCATCTTAACATATGTATATTGTCCATTTTACCCTCTCCATTAATGAAAAATGCTATAAATACCGTTCTTCAATCTCTTGCAATCTCTTAATGGAGAGGATAAAATGGACAATATACACATGTTGAGATGAAATATTCTTCTAAATGGACAATATCTGGGCTGAGATCATAACAGCCGGAGGACAAGTAATGAGAGGTTATGAACGCACCAGATGATCATTGTAATGGCTAACTTAGCGTATGAAGAGGATGAACCAGGGAGATCAAAGCTCCCTGCTTTAATCTTCGATCAATGGACGAATTGTGGATGAGGGTCTAACATTTCTTCTACTGTCAGTGATGATCGTAAACCTAGCATAATTGATAAAGGTTTTAGTTGATAGGATGTTATCTATATCCCACTTTCAAGCTCTTTCTTCACTTATTTTTGTAAAAGGGCTGTGCATATGTACACATTTCAATGGTATAGAAGCAAACAATCTTGATTACCAATAAAAAAAGGTAATATATAATAATGTGTATTAGAAGGGGTTTTTAATAATTTATTTATTTTGCAAGGGGTAGAAACTAAAAAATGAGTTTTTTTTTACTAAAATGCAATAACTTTTTGAAGGGTTAATGATAAATTCATTTTTTATAGGGTTTTCAATAATTCACTAATTTTACATGGGGTGCAAAATCTATTCATATCTAAAATAAAATATCTGTATCATAATTATTTCAGATCGGATACAGATATAATGGTATCTGACCCAAAAAATATTTATATCCGAATTTATATTATTATGTATTATATTAATATATTAATATTTATATGATTAGTACAATTTTTTATTATTTATTATAATTTAAATCACGTAATATACTTATAGTTTATATAAATTTTTATTTTATATTAGGTAATTATTAGATATTTTACTTATTTCACATATTAGATATATTATTGGGAAGCTAACCAAAAAGTTCCAATAAAAGTTAGAAATACTAAAATCAGTCACTTTTTAAAATTATAAAAAAAAGTCTCATATCACAATTTTGGAAACCCAAAAAACTAATCTATTTTTTTTAATTAGCTCCTTAAAATTTTTCATACCTCTTAATTTTGTTAAAATAATTCACCTATTTATTAATGCATTTCACACATTCTCATATAAAAAAAATTTTACTCTAAATTCTTTGTGATTTGGTAGATTTTATGAGATATGCGCCAATTTAATTTGAGTTTTTTATGATGAACTCTATTAAATATTGATGCTTCTTTAAAAAAATGAATATGTATTAATGACGCGATGAAAATAAATGAATAGCCAAGCAAAAAAACGTGAATAAGGATTTATAATTCTAAAATATCATCCGCTGCATTGAGGCACAATACAGATTTAAATTACATATTATGATTATACACCGATGAAAAATGATAAACAACATCATGTAAGATATATATAAGAAACACACAATATGATATATATAATAACAAAATTTGTAAGGTGATTGATTTGGGTCATATAGATAAAGAGATTGTTGTTTTGTAGAAAAAATAGGTTTTTGGTGTGAAATACATAACCTAACAAGGGTAAGAGGGACGACAAAGATCTAATTACATAAGGGTAAATTAATCTTTTGTGTTTTTAAAATTTTGAAATGAGACCTTTTTAGGTATGATTTTAAGAAATAGTTGATTTGAGTATTTATAACTTTTAAGAAAAAATTTTAGTCATTTTTTTATATATTATTTTTATTTTTATTTTTTTACCTTATTGCTTGGTAAATAATTTCATTGCTTCAATATGAAGTTTACTTGCGTTTAAGTTTTAGCTTGCATTTCCCCTACACAGATGCAGTCTAATGAGAATGCCTTTAAGTTTTAGCTGATTAATGGAAGCAACCCATGTTCTTGCTTCAATATGAAGCGATCATCAGCTAAAGAACCATCAAAGTTAGCCTTTGCCCAACCTGAATCTTCACAGAGACTCCCAATGAATCTTGGCTGCCTTTGTTTAAGAGAGAATCACTCACACTAATTATTACTAAGTCTCTTAATGTTGATTCAGTTATGGCAATGAGACTTCGTGATATTCTTCCTCACCTTGTAAGCGAGCATCAAGCAGCCTTCATTAAAGGTAGAAGTATTCACCACAATATCTTACCTGCACATGAGATGGTCAAATATCTAAATAATAAGAGTGCCTCGAGAGCATGTATAAAAGTAGATTTGCGTAAGGCATTTGACAATGTTCATTGGAGTTATCTTGAAGTGATTTTGAGAAGTTGTAATCTCAATTCTCACTAAACACAACTATGTATGGAATGTATATCATCTGCCAAATATTCAATTCTTATTAACGGCTCCCCGGAGGGATTCTTTTCTTCGAATTGTAGTATTCGACAGGGCGACCCTCTCTCACCTCTTTTGTTCACCTTAGTGATTCAAGAACTTTCCTCTTAGCTAAACCAACTGGTGGCAGATGGGACTGTGGGCAGATTTGTTCGTGGAAGATCGAATATTACTCACCTTGCATTTACGGATGACTTGCTTGTATTCACACACTGCTCCAGCAACAGCCTTGGCGCTCCAAAGTTTATTCCACAACTTTGCTAGTTTATCCGGCCTCCATCTAAATAATTTCAAAAGTCAGATATTTGCAAGTGAAGGACCTGATACGACACAATTTTCAGAGATTCTCAACATCAGCCTTTTCTCTCTTCCAGTTGATATCTTGGACTACCTCTATTTCTGGGATCCTTAACCCTAGGCTATTTCAGCCCCTTATTGATAAGATTCATAGGCGTATATCTTCATGGGCTGGTCATTCCCTATCAAAAGCTGGGAGAGTTGAATTGATAAGGTTAGTGTTATCTTCCTTCAGGTATTTTGGACCTCGGCCTTTAGAATCCCTCGAAGATCTCAAAAGGAGGTTGAAAAACTCTTCAGAGATTTCTTATGGCATGGCACCTTGTCTGATCGCAAACTACATCATGTAAATTGGGATATTGTATGCAAACCATTTGAAGAGGGAGGTTTAGGCATCAAGAGCATTCGAGATTGGTCAGCTGGTTTTGGGAGCTTGCAAGTCCTAGTATATCAATGTGGGCCAATTGGATGAGGGACATATATTTGCGAAATTCCAACATTTGGTATGTCAAACAGAACTCGGGTTGCTCCTCATCGTTGTCCTGTATACTTCAGGCTAGGCAATGGATACTCCCAAAGGTTCGCTATCTTATTTTTGAAGGCAAATCCATTAATATCTGGTTTGAATCCTGGATCAATGGCAGAAGTTTGGCAGACATTCTAGGTAGAGTTAATCTTGATTGCCCCCCCCCAGCAGGTACTGTGGCTGTCTTTATTATAACGAAGGAAAATGGCACACTCTACAGTCATACTACACATACTTTTCTGTTTTAACTTAATATAACAAGCAATTCCTACATTTCTAGCATGATAATGTATCAAATACATGTAGTATCTTGTTAATTTGTTAGTCATGTAATGACATACAATGATAATAGGGCACTTACTATGTGGTATTGGAAACGGTATCTCATCTGCCATCGTCCCACTTTATATATCTGAGGTGAATAAACTTAGGGCCCGTTTGGGGTGTGACATAAGGTTATTCGCCCTTGATAGCTATACTGGGATAGATAACAATCCATGTTGAATAGGTAAATTTTTGTTTGGTTGTCTTTTCTGTTATTCTCATTGGAAAACGTAAAATTGACATTTTTGTTGTTTGGTTCACCTTGAATAAAGTAAGGATAAGTGGTAGATAAGAGATGGATAAGAATTTATGACTTTTTAAATGACAATTATACCCCTGCATAAATTATTTGTGTTTGGGAATAAGTATGAGATATGTGTGTGTGATATGATAGATGTGATAGTTTTTTGGAATGTGTGCAGAGAGTGTTAGGTAAGATAATTTTTTTAAAATGACAAATAAGGGTATTTTTATCCATTGGTATAGATAAGCCCTGATAAGCAATTCTAGCTTTTTCTGAGAATAATTATCAGCCCTTATCCTAGCTTATCCAGACATAACTATCAAGGTTTATTCTTGTCAAACAAACAGCTGTTTGGGGGTTATTCTACTGTATTCTCCCCTATCCGACATTTATGCTCCACCCCAAACGGGGGGTTAGAGATTAATGTTGTTTTTGACATTGTGTACTCCATTGTGGACTGTTAAAAGCTATCAGCCTTAAAACATTTTTGTTTTCTTTGTCCCCCTTTTTCTCAGCCTTTAGTTGGGCATTTATCAGATAACATGTTAAAATGCCTCTGTATGCAATCATAAAATGGTGTGAAAAACATATTCAATTCTGTTATTGATATCTGGGCAATAAACGACATTAGATAGTGTTCTACCTTAAGATAAATCTCATCTGACTTAGATTTTCATTTGTTACCATCTTTATTTATTTTGACTAACTTCTTCCATCTCCTAAATTTTATTTTATTTTATCAGGTGGAGGATGATGTTTGCTGTTGCAGTTGTTCCCTATGTCCTTATGGCCCTGGGAATGTCCATTTCTCCATAAAGTCCTTGTTGTCTTTTCTAGGTAACTTTTTAATTAGACCTCTCATCTCGGCTTGTTTGCAATCATTTTATGTATTTCAGAGAGTTTTGAAAGTACTTAAGATGCTAACTAGATGTGCCTAGGAAACTTTGGTTAATCAAATCACAGTTTAAGAGGATAATAGTATATCTTTCCTAAAAAACATAATTATTAAAAGAAAATGAAGAGCTTCTGATTTGGTTGTGTTTAAATGAAGAGGTGTTCAATAATGCTGATTTAGATGAGATGAAAACAAGTGTAACGAACTACAGTGTCCATTTAGGTTATCTAGAAAAACCATGTAAACATGATTTTAGCAATTTAATATGACATTGACAAGACCAATATACTGTATAAACTGAAATGTTGGCAATTCAAAGAAACATTTGCTGCCTGTGACTTGAATGAAGATTATATATGGATGCTTCACCAAATAGCTAACCCAGGTTAGAAAGGAGTTGATCATGATGCTGTTTGAGAAACTTGCATTGCGCTGTTGGGGAGTCTTAGAGTGAATTTGAAGTGTGCCTCCGGAGATTATTGCATAGCTTGTAAACAAATCAATGTTTGGGTATCCGGGAAGCATATTGATGTGTGATATTATTTTTTTTCTGGAAGATTTTTGGTGATCTTTTCTATTAGACATTAACTAGATAGTTATGTCTCATATGAGATGTAATCACTTTTTAACTGTGGATTTCTATTGTATGCATGGATCGGATATCTGCGAATAAGATTTGAAATTATCATTGAACTTCGTGCTTTGTAATTCTTTCTAGCTGGGGAACAACAACTATCCAGTTACATGAATATTTTTTCTATAGCTTTATACTATTTGTTATTGTATCAAGTTTTACAAGAATGACCTCCACACAAATTTATGGTGTGATAGGGTTCATAAATTTAACCCCCAACTTCAAGGAACATGTTGTGGAAATATGTTTGGTTTTTTTTTTCTGCTATATCATATGACCACTTTAGTAAACTAATCTTGCAGGTAATAATGTTGGCCTAACCTTGAAGCTAGAATGTCTTTTGCAGAATTTGGCTTTCCACAAGTACAAAAAAGACCAGACACTAATCATGCATTACGCATATCCAAAGGTGATAGGGAGAAGGTACGCATTCAATTCATTTTTTATAGTTATGCTTGCATTTCTTCCAATATGTAATTCAAATACACCATGGGCCACCACCATATCAAAGCATACAAGTCCTGAAGTTTAATATGGTAATACTTGTTGGAAATGATTAAAAGATAAGAGTTTTGAATCCTCTTGGTATGCTGAATCTTAATTAGGACATTTAAGTATGAAGTAAAATATCGTAATACTTGTTGGACATTATTAATTTGGTACCTATGTTGGTTAAAATTAGGGTGCTGCATGCGTAGGAGGGAATTCTTTTGTTGTGTTTTGATTTAGTGCCTATGTTGTAAGGATTTTCAATGCATATGTTAAATTTATTGTTAAATTCTATTTTGTAGCGAGAGATGGAGGAGCGAAGACAGTCGCAGTTCAGTCAACTGTTGAGCGAGAGTCAACTCCTCTAGAGACCATTCCCACGCATCAGATCCATGATTACAATCGAGTATTTTATTGCTGTATTTTCTTTTAAAAGATATTATTACAATTTTGTAATTTATACGATAGTTTTTATTAATACATGGATTGTTTTATTATTATTGTCATAATTGAATATTTTTTTAATTGTAATATAAAATATTTAAAAAAAATCAAAAATAAGTTTTCTCTATTACCTTTTCCTGCGAAATATTTCATAGGGAAAGGTCTATAAAATTTTTTTATTAAATTTTAGAGTTTTAACTGTGAAATAGTTTTTTAGCAAAATGTGTCGTTTCGCTGCGAAAATAATTTCATAGCAAATAGAATTATTTCGCTACAAAAACATTCCTTTTACTACGAAATGAATTTCTTAGTATTGTAGTAAAAGGTGAGCTTTTGCTATGCAAATAAAATTTTGTAGCAAAACGGAGTCCGTTACGAGTCCTTTTGCAATGATAATTGCAACGAATTTATTTCGTCTAGAAAGAGTTTTTGCTACGAATTTGATGGTTTTGGCTATGAATTATTTCGCAGCTAATTCCTGAATTTCTTGTAGTCGACTCACATACATAGAGAAGGAAATTCCCCTGCGGATCTTCTTACATCCTATCAATCAGCTTGGGGAGAAACAATTATTCAGCCATCTCAATTTGGCAAGACTTGGCAGAGGCAATGAAGAAGGACATGCACTCAGACGGATTCAAGAGAGTCAAGTGATATAATGCAAGAAATGATCTGTTGATTTCTGGATGAAAACAAGGGATTTTTGTAAATCTAAAGGAGCATCAAAACTGTGGTGCTTTGTTGCTCTTCTTTGGATCAAAACAGGGGATTTACTTTTTGTTAACTCAAGGGGCTTCAAATCTTTTTTTGCTGCTCCCTTAGAGGTCATATCCCCTCTTTTTGTTCGATTCTTTGTAAAGAATTGTGAATTTGTACAAATTCCTTCCTTTACAACAATACAAATTTTAATTACCAATAAAAAAAAATAGAGGCTTGTTTGGAACTGTATGACTGAATATCTTATCATTGCGAGCACCCCAAATGGACCAAATAGTTAGTACTAGTATAAACTGAAGAATCTTCCTATCCTCCTCAGTGGTTGCACATTTGGTGAACCAAACAAAGAAATCTCCTATCCCAGCGAGTCTCACCCTTGGGATCTTCAGTGATTTGTGGTAGGCTGCCAAGGAGCATTTTATAAAAAGTTGAACAGAGGATTCTTCATGACTATTGCATAACACACATACATTAGATTGCACCAACCTCCATTTGAATAGCCTATCACAGGTTGGAAGTTTGTTCAAGGTAGCCTGCCAACAGAGTAAGCTGTGCTTGGGAGGCTGTATTGGATTCCATATAGATTTTGTCCAGTCCAGGGAAGTCCTTTTCATGCTGTTGACAAGATATCTGCCCTGTTTAACTCCCCATCCAGACAAGGATGTCTGAGCCACGTCCACCAATATCTGAGATTTTTTTTTTCACTGTGGTGTCTGAGATTTTTTTGGATGCTTTAACTATAGTTAATTTAATTTGATTTTCTTTTTTCTTTTGATTGGTAAACAAAATGTTGTATAGCTGTAAAATCATGTTCTTTACAAATATACGGACATTTACAAAGAACCAGAGAAAAGAAGCTATATATGACCAGGGATTGATTAGCAAGATTTTTGATAGTTTCATCCTTCATTCTCAGTTGTGAAAATAAATTGGAAAATGATATATCCATATCTGTGTGTAGCCCCGTCTCCTATTTTGTCTTAATCGGAAAAGTTCAATTTTTTTTATTTTCTTGAGAATTTGAAGGAAAATGTCAAAAATGATATTATCACATTTTATTACATATACAAACACATGAAAAATAGGAAAAAGTTACGATCTTCCATCAATTTTCTTCTAATCAATATTTTTTCATTACTTTTCTTTCATTTTCCATTCAAGATATAGTTTTCTCCACTGGTTCACCTCCACAGGATGTCGAGAATGAAAACTGGAGATTACAATGGCAAAACAACTTGATATGATACTGGCCAAGCTCACTAGTTCCAATGTTCGCCGATGGGTGGAGGTTGTGCACTACGGTGGGGAGCTGAGATCGTCAACGATAGGGTTGCGCGTGGCCTCCCAAGATCTTACACCACCACAGAGATGGGAAGTGGTCACTTCTCCGGCGAAGGCAACAGGAAGGTGGGGGTGCCTTCAGCAAGCTACAGGTGATCGACAAGGACCAAACTGGAATATACAAGATCCCCAAGGTGTCAGATCCTTAGCTAGGTAGGCATATTGTTATGATGTCTCATTAACAAGGACTACTGCAACTGGGGGATGTATTTCTTCTATGGAGGACCTGGGAGGAATGAACCAAACTGCCTTTAAAAACATGGAAGCAGCAATTAGAGAAATTGAGAAAACATGTTACTGGCAGTAGTGATGAGGTAGGGGATCCATGGCATAAAGAACAAATAAGGAGAATGGTTTAATTATGTGTTAAACTAATTTTCATTTAAGTGATTGAATTCAGGTTGAGTCGGGTTACTTGAGACACCACCCCATACCCAATAATCCTAAAAGTTACATAACATGAATCCCTCGATCGAACTTGAAGCCAGATTTTCTAACTAGCATATCTAAAATCAGGTTCAATCCGTCAAGTTCTGAGTAGACCTGCCCCATTATATATGTAATGTTCCGATTATCAAAATATTCCTTGAACCTCCATTCCCCTAACTTTATTATTTTTTTGTATGATTGATGATAGTTTTCAAACAATAATAGCGGAGGTTTAGTTTTATACTCAGAAAAAGTTATATTCAACCATGTCCATTTTCAACTCCAAATGCAACGTAAATTAATCTATTTGTTTTCTAAATAAATAATAATAATCTTCATCTAATGAACTACATAATTTTATAAAATATGAAAGTATAAGTTTCAAGCTATGCAGACTTATTTATAATAAATATAAAAAAAAATTCAATGAGTCTATATCTCATTGTAGTAAGTGTAAATGGTAATGGGTATATGAGACTATAAATGAGGCTGTAAACATAGGTGAGTTTCTAAGGGTATTCGTAACAAAAAAATATCCTCTCTCTTTATGTATACATCAATAGGTCATGATCCATTAAAAATATAAATGGCATTGCTACATTAATTGAATCATATCATTTTCACTACTACAATTTCTGACATTGAGTGTGATGTGATTGTGGACAACAATCTATTAATTGGAATCAGGTGATCCATATAGCACTCATAATTCACTAATAAAGTGATTATTATCATTTTAAATAATAAGATTTATCTATATATGATAAAATTAATATCATAAAACTTAGTTTGAGAACTAAATTAAAATAAAATATTATGTATTATTTTTTTTTCCAAATCTTTACTCCTACATTAGAACTCAGAAGTGGTCATTTTTCAGTGAAGGCGAGGAGAAGGCGAGCACATTCAGCGAGTTAGAGGTGCTTCACATGGAAGAAAGTGAATACATGAGCCCCCCAAGATGTCAAAACCATTGCTCATGAACCATATTGTTATGATGTCTCATTAAATGAAGAGTGACAACTTGGGAGTGTATTTCTTCCGGGGAATGACTATCCTCACTATCTATATGCATTCTGTGTATTAACATTTATGTCTATATATTTATTGTCTATTTATGACATTATTCATATATATTAATCTTTATCTGTCTGAATCTCAAATCTAATTTGAAAAATCATCTAAATTAAAGATATTTATTAGATCTGTCTCAATTGAAATCTATAAAGATTTATTAAGTTATTAATGTCGGTGGGGTCGGAAAATGCAGCTTGGGTGGAAACATATGCCGATGGGGTCGACAAAATGTTGTTTGGTTCAGAAAACGCTGTTCTAGTCGGAAAAAAAAATGATGTTTTGGTCATTTCTTGGTCGAAAGTGCAATTTGGATAAAAAAACCCGTTTTGTTCGAAAAAGTGCTGTTTGGCTCGAAAATATGGTATCTGGGCTGCGCTTTCTCCAAAAAAGTTGTCTTGGTCGAAATATGATGTTCAGGTCCAGAAAATGCTGTTTGGGTCGAAAAAACTCATTTCTGGACTAGAAAGTACCGTTTTGGCCAAAAATGACGTTTAGGTCGTTTTGAGTCGAAGTTGCGATTCAGGGCACAAAATGCTGTTTTAGTTGAAACAATCGTGTTCGGGTCGTGTTTCAGTCCAAAAATTTTCTCTTGGCGGCAAAATGATGTTCGGGTTGATAAAATTCTATTTGGGCCGAAAAATGCTTTTCCGGCCAGAAAAGTATTGTTTGGATGGAAAAATGTTATTCGGGTCGAAAATTGTTGTTTTGGGAAAATATCTTAGAGATTAATCACCCCGTATCCATATCAGAAAGATATGGTATTTACATACCCAAACAAATCCAATCATTCGAATTCTTTTTTTTTTTTTTTGGAATGACAATAATTCCTGATTCTTGCTTCCCATAAAAAGTTGTCATAATTATTTATTTTCGTGTGGAATCTGTGTTACTTTTCTAGTGTTATTGGTAAGATTCCCAATAACTAGTTCGAAATCCACCTTAATTTACACTTATAAATTCTTAAACATAATATCTTATTTTCCCGGCTCCTTTATTCAATCCCTTAAAATGAATCATGCTTGAAAAGAATCAAGATCTGAATATAGTCAATTAATTTACTTTATATATACATATATATATACATATATATGTGTATGTACACACCCATATGTACATACATATACACATATATATAAAGTAAATTAGTTAATGATTAGATGCAGAGTTATAAAGTGTAATTATGCAATAATAATAATAATAATAATAATAATAATAATAATAATAACCTCCATATTTCCACTTTCTCTCTCCCTATATATACATATTGAGTATACAAACCAGTCCATGATTTTTTTCCTTTAATAAAGGTTATTATTGATTTCGTGGCCAACTTTCCATCAGTTACAATGTTTGTTCTTTGTCTCTTTCTCTTTATATTTATTTCTCCATGTGTATCTTTTTTTTTTTTATCTAATGGAGTCCAGATGTTTTTTCTTTCGTTTTGATGATCTTAGGAAAAAAGAGAGGAGTCTTTCCTGGATGGTTTTGCTGATGCTGATGCTGATGGCTTTAACATGTGATTATCATTTTGCGGAGGGACGAACTTTATCAAAGAAAGCCGACATGAAAGAAATTGATACGATGCTTAAAGTCTTGAATAAACCAGCCATCAAGACGATTAAGGTTGAATTATAGGATGATAATTAATTGTTGATGTGTCAGTGTCACTTCATAATGTTTATATAATGAAAGAATTGAATAGATTATCATTTGTAGTGAACTGAATATCTCATGATCCACTTGTAGTAGTTGCTCTTTTCATACGCCTTCTCATGCAAATTTTTTTAAAAAATTATATTATTTGAATATATTGATGTTATTTATTTAAATTTGATTTTGAAATAAATCTTAAAATATATTAATGATTTTAATTTAAAAAATTTGAAATGTTAAATTTGGTACCCTTTGTAGCTTTACGTAGACAAGATTACAAGATTAAATTTCGTGTTTAACTTATTATTATATTATGCATAATAAAAATGAAATTCATTTAACACGATGATTTTGTTGTAACTATTGTAACTATGGTACCACAAAACAAAAAAATCATAATCAATTATCAAACATGATCACTTTACTTTGTGTTAATTAGCTAGTGCTGTTTTTTTTTTTTTGGCATGGTTTTATAATAGAGTGTGGATGGAGATATAATTGATTGCGTCGACATCTACAAACAACCGGCTTTCGATCATCCATTGTTATATAATCATACGATCCAGGTAAAGTTTTTATCTTTTTTAAAGAAAAAAAAGTCTATTTAATATGTTGTAGAACATATTTATTTTAATCTCTGATGCATCCTATGTTATTGCAATGGATTTTAACTAAATTTAATTAAAAAAAACATACATACCAGATTATGGTGAAAAGGGATACCTCTACCAATATATCTAGATATAGTTTTGATATGAAAAAAAAGATTAGAAATGACTTATAATTAAGGGAAAATGACCAAAAAAACATCATAAAATTTAGAAATACCCAAATCAGCCATTTTTTTAAATTATACAAAAAAAATGTCTCATTTTACAATTTTAGAGATACAAAAGACTAACATACCTTATGTAATTAGATCCTTAATATATTACATACATCTTAACTTTGTTAGATCATTTCACCCTCTTAATTTTATTAATGTATTTAACACATTCTCATGTAGAACATTTTTTTACTCTAAATTCTTTGTGATTAAGCCAATTTTGTGAGATATGTGCTAATATAATTTGAGTTTTTTATGATAAACTCTATTAAATATTGATGCTTCTTTTTACAAAAATTGGATATATAATAATGACGCCATAAAAATACGTTCATGGCCAAACAAACAAAAAAATGAATTATCAAAATACTGAAATATCATTTGTTGTTTTGGGCACAACACATATTTAAATTATATATTATGATTATACACAATGAAAAATGATAAATAACATCAAATAAAATATATATAAAAAACACACAATATGATATATAATAACAACACCTTGAAAATTATTGATTTGATTCATATAAAAAGAGATTGTTGTTTTGTTGGAAAAATAAGTTCTCGGTGTGGAATAACTTAACAAGGGTTAGAGAGATATTAATGATCTATTACCTAATGGTAGATTAATCTTTTGTGTTTTTAAAATTTTCCAAAAAACTTTTTTAGTTATAATTTTAAAAAGTGACTTATTTGGATATTATTAACTTTTATGAGATTTTTTTGGTCACTTTCCTTGTAATTAATTTAAGTATAAAAAACATATAATGCGTTAAAAAATGCGTGTTTATGCATAATCAAATTTATAACAAAATTATACTTATCATAATAAAAAAAAGTCCAAATAGAGGAAAACATATTTCCTATGCTAACTCAAGGAAGTCCTGCTTTGCATGCATTTTCTTTTGAATCCACAGAGGCATCCAGTTAGTGATTTGGACTTGATGTTTAACTTGACATATATTTCCAACATCATTGCACATATATACTTCCTAACAAAACTCCCGAGGCATTATAAATTTCATATTTTTTTAGTTTTGAAAAAAACTGTGGTCTTGTCTATTTCAAAAATCTCAAAACAAACATTGTTCAAAATGATTCAAGGAGAAGAAGAGATACAAGGAGTATCTCTTCAAATCAAAAAATAAAAAGTATCAACAGTCACGACAATTTTCATAATTATACGATATTTATGTACACTATAAGTCAAAGCATGTGTTTAATTTGTGTAGATGAGACCAAGCGTATATCCAAAAGGAGTGGAAGCAGAAACTACTTTGAAAAAAATTCACCAACCATGGCATTTGAATGGAAGGTGTCCCAAGGGGACTGTTCCGATTCGCCGGACTCGAAAGAGTGACCTAATGAGTGCAACCTCTCTAAAAAACTTTGGGAAAAAATATCCGGAGGGAATTCGTCACCCCCAAAACGCTGATGATGGTAGGATGGGTCATGTGGTATGTATCAATGAAGTTATATTTTTACTTTTTTGTTCTTTCAAAAGGGTGTTATTATACTTAGTCATTTTTATAGTACAAAATGTAGTTTTATATACTCGTGAAGCATATTCATCGTTAAAAGTTTCTCTTACATTTTACACAAGATGAGTTCATTTAATTTGATCGAAATAGTATTATTTATATTATGAAACATAGCTTCATTAGACAATATTTACTATTTAAAAGTAAATAAAAATGTCTAGACCGTATTTGGATAGTAAAAAAGACTAAGCGTAACATTTTCTCTTTCAAAACGTTTTCTTTTGTTATGGTGAGACCAAGATTACTCCATGAGCATCCAAGAACAGCAGATGCTTCACAACGCATAGTTGAAGAATAAGTTAATGTTTTTGAAACTGGTTCAAAAAGAAATTTTCACTCAAAATTGCATATGATATTAGGATTTTCAGAAGCATACATCTGTCTTTTTCTTAATAAACTTTTCGTTTTACAATTTATAACTAAAAACAGTATTTTGTTTTCTACCAAACCTACATTCATATGGTGATTGCGTTTGAAAACATCCTTAAGTTTGATTCTTAAAAGGGCAGAGGATTTTATATCTTTTGAAAATCTATAATCAAAATAAAATAAGCATTTAGAATCAATATTGTTAAATGAAATTAAATTTAGAGGATCACAAAATTATTTATAAGAAAAACACCTTGGGGGATCTATCTCATGAAGCTCCACTCATACTTTTTAACTATCATATATATTATAGAGCATGGCTAGAGCCATTGCACAAAATAATCTAAAAAATACTAGTATTGATACCTTCAGCATGCCATAGTTTCTACAAAAAAAGACAAGTATTTTGGAGGGAAGGCAGATCTCCACCTCTGGAACCCACGAGTTTATGCAGACGAGTTTAGCCTCGCACAAATCTAGATCATCACCAAAGATACCGAGCACACGCTCGAAGCTGGATGGATGGTAAGTTAATTTACACTACTACTACTATTACTCTACTATTATTATATATGACAGATTTGGAAAGAAAATCAATGCAGAATATTTGATTTGAAATTAGTTGTCAAAATAAGTTTCATGAGATTTTAACAAATTTCATTATTTAAAATTATAATAATTACTTTTTATTGGTGAAATTTGAATCTAAGATTGTAATCCTAGTAGAATCTTTACGATTTTCAATATATATGCTTTTTTTTTAATTTAGTAGTTTCAATCATTTTTATTATGTGTGTCTTGTATTTGGTGACATATAATACAATTAAATAATTATGCCATTAATAGTATGTCTCAGAGATCAAGTTTTGTATTTGTGGCATATAAAAAATGTTATCAAAAGGCATATAATTTTATTGTAAAATAACCTTTTGAATTTATGGCAAATAAAAAAAATATATAATTATCTCATATGAAAGGTGGTGACATTTTTTTAGACGCCACAAGTACAAAACTTGCTCTCTAAGACATAATATTAATGACATAATTATTTAAATATATTATATGTCATCAAATACAAGACACTCTATAATAAAAATTATGGAAACTATTAAACTTTAAAAAAGCATATATAATGAAACTCTTAAAACTCCTACTAGGATTACAATCTTAGATTCAAATTTCACCAATAAAAGGTGATTATTATAATTTTAAATAATGAAATTTGTTAAAATCTCATGAAACTTATTTTGACAACTAATTTCAAATCAAATATTCTGCATTGATTTTTTTTCCAAATCTGTCATATATAATAATAGTAGAGTAATAGTAGTAGTAGTGTAAATTAACTTACCATCCATCCAGCTTCGAGCGTGTGCTCGGTATCTTTGGTGATGATCCAGATTTGTGCGAGGCTAAATTAAAATAAAATATTATGTATTAATTTTTTTTCCAAATCCTTACTCCTATATTAGAACTCAGAAGTGGTCATTTTTCAACAAAGGCGAGGAGAGGGCGAGCACCTTCAGCAAATTACAGGTGCTTCACATGGAACAAAGTGAATACATGATGAGCCCCCTGAGATGTCAAAACCATTGCTCATGAGCCATATTTTTATGATGTCTCATTAAAGGAAGAGTGACAACTTGGGAGTGTAGATTATCCCCACTATTTATATGCATTCTGTGTATTAACTTTTATCGTCTATATATTTATTGTCTATATATGACATTATTCATATATATTAATCTTTATCGGTCTGAATCTCAAATCTAATTTGAAAAATCATCCAAATGAAAGATATTTACTTTAAGATTTATTAGGTTATTTTTATTATGATATTAAAAAATATCTTAGAGATTTATTACCCCGTATCCATATCAGAAAGATATGGTATTTACATGCGCAAACAAATCCAATAATTAGACCTTTTTTTTTCTTTGGAATAACAATAATTCGGATTCTTGCTTGCCATAAAAAGCTCTCATAATTAGTTATTTTCGTGTGGAATCTGTGTTACTTTTCTAGTGTTATTGGTAAGATTCCCAATAACTAGTTCGAAATCCACCTTAATTTGCAATTATGAATTCTTGAACATAATATCTTTATTCAATCCCTTAAAATGAATCATGCTTAAAAAGAATCATGATCTGAATATAGTCAGTTAATTTACTTTATATATATATATATACACACCCATATATATATACTACACACATATACAAAGTAAATTAGTTAATGATTCGAAGCAGAGTTATAAAGGGTAATTATGCAATAAGAATAATAATAATAATATTAATAACAATAATAATAACAATAATAAAAACCTCCATATTTCCACTTTCTCCCTCTCTCTATATATACATATTGAGTATACAAACCAATCCATGATTTTTTTTTCCTTTGATAAAGGTTATTATTGATTTCGTGGCCAACTTTCCATCAGTTACAATGTTTGTTCTTTGTCTCTTTCTCTTTATATTTATTTCTCCATGTGTATCTTCTTTTTTTTTATCTAATGGAGTCCAGATGTTTTTTCTTTCGTTTTGATGATTTTAGGAAAAAAGAGAGGAGTCTTTCCTGGATGGTTTTGCTGATGCTGATGGCTTTAACATCTGATTATCATTTTGCGGAGGGACGAATTTTATCAAAGAAAGCCAACATGAAAGAAATTGATAGGATGCTTAAAGTCTTGAATAAACCAGCCATCAAGACGATTAAGGTTGAATTATAGGATGATAATTAATGGTTGATGTGTCGGTGTCACTTAATAATGTTTATATAATGAAAGAATTGAATAGATTATCATTTGTAGTGAACTGAATATCTCATGATCCACTTGTAGTAGTTGCTCTTTTCATACGCCTTCTCATGCAAATTTTTTTTTTTAAATTATATTATTTGAATATATTGATGTTATTTATTTAAATTTGATTTTGAAATAAATCTTAAAATATATTAATGATTTTAATTTAAAAAATTTGAAATGTTTAATTTGGTACCCCTTTGTAGCTTTACGTAGACAAGATTACAAGATTAAATTTCATGTTTAACTTATTATTATATTATGCATAATAAAAATGAAATATTCATTTAACACGATGATTTTGTTGTAACTATTGTAACAATGGTACCACAAAACAAAAAAATCATAATCAATTATCAAACATGATCATTTTACTTTGTGTTAATTAGCTAGTGCTGTTTTTTTTTTTGGCATGGTTTTATTATAGAGTGTGGATGGAGATATAATTGATTGCGTCGACATCTACAAACAACCGGCTTTCGATCATCCATTGTTATATAATCATACGATCCAGGTAAAGTTTTTATCTTTTTAAAGAAAAAAAGTCTATTTAATAATGTTGTAGAACATATTTATTTTTTTAGTTTTAAGTCCCCGTAAACTATAGGATTTAGCTATCGATCCCTCATTTCTTCATATTTATGTTTTAGTCCCTACATTTAAATAATATGTTCCTTTTTAATCCCTGGGAGAGACCTATTCTTAAATTATTTGTTTTACTTTTTAGTCCCTAGGAGGAACATATTCCTAAATTATCATTTAAATGTAGGGACTAAAACCTAAAAATGAAGAAGTGAGGGATCGATCGCTAAATACTATAGTTAACGGGGACTTAAAAATAAAAATCCCTTATTTTAATTTCTGATGCATCCAATGTTATTGCAATGGATTTTAACTGAATTTAATTAAAAAAAATACAAGATAAACATGCATACCGGATTTTGGGCATAACACATATTTAAATTATATATTATGATTATATACAATGAAAAATGATAAATAACATCAAATAAGATATATATAAGAAGCACACAATATGATATATAATAACAACACCTTTAAAATTATTGATTTGGTTCATATAAAAAGAGACTGTTGTTTTGTTGGAAAAATAAGTTCTTGGTGTGGAATAACTTAACACGGGTTAGAGAGATGTTAATGATCTAATTACATAATGGTAGATTAATCTTTTATGTTTTCAAAATTGTCAAAAAAAACGTTTTTAGTTATAATTTACAAAGTTACTTATTTGGATATTTTTAACTTTTATGAGATTTTTTTGTCACTTTCCTTGTAATTAATTTAAGTATAAAAACATATAATGCGTTAAAAAAATGCTTGTTTATGCATAATCAAATTTATAATAAAATTATACTTATCATAATAAAAAAAAGTCCAAATAGAGGAAAACATATTTCTTATGCTGACTCAAGGTTGTCCGGCTTTGCATGCATTTTCTTTTGGATCCACAGAGGCATTCAGTTAGTGATTTGGACTTGATGTTTAACTTCACATATATTTCCAACATCATTGCACATATATATTTCCTAACAAAACTCCCGAGGCATTGCAAATTTCATATTTTTTTAGTTTTGAGAAAACTGTGGTCTTGTCTATTTCAAAAATCTCAAAACAAACATTGTCCGAAATGATACAAGGAGAAGAAAAGATACAAGGAGTATCTCTTCAAATCAAAAAATAAAAATATCAACAGTCAGGACAATTTTCATAATTATACGATATTTATGTACACTATAAGTCAAAGCATGTGTTTAATTTGTGTAGATGAGACCAAGCGTATATCCAAAAGGAGTGGAAGCAGAAACTACTTTGAAAAAAATTCACCAACCATGGCATTTCAATGGAAGGTGTCCCAAGGGGACTGTTCCGATTCGCCGGACTCGAAAGAGTGACCTAATGCGTGCAACCTCTCTAAAAAACTTTGGGAAAAAATATCCCGAGGGAATTCGTCACCCCCAAAATGCTGATGATGCTAGGACGGGTCATGTGGTATGTGTCAATTAAGTTATATTTTAATTTTTTTGTTCTTTCAAAAGGGTGTTGTTATACTTAGTCATTTTTATAGTACAAAATGTAGTTTTATATACTCGTGAAGCATATTCATCATTAAAAGTTTCTCTTACATTTTACTCAAGATGAGTTCATTTAATTCGATCGAAATGGAATTATTTATATTATGAAACATATGCTTCATTAGACAATGTTTACTATTTAAAAGTAAATAAAAATATGTCTAGACCATATTTTGGATAGTAAAAAAGACTTAGTGTAACATTTTCTCTTTCAAAACGTTTCTTTTTGTTGTGGTGAGACCAAGATTACTCCATGAGCATCCAAGAACAGAAGATGCTTCACAATGTATAGTTGAAGTATAAGTTAATGTTTTTGAAACTGGTTCAAAAAGAAATTTTCACTCAAAATTGCATATGATATTTAGATTTTTGGAAGCATACATCTGTCTTTTTCTTAATAAACTTTTCTTTTTACAATTTGTAACTAAAAAAGTATTTTGTTTTCTACCAAACCTACATTCATATGGTGATTGCGTCTGAAAACATCCTTAAGTTTGATTCTTAAAAGGGCAGGGGATTTTATATATTTTGAAAATCTATAATCAAAATAAAATAATCATTTAGAATCAATATTGTTAAATGAAATTAAATTTATAGGATCACAAAATTATTTATAAGAAAAACACCTTGGGGGATCTATCTCATGAAGCTCCACTCATACTTTTTAACTATCATATATATTATAGAGCATGGCTAGAGCCATTGCACAAAATAATCTAAAAAATACTAGTATTGATACTTTCAGCATGCCATAGTTTCTACAAAAAAAGACAAGTATTTTGGAGGGAAGGCAGATCTCCACCTCTGGAACCCACGAGTTTATGGAGACGAATTTAGCCTCGCACAAATCTGGATCATCACCAAAGATAACGAGAACACGCTCGAAGCTGGATGGATGGTAAGTTAATTTACACTACTACTACTATATTTGATTTGAAATTAGTAGTCAAAATAAGTTTCATGAGATTTTGACAAATTTCATTATTTAAAATTATAATAATCACCTTTTATTGGTGAATTTGAATCTAAGATTGTAATCCTAGTAGGATCTTTAGGATTTTCAATATATACGCTTTTTTTAATTTAGTAGTTTCAATCATTTTTTTATGTGTGTCTTGTATTTGGTGACATATAATACATTTAAATAATTAAGCCATTAAAAGTTGTATCAGAGATCAAGTTTTGTATTTGTGGCATATAAAAAATATTATCGAAAGGGAGATAATTTTATTATAAAATCACCTTTTGAATTTGTGGCAAATAAAAAATATATAATTATCTCATATGAAAGGTGGTGACATTTTTTTAGATGCCATAAGTACAAAACTTGCTCTGTAAGACATACTATTAATGACATAATTATTTAAATATATTGTATGTCATCAAATACAAGACACTCTATAATAAAAATTATTGAAACTATTGAACTTAAAAAAAGCATATATAATGAAAATCTTAAAAATCCTACAAGGAACCTAAAAATTCTATATTCAAATTTTACCAATAAAAAGGAATTATTATGATTTTAAATAATGAGATTTGCAGCAATCCCATAAAAAAAATTGATAACTGATTTGAAATCGAATATTCTACATTGATTTTCTTTTCCAATCTGTCTTACCTCATACATATGGGTTGGGATCGTTTGCTTGTTTTTATATACTCTATCATGCTTGACTTTCATTAAGGGGTCGTTACATCACCATATTGAAAATTAGACGGTTGCAAATGTATGCGAATTTAAAAAGAAAAAAAACCCATTTCACTTGATGCATTACAACCACACGATGAATCAAACAAGATCCAAGTATGATAAAAACTTGTTGAGGATCTCCATACTATAGTAACTGCAATAGTTCACGGTTCTAAAGATTACGGTTACAAAATAAACTATGATGTTTACTAACACAACAATCATGGTTTTATATAAATATGTGATCATTTCTACTTAATAAAACAAAGAAAAGCTAAATTTCATCGCACTTTGTATGTGATAATATCACGATTATTTACTGTGATAAAAACAAGTATAGACCACGGTAGCAAAAAAAACATTAGAGCTCGGTAGATCATGGTTTAAAAACCATTATCCGACACCTTTGAACGAGGTTTTTACCCGTGATTTTTGACCAATTTTGTAGTAATAAGGATCTGAACCCCATCATACTAATAATGATAATAATAATTATCACATGGAAATGTCTTTGAATAATGGATTCAAAATGGTGACACAGGTGTACCCTGACATGTATGGAGACAACCAGACGCGGAGTTTCATATATTGGACGGTCAGATTGTTGTCCATCTCAAATTAATGGCTGTAAGTTTAATTATTTTCTAAACAACTACAACTGAATGTGTGTTATTTTTCATCCTAGGGTGATGCCTATAGAACAACAGGTTGTTACAATCTAAAATGTTCTGGGTTTGTCCAAGTAGGCAGTGAGTATGTGCTTGGAGGGGTAATCAGTCCAGTTTCAGTATATGATGGTCATATGTTCTACCTTGCTGTCAATATATTCCAGGTATTTTTTTTTCAGTGTTGTGTCTCAGTTTTTTTTATATGCTTTAACTATAGTTTGATCTTTTTTCTTCGAATTATGTTACGTACAACCACTTTTTCACTCCACTTCCAGTCTACACATGTTTTGAATTTTTTAAAAATAGTATACCTCATCTAATAAGGTAGATTTTTTTCTTTAAAAAATGAAACATTTGGTGCAATGAATTGAAAATATCAAGAATTTCTATTAGCGCATATATCTCGTTAATGTGAGTATATGCTTCGGTGATCTTCTATCGACGCATATAAGCTTATTGGAATTGGGAAAAAAATGTATAACACTCATTTTCTTATTATTGGTAATCAAAATATTGTATTGCTTTAAAATTATGTTCTTTATAAATACACAGACCTTTACAATGAACCTGAGAAAAGAAGACCATGGATTGATTAGCAAGAATTTTGTATAGTTGATCCATTATTATTACTATTTTGACTCTCATTTATGTATTGAAATTATATTGGAACATTAAATGTCCCCACCTCAGTATGTCGCCCTATCTCCTATTTTGTCTTACCAAAAAAAGTGTGATATTTTTTCATTTTTCTATAGATAAGAATTTGTGGTAAAATGATGAAAAATGAATTTTTCACGTTTTATTACATACACAAACACCATGAACATCGGTCTAAAGGAAAATGATAGTTTTGTCTCTATCAATTTACTTTTGACCAAAATTTTCTCAATTTCTTTTATTTTTCTCCACTTCCATAGGATGTCGAGAATGGAAATTGGTGGTTACAGATGGAAAATGACTTGGTTGGGTACTGGCCAGGCTCGGTAGTCCCAAGGTTCGCCGATGGGGCGGAGGTTGTGCAATACGGAGGGGAGATCGTCGACAGCGGAGTGGCGCACGGCACCGGAGGACCTCACACCTCCACGGAGATGGGAAGCGGTCACTTCTCCGGTGAAGGTGAGTGGAAGGCGGCTGCCTTCACCAGGCTACAGGTGATGGAAAGGATATATCTGGATACAAGAGCCCCCAAGTTCTCAAATCCTTTGTTAGGGAGCCAAATTGTTATGATCTCACAGTAAAGAAGACTACTGACAACTGGGGGGTGTATTTCTTCTATGGAGGACCTGGGAGGAACCAAAACTGCCCTTGAAAGCATTGAAGCAATGAATGGAGAATTAAAATGAATGGAGAATTAAAATGTGTTACTTGCAGTTAATGTCATGGAGAAATGACCAAATTACCCATATTTTTTTATTTTGCATATTTTAACTTACTAATTACAATATTTATAAAAATGAAAAATATTAATTTTAAAATAAAAATGTTAAATTTCACCTAAAATTCGAACATAAAAGCTTATTAACAAAGACATAGTAACTATTACAGCTAACATTATTTCTTATTTTAGTATAAATGAAATAAAATCATTTTGAGAATAATTAATCATATATATTATAAATGACAAAATTTTAAAAAAATCCTAGATCTTGATTCGAAGAAAAGGAAAGAAGGGATAAGCCAGGTTGAATGGCTCACGGTTCATTTGAAAAAAATAATAGATTCATTAGGTTATTATATTTATTTATTTACATTATGAGAAATATTATGTTAATGTTATTTTTGTCATTTTTATCTCTTAGTCAAGAAATAACTATAATTAAGTTTTGTTTTGCTTAAAAAGATAAAATAGCGACACATTTCTAATTGAAAAAATTCTAGTGTATAAAAATAAATATATTATTAATGATGATATAAAAGTAATAACATATTTTTTATAGTATACAAGCAAGCAACCCTATTTTTTTATATATAAAATGGATTGTTAAATAATCAGTTCTAAATGGATATTCCACTATTTCTAAAAATTAATTCTAGTTTCATATATATATTTCGGTTTTTTTTGCCTTAAAGGATGATGAAACTGCTATTATGGATAAGCTGGTTGAGTGTAGCTTTTCAAGAATCAATTGATGATATTTATTTTAATTGATTTAGAAGATGAGTTGTTAGAATTGGATGATTTACGTTTAGCAAGCTAACTTTACCCAAACTCATTTTCAAATATAGTTTCACCTTGTCTTTTACAAAAACATGGTTTGCAGCTTCATATGTAAAAATTTAGCTTTTGGTAAAACTGAGAAAATCGAGCTTTAGAAAAGCTAACATTATGAATTTCACAAATTAATTTTCAAGGCTTTTCAATTCACTCACAAATCGACTTTTAGTCTACTTGGAATATTTTACAGTTTATCTAGGGGACCATATAATTATTTGAGGAGTGTTGTTACATGTTTGTATTTACTATCTCATTTTAAAGTTTTTTCGAGGTAGAATATATTTCATTAATTCTGATATATGAATAGGTGTTGCTTAATATGAATCTAAATGTAGTGACCTCAAATCTAATCTATTTGAGTGACATAAGTTAATTTTTTATCATTAAATTTTTTTTTGCTGTTACTCTGTGACTTTTGGCAATGTGTTGTCAATGGGAAACAAAAGGAAGTCAATGGATTAACGTGTGAAAATATCAACCCATTGCTTTACAAGAAAACTAGCAGGTCAAGAGACCAAGCTTACAAAATCATGTTAAAGGCTATTCCTTTAGCAAGTATGGAGGTGGATAGTACCTGTTTTGTCTTTATGGAGTTGCTGAGAAAGCTCCTCCTAAAATTGGGACGGTTCATAGACCGTGAATCCAATGGGGGACTGGTGTGCCGCAAGGAGATCCGCCGCGCTGTTGCCTTCCCGATATATATGAGTGGCTTTCCATTCACTTAACCCTGATGAGAGTCTGTGAAAGGTCCTTATGTCTCGTAGAGTTGTCCACGGGATGTTGCCCCGACCATGAACCCAAGCGATAATAGTAGTTGAGTCTGATTCCAGCCATACTCGAGAGGCATGGAGTGAGAGGCTCAGATGTAACCCTCCACAAGACCTTTAAGTTCTAAAATGTTGATAGAAGCCGCACGGACCCTAACAGTCAAAGCTTGAAGACAATCCCCAGAGTGATTTCTAACAAGAGCACCAAAAGCAAAACAATCTTCAGATTTAGAGCCATCAGAGTTTACCTTCAACCAACTCTCCAGAGGACGAACCCAAGTGCCCTCTGATGTTTTAGAAGGTTAGACACTTATCTTCATACCAAAAGCAAGAGAAAGGGATTGAGAGAGGGGGGTGATCTCATCCTCAAATGACCGACCCTTAAAAACAAAGGAGATGGCAGAAATAATCATGCGAATTAGTATGGTATTAGCACACTTGAGCTCCTTGAACACACTTGCATTACGTTCCGGCCAAATGGACCATATAACTTGAGTGAGAGCATAGAGCAATACCTTCTTTTCAGTGCCAGAAGAGCCAATGGAGGAGATCCAAGAGATGTGAGCCACAAGGGACTGTTGTCGAACCCAGTTTGCTCCCATAATATTGATTACTGAAGCCCATACGAAGTCTGAGTAGGAGCAATGTAAGAACAAGTGGTCTGTGGTTTCGGCCTCCACACCACAGAGAGGGCAAAGATCTCATTGGATCTATGACCATTTCTTCAGTCTATGAAGTGTAGGCGATTTGTTTAGTGCTGCCCGCCAGCATAGGAAGCTCATTTGAGGGGGTTGAATTGGATGCAATAGCTCCTTCGTCCAAGATAGAGCTTTAGATTCGGCCCGTACTTCATGCCATGCAGAGTTGTAGGAAATTTTCCCTGAATTTGCTCCGGACCAAATGAGAATATCTGGGCCTTCACCACCAACCTCTATTTCCAAGATTTCCACTCATAAGTGATTCCGATTTGTTGGCCATCTAAATGGCTTTTGCCATTTGTCATCAACAATGAGTGTGCTCAACATGGTAGAATTAGGAGGACCCCAACATAAGAGCAATACACCATTATAATAGTGTTGTAAACCGCACCCCTGTAGCCATGGGTCATGCCAGAGATGGATAGATTCACCATTGAAAATAACATACTTGGTACGGTGGCAAATCTAATCCCCTGCTTTGAGGATTTCCTCCAAATTACCGAACTTGAAGTTGATGGAGAAGTTGCCCAGATGTTGCCTCTTCTAAGATTATTTTTTCCAATCCACTAAGCCCATAGTGAAGGATCATTAGTGACGATTTCCCAAAATCGGACATGGCGGTGGAGTTCCAATCGCTTAAGAGCTTGAGTCCAAGACCCCCTTCCACCTTAGGCCTGCAAATAGAGGACCACTTGACAGCATGCTGTTTTGAGCAATCTCCTCACCTAACCATAAGAAGTTACGAAAAAGCCTTTCCAAGCAATTAATAGTTTTCTGAGGCAGTTCAAACCCTGTCACCCAATAGTGACTGAAACTTTGAAGTACTGATTGAATAAGTTCGAGACACCCAACATTGGAGAGGAGACTAGTCCAGGATTGCATTTTGTTTCAAACTTCATCCACAAGAGGACTGCACATTTGGTGTGTCAAAGATCGAGCAACAAGTGGTAGCCCCAAGTGTTTGACTAGCAATGAACAAATCGGAATATCAAGCACGTTCGATTACACATCAACACTAGAGTTGGAGAAAAGCTGACTTTTGAATGGATTCAACTTTAATCCAAACTCTATAGAGAATTCTCCAAGTAAATTTTTCAACTCTTGAGCAGAGGAGACTTCATTGTCCATAAAGATAATTAAATCATCGGCGAAGCTCAAGTGGGTAATATTCAGCTCTGAGTTAATGTATCTCCCAATTTTACCACTCTCAAAAGCATTATCAATTTTGTTGGTGAGGGCTTGCATGACGATGACAAAGAGAAGAGGAGAAAGAGGGTCTCATTGGCGCAAATCACAATTAGAGCTAAAAAATCCCGAAGGACTGCCATTTATGAGCACAGAGTATGATGCAGTTTGGATGTATTGTAGCACAAGGTGGATCCAATTAGGGGAAAATTCATACCTTTGAGTACTCGGATAGAAAATTCCATCGAACACTATCGAAGGCCTTTCTAAGATCCACTTTGAGGCAAGAGCGCCCTTTAGGGGAAGGTGAGTGAAGATATCGCACCAATTCATGAATAAGCAGAGTGCTATGCACAATATTTCTCCCTCGAACAAAGGCAGATTGATTCAAGCTAATAAGTTTCTGGAGCACAGCCAGCAACCTTTTAGCCATGATCATTGTAATTGTTTTGTAAACCACATTACAAAGAGAAATGGGCCGAAAGTTATCAAACGATTCAGCATTCTTTGTCTTCAGAATGAGGGATATAAAAGAGTGGTTTATTTGCTTCAACAAGTAGCCAGATTGAAAGAAAGAGAAGACAACATTGATGAAGTCCAGCCTGACTACATGCCAGAACATCTGAAAGAAACGGGCCGGGAAACCATCAGGACCGGTGATGCTCAAAGCCTTCATTGAAAAAACAGCATGCTCAATTTCTAAAACAGAGACCCTGTAGAAAGGGGAAGCCAATCCGAGGGAGATAGAGTGCGAGCAACTTCAATATTCTGAATAGTACATTGATATTCAGCATCCTCAGAGATGGTACCATCATCAAGCTGTACTTTACGAAGAGTGTTTTTTGCAATGCGAGCTTTGATTGAAGCATAAGAGAATTTGGAGTTTCTATCCACCTCCATAAGCCAAGTTCGCCTTGATTTTTACAAAGGAAGGATTCTTCTCTTCTTAGCATGGAAAGATATTCTTCTTTTGCTGCAGATTCTTCATTAATAAATGTGAGATTTGAGGGATCATTGAGGGAAGCTAGTTGGGCCATCTCCAATATCTGCCGGCTGTTTTGTAAGCAATATTCAACAGGACCAAAGACCTCCTTGTTCCAATCCTTCAAAATAATCTTCAAATGCTGAAGTTTCTTCACTAGAACGTACATAGGGGAACCACAAAATTGCTGCTGCCATGCGCGTGAAATCATTGCAGAAAATTGGGAGTGAGATTCCCAAGCTTGAAAGTACTTAAAAGGGCAAGGTGCAGATGGGATGCATGGCTGAACTGAGACTTTAAGTGTCATGTGATCGGAAATTCCTTGGGCAAGATATTGAACAAAGCTATTCGCATTTGAAACAAGCCATGTGAGGTTTACAAGAATCCTGTCTAGCTTACAAACAATGTGAAACTGCTGCTGATTGCTCTAAGAGAAATGACTTCCTACAGCTTTGAGGTCTTGGAGATGACAATCTGAGATACATTCATTGAATCTTGCCATGCGTCTGGTATATGCTCCTCGACCGCCAATTTTTTCATGCGAGAAACGGACTTCGTTGAAGTCTCCCCCAATAATCCATTGATCATTACCAAAGCTCTGTGCAAGAGATCGGAGGTTACTCCAAAGAATAGTCCTGGCCAAAGCGCTGTTGGAGGCATAAACCGTGATGAGAAAATAACTCAGCTGGGATGAGTTAGAGGTTACCTTACAATGAACAAATTGATCAGAGGAAAGCAATAGGCTCAATGTTCACCAAAGTGGGCTGCCATAAAATCCAAATCCTGCCGCCATGGATTGGATTAAGGAGCCGATAATGAGAAATGATACATCGACTTATAAGACTCGCATTTTCAGATGCAACTTTAGTCTCAACACGACAGACTATCGGCGAGCGATGCTTAGCCAAAAAATTACTTACATCAAGATGTTTCTCCCTACTATTAATGCCCCTAATATTCCAAAAGAGACAGTCCATAAAAATAGTTTCCAGGGGAGACAAAATTAGGCCGCGGCCTATTGTTTTGAAACATATTGTGGCCCCTTATTGCTGGAGCCACCCTTATTTGCCCCTTTAGATTTCCTTAATGTTGGCTATGAAGTGGAGCTTTGACAACCTAGGATTGTTGGGAGTGGGTAGCAATGCTTGATCTCCTTTTTTTTTGATAACCAGTCTGGGGGAGAGGACCTCCTGGAAGAGGAGTTTCCTCGAATGGAAGAAAGACTTCTAAAAAAAGTCCTCCATAGGTGCGTCATGCTGTCCATTTTTTTCTGTGAGGGAGGAGTAACAAACATGGATGAAGGCGGGAAAATATCCTCCTGATCATCTTCTAGAGGTTCCCCTGTTTGCTCTTCAATATCTGAACCAGAGTTCACTTTCTCTTGGCAGCCAAGTGAATGGTGGATTGCTCTTTCAAGTTTACATCCTTGCCTTCACTTGCAATATTTCGAGTAGATTTCTTTTTATTCGCCTCAGGGACCTCAGATGAGGTGCGCTGTAGAGTATCAAAAAATTCTTGAATTGATGGAAGAATTTGGAATTTGTTGGACAGATTGCTTGTTGAGTTTTTCTTATTACCCTTTTGATTTGGTGGGGACTGGGCTTTAATAGCATTAGACATAAGCTTATTTGCTTTTTTCTTTGGAGAGATGAAATCATCCTCCATTGAGTTTTATTGAACAATATGCTCTTTCCCTTTGTTTGAGGACATGGAAGGAGAATTTGGGAGTTGGTTCTTTTCAATCAGCAATTCTTTGTTTTCGATGGGAACTGTCGATGGCAAAGATAGGGGCTTTTTGCTGCACATAGCGCTATCATGTCCAAATGTGTGACAGTGAGGACACGCCTGTGGCTTCCAATCATACACTATTGGAAAAATCTCCTGGCCTCCTGATTTGGAGTTGACGCAAATGGAGTCGGGCAAGCCCTTGTTGGCTTCAATCTCCACATAGATTCTAGCAAATGAGATGCTTATACCCCTTCGGGTTGCCGTATCCAAACACAATGGGGTACCTACCACACTAGCCAGTTTGCCAAGGCATTCTTTGGTCCAAAGGTGAACAGGTAAATGGAGGAATTTAATCCAAATCGGAATGGAAGTTAACCTTTCATGTTCCATTCGAACAAATGGGGACCATCGTTGAAGGACTACAAGAAAAAGCACTTTTTTGGGGTTTTTTGTGACTGCTTGCAAAAACAGTTGCAAATGCTCTAATTTTGACAGCATTTTTTCCGCGGTCGCAGATACTTTTCAACTTTTGTGACGACTGAGTTAAACCGTTGTTTAAAAAATCTATTTGCGGCGGATATATCTTGCCGTCTGTCGGTGTCAAAAAAATCCGCGTGTGTGGGGGTTCTTCGGGGATTCGGATCGGATGCGTGCCTTGGCGGGCTCGGTCGGATCGTCTTCCAGGAAGGGGTTCGTGATCGCCACCTGCTTTTTCTAAAAACAGGAAAGGGTTTGGGTGTGATTTGATCGCCTATGTGGGGTGTTTGTGGGGTCTCTGCTCTGAGACACGGATATACCGTACACAGAGGTGAAAAACAGGTAATCATATTCTGCTTCCGAGGCTTGACTAAAGGAGTTATGGGACAAAGGGATGTTGATATGAGGTGTGAGTGTGGGGCGGCTAGTTGTGTTTAACCGTCGGCCAGGGGGCGGCTAGCTAGGGTTAGCCGTCCAGGGTCTGGGGGAATTTGGGCAGGGCTTTGGTAGGAAAAGGGTGGGGTCTTGGGCAGAGGCTAAGCTAGGTTTAGCCTGGGTTTATGGAGGGTGGGATGAGAGAGTATTTTATGTAGGGAATGGGTGTTTCTCTCACAAAAGGGGCTCTCTCTCTCTCTCTCTTGGGATTTCTAGTGGGGGAAGGGCTTGAACAAGTGGGGATGGTGGATTGGTGGTGTTTTGTGGATTTGTTGATGTTGTGGATTATTTGGTGATGTTGTATTTGGGCTTGGGACCCCTCTATTTATAGTAAAAGAGAGGCAGGGGAAGATCCAGGGGGTAATGGAGTGGGTGGCTTCGATTGGACCTCTCATTAATTCTCTGGTTCTTCTGTCAGAGACCAGGTAAAGGGCGGCTAGTGCTAACTAGCCGCCCGGGATGGGGCGGCTACTTCATGGTAGCCGCCCCTATCATGACCTGCCAAACGTCCCATCTCTGACAAGCGGTGGCTTGGGTCGGCTACTTGGTTTGATCCGGCCAAGAGAGGGCAGCTAAAGGTCATGACCCGCCGCAATGATCAGCATTTAATATTGCTTTATGTCCCATCCAGGGGACTGGTCCAAAGTCGGCCAGGGGGCGGTTAGGGGGGGGGGGCGGCTAGTGTAAACTAGCCGCCCAGTGAGGGGCGGCTAGTTAGGGCTAGCCGCCCCTTTCCAGGGACTTAGGTTTTTTGGGTTTTGGGTTTTAGGGTGGGTTTAGGTCAAGGTTAGGATTTGGTTTAGGGTTAGGGTTTGGGCTAGGGTTTGGGGTTTTGGCATAGGGTTAGGGTTTCCGGTTTAGGTTTAGGTCAAGGCTAGGGTTAGGGTTTAGGGCTAGGTCAAGGTTTAGGGTTTCCGTTTTAGGTTTAGGTCAAGGCTAGGGTTAGGGTTTAGGGCTAGGTCAAGGTTTAGGGTTTCCGTTTTAGGTTTAGGTCAAAGCTAGGGTTAGGGTTTCTGGTTTACCGAACCTTTGGTTCTCTATTGGTGTCCAATTGTAGGATATTTCTGTGTGTTACTTGAAGTATTTCTGTCTCTCTGGACGGTCAAAATTGGGGTATCTACACCGTCGTGAATAGTACATTAGATGTGACAAAAAGCCTTCCGTCGCAAATACTTAAATTTAATCCTACCGTTCATTTTTTAAGTTTTGATCAGAACCGTCCATCTGCCTATATATATACTAAAAAAAACTTAACAGACCCAAAACTTTTCTATCAAACACTGAAAAACCTAAGCCGCCGCCGAAGTTCCCGACAAGGTTTGTAGGGCAGATCCGGGATTTCAAGTCGGAGGGGTACATCGACGGGAAGAATGACCGAAGACTCAACGACTGCCTCAGGAACTGCTTTGTCAGCAGCAAGAAACCCTCGAGAGCGCAGGCCTCGACAGAGTGGATCTCAAGTCGATCTTCACCGCTCATGGTTGTTTATTGTGTTCATTGTATGATCGATTCATCTGATGTGTTAGAAATTTTGGGAATTTTGTGCTTGGATTGTTAATATTTAGATACGTGTTATTATTAGTTGTGTTTGAAAATTCATTCAATGATAATTACTGTTTGTATCACAATGTCCTTGCCCATGTGGATTTGAAAAATTGGAACACCATAGTTTCCTTAGAAATTGGAATATTGTAGATACCCCAATTTTGACCGTCCAGAGAGATATAAATACTTCAAGTAACACACGGAAATAACCCACAAGTGGACACCAATAGAGAACCGAAGGTTCGGTAAACCAGAAACCCTAACCCTGGCCTTGACCTAACCCTAACCGGAAACCCTAGAACCTTGACCTGGCCCTAAACCCTAATCCCAGCCTTGACCTAAACCTAAACCTAACCCTAAACCTAAGCCAAACCCTAATCCTAGCCTTGACCTAAACCTAAGCCAAACCCTAAACCTTGACCTAATCCCAAACCCTAGCTCAAACCCTAAACCTAAGCCAAACCCTAACCCAGACCTAAACCAAAAACCAAAACCCTAAAAACCTAAGTCCCTGGAAAGGGGCGGCTATCCCTAACTAGCCGCCCCTCACAGGGCGGCTAGTTCACACTAGCCGCCCCCCTAACCGCCCCCTGGCCGACTTTGGACCAGTTCCCTGGATGGGACATAAAGCAATATTAAATGCTGATCATTGCGGCGGGTCATGACCTTTAGCCGCCCTCTCTTGGCCGGATCAAACCAAGTAGCCGACCCAAGCCACCGCTTGTCAGAGATGGGACGTTTGGCAGTTCATGATAGGGGCGGCTACCAGAAAGTAGCCGCCCCATCCCGGTCGGCTAGTTAGCACTAGCCGCCCTTCACCTGTTCTCTGGCAGAAGAACCAGAGCATTAATGAGAGGTCCAATCAAAGCCAACCCACTCCATTACCCTCGGGATATTTCCCTGCCCCTCTTTTACTATAAATAGAGGGGTCCCAAGCCCAAATACAACCATCACCAATCCACAACACAAATCAACAAAATCCACAACAACCACCAATTCATCTTCAAACCCTTCCACCACTAGAAATCCCAAGAGAGAGAGAGAGAGAGAGCCCTTTTGTGAGAGAAACACCCATTCCCCACATAAAATCTCATCTCACCCTCCAAAGCCCGGGCTAAACCTAGTTTAGCCTCTGCCCAAAACCAAACCCATTTCCTACCAAACCCCTGCCCAAATCAAACCAGACCTGGGACGGCTAAACCCTAGTAGCCGCCCCTGACCAGACGGCTAGATCCAACTAGCCGCCCCCCTATACACACCTCATACTCACACTCCTTTGTCCCATAACTCCTTTAGTCAAGCCCGGGAGCAGAATAGGATTACCTGTTTTTCACCTCTGTGTACGGTATATCCGTGTCTCAGAGCGGAGACCCCACAAACTCCCCACGTAGGCGATCAAACCCAAACCCTTTCCTGTTTTTAGAAAAAGCAGGTGGCGATCACAAACCCCCCCCCCCTTGAATCCTCTTGAGCCGCTGTCGGGCGCCTCGACCAGGAACCACACCCTCACCCCTTCCGAGGAGACGATCCGGCCGAGCCCGCCAGGGCACGCATCCGATCCGAACCCTCCGGAGAACCCCCACACACGCGCCAGAGACCTTATTTCTCAACACCAACAAATTCTGGCGATCACGGTGGGACCTCCCTCGTGAAAAACAACAAAAGGTAATCCTCTTCTGCCCCCTTTTACAAGCTTGACTAGAATGCTATCAACCCTCTAGGAAGGTTAGAGTTTCTCACTCCTTGAATTAAATCCTCTTCTACTGTGCATTATAACATCCTTTACTGCTTTCGTAAGTCGCACACAGCTGCGCAATCCTTTACTGCTTTCGTAAGTCGCACACAGCTGCACAATCCTTTACTGCTTTCGTAAGTTGCACACAGCTGCGCAATCCTTTACTGCTTTATTTACTGCTTTCAATCTGCATTCATCCCCCCACTCTACGTCATGGAATCCCACATGGAAGAGGAGATATTAGAGGAAAGGAATCACCAAGAGGGTCAGGCCACACAGTTCCTGACCCATCTAGAGGAAAGGATGGCTAGTCTAGGGTATCAAACGGTAGAGGACATGTTTCATGACCTCGTTGACTACCGTCATGCCAAGACCTCGAGACAGGAAACCCCTGTCGAAACCCCTAAATCCACTCCCAAAGCCCCACCAACACCCAGTCACTCGGTCAACCCGAGTGTCTTTTCATTCACCCCCCTTTCCCCCGTGAATCCAAAATTCCCAGTTGTTTCCACCCCAGGCCCCTACCAAACCACCCCAAACCCGGGACCGCTAGGCAGCCCTCCCCGGGGAGAAACACTGGACGATACCATCCGGAGAATTCTCTCCGAGACTGGTCCCTCGGCCCCCAAACACATGTCTCTACATAACCTGAGACAAATCCCGTCAGTCCACCTACCGGAGGGATTCAAAATCCCCAAATTCGCCGGTACAACGGTCGTGGAGACCCAGACATTCATTTAACTGCCTTTTATCTAGACGCACGCCCGTTTCTAGATAATCAACCTCTACTAGTCTTCCTCTTCCAGAAATCATTGGAAGGAGAAGCACTACAATGGTTCTCCACCCTCCCTGTAGATCACTTGTCGAATTTCTCGGCTGTAAGCGAGAAATTCTTGGGCCGCTACGGTTACCAGAGGATTAGGACCCCCTCTATTTCAGATCTAACCGTAGAGAGAATGAGGCCTAGGGAGGAATTCGAACAATACGTGTCTCGGTGGCGCACCCTTGTCCACCGAACCGGCCTGCAACTCACAGAATGTCAAGAAATTGACATGATGTTACAGAGCCTGAGTCCAGAGCTCCGTACGAGCCTTTCGTACGGAGACTGCACTACGTATCAACTTCTGATTGACCGCCACAACAGGATTTCCCGTTGTGCAGCCCCAGCAGTACAAACCCAGTCCCCACCTATCAGCCATAGGGTTGGACAACCGCCTCGTAAGGCGCAAACCCCCACGGTAGAGGGGATCATTAACCAAGTATCGGCACTCTACCCGAACGGAGCACGAGTTCCTGACCGAGGAACAACTCCGAGACAGTACACACCTGGATCATCCGGGTATGCACCGCCTCGGCAAGCAAATCAACATTTTACCCCTCGATCAGTACCCGTCCCCGTGCCAATACGACAAAACCTCACAACCCATGATTCCCCAATTCAGGCCCCCTCAATCCATAACCAGGACCAAAACAGGAGATCCTCTTATCCTATCCCCCCAAGAACACAAGGTAGAGCCCTCAGTGAACCCGCATACGGCCCCCATGGTAAGGCCACACCTTCCCCCTCCTACAGCCCAAGATGGCCAAACGGAAGAGATAGCTGTTCCCCCCTCCCAGAAACCCTAGGGAACATCCTCAGAGCCTTATTAAAGACCAATAGCATTTCCCTACCCACGGCTAGACCTTCGCCTATCGGTGCTGACCCAACCCGTTTTTGTCAGTATCATCGGCATCACGGCCACACCATCGAGCAATGCTCCTTGTTTAGAGACATTGTCTACACCCTTGACGAAGAGAGACGCTTAGACTGGGCCACCATTAGGGGACTCAACAACCCATTTACAAGATCACTAGAAGTCAAGAAGGTCCCAGAAACCCATAACCCCGTAGAAACCACAATCCAAAACCCAAGGCCAGCTACGAAGGCTCCCTTGACAGAACCAGAAAACCTGAGCTATGAAAGCGTCTACACCATAGAAGTCGCTGACCATGAAGAGTCACCCAGAATCGTTCCAGGTGGCATAATCTTACCAGCCTCTTCCCCCATCCTGCCGACCCCCTCACCTATTCTCCCCAAACCCACAAGACTCTTTCCCCCCAAAAAGACCAACCAATATTCCCCTTACAAATCAACAAGAGCCCGCGCCCAATAACACAAAGCCCCCGAACCACCATTGACGCACTAAACCATCATACTACCAGAGCAGGCAGAATCTTCAACACTGTACCTTCTTATAGACACCCCCTGCCTGAAACCGAAACTGAGGAGCCCCGCGCCGGGGATAGGATCGACATCCTAGACCAACTCCGAAAAATCCCCGCGAAAATTTCCATTTTAGAGCTGATCGAAACCTCGGAACACCACTAGCAGGCTCTAAGAACGTTCCTAGAAAGAACTCAAGTCGACCCACAGATCTCTACCCTAGGCATACCAATAGCTCTAGCCACCGTAGGACTAGGGCCCGTCATCACCTTTAGACCTAAGGAAGAAGCTCACGATAAAGTCGTCAACACCTCAACCCTATGTATAACAATCAACCTCGAAGGACACCCGGTGGATAAAGTTCTAATTGACACCGGGGCAGGAGTAAACCTCATGTCATTACAAACCTTCGAGCACATCGATGGGTGCATAACCACACTCTTTGAAACGAACACCCGTATATTTGCCTATGACAAAACGGCTCGTCCAGTTCTAGGCTTCAAGGACTTCCGATTAAAAGTGGGGCCGCTGGAAACTAGCACTAAAGCTTATGTCCTAGAAATGGATTCAGATTATAATATGATCCTGGGACGTAAATGGCTAGCATCCATAATAGGGGTCTCCTCTCCCCTGCACCAGTGCTTGAAATTTTCCTTGGGAGGTCGGATAATCAAAATACAAGGGGATGCGATCAGAGAACCTAAGCCAAGGTTCGCTGATAATGAAACCACCGCCATAAAAACCAGTGGCTCAAAACCCATGGAAACCACCATCCACATCTTAGATTTCCCTGCCAATTGGCTAAATCCCCGGAACACTCCCCCCAAGACAAGCCACCCTAGGTTTGAAAATCCTGGCTGGCGTATAATGGGGACCATGGGTTACCTTCCTGGGGAAACTCTGGGACACAAAAATGGGGTCCTGCACCCCATTGACCTCCCAGCATGGCTAGACAAGAGGGGGATCGGCTCACCCAAACACAAATCTAAATTAGAGGGAAAATATAATTGGAAGTTATACGAACATTTCATGAGGGAAATAATCGTAGAACCCTCCGAAGAAACCGTATGCCCCCTAGACCCTATCCAGGAAAGCGAGCTAGACTACCTCTCTGGCTCCCTAGAATGGCTGTTCCCACTCCCTGATAAACACCTAAATCCACACTCGCCACCAGACGACAAAACTCCAGCTGACCCAGCCTCCTTTTCTCGCAGTGCTCAAGCATCGCAACAAAGGAGCGCCAGCTGCTGGAGGAAAGTCGGCTGAAGCACTTCCGCCAATCCAGTAGGTTGTAAATAATAAGTGTCTTTTCTCTTCAAAAAAAAAAAATGTTTTCTAAAAACATGTTTTCCACACTCCTTCAAAGCAAAAGATTTACAAGATCGTGTTTCCGTGCTTCCAACAAACAAAAATAAAACACTTTCCCCGAACTTTCTTTACCTGTTTACCAAAACAAACGAAAACATTTACAAACTACATTTCTACTCTTCTTCACAATGAAAATGATTTCCAAATCAGCGCTTCCACACCTTTCTTCAAAACAAAATATTTTACAAAGCCGTACTTCCGCCGAAAAATATTTTTACGAACTATCTTTCCACACTTGTCTTCTAAAAACAAAATCGTTTTCCACACTTTATCTCCATTCCTTTCAAAAAAAAAAAACATATCTTTTCGCCAACACAGGCCCCTTTTCAAAAACATAAGTATACATTTGTCCTTACTACGCCTCGAACTACAGGACGAGAAGAGATTAAGAGCGGCAGACCATGCCCAGGCCTACCAAAGAAGGGTGGCAAGGGCATTTGAAAAGAAGGTGATAAAAAGAAAATTTGAAATCGGGGAATTAGTACTTAAGCAAATCATGCCATCAAGACAGCCTCACCCGAGAGGAAAGCTGCAACCCACATGGGAGGGACCCTATGTGATCACCCATGCCTATTCCGGGAATGCCTACCGCCTGGTAGATGCCGAAGGAGTCGAGGTTCCAGGTTCGTGGAATGCACTTTATCTAAAGAAATTCCATGCATGAAAAACTTTCAATACTTAAGAACTATTATTCTTCCTTCCTGCGATTTTCAGCGTTTAGTACTAGAAGATAGAATTATAAGACTCTCAAAGATAAACTCGTATCTATTTGAACACGTTTCCGCCAAATCATGTCATTCCCTTCACACACGTATAACTGGACTAGATTTGCCTGATGGAAGAAAAATTGCCTACCCCGTAGACTGGGACAATTTAAAACTCCCCAAAGCAAAATATCCCTTATTTTCGCCCCGCTCGTATTAACCCTAGGTCAAAATGAGGAGTTACCCGGACCTAGCATATGTCCCAAAAACTGGTTCTGGCACTATATAAACACTTCTAGAGGGGAAGCACGAAAAGAATCGGGGTGAAAAACAGAAGAGCCCCCCCCCCCCTCAACTCGAATCAAAAACACAAAAAAAACAAAAAAAAAAGAGAAAGATGGGCAAGGAGAGGCCAAACACCCAAGTGAACAGGTTAAACTCTCTATTTAGCAGGCTTTCACGCCTTTACGCACGGTATACGCTAAACAACGGCTATACCAGTACAGATCCAAACAACGGACTGTACCTTTCCACCCAAAAATAAAGAAGTGGTAAAAAGAAGAAAGCCAGAGGGACCTAGGAAGTAAGACATGTGCTAGACTGGGACAATTCTAAAATATTGCCCGAAAGGAAGATATTACTCTTACCCCATTCACCCTCTCCCCTTTTTATTTTTTTTTTGCAATGGGGGTTCAAAATTGAGCTATGTCCACCAGGAAAAGCGAAATTTTGACCGAAGGCAGATCACGTCCAGGTTTACACCTACACACACACTCACACGAATTCATTTAGAAACTTGCCTATCCAAAGGAAGCTTGTTTGACTTGACTCTTGGTACACTCATGGATTTTTCAGCATGTTTAGAATAATACGATTAAGCATTTGAAAACCATGAACCTAGGAAAATCGACGCCTAAGGCTTATACCTCTTAAATACAATCCTGGTTTGGACATGAGTGACCACAAGGGCTCCTCCACGGGGACTTGATGGCGTCTTTTACTTATGAAAATCAAGAACATTGCCCTCTCACCTAAAAAAGTCATTGAAGAACTAAAATGCCCCCTTATGCCACATATACTTACGCATAAGCGTGCATTTTCCTTTTCCAAAACACTTTGGCATCCGATTTTCTTGAAAATTGTCCCCACATATTAAAATTGTCCCCGCATATTGTCCCCACAAATATTAAAATTGCTCCACTCACCTCATGCCCTTCCACACATGCGTGAGAAGAAATTGTCCCCAACTCCTACACATAAGTTCTTCTTCACTCACGCACTTGGAATCCCTTCCTTGCGCACTAAAGCCTGGTCTCCCGCACTTTTACTTTCTCGCATTTATATTTCCATTCCGCCTTAAGATGGATTGTAGCCCTTGACAATTCAAGCAAGAAGGGCTCGAAAGTCAGTGCAGGGGCACAATCTGGACAGATTTAACACTTGGTCCATGGAAAGAATGTTTTTATAGGTATTGAAGGATAGAACGGTCTCAAAGCTTTCAGCAGCAGCAGGGCCCAAACTACCCCAGGCAGGGGCGGCTAAACCCGACTAGCCGCCCCTCACTGGGCGGCTAGTTTGTACTAGCCGCCCCTGCCCTTGTTCAGGTAAGGAAGCCCCAGGCAGGGGGCGGCTAAACCTAACTAGCCGCCCCTCACTGGGCGGCTAGTTTACACTAGCCGCCCCTTGCCTGCACCCCTGTCAGTTATGTCAGCCCATATGTAATCAACTCTTCAATACTTCTTTACCTATTAAAATCAAATTCTTTCCAAAACCTGCACGTACACATTTCATACACATATTCATACGCAAAACCTGTATAGATACCATGCTAAAACGAATTATATATCAAAACCTACACCCATCCATGAATCAAACCTATAAAATCCAGATTCATCCACACATACATACATATCCATGAACCATCCATGCTAAACTACTCTAAACACATGCATATAAAGGAGAATGATTAAATTGTCCCACCCAAAACCACAAGCATCGATTGTTTTTCTAAACCTAAAAGAGGGCATCTTTCTTCAAAACGCTCCAAACTTCGAAGTCTTGAGCTATGCATCACGAAATATCACCTAAGTCAAAACAAAAGAAGAAAAGCATGAATTCATCGCATATATACTATTCTTCTACTTAAAACCAAGACACAAAAGCTATACCTCGGCGTATCATCATCCGCTGGAGGCTGAGTAGGAGGAACGTCCTGACTTGGCTGAGAAGGGAGCGGCGGATGAGGAGAAGACTGAACCTCTGGAGCATCGGAGCAGCAGGAGTCTCTCGAACCGAAGACGCGGCCCTCGCGTATATCCCACGACTCCGAGACGCCGAAGGACGAGAGGCACGGCTAAAGGTGGCCCCGGTAGCCAAGGAAGCCGAGAGAGAATGGTCAGGCTTAAGTGGAAGAAGATCAAGGTCCGCCTCGGTCATAGAGCCCCCTCCGACCAACTTCCCCCGCATAGTGGCCTCGCAGAGACGGACCTGCTGCATATCTCTGTCTCTCCTCTCCAATCTCTGTCGGAGGCGACTCTCTGTCCCTCTGGCCCGATCCTCAGCAACCCTCAACCTCTCCTCCAACTCCCGCGCCCTCGCTTCCGACGCCCTGAGTGCCTCTCTGTCCCTATCCCCGGCCGCCTGGAGAGAACGAACCAGGTCTCCCATCAAACCTCCGGGAACACCCGCCGAAGCCTCCAACTCCGACACCCTCATCTGGAGGGAGTCCCTCTCACGGCCTAGGGTAATGAACCCCTCCTCCCTCGAGGCTATCATGGACCTCAGCCGGTCCACATCCTCCTCAGCCCGAGAAGCCCTGCCCCTCGCCTGGCCCAGCTCCATCCTTGTGGCCGTCAGCTCATTCCGGGCCACATCCAACTCCCTCGTCAATTCGAGCTCTCGCTCGGACACCATGGAAGGAGGAGGGACGGAAGAAGAAGAAGCGCCATCGGCCCTCGCTCTCGACAGAGCATCCACCTGAGCCTCGAGGACCCGGACCTGGTCCTGCAAGCGTCCTCTCTGTGCCCGCAACGCCTCTATCTGCCTGGCCCGCGCTTGGAGGTGCTCGTTGGCGGTCTTGAGCCTCTTCTCCATCTCATTCAACTCAACCTGCAAAAGGAAATACCATTCAGAAGAGTTCAAGCAAAAGAGAACGAGGAAAGAAAAGGGATTCTTTAACTTACATAAGCGTCCGGGATCTCCTCCTCCATCGTCCCGAGGATATCCGCATACTCCCGACGATACCAAGCTAGGTATTCGTCACTCGAAGTCACCTCAGGACGACGCTCCACCAAGACGCCTCGACCCATCCATCCCGCCACGTACGTCGCGTAATTCCTCGGGAGATTCGTGTCCCGAGGAATCCCGGCCACCGGAATCGAAGGGCGCCGCGGAAGAGGATCGGGCACCCACTGATGGTACCCAAGCTGACGGACGACCCGGCTGATCGCATGGAACACGACCTCATTGAAGTAGATCAGCCAGATGTCTCGCGCCAGGGCCTCAGGAACCTCCTCCGAGTAAGGCCTCCACGTCATCTAAAAAGCATCGAAAGATAGGAAGAGCGCTTAGTCAAAAAGAAAACCAAGTACAAGCCAAAGAAATTCAAAGAAAACTCATACCTCTTCCTCCGACAAGACGCGGAAGGCCTCTCGGAATTGGGCGAGGCGGTGCAAACGGGAAGATCCCCGGGGTTCCCATCTCATGGCCCAAGGGAGGGCATGATCGAACGGAGCCAAAGTCGGGCGATCAATGGCGAAGTGCTCGTACCCGAAGATCTAACAAAGCAAGAGGGAATTTATCATGACCAAAGTAAAGCTAAACCAAGAAGAAGACACTCATCACTTACACATACCTGAAGGAATGGCGCGAAGCCACCAAGGTTCTTTCCTCCAGCCCTCTTGACTTTCTTCGAGAGCTCCGCAAACAAGTGGGCAAGCATCGCCGCTCCCCAAGCATAGCGCCCCATGCCCTCCAAGTCCCGCATCAGTAGAAGGGAATGAGAGGAGACCTTATCAGAGGCCGTCGAGAAAAGGACCCGGCCAAAGAAGTAGAGGAAGAACGCTCTCAACTCCCTCCGTGCCCTCTGTGGACACGCAGCCGCCTCTCTCGCCTCGATCATCGCCCGCCGCCTCTCGAAGCTAGCTGCAGCTTCGCCCTTCTGGCGCTCTGTGAAGGAACCGAGGCCGTACTGCCCCGAAAGCCGCCCCAAAGGGATCCGGTTCAACGTCCGCTCCCGCTCCACGAACTCCCATTCTCCGATCAACTCTCGGAAAAGCCCCCTGTAGTCAGCTAGGGTGGCCGCGATCACCGCCTCCCCCAGAACCGGAAGGCCGGTGATCCGATGGACGTCCTCGAGCGTCGGCATGACAGCACCGGTAGGGAGGATGAACGTGCAACTCTCCGGATCCCATCTCTCCGCCAAGGCCTCCACATATGGACGGTGGACGTGGAATGGCTCGATCAGGAAGAAGGAACGGAAGCCCGCTCCATCCACCAAGCTCCTCTCCCCTGCCCCAAGGCGTCGTACCATCTCTTCGTCCCGTGCCATAAAGCCCGGATACGATTCGGCCTCTACAAAACAAGCGAAGGGAACATGGGTTAGTTTAAAAGCGAGCGAGAGGTAAGAGTCCAAATCTACGAAATCATTTTAAACCATGCTTAGCGAAATCAAGACTCCCACATGCTAAAAGAATGAAAGTAAGAAACTACACTCCTCATATGATCACGCATGCTAGACAAATATCAAACACATCCCACCGTGGTCACCACTCACACGCTTTCTTACATCAAGCCTATCAAACACACCTAAGCAATACAGCCATATGGAACACGAACCCATGAAATGCATGCACCCCCTCATGCTCTACCACGATCAAACACGTACGAAATCACATACACATAGAAAACTATCGCATGCAAGCATATTAGCTATATCATTTCTCTCCTTTACATGCATATGACAAACATGGATATATATATATATAGAAATTGCCCCCTCCCTATAAAAACAAACCCATGACAGCATGCTTACACATCCCACCGTGATTAACTTATACACAAGCATGCCTATTTAAAAAATAACACACATATACGAGTATAATACACACATACAACCTGTTCATACCACCAACACATGCATATACACCAAAAAATAAAAGGCTAAAGATTAGGAACATACCACGGCCCGTGTGGACCCAGGAGCGTCCACCTCGGCCTCGTCGGGATCGTCCATCCCGTCGTCATCCTCCTCCTCATCCTCCTCAAACACGGCCTCCTCGGCCTCAACCCCAACACCCACACCGGCCTCAGCGGCCCCAGTGCCCATACCCTCGGCCTCCCCGGCCCCGTCCCTAGCCTCTCCTATCCCCTCCACCCTCCCCACGCCGGAGATAAACTCCGCAAAGGCCCCCATAGCCCTACTCTCCTCCTCCTCAGCCCTGGCCTCTGTGGCCTCCCTATCCAACATCCCGACAAGGGCATCCAACGACGCCCTCACCTCCTCGCTAACTCCCTCGACCCCTACCCCCTCGGTTGCACCCTCGAATCGATTCTCCAACCCCCGGAACCACCTCCTCGTCCACCACCGGTCGATCCCCACGCCTCCTCTTGCGTGTATAGCCTATCACACTCCCCCCTACCTCCGGGACAGCCCCCGAAGGCAAATCCCCAACCTCACCCACGCCGATATCCACCGGCGGCACCTCCGTCGTACCCATACCCTCCCCCACGGCCTCGACCTCCGGCCTATCGCTCTCCGATGATGAAGAGCTCGGGCTACGCTCTCCACGAGCCACCCGCGGTCGTTTCCCCCTCGAAGCAATCGCCTTCGACCTCGTCATCTCCTCGGTTTGGAAAAGAAAAAGGAGAACCCAAACTAGGGTTTCGAAATCAAGGGAAAGAGAAAGATTGAGGTCGAAATGGAGGAAAGAAAGGCAAAGAAATCAGGGTTTTCGAGTTTGAAACCGAAGGGAAGAAGAGAAGAGGGAAGAGAAACCGTTTTAAAAAACATATGGAGAGAGAGAGGGTCTTTCCGGTTATAAGGGACCCAGTCGAGGGGCGGCTACCCGCGAGTAGCCGCCCCCTCTCGGGCGGCTAGTTACAACTAGCCGCCCCTCCCAGTTTTTCTCTTTTGCTTAAAAAACCCCCTTCCAATCTTTTCAGCCCTAAAATTCAAGGTTCTCCATACCAAACAGCCATGTATTGGCTTATTTCCAGACATTACTTGATCAAACACGACTCTCCCGAAGTTTTGCAACACATTCAGTACCATTCAGATTCAAATTTCTTCAGTTCTGGTTCTTTTCCAGAGTTCTTATCCCTCGGATGATCCAATTCACCCAAATCAACCTTTTACTTGCTTTCTGTCGGCGATATCCCCTCCTTGCTGAGTTTTCCCAAACACGGGAACGGTAGGCACGAGGAAACTGACGCTGGGCTGCTCCGTGCACGATAGCTAAGAACCCCGACCGCGGGTTGGATCACTCACCATTTACTTTTCCCCGCCTTCCACCTGGATCATCTTCTCGGATAAAAATTCTAAGTCAAGACCTAGCCTCTGACAGCCTAAATCAACTCCCTGAAAAGTACTGTTCGTGTTGGCATAACTTCTTGAAGGTCGGGCCGGCCAAAATAGGGGTCTCTTTCCTTATCATCGGTCGAAGTCTTTCCTGCTTCGCACAAAGACTCCGTCCGATGAGGGACAATTGTAGATACCCCAATTTTGACCGTCCAGAGAGACATAAATACTTCAAGTAACACACGGAAATACCCCACAAGTGGACACCAATAGAGAACCGAAGGTTCGGTAAACCAGAAACCCTAACCCTGGCCTTGACCTAACCCTAACCGGAAACCCTAGAACCTTGACCTGGCCCTAAACCCTAATCCCAGCCTTGACCTAAACCTAAACCTAACCCTAAACCTAAGCCAAACCCTAATCCCAGCCTTGACATAAACCTAAGCCAAACCCTAAACCTTGACCTAATCCCAAACCCTAGCTCAAACCCTAAACCTAAGCCAAACCCTAACCCAGACCTAAACCAAAAACCAAAACCCTAAAAACCTAAGTCCCTGGAAAGGGGCGGCTATCCCTAACTAGCCGCCCCTCACTGGGCGGCTAGTTCACACTAGCCTCCCCCCTAACCGCCCCCCTGGCCGACTTTGGACCAGTTCCCTGGATGGGACATAAAGCAATATTAAATGCTGATCATTGCGGCGGGTCATGACCTTTAGCCGCCCTCTCTTGGCCGGATCAAACCAAGTAGCCGACCCAAGCCACCGCTTGTCAGAGATGGGACGTTTGGCAGATCATGATAGGGGCGGCTACCAGAAAGTAACCGCCCTTCACCCGTTCTCTGGTAGAAGAACCAGAGCATTAATGAGAGGTCCAATCAAAGGCAACCCACTCCATTACCCTCGGAATATTTCCCTGCCCCTCTTTTACTATAAATAGAGGGGTCCCAAGCCCAAATACAACCATCACCAATCCACAACACAAATCAACAAAATCCACAACAACCACCAATTCATCTTCAAACCCTTCCACCACTAGAAATCCCAAGAGAGAGAGAGAGAGAGAGAGCCCTTTTGTGAAGAGAAACACCCATTCCCCACATAAAATACCCTCTCATCTCACCCTCCAATAGCCCAGGCTATACCTAGTTTAGCCTCTGCCTAAAACCAAACCCATTTCCTACCAAACCCCTGCCCAAATCAAACCAGACCTGGGACGGCTAAACCCTAGTAGCCGCCCCTGACCAGACGGCTAGATCCAACTAGCCGTCCCCCTATACACACCCCATATTCACACTCCTTTGTCCCATAACTCCTTTAGTCAAGCCCGGGAGCAGAATAGGATTACCTGTTTTTCACCTCTGTGTACGGTATATCCGTGTCTCAGAGCGGAGACCCCACAAACTCCCCACGTAGGCGATCAAACCCAAACCCTTTCCTGTTTTTAGAAAAAAGCAGGTGGCGATCACAAACCCCCCCCCCCCTTGAATCCTCTTGAGCCGCTGTCGGGCGCCTCGACCAGGTGCCACACCCTCACCCCTTCCGAGGAGACGATCCGGCCGAGCCCGCCAGGGCACGCATCCGATCCGAACCCTCCGAAGAACCCCCACACACGCGCCAGAGACCCAATTTCTCGACACCGACAATAGTTACTGACAAAGCGCGAATCTTGTACCTAGAATTGTGTTTTCAGTTTGATTCCCATCACACCTTAATTCACTTGATGCGGTGTGCTTTTCGTTTTTAGCCTAAACTCTGTCTGATCAATTTCATTTCACCGTCAACGATTCGTTCTGTTTGGACTCACTCTGAGCTCGAACTACTACGGTGAGTGATATATCAATTTTATTGTACATTGTATTTTAAATGCATCCCCCTAATCTATTTATTGATCTTTGTTATTTTCAGATCTATTCGTTTATTTCATCACATTTTCAGAAATCCCCTTAAGCTTGGCCTTGTTAAAGATTTCATAGGTATAATAACAAAATGAAATTCCTCTTTGTATCTTTGCCATTCTCTACTTGGTAAGTATATAAGTATATCCATGTTTTGTTTGAACAAAGTATACAAGTAGATGTCAAATTTCATTTCGTTTGAACAAAATGAAATTCCTCTACCATTCTCTACATGCTTTATTTGAACAAAGTACCTTTGCCATTCTCTACATGTTAGTGAGTTATCCAATGTGGGTTCGATGGGCATTGAGTAAAGATTGTTTGAAAGGCTTGAATGAGCAATGCTAGTGAGGGTTGAAAAGGTTAGTATAAAGAATTTCAATAGATAAATTTCAGTACGTTTTACCAGTGGCAGTTGTGTCTATATATAGTTTTGTTTGTTCTTTTTTATAAGAAATGTTTACAGAGGATTGTAGTACTTAGAATCGTAGAACTTTCAACTTCTTCTAAGATAAAGTATGAATTTCCCTTTCATATGCAATATTGCTAACGGGTAACTATATTCCCTCTCTTAAAAGGTTGGTACAATATCAGCAAACAGAGAAAGGGAGATTGGTGAGCTGATTGCTAAGGCAATGGAAAACGTTGGGAAGGAAGGAGTTATCACTATTTCTGTATATTATCTATCATTTTGGGGGGGACTTAGTCGACTGTATTCAGAATTTATATAAGTGCAAAAAAGTAAAGAGATTGGCTAATAGACTTAACATTTAGTGACAGGTGCATCAACCTATCTACACATGGTGAAACATTTCTTTGAGCATGGTCATTTACTGAAGCAAATATGTCACTCCTTTATTTCCTTGATCCCAAAATCAGCTAGTGTGGATACTCTGGATGGCTACAGGCCTATTTCATTATGCAACACCCTATACAAAGTCATCACTAAAATTCTTGCCACAAGGCTTCAGGAGGTTCTTCCCCATATCATCAGTCCGAACCAAACTGCATTTATCAAAGGGAGGAATATACATCACAATATACTGTTAGCACATGAGTTGGTGTCCTATCTGAATAAAAAGGGCAAACCAAGGGCATGCATTAAAATTGATCTACGCAAAGCTTTTGACAGTGTGCGTTGGAACTACTTGGAGGCCGTCTTGAAGGGGTTCAAATTCTCAGATCAGTGGATCAAATGGTGCATGGAATGTATAACCTCCTCCAAATTTTTAGTCCTTGTCAACGACTCACCGGAAGGCTTCTTCTCTGCTTCATGCGGGTTACGTCAAGGTGACCCTCAATGATAGGGGAACACCTTCTCAAAGAGGAGATGTAACCTTCTATAGAAGATAATCTCGCCACTCCAATCGGATCGGTCCGATCAAACGTAGAGGATAAGAGAACACTCGCCACCTCCTACTGATCGTCGATCAACAAAAGAAGATAAGAGAAACTCTCGCCACTTTCAACTTGTTCACAATTAGATTGCAAGAAGAAAGATAAGAGAGAAAGTTTGCACTAGAGAGAATCCACTCTTAGGCTCACTTTGTAGAGAATATTTTTAACTAAACTTGACTTACCTTTCCATTCAACTTTGAGAGTTTATATAGGCCAAGGGAGGGGACAAGTCTCATAAAGATCAACAATTTTCTATGTTGACTTGTCCCATTCCCATAACTTGAAAACATAATTACATTTTCCAAAACATTGACCACAAATTACAAGACTTTGTTCCAATTCCAAAACATGGGAATGGAACAATACAATTTTCAAGACATTAACTATTTTGAAAACATAAAACAAAATTAACAAGAGCTTGGAAATACCAATATCAACAACCAAAGTGGTCAAGTCAACAACCACTTTCTTCAAAACCAATTTGGTGGGATTGGGATGCAAAGGGAGTTAGATGCTCCTGCATCAGGTTCCCCCGGTTGAGAAAAACTCGCCCTCGAGTTGGAGTCAATATAGGGTTGCAAATCCGCCACATTGAAGGTTGGTGACACGCCATATTCTTCTGGGAGATCGATCCTGTAAGCATTTTCTCCAACTCGCTTAAGGATACGAAAAGGACCATCAGCTCGATCTTGCAATTTCCCAAATTTTCCATGCGGGAATCGTTCCTTGCTTAGATGAACCCACACTAAGTCACCTTCCTGAAAAGAGATAGCACGACGATGCTTATCGATTGTTTCTTTGTATTTTTCATTGCTTCTCCCAATCTTGACTCGAACTTGCTCATGAAGTTTTTTAATGTGCTTGGCCCAAGCGTCCGCATCACCACTAAATCGATTGGTCACTGGGAGAGGCACCAAATCCAAAGGGCTGATTGGATTAGCACCATAAACAATCTCAAAAGGACTGGCTCCCGTGGATTTGCATTTGGAACAGTTGTAAGCAAACTCCGCTTGAGGCAAGACAATGTCCCATTGCTTCTTGTTACTCCCCACAAGGCTTCGTAAGAGACTTCCCAAGCTCCGATTAACCACCTCCGTCTGCCCATCTGTTTGGGGGTGATGAGAAGTGCTAAATTGTAATTATGTACCCAACTTCCTCCATAAAGTTCACCAAAAGTGTCCAACGAACTTTGGATCGCGATCAGAGGTTATAGTCTTTGGCACACCATGGAACTTGACTATCTCTTGGAAGTAGATGTCCGCTATTCGAGAAGCATCATATGTTTTGTTGTGTGGGACAAAATAAGCCATCTTAGAAAATCAGTCTACCACCACCATGACCGAATCTTTGCCACGTTGGGTGCGAGGAAGACCCAAGACAAAGTCAATGCTGACTTCAAGCCATGGAGCATCTCGAATGGGAAGTGGAGTGTATAAGCCAGTATTTTGAGTGCGACTCTTCGCCAAATGACAAGTACGGCAAAGATGAATATGACGCATCACATCCTTCATCATCCTAGGCCAAAAGAAATTGGCCTGAACGAGCGCGAGCGTCTTGTCCCGCCCAAAATGTCCACTAAGTCCTCCTTCATGACGCTCCTTGATAATGGCTTCTCGGAGGGAGCTCTCAGGGATGCACAAATGATTCCCCTTGAAAAGGAACCCGTCTTGGATGTGGTAGTCTCCGCTAGGACAGTTGCACCAAATATCTCCAAAAAAGTCATCTTTTTCATACAAATCTTTAATGAATTCGAAGCCTACTACTTGAACATGCATAATGGCAAGTAAATGATACCTTCGGCTGAGAGCATCGGCCACTTTATTAAGGCTTCCGGATTTGTGCTTGATGGAGAATGAGTAGGATTGCATAAATTCCACCCATTTCGCATGACGAGTATTCAGCTTGTGTTGACCATTGATGAATTTCAAAGCCTCATGATCGGAGTATAAGATGAACTCCTTGCTTATGAGGTAGTGCCGCCAATGTCGAAGGGCCTGAATGATAGCATAAAACTCCTTATCATAGGTGGAATAGCGCTTCCGGGCCTCATTTAACTTTTCGCTAAAGAACGCGATGGGTCTTCTTTCATGGCTGAGTACGGCACCGATCCCAACATTGGAAGCATCACAATCCACCTCAAAGACCTTTTCAAAGTCTGGTAAAGCAAGAATTGGAGCATCTGTCATTTTTTCTTTGATGAGTGCAAAACTCTTTTCTGCTTCTTCGGTCCATTGAAAATGTCCGCCCTTAAGACAATCGGTAATGGGAGCAATAATGGAACTGAAACATCGAATGAAACGTCTGTAGAAAGTAGCCAACCCATGGAAACTTCGAATGTCATGGAAGTTGCGTGGAGTCGGCCAACTCACAATGGCCTCTACTTTCTTCGGATCCATCTTGATGCCTTCTGAAGAGACAATATAGCCCAAGAAGATAAGGCTATTTGAGAAAAACTCGCACTTCTTTAGATAGATATAGAGCTTCTCCCTTCGAAGGACCTCAAAAATTTGGCGGAGATGCTCATAATGAAGATCATAGTCCTTACTATAGATGAATGGTTTGAACACTTGGTTCATGAGTCGCATGAAGGTACTAGGCGCATTAGACAATCCGAATGGCATGACTAACCACTCATATAGTCTTTCTCGCGTCTTGAAGGCGGTCTTCCATTCATCACCTGGTCGAACACGGATTTGATGATATCCGCTCCGTAAATCTAGCTTGGAGAAGACTCGCGATCCCGCCAAATGATCCAACATGTCATCGAGGCGTGGGATAGGAAAGCGGTATTTGATAGTGATTTTATTTACCGCTCTGCTATCCACGCACATGCGCCACGAGCCATCCTTCTTGGGAACCAAGAATGCTGGAACGGCACATGGACTAAGGCTTTCTCGGACCATTCCCTTGTTTATATACTCATTCACTTGGCGTTGCAGTTCCTCATGCTCCTTTGGGCTCATTCGATATGCCGCTTTGTTGGGTAGAGTAGCACCCGGCATGAGATCGATGCAATGCTGGATATCCCGCATTGGTGGTAAACCCGATGGGATCTCTTCTGGAGAAACATCGGCAAACTCCTTGAGCATGGGAAAGACCTCGGGAGGAAAAGAGGCATTTTCTTCATTTGTCTCCTTCACCACGAGTGCATAAGCTTCTTGGCCTTCATGTATCTTGTGATCTATCTCCGTCTTTGTGAGGAAGCTACTTCCCTCCCCCTTAACAGGTTTAGGAGCGCTTTCTACTCGTGAAGGCCCCAAGATAACCTTCATGCCATCCTTCTCGAATGTGTAAGTATTTTTGAACCCATCATGGATGACTCTTCGATCCCATTGCCAAGGCCGACCTAGGAGAAGATGACAAGCATCCATAGGAACAACATCACACCACACCTCATCCTTGTATTTTGAACCAATAGAAAAAGAGACAAGGCAACGTTTAGACACATTCACCTCATTTCCTTTTCGCAGCCAAGAGAGCTTGTAGGGATGAGGATGCGACTCCGTCTTGAGATTGAGCTTTTTCACCATTTCCGAGGAGACCACATTCTCACAGCTTCCGCCGTCGATGATGACGTTGCAAATTTTCCCATATGCGGTGCATCGGGTGTGAAAGATGTTCGTACGAAGCCATCGATCATCATCTTCGGTGCGAGACAAGTTCATGTTCCTCCGGATGACAAGTGCCTCCCCATGATCACTATAAGTGACCTCTTCCTCTTCATCATAAATTGGAAGCTCGTCCACCAAATCTTCTTCAATTACCTCCTCTGTGAGGCTAACGATCCGTCTATTGGGGCAGTTCGAGGCGATGTGCCCAATACCAGAGCACTTGAAGCACTTGATGGATGAAGGTCGAGGACGGTTGGAGTCAGCTATGCCATCCCGTCGACTTGTAGTTACCGGCGTAGAAGTGGGAGCACTTTTAGTGGAAGGGTTGGAGGTGGATTGAGTTTGAGAACTACTCCCCCGATTGGACGCGTCCCCACGATCGTTTGACCGAGCACCACCTGTGCTGGTTGGCCAACGATTCCCGCGAAGCTTTTGTTGACGCTCTACTTTGAGCGCAAACTTGTAGATGTCGTTGTATGTCCAATATGGCTGGAGTTGAACGACATCTTGGAGGCTTTGACGCAACCCTCCCAAGAAGCGTGCGATAGTTTGCTCCTCCGGTTCTGCCAGGCCACACCTCATCATGAGGTTGTCAAACTCCTCCGCGTACTCTTCAACTGTACGGGTGCCTTGTTGTAGATGGTAAAGCTCGAGGTATGCTTCTTGGAGGTAGCCTTCAGGTAGGAACTTCTTTCGAAGCTCTTTCTTCATCTTCTCCCAAGTAGTGATCTTGGGTTTATCCGCTCTAGCCCTCTTGAGCTTAAGCTGCTCCCACCAAAGAGAAGCATGCTTTCTGAGTTTGATGGCGACAATTTGACCCTTTGATGCTCCGGAACTTCCTTGTACTCGAACACCCGTTCGACAGTGTTGAGCCAATCGATGAACACATCTGGTTGGTTGCGTCCTTCAAATTCTGGGATGTCCACCCGAATGTCGGTGCACCGTGGTTGGTGTCCTTCACGAAAAGATCTGTGAGATCCCTCGTCGTCTCGCGGAGCTCGATGATGAAAGGGGTTGACGTCCTCTTCCGAGTCTTGGCTAGACTCATCTTGATTGGGTGCCGCCATTTGTGCCACCATCTCCGTGAGTTGTTGGACTTGCCTTCTCAACTCATCAATCTTGATGTCGCGGAGATCTCTCTCGCGGACCGGCTCTTCAGCCGCGTTTGGAGCTTGACGTCGACCACGTCGATTCGCCATAAGATTGCTGAAACAAAAAACCCGAGGAAAGACTTGCTCTGATACCAAATGATAGGGGAACACCTTCTCAAAGAGGAGATATAACCTTCTATAGAAGATAATCTCACCACTCCAATCGGATCGGTCCGATCAAACGTAGAGGATAAGAGAACACTCGCCACCTCCTACGGATCGTCGATCAACAAAAGAAGATAAGAGAAACTCTCGCCACTTTCAACTTGTTCACAATTAGATTGCAAGAAGAAAGATAAGAGAGAAAGTTTGCACTAGAGAGAATCCACTCTTAGGCTCACTTTGTAGAGAATATTTTTAACTAAACTTGACTTGCCTTTCCATTCAACTTTGAGAGTTTATATAGGCCAAGGGAGGGGACAAGTCTCATAAAGATCAACAATTTTCTATGTTGACTTGTCTCATTCCCATACCTTGAAAACACAATTACATTTTCCAAAACATTGACCACAAATTACAAGACTTTGTTCCAATTCCAAAACATGGGAATGGAACAATACAATTTTCAAGACATTAACTATTTTGAAAACATAAAACAAAATTAACAAGAGCTTGGAAATACCAATATCAACAACCAAAGTGGTCAAGTCAACAACCACTTTCTTCAAAACCAATTTGGTGGGATTGGGATGCAAAGGGAGTTAGATGCTCCTGCATCACTCTATCGCCCCTCCTATTCACATTGGTTATGGAGTCTTTCTCCAATCAACTTGACAAGCTATGTGCAGAGGGAGAGATTGGGTCATATCTAAAGTACCCCCTAAACATTACTCATCTGAGCTTCGCAGATGACCTTCTTCTTTTTGTTGATGCTACTGCAAAAACTGCTTTGGCTACCAAGCAAATTTTTCTGGAATTCTCTTCAATTTCTGGGCTTCAGATCAACTTGAGTAAGAGTCAAGTTTTCTCTAACTCAAATACTAAGCAATTCTGTCAAATACTTGGTATTCCACAATGCAACCTCCCTGTCAGATACCTCGGATGCCAATGTTCACTGGTGCTTTATCTCATTATTTATGCCAGCCACTTATAGACAAAATTCGGCAACGCATTCAATCTTGGGCTGGTAAATTTCTTTCCATTGCAGGGAGGCTAGAATTAATCAGATCCGTTCTTTGCTCATTTCATATTATCTGGTCTGCGGCATTCATCATCCCAAAGCGTACCTCCTCGGAAATCGAAAAGCTAATTCACAAATTCTTATGGCAAGGTTGTTCCATCACGAAGAAGATGCACCATGTAAATTGGTTAACAGTCTGCAAGCCACTCAAAGAAGGTGGGTTGGGGATCAAAAGCATTCAGAAATGGAACAAAGGAGCTCAAGGAGTACGTTATTGGGATATAGCCAGTGATAAGCCCTCGCTGTGGGCAACATGGGCGAAAAAAGGGTACCATAGAAGCTCCCGAATATGGAACCACATTCCCCCGTCAAGCAGTTCTAGCTCTTGGAAACATATTATTGCCGCAAGGTCCTGGATTGCAGACAAGGTACGATATATTATTTTTAAAGGGCGGTCCATCAACGTCTGGTATGATCCTTGGCTAAATGGCAAGAGCCTCAAGGACTTACTAGGCAGAGAGTCGCTGATTTGGGTTCTCCACATTTTACATCCCTTAGCGTTCTGATCCAGGAAGGAAAATGGTGCAAGCCGGCAAGATGGCACTTAGATCAGATATTGGGATGAAATCTCAACTAGGTTGGAGGAATGGGACCTTATTCTAGTGTGGCCGCCTACACTGCGAGATGCTTGGGAAGCTCAATCCGCACCAGTGAATCCTGTCCTCTGGGTAGACTGGCTTTGGCTCCCTGTTCAGTCACGCAGACAAAGTTTCGCTGCATGGCAATTCTTTCTTGATAAACTTCCTACGAGGGACAGGTTACTTCGCAAAGGTATAATACAAAACCCGGAGTGCCCTCTTTGTAAATCATCCCCGGAAAGCTCGGATCATTTAGCCACTAAATGTTCATATTCTCGGTTCATCTGGAGCTGCCTACTTCGCGATCTCTGCGTTGAAAAGCCACTCCCTCGGGCGATTTCACAGCTCCCTCCCTGGTTAAAGAACCTCAATCTTAATCCGACGATTGGCACTATCTTCAAGTCCATATTCACCACTACATTATGGGCAGCCTGGGAGGAGCGGAACTCCCGAATATTCAGAGGTAAAGCTGTTCCCAAAAGCCGGGTCCTCCAATATATCAAATCAGACATCCGCCTCCGCTTCAAAACAACCATTCTCAAAGCAGCGTCAACCCCGGATATACTACAAATTGCAGAAAATTTCGAAATCATCATCACAGAACCAATCAAATCCCAATGCAAAGTTCTTTGGGTTCCCCCGACTCCAGGTTGGATTAAGTCAAACTCGGATGGTTCTTTGTCAGAAGATCGTGGAGGCTATGGAGCCCTTCTCAGGGACTCCACTTCTAACCTTATAGTTGGGGTGGCTGGAAGATCTCCTCTCCCCTCAATCAATCTTTTGGAGCTAAAAGGCATTCAAGCAGGTTTATTATTGAGTATTCAGCATGGTTACAATCGTGTATGGTTCGAGAGTGACTCAACAACGGCTATTGCTTGGATGAAAGGGAGGGGTCGGCAACCATGGACTGCTTTGAGACTATTGAGGAAGATTTCACAAGGTATTCTATGCTTGGAAGAATGGAAGATTACTCATATATTTCGAGAAGGGAACAGCCCGGCAGACATTCTGGCTACCACGAGGCGGACCATGGGTGAGCACCTCATATCGCCTCTTCAAGTATGGCCGGAACTGGAAGTGGCAATCAACTCAGACAAAGCGGGCACACAGTACTCCCGACAGAAGTAGGCCTCCAATATCCAACCCGAAATGGTTTCCATTTTGATGTAAATCTCTTTTTGTATCCACAGCCAGTCAGCTTATTAAAAGGCAAGGGATAAAGCCCAACAGGTTGCAGGGTGGTCTTGGCATTGGTCATCTTACCCCTGTCTGGCTTTAACTAATACCTTTCTAAAGAGCTGATCATGTAAACTTTGTACATTCCTCTAAGTATAGTAATACAAAAATTATCAATTACCAATCAAAAAAAAAAAACCTATCTACACATATAAAATTGATACGCGCACACGTGATGTACATATGAATCATGTTCTCAATATGCTCTATAAACTTTTCCATAGTTTTTTTTTTTGCTGTATGTGTGTTGTTTCCCTTCATTCAGGATGCGTTGTAGCCACCAATGTGTCCTGATGAGTTTGAATTTTTTTCATTTGCAGGATGGGAAAACATTACAAACGAGTAGGAAGTTGTGGGGGGTTTGAAGCTTGACAGAGGATATATTTCTCCTTGCTTCATCACTAACCAGAAAAACAAAAAATGTGTAAGCTTTTATATCTTGAAAAGTATGAGATGCACTCTAAATCAAATGGTTTTGGTGTGCTAAATACCATGTGTTGCAGTTACTGGAGGACCCCCTCATTTTGATGCATGAGAAGAAAATAACAAATATGAATGCTAGTTAAAGTTTTAGAGTTGGCCCTAAAGGTAGGTGATTATATTTTCTTCTAATAGAAGTCTACTTCATGTTGAAAGATAATTGATCATTTTTACATGATTTGATTTTTCTTCTCAGACTCAAAGGCATTTACTGATTGTTGCTGAAGATGTGGAAAGTGATGCACTTGCTATGCTTATTTTGAATAAGCTTCGTGTTGGAATTATGGTAATTTTTTTTTTGAATTTGATAGCTTATTACCAAGGAACTTGGTATGAACCTTGAGAAAGTTGAAATGGATATGTTTGGCACATGTAAAAAGGTAAAATATTCCGTGGTGATTGATTTTTTTCCTTGTTCCCTTCTGGGTTGTAAATTACCTTGTGAGTATTCGTATAACATTAATTTATGTCACTGGATTACTATGTCATTTAATTAATTATTCCATATGCATGTTTAGTTGAGATTTTTATTCTAAAATATATTTTTACTCATCTTATGTGTCACTATCGTAGGTGACAATATCAAAAGGTGACTGTCATTCTTGATGGGGCTGATGACAAGAAATCCATTGAAGAGTGGTATGAGGAGGTTCATTCCTTTATGTTGATATCTTTACATTTTCTTGATATATAAATGTGTTGCATTAATATTTAAAGCTTCAATGCACTAAAGATCAAATTAAATGCAATATTCTTATAAAATTTTATTTCATTTATTGTTTTATCAGCTAAGATCTGCCATCGAATTTAGCACATCAGATTATGATGAGGAAAAGCTTCAAGAGAGACTTGCAAAGCTCTCTGGTGATGGTGTTGTTTTGAAGGTATGCCTATTATTTAATTTGTTTTGTTGAGTAGGTTGTTCGACCGCCACTTCATGTTTGTTGAAAGCGTATGTGGGTGGGTGTTTTCCTGTATGAGAGGTAGAGCGTTGAATGGAAATGCTATTTTGAATTGGTAAATTTGCATGTATGTATAGATTTTTTTTTATAATGTTGTTTGATGGGTGTCTGTTGATTGAATTTTATAAGCCTTGGAGGCTTAAAAGGACAGGAGCAGCAGATCAGGAAAGGAACGCAGGAGATGCAGGATGGTCTATTTTCATTAAAATGTTAGCCCTTTAGTACTCTTGTTTGTGATATAGCGTCTCGGTTTATTCGTTTGAAATAATGTTAGAAAAAAATCTATAATGAAGAAGGCTTTCATTTGCTCATATAGTTGTAAAGTCGGCGATGTTTTTCATTTGCTTTTTTTAGTCATAAATTCATGTTGTTCTTGTAATGAATTAGGTCGATGGAATTGACATGGGTTCATATTACTTTTTAAGTGTTTTTCATGAATCATTTTTACAGGTTTCATATGAAAGTTTTTTAAAATCTAAATAAAGAAACAATGAGAAGATGGGAAAAAATTATTTGCGACGGTTTAGGCTTATGTCGCAAAAACCAAAAAATAAAATAAAAAGATTTTATGTGACGGCTAGCTTATCCGTCGCAAAAGATGTAGCTTACACAACTATAGTAAAAAGCAAGCTTTTGTGACAGATTATTTACGACGGTAGAAAAACCGCTATAAAAGGTATTTGGACGGCTCAAAATCGCTGTTAATCTTTTGCGACGCCATTTGACACCGCGGAACGAAAACCGCCGCAAAACCGTCGCAAAAGGTTATTGGCGACGGTTATCATGAGTTTTTGCGACAGTTTCAAACCGTCGCTAAAAAGGATTTTTCTTGTAGTGAAGGATGAAAGGCCTATTGTCCATGGACCACAGACCACCTTCTGGCACTTTTTTGAGATCTTCTTCAAGGAGGAATTTGACAATGAAGAAGCCATTGCCTCTCACATAAAGTTTCAGCTCCCCTTTCGGTTTCCATAGCCTGATAAGGAATTGAAGGAAAGGGGTGTAAATTGTATTTTTACCTACAACATAGCCAACCACCGCAAGGTTCCATCGATCCAAGGCACTTTCGTAATCAGATTCTTCAATTTCCACCGCCGGAAGCCCATCCTCCAGTGTAGGCTCAGTATAGATCAAAGAAGACGAGTGAGAGACCACAGATGTACCATTGAATAGATCACTCCACGACCTAGTGGTTTGGGCAACCAGCGCAGGGGGAGCTTTGAAGTAGTGCGTCCTCTGTTTTTTCTGTGTATCAGAGGCGGGAAATTTGGGGGCAACTCCCTTTGATGGAGCTTGGGTATTCTCTTTGGTCTTCTCTGAGTTGGGAAGCTGTGAAGTGGCTGAACCTTTTGAGGAACTGAAGATGCAGCTCCAGAGGGAATGCTTGAGGATGGGGGAAGGTTAAGGTTTGGAAGGGGGTTTGGAAAAGGAGGGGGAGAGGGTGAAGTAGCAGGTATATTGGAAGGTTGTGAAGCACCATCCCCAACAGGGGGAGGGGGGGAAGTCATTGCTGAAGGAGATGCCGGCACATGCGGCATCTCCGGCGCCGAACAACGGTCGAGGTTAGGTGGGAGAGTCACGGGATTCACACACTAAATTTTTGCATAGAACATATGTATATTTTCGTGGCCAACTTTGCATCAGTTACAATGTTTGTTCTTGTCTCTTCTCTTTATATTTATTTCTCCATGTGTGTTTTTTATTTCTCAAACAGAGTCCAGATTTTCTTTCTTTCTTTTTGATGATCTTAGGAAAAAAGAGAGGAGTATTTCTTGGATGGTTTTGCTGATGCAGATGGCTTTAACATGGGATTATCATTTTGTGGAGGGACGAATTTCATCTAAGAAACCCAACATGAAAGAAATTGATATGATGCTTAAAGTTCATCAAGACTATTAAGGTTGAGTTATAGGATGATAATTAATTGTTGATGTGTCAGTGTCACTTCATAATGTTTATATAATGACAGAATTGAATAGATTATCATTTGTAGTGAACTGAATATCTTATGATCCACTTGTAGTAGTTTCTCTTTTCATATGCCTTCTCATGCAAATTTTTTCTAAAAATTATATTATTTGAATATATTGATGTGATTTATTTAAATTTGATTTTGAAATAAATCTTAAACGGTATTAATGATTTTAAAAAAAATTGAAATGTTAAAATTGGTAACCCTTTATAGCTTTACGTAGACAAGATTACAAGATTAAATTTCATGTTATATTATGCATAATAAACATGAAATATTCATTTCACACGATGATTTTTTTTTAACTATTGTAACTATGGTACCACAAAACAAAAAAATCATAATCAATTATCAAACATGATCACTTTACTTTGTGTTAATTAGCTAGTGCTGTTTATATTTTTTTTGGCATGGTTTTTTTATAGAATGTGGATGGAATATATATAATTGATTGCGTCAACATTTACAAACAACCGGCTTTCAATCATCCATTGTTGTATAATCATGCGATCCAGGTAAAGTATTTATCCTTTTGAAAGAAAAAAATCTATTTAATAATGTCGTAGAACATATTTATTTTAATCTCTGATGCATCCTCTGTTATTGCAATGGAAACCCTTCTCCATGATGGGGAAGAGATGAGATATTATAGATCAACTCCATGAATTTTAAGTAATAGATAAAGTTACAACTGAATTTAATTATAAAAAAATACAAGATAAACATGCATACCGGATTATGGTGAAAAGGGATACCTCTATCAATATATCTCGATATAGTTTTGATAGGAAAAAAAGATTAGAAATGATTTATAAGTAAAGAAAAATGACAAAAAAAATATCATAAAAGTTAGAAATACCTAAATCAGCTATTTTTTAAATTATACCAAATAATCTGATTTTATAATTTTAAAAATACAAAATATTGACATACCCTTAAATAATTAGATCCTTAACATATTATGTAGCTCTTAACTTTTATTGTTAAAATATTTCCCTTTCTTAATTTTGTTAATGTATTTCACACATTTTCATGTACAACTTTTTTTTACTCTAAATTTTTTAAGATTAAGCAAATTTTATGAGATATGTGCCAATATAATTTGAGTTTTTATGATAAAATCCATTAAATATTGATTCTTTTTTTTTTAAATTTGGATATATATTAATGATGTCATAAATGTTCGTGAATATCCAAACAAACAAAAAAGTGAATAAGAATTTAGAATACTAAAACATTATATTCTACATTGCGGCACAACACATATTTAAATTATATATTATGATTATACACAATGGAAAATGGTAAATAACATCAAATAGGATATATATATATATATAAAGAAATACAAAATATAATATATAATAACAACACCTTTAAAGGAATTGATTTGGTTCATATAAAGAGAGATTGTTGTTCTGTAAGAAAAATACGTTTTTGCCATGGGACCGGGGCAAACAGGCGGTACAGGTAGCCTTCCCGGCTTGACTGTAAGGTCAGCCATGGGGGTTCCTCCAATTTAAAAAAAAAAATTTGATGTCGAATAATTTAACAATGGTTAGAGGGATGTTAATGATCCCAATACATAATGGTAGATTAATATTTTCAAAATTGTGAAATAAGACTTTTTAGGTACAATTTAAAAAAGTAACCGATTTAAGTATTTCTAACTTTTATGATATTTTTTTTGTCACGTTCCCTATAATTAATTTAAGTATGAAAAGTATATAATGCGTAAAAAAAAAGCTATGTTTTCTTATGCAAAATCAAATTTATAACAAATTTATACTTATCATAATTAAAAAAAATCCTAATACAGGAAAACATATTTCTTATGCTGACTCAAGGTTGTCCTTGGACTTGATGTTTTACTTGACATATATTTCCAACATCAATGCCCATATATATTTCCTAACAAAACTCCCAGGCATTACAAATTTCATATTTTTTTTATTTTATAAGTGAATTGTGGTCATATCTATGTCAATAATCAATCATGATAAATTTTATAAATATACAATATTTGTACACATTACAAATAAAAGCATGTGTTTAATTTGTGCAGATGAGACCAAGCGCATATCCAAAAGGAGTCTGTGAAAAAAAATCACCAGCCATGACATTTGAATGAATGGAAGGTGTCCCGAGGGAACCGTTCCGATTCTCTGGACTCGAAAGAGTGACTTAATGCGTGCAATCTCTCTAAAAAAAACTTTGGGTAAAAATATCCTGATGGTATTCATCACTCCCAAATTGTTGATGATGGCGGGATGGGTCATGTGGTTGTGTCAATTAAGTTTTATTTTTATTTTTTTCTTTCAAAAGGATGTTGTTACACTAAGTCATTTTATAGTATAAAATATAGTTTTATATATCTCGTTAAGCATATTCATCATTAAATTTTTTCTTACATTTTACTAAAAATGAATTCATTCAATTCGATTGAAATAGAATTATTTACTATTTAAAAATAAATAAAAACATGTTTAGCATGGATTTTGGACAATAGGGGGGTATAGTCGATTAGGATTCTCATGGACAATTTGTCCATGTACGTGGATTTGTAAATCATTTTTTTTTTTGAGACATGGTTGATAGTGCTACCACGATTTCATTGCTTTAGATCGTAGTTACAAGTCCGAAGATAAGATGATTATAAAGATAGTCTAAAAGATACAACAAATGACAAACTAGTTGGGGGGTGTGGAAGGAAGGGACAGTGGGATGAAACCAACTAATGGGATCCAAGGGGAGATGAGTGATCTGCCCTGTGCTCACCCACCAGCGTGTGGTGTCGTGCTATGTCTCCTCGATGAGAAACCAGCCCTCCGTGAGGCTGATGGTCCTCGTCCCCCCGATGTGTCTACCCCACGCCTTGATGAAGCCCACCATGTCCCCCCACGTATTCTCCACGTAGCACCGTTGGCCCCGGAATATACTAGCATTGCGCGTGCGCCATAGAGCCCAAGACACAATGGAAACTAGGCTTCTCCTCGATTTGGCAAAGACGGTACTGATTTTTCTCCTCTTCGTCTTCCGCCCGGCCTCCCACATCTCCTCGAGGGAGGATAACTGTGTGTCCATCCCCATTGCATGTTCGATACGGTCCCACACCCCTCGAGAAAACGCACACTGGCATAAAAGATGCACCGTCATCTCCCTGGCAGCGTAACATAGTACACACAGGTCGTCTTCTTCCGAATGCCATCTTGACCGATAAGCCTTTGTGCGCAAGCAGTCTTGGAGCGCAAGCCACAAAAATCCCCTCCCTTTAAGTAGGATTTTGAGCTTCCACAATCCGTGCGGAGACTGGAAGGATAGTAACGTAGGGTTTGGGGGAGACTACCTGCACCACCAATCATATGCGCTGCGTACCGAGAATCCCCTTTGCCAGACACGGCCCCCAGCTCTTTTGGTCAGCAATCCCGTGGGTCAGCGTGACGCCTTGTGTCTCTGCCAGGAGCTCTGCTAGTGAACGCGCCGCCTCCTCCCTGGGTTTTCCTTGCACCTGATGCTCCAAATCCCAGAGTGAGCGTCCCAGTGACTAAAGATCGAATCCCTCCGGGTTAGCCGCCACCTGATAAGCTGTCAGGAACGCATCTCATGGGGGGCCTGATCCACACCAGTAATTCATCCAAAAACCAATCGTTCCACCTCCCCCAGCCCCACCTTCCACGCAATAGCTTGTGAGAATTCCCACCCCAGGCCGAAGATCCCCTTCACGAATGTGCAACATGTGGCGGGAAGGTTTAGGCATCCATCCACCTCCCCTTCTCCTGCGGTCATACCATTCTCTGAGCAGTGAGCACCACGAAGAGTCTTTGTTCTCAACCCAGCACCACAACCATTTTGAGAGCAACGCTTTGTTCATGCCTTCCATATCCAGTATCCCCAGCCCCCCATGTTCCCATCGCAGACACACGTGCTCCCACTTCACCAAATGCGGGCGCTTGCTCCCCTGGTCATATCCATCCCAGAGGAACCCTCTACGAATGACTTCAATCTGCTGAGCCACTCCCTTCGACAACCTGAATATAGATCAAAAAAGAAAATCGGTAGGCTTGATAACACCGTTTGGAGCAATGTGATACGCCCTCCAAAGCTAAGGGATGGTCGCTTCCACCCAGCGAGCCTACGCCGCGCCCGCTCGATCACACTCGCACAATCCGCCTTGCGTAGACGGTCTTTGACCAGCGGTAAGCCCAGGTGTTTGCACGGCAGGGAGGCAGTTTGACATCCCATAGTCAATGCAAAGACTGAGCAAGAACAGGAGGCCCATTAATGGGGATCAGCACGCTTTTGTTGAAGTTAAATTTGGAGACCCAACAGCAGCTCAAAGCATTTAAGGATGAAACAGATCACTTGGAAATTTGAGAACCCGCCTCTCCGAACAGTATAGTGTCATCCGCATATTGTAATACTGGGATTCTATTTCCTACAATGGTGCCCGCTATCCTCGCTAGCCACCCCTCCCTGGATGCCGAAAGACACATTCGACTCTGAGCATTGGCCACCACTAGGAAAAGGAACGGGGAGAGCGGGTTGCCCTGCCGAAGTCCCCAGTTAATTGGGAAGAACTGTGCATTTCACCATTTAGTACCATCGAGGCCTTTGCCGTGCCAATGCAATTATGAATCATTCGCACCTAGTTGTTGCTGAATCCGTGGAGCTCTAGACCTGCATTAGGAAGTCCTAGTCCACGCTGTCATAAGCCTTTGCAAAGTCCAGCTTCAACGCTGCCTCATTGTGCCGCTCTTTATGCAATGAGCAAATCAGTTCCTGTGTCACCAGGAAAACCTCCTGAAGCGCGCCCTCCCGAGGATGAATGTCGATTGCGTATCTTCAAAAATGGAGGCGCTGACCTCCCTAGCCCGGTTTTCCAATACCTTGGACAACAAGAGATAACAGCTATTAACAAGGCAAATGGGTCTGAACTCATCGAGTGACGACGCACCTTCGCGTTTTGGGATGAACAAGAACAGGATTTGTAAATCTTGTGTTATTCAATTGGGACATTGGTTCATGGACAAAAGTTCATCGTTATTCGATTGAACATTATTTCATGAACAAAAAGTACAGCGTTATTCAATTGAGACATTATTTCGTGGACATAAAGTCTAACGTTATTCGATTGAGACATTACTTCGTGGACATAAAATCCAGCGTTATTCGATTGAGACATTATTTCATGGACAAAATGTCAAGTGTTATTCGATTGAAACACTATTTCGTAGACAAAAAGTCTAATGTTATTCGATTGAAACTCCTCATAGTAGACATTTTGTCACCTGTTATTAAATTTAAACAGGATTTGTGCAGACTTTCATAAGTGATGAACTTTTGTGGACTTTTGTGGACTTTGAAGAGAGACATATAAAGGAAAAAGTCATTTCAAAATCCCACCCAACAGGGTGGGATTCTCATTGACTTTTATTCTAACATTGTAATTTTTTTTTTTTTCTTTTACGGATGGTGGTTATCTCATGCCTTTCATATTTTTTATTCACAGTTTTATTTATCTATTTATCATCTTTTTTATGAATGTACAGATTTATGAAATATTGATCACCTCATATGTTTGATGAATATATAAGCTGGCGAATTTGCTTATATTGCAATCAATCATTTGATTATTATATATTATATAATATATGCCTAGATCATCCACCATTATTTTATAAAATATATATTTATTTTATTACTTATTTGATTATATGTACAATAACTCTATAACGTTTGATTTGATTTGCCTTGAAGATGTTTTATTACTGTACAATATATATACCTATATATGTTTTTATAATGTTCAAGCATATATAAAAATAAACATACATATTTAGGCATATGTACATATATGCATAAATATAATGATTGCTTTTATTTCATTTTTATTTTAAGTAATATAGTGACTAATTTTATTTTATTTTATTTTAAGTAATATAATTTATTAATTTATTTCATTATATTTGAAGTGATGAATATATGAATTTTTTATATATATATTTCTTTATTTTATTGTCTTTCTGATTAAACTCATCCCTTCTCTTTATAAAAGCTTACGAATTGCTCTCTCTATAACAAAAAAATATTGGCTCATTGTTTTCTCAATAGAAGATATTTTTTTCTTTTTTTATTTTACATTGATTGTTTGTCATGAAGAATAATATTTTACAAATGTGCTTATGTATGAAACATTATTTTTGCGTTGATATTTATTATATTAAATTACATTTTATGTTGAGTATGAATAATTCATGTCGAATTTGAATAGTTGAGGTCTTTATTTATTATTTTAAAAATTAAAAAAAATTCTATGAAAGTCTATAAGAATCAATAGAAATTCACCTATGAAAGTCTACAAAAGTATGTGAAATTCAATTAGAGTTAATATGTGAAAGTTTACAAAAGTCTGTGAAAGTCTGTAAAAGGCTGCGAAAGTCTATGAGAGTCAATATGTGAAAGTCTGCAAAAGTTTATGAAAGTATGTGATAGTTCATGAGAGTGAATCTGTGAAAGTCTGCAAAAACTGTGAAAGTGTGAAAGTCCATGAGAATCAATCTGTAAAAGTCTACAAAAATCTGTGAAAGTCTACAAAATTCTATTAAAGTCTCTGAAAGTCTATAAGTGTTAATATGTGAAAGTCTATAAAGTTTATCAAAGTTCATCACTTAAATAATGTCCAGAGAAATTCATCAAAGTCTGTATCGACTACCCCCCTCCCCCATAAAAAAGACTCAACATAACATTTTCTCTTTCAAAACGTTTTCCATTTCTTTTGGTGAGACCAAGATAACACCATAACCATCCAATAATAGATGATGCTTCACAATGTATAGTTGAAGAATAAGTTAATATTTAGAAACTGGTTTAAAAAGAAATTGTCACTCAAAATTGCATGTGATATTAGACTTTTAGGAAGCATACATCTGTCATATTTTTGAAAATCTTTTCTTTTTACAATTTATAACCAAAAACTGTGTTTTGTTTTCTACCAAACCTACATTTATTTGGTGATTGCATTTGAAAACATGCTTAAGTTTGATTCTTAAAAGAGCAAGGATTTTATATATTTTAAAAATTTTGAAAATATATAAAAAAAAATAAAATAAGCATTTAGAATCAATATTTTTAATTGAAATTAAATTTAGAGGGTCACAAAATTAGTTATAAGAAAAACACCCTAGGGGACTATCTCATGAAGCTCTATTCATATATTATAACTATCATATATGTGATAAGAGCATGGCTAAAGATATTGCACAAAATAATCTAAAAAATACTAGTATTGATACTTTCAGCATGCCATAGTTTATACAAAAGAAGACAAGTATTTTGGAGGGAAGGCTGATCTCCACGTCTGGAACCCGCGAGTTTATGCAGACAAGTTTAGCCTCGCACAAATATGGATCGCCACCAAAGATAGAGAGCACACGCTTGAAGCTGGATAGATGATAAGTTAATTTAAATTATTACTACTATTACTCTACTATGTTATGATGCAGAACAGATTTGGAAAAAAAGCAATGTAGAATATCTAATTTTAAATCGGTCGTCAAAATAAGATTTATAGCATGATTTAAAATCATAATAATCACCTTTTATTGTTGAATTTTGAATCTAATTAAGCTTGTTAGGATCCTAGTACGATATTTAGGATTTTCATTATATATATTTTTTCTTATTTTAATAGTTTTAAAAAATTTATTACGAGTGTCTTGTATTTCGTCGCATATAATACATTTAAATAATTATGTCATTAATAGTATGTTTAGAGAGAAAATTATGTATTTGTGACATCAAAAGAAGATAATTTTAGTATAGAGTTTTTAGTTTTAAGTCCCTATAAACATCATTCTTCATTTTTTTTTAAGTCCCCTGTTTAAACTTCATGTTTCCTTTTTCGTCATTGCATCAATTGTTTGTCCATATACTTAATTTGTGAAATTTGATTTTTATTTTAAATCCATGTCTATGTAAGTACATTATTTAGTGATTTGAGTCCCTCCCTTCATCATATTTCATTTTAAATTTTTAATTTCAAAAGCATTTTGTCAAGAACTAATAAGAAAAAGATGTTTGAAGGTAGAGACTTAAAATGAAATATAAAGAAGTGAGGGATTGAACACTATATAACATAGTTTAAATGTACTTATAAATAAAAATTTCTTTATAAAAAAATCATCTTTTGTATTTGTGGCATTTAAAAAAAATATAATTATCTCATATAAATGTAGTGACATTTTTCTACATGCCACAAATACAAAATGTAGAAGACATACTACTAATAACATTATTATTTAAATGTATTATATGCCATCAAATACAAGACAGTCGTAATAAAACTTATTGAAACTTCTAAAATAAAAAAGAAGCATATATAATGAAAATCCTAAAGATCCTTCCAGGATCCCAAAAACTATAGATCCAGAAATTATTAATAAAAAGTGATTATTATTATTATTTTAAATAATGAGATTTGTGACATTCTCATGAAATCTGTTTTGGTGATTGATTTGAAATCAAATATTCTGCATTGGTTTTTTCTCCAAAAATATCTTACACCATACATATGGGTTGAGATCTTCTACTTATTTTTATATATTTGTATCATGCTTGATTTTTATTATGGGGTTGCCACATCACTACATAAAAATCAAATGGTTATAAATGTATATGAATAAAAAAAAACAAAATCATTTCCCTGGATGCATTATAAATATATGATGTGTAAAGTAAGATTCAAGTATGGATGTGAACCCCATCATACTAATAATAATAATAATAATAATAACAACAACAACAACAACAACAACAATATTAATCACATATGGAAACTGACATTGAGTGATACATTCAAAATGGTGACACAGGTGTACCCTAGATTGTACAGTGACAATCAAACGCGGAGTTTCATGTATTGCACGGTCAGATTGTTGTCCATCTCAAATTAATGGTTGTAGGTTTGATTATTTTCTAAACAACTACAACTGAATGTATGTTATTTTTTTCATCCTAGAGTGATGACTATAGAACAACAGGTTGTTACAATCTGAAGTGTTCTGGGTTTGTCCAAGTAAGCAATGAGTATTTACTTGGAGGGGCAATAGGTCCAGTTTCAGTATATGGTGGCCATCAGTTCTATCTTACTTTCAATATATTCCAGGTATTGTTTTTTCACTATGGTGTCTGAGATTTTTTTTTTTGATGATTTAAACATATTTTAATCTTTTTTATTAGTATTATGTTATGTACATCCTACGGTGCAATTCCAGTTTACAAATGTTTTGAATTCTTTAGAAATAGTTTGACTCACCTAATAAAGTACATGTTTTTTTAATGAAGCATATGCTTCAATGAATCGCATTGATGTATTTATAGAAAATACCAAAAAAATTATATCAATGCATATACCTCGTTAATGTGAATATATGCTTCGGTGATTTTCTTTCGACGCATATAGGCTAACTGGAATTGGAGTTGGAAAAACAATTGTGTAACAACACTCTTTCTCTTATTATCGGTAATCAAAATGTTGTATTGCTTTAAAATCATGTTCGTTACAAATATACGGACCTTCACAATAAACCTGAGAAAAGAAGCTATGACCAAGGATTGATTAGCAAGATTTTTGATAGTTTGATCCTTCATTATTACTATTTTGACTCTCTTTTATGTGTTAAAATTAATATTGAAAAATTAAATCTCCCCATCCCCGTGCGTAGCCCCGTCTTCTATTTTGTATTATCAGGCAAAGTGAGATTTTTTATTATTTATTTTCCTGTAGACAAGAATTTGTAGTAAAGTGATGAAAAATGAAATTTTCACGTTTTATTACATACACAAACACCACGAATATTGGTGATGCAGTACAATCATTGACCATTCGATTGACATTGAGGACCATCAAATAGACGATTATAGATGATTTAAAAATTAATATTACTTTTATTATTTTTGATAGTTTTAGAGTTTGTCAGGATTTATTTTATTTGTTTTAGTTACTATATTTAAATTTGAATTTCAAATAATTATTTGAATTCGAATTTGAATATTAGTTAGGATTAAATGAAGATATATTATTTATTTTTGCATATTTAAATAATCTGTTAGGATCATAGTTAGTTAAGAGTGGAATAATCAGTTGAAATCATAATCTGTTAAGGATTATCTTCTATAAATAGGCATATAAACCAATTCATTATAGAGATTATTGATTATTAGAAATTATTTATTTTCTCTACTGTATTTTGTTAGGAGGACTAACATTTACATAGAATATCCAATTATCTAGTATTTCGTTAAACGAAATCAACAGATCTTTGAAGCCCAACGTCCCTGGTATTCTGCCTGAAGAATCAACAGCGTCGCTGGAGCCTGCGAATTCGTTCCTTAGATTGAATTAGTAGAAGAGCGTGATCTTCACGCTGCATCAGTTGGTATCAGAGCCTCGTCGATTCGTTGAGGTAATCCGTATCCCATCCCATTTATCTATATCCTATTGGAAAAAAAAAAAACCCACATCCCTACCTTCTATCCCAATTTTTAAAAAATTAAAAAAAAATTAACCCCACATCCGTATCTTCTATCCCAATTAACCAACCCTCTCTCTCATATTCATAAAATAAATAAAAAATTCATTTAACCCCTCACACCCAAGTTTTCATTCCAAAATACCCAACCCCACATTAATCTTTTCATTCAAGTCTACCATCAAGAGAGAGAGAGAGAGAGAGAGAAAACATGCCACCAAGAAGATGTCCTCTTAGTGACGCCTACGATCGTGAGGTGCACCAACAAGCAATCGCAGCAGCTACCGCAGCAGTTAAGATGCACATGGACGAAAAATTTGAAGCACTCAAACAACAGATGGAGGTGATGATTTCATTTATGCAACGTCACAAATGATCTTCAACTCCACAGCCACAATCACCAGCCCCACGATCGCCAACCATACGATCTATGGCGGATTATTCCATTAATGGTGATTTTGATAACCCGTTCGAAGAGACGGTCTGTTCATCTATCTTTAATGAAGATGAAGATGAAGAGATTTAAGAGGAGAACTTTCCACCTATCTTGGATGAAGAGATTGAAGATGCGAGACTCCCACATATCTTTTATGCAGAGATCGAGGAAACAAACCTTCCACCTGTCTTCAATGAAGAAATGGAGGAGATTGAGTCCAAGAGCTCCCCTCAAATATTTGATAACAATGATCACATCCTGTGTTTCTCTACTGCCTCTCATTATAGCTTTTCCACAACCAAAATCATTAACACCCATATATTTTACGTGACTGGAGCTTCATCCAATCCTTTCCCGCTAGACCCCTCTCGCTAGACCCCTCTCAAGTCACTCATACCTCTTCACCATCAAAAAAGTTATCACATAAAACATTTAACCCACTCTACCATCATTTGTTGATTCATTCTCTCCATCCTTCATTTTTCTTCATCCACCATCGCTTCTCAGGAGTTTATTACTTGAAAGTTGGATTCGTGAGCATTAGTCTAATTGGATGGATGTGATGCGGCATCCTAAAAGATTCGTTGTTCGTAAGAAATCCCCATCTGAAATTCGTGGTGACAGTTCTACTGATGAGGATTTCAATTCGAGAGCGAATTCTCTCCAACCTGGAGAGGATGATCCAGCACGATCATGGACCGTTCGATTGACATTGAGAACCATCAAATGGACGATTATAGATGATTTAAAAATTTTATTACTTTTACTATTTTTGACAGTTTTAGAGTTTGTTAGGATTTATTTTATTTGTTTTAGTTACTATATTTATATTTGAATTTCAAATAATTATTTGAATTTTAATTTGAATATTAATAATGATTAAATGAAGATGTATTAGTTATTTTTGTAGATTTAAATAATCTGTTAGGAACATAGCTAGTTTATATTTGAATAATCAGTTGAGATCCTAATCTGTTAGGGATTCTCTTCTATAAATAGGCATGTAAACCAATTCATTATAAAGATTATTAATTATTAGAACTTTTTTATCTTCTCTACTATATTTTGTTAGGAGGACTACTATTTAGAAAGAATATTCAATTATCTGGTATTTCGTCAGACGAAATCAATAAATCTTTGAAGCCCAACATCCCTGGTATTCTGCCTGAAGAATCAACAGCGTCGCTGGAGCCTGCGAATTCGTTCCATAGATCGAATTAGCAGAAGAGCGTGATCTTCACGCTGCATTAATTGGTCTATAAATTTCCTTTTGACCAAAATTTTCTTAATATCTTTCGTTTTGATCCACTTCCACAGGATGTCGAGAGTGGAAACCGGTGGTTACAAGAGCAAAACAACTTGATTGGGTACCATAAACAAATATGCTATTTTATTTTATTTTTTATACCACCCAAATTACCTATTTTATTTTAATCCCATTCAAATATGTAGAAATTATGCATATTTACCATTCTAGTTAACTTACATCTGAATTTCTATTAAAACTTTTTAAGTCATGGAAAAATGACCAAATTACCCTTATTTTTGTATTTTGTATATTTTACCTTACTAATTACAATATTGATAAAAATGAAAATATTAATTTTAATATAAAAATATTAAATTTCATCTAATCCGAGCATAAAAGTTATACATAAAAACTATTTATGAACAAAGACAAAGAAATTATCACTACTAACATTACTGCTTACTTTAGTAGAAATAAAATAAAATTATTTTGAGAATAATTAATCATATATATCATAAATGAAAATTAAAAAAAAAACTTAAATCTTGATTCGAAGAAAAGGAAAGAAGAGATAAGCTAGGTTGAATGGCTCATGGTTGATTTAAAAAAAAAAGATTAATTAGGTTATTATATTTACATTATGAGAAATAGTATGTTAAGGTTATTTTTGTCATTTTTAACTCTTGATTAAGAACTAACTATAATTAAATTTTTTTTTGCTTAAAAAATATAAAATAATGGCGCATTTTTTCATTGAAAAATTTTTAATGATATAAAAATAAATATGTTATTTGTGATGATATAAAAATAAATAACATATTTTTTTATGGCATACACACAAAAAACCCTATTTTTTATATATATAATGGTATTTTAAATAATCAGTTCTAAATGGGTATTCCACTATTTCTAAAAATTAAATTCTAGTTTCATATATACTTTGGTTTTTATGGCTTAAAGGTTGACGAAACTGCTATTATGGAAAAGCTGGTTGAGTGTAGTTTTTCAAGAATCAATTGATATTTATTTTAATTTATTTAGAAGATAAGTTATTAGAATGGGATGATTTGCGTTTAGCAAACAAACTTTACCCAAACTTACTTTCAAATATACTTTCACCTTGTCTTTTACAAAACATGGTTTGCAGATTCATATGTAAAAATTTAGCTTTTAGTAAAGCTGAGAAAAGTGAGCTTTGAAAAACTAATATTATGAATTTCACAAATTAATTTTCAAGGCTTTTCAATTCACACACAAATCGACTTTTAGTCTATTTGACAGGGGACCATTTAATTATTTGAGTAGTGTACGTTGTTACATGTTTGTATTTACTGTCACGTCCTAAGAGCGGCCGTCCCCAAGGGGTGACACGTGTACGATATCGAGTATATCATAATCAAAATAATTCACCAAAAATAAAGGATTGAATCAGAATAAACGACAGTAGAAGAGTATATGAATAAATAAATGAACAATACAAGGCCATATAACACCAATAATAACAACAAACACCTGGTTTGAAGAACAACAGAAAACTGACAGACTCACCAAATCACCAAGAGACGCACAACACCATCAACAACACCCAACTCACCTATCTTGTGCAACACCTGGAAGAAAACCCATAACAATAGAGGGATAAGCCGATGAATGCTTAGTGAATGGAACTAACTACAAGACACCTCAAAGTACAGTTCCAACACATCCATAAAATCTACATAAATAACTATCAAGTATAAGCCGACCAGCCTTAGGTACCATACCACAGGAGGCTAACTCACACTAACCTCTCTATGTCCCCAGCAAAAACACATATCCGTCTACGTCCTATACCACAGGGGATCCATCCCATGCTAGAAACGCTATAACTCTAACCTCGCTATGTCCCCACCATAAAGACAGATCCGTCTGCGTCACATACCACAGGGGATCCATCCCATGCTAGCAACGCTATAACATTAACCTCGCTATGTCCCCAGCATAAAGACAGATCCGTTTGCGTCCCATACCACAGGGGATCCATCACATGCTAGCAACGCTATAAAACTAACATCGCTATGTCCCCAGCATAAAGACAGATCTGTATGCGTCCCACACTACAGGGGATCCATCCCATGCTAACAACGCTATAAATACATAAATATAAATCCTAGTGACTGAAGCGTCACTACACACATATACCTCACAGTTCCTCCTGTCGCACAGTGACTTCTTTTAGGCGACACATTTTGTAAATGCATCGGCCTGGCCAATACAGGGAGTATCACTCCACCCGTCAAGTTCATCAAAGCCCAACTACATCACAAACCGCATCAATGGATCCCGCCCTAGACTCCATCACTTTGCGAACATGACCGATAAATACAGTATCTTGGCTAAGGCTCTCTGTCATCCAACCACTCTAACACATAGCCGATTTGAAGTATCAAATACCGTGGGCGTCCAGGATGAACCTTGAAAACGCTCCCTCGTAAATGACACTCAAAGTTTACCCTCACCTCAACTTACTCACACGAAACATCTCAATGCAAAACTAAACCATCAAACCCAGTATCTTGGCTAAGGCTCTCCATCATCCAACCACTCTGACGCGTAGCCGATTTGAACTATCGAATACCGTGGGCATCCAGGATAAACCTTAAAAACGCTCCCTCGTGAAGGACACCCAAAGTTTACCTTCACCTCAACTGCAGGTTCGCACTCATGACTCACAAGAACTATCATAATCAACCCAACTCGAACAGGCTCGACACAGACAGATCGAGGACTTACGAGGTAAACAACAACAAACAACCAGATCTAACCAATACGATCAGATCCCCCTATCCCTAGCGATGTCTCTAATCAGATCTTTAGGCCATGCTGATGTCAGAACATAAAATGCAATTGATAAAGTAATAGATCATGAGCATGCATTCAAGATATGACATGATATAATAATATCAAATCCTACATTTAACTACATATTCCTTAATTGATGTATCAATGTGTGACAATGTAATATAATTATAAATATGTCAAGTAATCAGGCAATCTCAATTAAATATATTTAATCATGCATATGGATGTCACCAAATCATGCATACATGATTAATATCATACCATAAATATGACTTAGCATAGAACTATACTATTAGAATGCCAAGTTAGATCCACTCACTGATACAAGTATTCCATCCTGCGAAGAATCACGCGCCTCGGACAGTCCAACAGTAGCGTGATCGCTACTAGACTCGTGGGAGTATAGTCATTCCCACCACAAGCTAAATAGATGATCACCACATTCCTCACATTGAGGAGACCCCTCTGACAAACAAACATCATCAACTCAGCCAAGGAATAAAACATTCATGCATAGAAAAATAATCCAAAACATATCCTAAGATCCTAGCCAACATATCCTAAGATCCTAGCCAACAAATGCAAAACACACCATATACCTCCAACAACTAGGCAGCAACTACAGAAATCTGGGCAGTAATACAATCCTACACTTTGATCTCCACAACACATAATACTCATCCACAAATTCTGCATTAAATCATACATATTCATTGACATGTTGGGATCATAATCATTGCAGATATCATAATCTGAATTGATCTCTAAATGCCCCAAATAAAATAAATTCAAAAACTGGTAAAATTCTACTCGAATCTGAACAGTCCTTACCAAACAGATCATAACTTATGCCACAGGTAATATAATGACTCCAAATTTCATACATAAGATCTACATACATAGATGATCATATCATATGAAGACACTATCCTCAAAATATATCTCTAAATACCAAATTCATAAGGATCTTCACAAGATAGAAATCTGCCGTACCTCTCTAAGCCATCCCAAGCCTCCAACTCCAACTTATTCTTCTTCTTCTTCTCCAAATCAACAACCAAAACCCTAAAACAAATAAATCTAACCTGCCCCCAAATAAGAATCTAAATCAACAAATTAAAACAAACCACAAAAGGAAAATCAAATGATCAAATGATCTCACCAAAACTCTTTTCAGTCTCTTCTCCTCCTCTCCTTCTCCTCTTCTCTCCTCTTCTATTTCATTTGAAAAATGAGTCTCAGCTGATTCTCTCACTCTCTCACACCATATACAGCAACACCACCGACTTCACCTATTCAATTAAATGAGATTGATAAATCCGCCCAAAGTACCCTCCTTTAAAAATTCTGCGCAGCCCTGACTCAAACCATCATAACTTTCACAATCTAGTTCCGAATTATGCGATTCAACTTCCATTAGAAATCCAAGAATATTAATTACAACTTTCATGTTAAGACAATCTTTAAAAACTCATCTAACTATTCCGAATTATATAATTAACATCAAACAGGACTGCTGCAAGACATTTTTCATCCCCATGGTATAATTAGAAAAATACTCATAATTTTTGCTACAGGAATCAAGATGATCTAATTCCACTTTTGCATGAAAGTAAATTCAAAACTGAATGTCCCATAAAAAAATCAGATTTAAACAACATCATCTTGGGCATTAACAAAATTAAATCTGAATCATGTCAAACTTACATATTAGGATATAACATAAACATACATGAACCTAATACACTCCAAATAAAATATAATATGAAATAACACATATCATTGTTCTATCCATCAATCCAAATATGTAAAAGAATAATATAAACCTAAATAGAGGACTGGGGTCTCACATTTACAATCTCATTTTAAAAAAAATTCGAGGGAGAATATATTTCATTAATTGTAATGTATGATTAGGTGTTGCTTAATATGAGTCTGAATGCTATTTATTTTTTAGTGACCTAATTTAATTTAATCTAATCTATTTGAGTGACATAATTTAATTTTTTTATCATTAAATTATTTTTTTGTTGTTACTCTGTGACTTTTGGCACTGTGTTGTCAATTTTGATATTAATAAGACTTTAGTTTGTATCATCAAATCAGTCATTTTTTATTATTAAATCTTTTTCCTAGTTTTGTATTAGAATTTTAATATGTTATGATTTTTTTTAGGGTTTTTGCTGTTTTACTCATCGATAAAATCTCATTTACTGAAGGAACATATACTTCACTATGCAAAGCATGTGACTTTGTTATTTTCACTCCTCAAAAATATTAGATTGGAAACATATACCTTATTAAATATGATATTTTCCTCCATAAATAATATAATGGTATGAAGAGAATACACGTTGGATCAAAACAAATAAAAAATCAAATCCACAAAAGTTAAACGTGGATAGTCATCATTATTTAAACGACTGATTTGCAAAAAAAAAAGATTAATTAATAAAACCCAATATAGCTCCATGTCTTTTACTTAAGAAAACAAAATTTTCTAACATAGAATTAGAAGATATTGACCACCATGGAAAAAGATGAACAATGACAAAGATTTTGGGACAGGGACTTATGACCATGAGCAAAGGAGTGACATGTTGCTTGAAGCCTGTCAAGGTAATATATATATATATATATATATATATATATATATATATATATATATATATATATATATATCCCACGTCGTAAACCGCACCGACCGTACACCGCACGTAATCGCGACCATATATATATATATATATATATATATATAGTCGAATGATAAGGTGAGGCCATGCAGCAGGTGTGAACCACGTATGTACATCATTTATCTAGGTATATGCGTCGATAAAGATAGTATATCATATCATTGAAGCATATACCTCATTGAAGCTTATTAAGGTATATACTTTCTTTATCGACGTATATACCACGATAAGTGATGTATATACGCAGTTCGCACCTACCGCATGGCCACACCTAATCATTTCACTATATATATATATATATATATATATATATATATATATATAGAGAGAGAGAGAGAGAGAGAGAGAGAGAACTTGAACTGGGGCTGGAAAGAGAATTGAATCTAACAGGGCTTTTTTTTTATTAATAGGACTTGAAAAGTATGACCACAATATAGATTATTTGCTGTGCGTAGATCAAATTAAAATTCATTTATGTAGATCTTATACCCATGTATAATACAATTCTTGATTGCCATAAAAATTCATAATTAGTCGTATCCTATACTCATAATCCTGTGATTTGCACTTATGAATTTCTAAATTTAATGAGATATTTTTATTTTCCGAATCCTTTATTCATTTGGCTTATTAATGGGGAGCTTTCCCTTTATTGCATCATAATTTGAATCTACTCAATTAATTTATTAACATATCTATAGAATTTTTTAATAGGGTTAAAGACATCTAAGTCCTTACAAATATGGGTAATCTCATATAAATCTCTATTAAGTTGGAGCAGACATATGAGTCTCTGAAAACTCAGATAAATCTAATTATCATCCCTAGGTTACATTTCCATCCAAACTTAATGGAATATTCACATAATATTCCATCACATATAACTATATAGACATTTTTTAGGTATTGTCATTAATTGTATAGACATTGGAGTCTTTATAAACAATCATAAAGACATATTAGTCCCTGTTGCAAAAGACAAAATTTCTCCTGAGAGTCTTTTACATTTAATTGTAGTCCTTATAAACAATCATAAAGACAAATTGGTCTCTATAAATGATAAAATACCCGTAAAGTTACAACTAAATGTGTAGATAATAAAATCTCTATAAACAATCACAAAGATAAATTAGTCACTGTAAAAAATAAAATTGAACCTATAAAATATATTAGTCCTTTTATATATAAAATTCCAACATGGACAATTTTATCCTTACAATACAAATTTATCTTCATGGTTATTTATGGGGATTATATTGTCTACACAATTAAATATAAAAATATTTCATGGGCAATTTTGTCTTCAACTACAATGTTTGTTCTTTATGATTGTTTATAAAGACTACAATAAAAGTTTTTTCATGGGCAATTTTGTTTTTAGCATGGACTATTTGGTATTTATGATTGTTTAAATGGACTACAATGTCTACACAATTATATGGGGTAGAATATCCCATCAGTATTCAGTTATGTTTGGATGAAAATTTACCGAGTGATGATAATTGAGTTTTTCTGAGTTTTCGATGACTCATATGTCTAACCCAATTTTAACAGGTATTTATATGGGATTTCTCATGCTTGTATGACATAAATGTCTTTAATCTTAAAAATATATACTCTTAAAATGTATGTTATTAATTGATATCATTACAATTAACATATGTAATTGTGTATTATTGAAATCTTCATAAGCTAGCTAATTGTTTTAAAGAACATATTTAGAAAACAATACACAGAAAATTTAATTAACGACAGAGTGATGAAAGGCATTTATTGAAAAATAATGATATTTATAATACAATAATTAATAATAATAACCTCTATATTCCCACTATCTCAATTTATATATATAAATCGAGTATACACACCAATCCATGACTCTCTTTTTTCTTTAGATTTTTTTTAAAACTTTGGTTGTTGTGCTTTGCATGGCAAAGTTTTCTTCAACTACAATGTTTGTTCTGCTCTCTTTCTATCTATCCATGTGTTTATGTATTTCTTGATGGAGTTCCAATTTCATTCCTTTTTTATGATTACAGGAAAAAAGAGAGGAATACTTCTTGGATGGTTCTGCTTTTGTTTATAGCCTTAACAAGGGATTACCATTTCGTGGAGGGACGAATTTTGTCGAAGAAGTCCAACATGAAAGAAATTAATAGATTATATGGAGCCATTAACAAACCAGCGATCAAGACGATCGAGGTCAATATAAGATGATAAAATAAAGTTCTGATTTTATTTGATGAGATTGTTGGACTCGAACTCCCGATCTCCCTCTCAACCACCGTTAAGGGGGTCTTTCACATTTGATGAGATTGTTAGAAGTGAATAATTTTATAATTGACCTTAAAAAAATCATAGTATTTGCATTATTGCATTTGATATATATATATATATATATATATATATATATATATATATGTCATTCAACCATTTGATTTTATAACTATTACATATCAATATTATCAATTATGAACTGTATGATTACCTTTTAGGTTTTTTTTCTTTTTTTATATATGGAAAATTAGTGCTCTGTTATGCTAATTATGCATTGATTGATTGTAGAGTGTGGATGGAGAAATAATTGATTGCGTAAACATCCTCAAACAACCAGCTTTTGATCACCCATTATTGCGTAATCATACAATCCAGGTGAACTTTTATCTCTTTTTGAAAAAAATTATTTAATCATTTGGTAGTACATATAGATTTTACCCTATGATAATATGTTTCATCCCATATTATTGCAACGGAGACCGTTCTTCATGGAGTGAAAGAGATCTTAAATTTTGGAATTTCCATATATTAATTCCATAAATTTTTATTAATAAATATTAAAGTTTGAATTAAATCCTAATTTAAAAAATTACAAGACAAACATACCGGATTTTCTTAATGAAAAGAGGCACATGTATCAACCTATCTATATATGATTTTGAAAGAAAATAAGATTAAAAATGACTAAATTAATAATAGTGTAACCATACCTATCACATGTAAAAAAATCAAGTTTTCTTTTGTAGAATCATATTAACAATTTTAACCTCATAAAAACAAAAAGAAAATCCAAAACATTGGAAATACTTTGTTAATTATTTTATTTTATTTTGGGCTTGGTAAGTAGTTATATTTCATTCTATATCCAAAATGCACAAGAATGTATAACCATCAAAAGTCAAGTACACAAAAAACAGAGGTTTTGGAAAACAGAGGAGATACCCAGACTATTGTGAGGGATAAAAATTATATATATTGTGCAGTGCACAGGATGCCTAGCTGACTCAAGTTTTTTTTTTCAGCAATCCAAAATTGAATTGAGAAATTTCACAGTTGTTATACAATATTTATATACCCAATAAATCAAAACATGTGTTTAATTTGTGCAGATGAGACCAAGTTCGTATCCAAAAGGAGTGGAAGCAGGAACTACTGCAAAGAAAAAACTCCATCAGTCATGGCACTTGAATGGAACGTGTCCCGAGAGGACCATTCCAATTCGTCGAACTCGAAAGAGTGACCTAATTAGGGCTACCTCGCTAAAAGACTTTGGGAAAAAATATCCCCATGGAGTTCGACCCCAAGTGAAGGAAGGCTACAATAAGGGTCATGAGGTATGTGTCTGTTAGGGTTTTTTTTCTTCCTTTCACTATGTATTCTTTTTAGAAAATGATCTATCCAGTCCCTTGTGCAACACCATGTAAAATCCACATCAATTTTTAAAAAAATTGTATACCCTTCCATTAAAGTAAATACTATTATATATATGAAATGAATTACACAATGAGATACAACAGTGTATATTTTCTCTTTGAAATTATGATGAAAAAAAATACTCTATACATTACAACGTAATATACATTACGCTATCTTAGTATATGGGGTTTGTAAAAAGGGATGCAAGACAGAGTGAGTGCATAAACACTCTTTCTTTACTTTCATTATAGAGCATGGTTGAAGATATTGTAGCAAAAAATAATTGTGTATGACTGCATACATGTGTGAATCTTTCAGTATGCCATAGTTCGCACCAAAGACAACATCAAGTATTCTGGAGCAAAGGCCGATATCCATGTCTGGAAACCTTTAGTCTGGTGGGGTGGTGATTTCAGCATCGCGCAAATGTGGCTCGTCCACAGCGAGAGGGAAAGCACTGTGGAAGTCGGATGGCATGTAAGTTCACACAATAATAGTAGGAGTACCAGCAATTAGTTTCTGATTCGAATCCGTATCTTTTTTAGAAAATGGTATTTTAGTTTCCACCAGTTGGAAAATAAGCATATTATCAAAAAATCCTTTCAAAAATTGAGTTAATTATTAACCCCTTGTAAAATTATTACGTCTTATTAAAAAACCCATCCATTTCATGTTATTTATTTTCTACCCCTCCCAAACAGGTGACAATTTTTCAGTCTTAATGTAGCGAAAAACTAAAATAAAGATCCAACAAGCGTTGAGATCCTTCAATGAACCATAATTCTCAAAAGATAATTAAAATTCGAAGATATATTAATAAAAAGCTAAAAACCATGTATTAGAAGTCTCTCCTTTTATACTAAAAAAATTACTAAAAATAGTAAAAATGGAATTTTGTTATAACTAAATCTAGAGGATCTTAGAAGATCCTTAGAATTGATATAAATCAAATCCGAGTCGTTATGATAGAGATATTCAAAATATAAAAAGTTATTAAAAATAGTAACAATGTTATTTTGAGGACCTAAAAATAGAAAAATGGAAAACACACGCACGTTGTGGCGTAGCGACATCATTTGAAGATATGCTCAATATCTAGCTCCAGTAAAAATTTCAGGCGATTCCGAGTTCAGCACGCTTTTATTTCTACTAGTCAGTTATTCTATAAATACTTGAAAATCTCAAAGTGAACCCTTTCGGGTTCATCGATCCCGGAACACATCGACCACCGGTTCTGCATCAAGTCTGATGCCCATTGCAGCCTCATTCCAGTCCGCAATGCGCTTGACTCCGAGACCTCCTTTAATCTTTGGTACACAGATGTCAACTAACTACATTGAGCTTATTTCCCTTCTTCCCTGCCCAGAAGAACCTATGACAAATTTGCTCCAGTGTTTTGATAGTTTCTTAGCAAAGCCAAACCCGCCATCCAAAAATGACAATACAGAGTTAATAAGCTCCAGCCTCTCTGCCTTTGAGAAATAAAGACCTGACCATGTTTGAAGTCTGTTTCACATCTTCTCCACCAGAGGAGCACAAGAGGAGTTAGATAGATATCCCGATTGAAGAGACAAGCCCAGGTGTTTTACCAGAAGGTTTCCTATCAGGATTCCCAAGCAAGCAGACAGTGAAGCCTGATTTAAATTGCAGAACAGCTGGCTTTTTTTGAAGATTTAAATGAAGCCCTGATGCTGTGGAGAAGTTCTATAAAAGATATTTTTATTTTTTGGATGTTTCAGATAATTATTCGAATCCGAATTCAGATTTTCGTATTGGATACGGATACTAAATTTTTTGTATATCTAGTTCACATACGGATAGGGATAAGACCTATATGGATAATAGTAGTTGATCTAAAAAAGATAGGAGAAAACACATATGAAAACGACATTGAATAGTAATGCATTCAAAATTGTGACACAGGTGTATCCTGACTTGTACAATGACGATAAGACACGGCTCTTCACGTATTGGACGGTGAGATTTTCGTCGATCTCGAACTCATGGCTGTAAATTTTATTGTTGTAAATTTTGTTTATTTACAGCTGAATATGTTGTGTGTGTTTTTACACAGGGTGATGGATATGTTAACACAGGTTGTTACAATCTTGTGTGTTCTGGCTTTGTCCAAGTAGGCAGTGAAATCTCTCTTGGAAGTCCATTGTCTCCAGTTTCAGCCTTTAATGGTCCTCACTACCAAATAAATATCAATGTATTCCAGGTAATGTTTTCACTTTGTGTCTCGGGATTATTTGGATACATGCATGAATTATAGTTTGATCCTTCAATTCATTGTTACTACAATTTTGACTGTCAATTATAAACCAAATTTCTTTGTAGGTGATGATAGAACCACTACTATACTTATAACCGTAATTTTCACTCCCAACTCATATGTTCATAATTCCTCAAATCATGTTCCCCTACTTCTAACATAGAGCTCTGATACAATTTGTTGTCATTGTTCATAATTTTTCATATCAAATATAACAATATGTTTGCTTTTTAAAACTAATTATAATATAGCAATTAATTATTTCATTATTTATCTATTTTTTCCGTACTCGTCCTAAATATTTTTAAGAATTGCATGGTATCATGTCCATGTCTAAAATCCTTGTCCATAGTGCTCCATAGCCTATTAAGATCCCTACCAAATGAAGGTTTATATTGTAACCTCCACTATTTTATTCCCCAACTAAAAGAACTACTTTTAAGCCAATTCTTTTATGCCCTGTTTTGTTTGAGTAAAAAACTAGGAGAATAAGGTGGAATAGGGGGAATAAACTAAAAACAGCTTTGTTTGCAAAATAAAAAAGAAAAAAGAAATGGGTATTTAGCTATATAAAAATAAGTTATAACATGTATTGGTTATAGAATTGTATTATTTCATCCAATCTATCCCACTGATATATAGGGCTCACATGTTAAACCATCTATCAAATTATTCACATGTCGAATCATTATTTCATCATTTATAAATTATTATCCAATCTCCACAGGACGTCGAGAATGGAAACTGGTGGTTAGAGGTGCAAAATGACATGGTCGGGTACTGGCCAAGCTCGATAGTCCCCAAGCTCGCCAGTGGGGCGGAGGAGGTGCAGTACGGCGGGGAGATCCTCGACAAGAAGGCGATGATGGGCGAGCGAGCACCTCACACCATCACCGAGATGGGAAACGGACACTTCTCGGAAGACGGTAAGGACAAGGCGGCCGCCTTCAGCAACATACAGTTGCTAGACATGGCTCAAAGTGGATACAAGATGCCCCCAGACCTCAATTACTTTGCTCCAAAGCCATATTGTTATGATATTGCATTAGACAGGGATAAAAACTGGGGGATGTTTTTTGTCTATGGAGGACCTGGGAGGAACCCAGAATGCCTTTAAAAGGCATGGAAGCAAAAACCAATACAGAATTTGAGAAAAAACGTGTTACTTCACAGTAGTGGTGATGAGATAGCTAGCTAGGGATCCTTGGCATGTAGAATGAATATAGGAGAATGTTGTTTATTGTCACATTTCTATGTGTTGCCTTTTTTCTTTTTTTAGAAAATTGATAGATAATTGCTACCTTGATTGTATTAATAAATCAAAGTTACAACATCCTGGGAAAAAGTGGGAATAGAAAATAATTCTATTCAAACACATGAGGATATGAGTTGATATCTCCATAAGTGATTTCTAACACCTCCCAATGAAAATCAATGAGATTTTCAAACACATGAGGATAAGATTTCTTTCATCGGACGGATGAGAAGAGATCCCTGATTTAGGTGATCAAATCTATGTATATTTAGGGATTTGCATAATCAATAATTGATTATCCCTAATAAATACACATATTTTGTTTGGGATTATATAGAATCAATTGCTGATGTTCCAAATCTAACATATATTGTTGGGATTTGGGAATCAAATATTGATAACTCCAAATCCAAAATATATATTGTTAGCATTTTAGAAATCTTCAATTATAGTAATGATATATTGTTGGGATTTGGTGGACACAGTCATTAATGACTTGATTTGGTGATAAATACCAGCATTGATTGAATTTGAATGTTGGTAGTTATGAGTTAATGCAATATATCGAGGAAGACCAAGGCAATATATGATCGGATAAATACTAACTTGGCCTGTTGTAATCTGTCGGGTATGGGCTTTTGGATTGAGTCTGTTCAGGCCCGGGCCGGATGAGCCATTGTTTTGCCGGGTCGGATCCGATGGGACCCACGACCCGGCCCGCTTTGAGTAGCCTAAAAATTTGGTGCCCACAATCATCATATGCACTTATTTTTAAAATTTTTATATTCCACTGAAAAAACAACATCTCATAGTATATATATAGCATGCTCAAGAAATATAATGGTTTAAACATAATATTTGAAAATAGTATAATAAACTCCAACAAAAGCATAAATAACATCATAAATGACACCTAAATATAGCACATAAATGTTAAAAAATAGCCAATGAACATGAGACATAACACTATTATTAAACCTTTCATTATTCAGGTATAATTTCTTCCAGGCATTGAATGAGGAGAGAGATCTTTTTTTAAACAGATTGAATGAGTTCATACCCAATGTTTGAAAACCCAGAAAAATGTACAGGCTAAAGTTTAGTGGGTCAATAATTGGAATAGATATAACCACAGTTACTCAAAAAATAAAAAAAATTTGTGGGTGAATCATTGAATTAATTGAAGTTGAACTAAGACATTATCATGAAATAATAAATATTTTTATTATTTTTATTAAATAAATAAATTTACAAAAAAAAATGTGAAACATTCTAAAAAATATTTGAACATTAATTTTTTTAAGCTTTTATTTAACATCATAATATTATTTTATTTTAGAATATCTAATTTTTATTAATTTTAATGTTTAAATAAATAACTAATCAAAATTTATGTGAACGGAAAAAATATATTGTTTTAAAAAACCATTGCTGATTCCTAAAAACTGTCCATTCAACCAGTTTAACACTAGCCCTTAATAGACACCTTAAATATAAAGATGTGTTTCAAATTCGGGGTTGGATTTAAAACTAGCCCTTAATATACACCTCAAATATAAAGATGTGTTTCAAAGTCAATCAAAGAGATTGAATGTAGGGGTGGTAAACAGCCGAACGAACCGAACTGATGTTCGCTCGGCTTTTATAAACGAGCCGAGCCGAGTCGAGCCGAGCCGATCTCACGCGCCTCAACGAGCCTAGCGTTCTTCTTTATTTTAAGGTTTTTAGGGATTGCAAACAAAGTTTTAGCGTAAATGAGTCAAGTTCATAAGTTTAAACGAGCATAACTTTGTATTAATTTAATATTTTGATTTTATAAAAGAGTTTAGTCAAGTTTCAATTAAGTTTTAAAATACAAACATGTCGATTTGAACAAAAATGAAGCTCGATCCAGGTCCCGAGCCTAATGAGCTTTAAAATTTGTTCAAGCTCGCTCATTTGTCTAAATGAACGAGCCTAACGAGCTTAAAACGAGCCGAACCCGAGCCGAGCCCGAGCGGCTTGGCTCGTTTACCAGCCTTAATTGAATGCATGATCGCTTTGAGGAAATCATTCATTAAAACTTGACTATAAAATATATGTCAAAAGAAAATATATTTCAATCAATATAATGTATAATTTATGAACTAATATTTACTACAGACCCTTTAAATTTAAATGATGGTAGCCAAATTAAGAATAGAAGACCAAATTATGAATGAGTATGCGTTGATACACTCAATCCACTTTGTTGTCTCATATACAGTCTCATATACTATGATAGTATAATGTATATTATCTATTATATCTCAGTATATATTTTATTTTGTTTGATAATATGTATTTTAATTAATGAGTATACATTTTAAAAATAAAATGGTGTGAGCTACGGATGAGACTGCACACAAGAATGAGTGTGTCATCTTTTTTTATATACATTGACTACTAACACAACGTGAAAAAAAATCAAAGGATGTGATCTATATAAAAATCTCATAAATTCTTGGAATCTACAAGAAATTCCTTGATCCACAAGAAAGAACAACCGAAAAGGTGAAAATTTTATTGATTCATAAATTATTTTTAAATGATAATTAAGAACAGTGATTTATAAAATGTTATACCATACAAAAGGCAGTGGCATTTAGGCCACAAACGTTTAAATTCATACTAATTATAACTCTACAAAAAATGGTAGAGACAAAAATCCTAATAAGATCCTACAAATCCTAAAAATATCCTGAAAATCCTCCACACACTTTTAAATATAAAAGTTGATTATTATGTTTATGAGATTTGCAAAATTATAGTAAATTATCATATATGAAAAATTCTTATAAAATGATATTTTCATGACTAATTTGAAATCAAATATCTTATAGTGATCTTCCTTGAAATCAGTCTTACATCAACTTCACAACCCTATTTATGACAACTTTTTATTTTTTTTCTTTCCAATTTTTGTTGACTCGGTTATTGTTGATTTTATTAAATATGATATGATACGATGTAGATCCATAATAATTACCGAAATCCACAGATAGTAATACTAAATATATGAATGACCACTCTCTCTCTCTCCCCCTATATATATTGGCATTAACATTTTTTTATTATTGTTGATTTTCATGGCCAATTTTTCTTCAACAAACATGTTTGTTCTTCTAGTTATCCTTCTTTTTATATTATCTCTAGGTGTGTTTATGTGTATTTTAATGGAGTCACAATTTTTATTATTTATTTTTATTGGTGATTGTAGGAAAAGAGAGAGGAGTTATGATTCTTATGAAGGTGTTGCAAGGTTATATTTGATTGTTTTGATGTTTTTTATGACCTTCACATCTGATTATGGTCTCGTTGAGGGAAGAGTTTCATCTATGATGGATAATATGAAAGACAAACTAGCAATTAAAACGATCAAGGTAACACATTGATTTTAAAATCAATGAATATTTATTTTTAAATTTTATTTGGGGTTGTTTATGTTAATTGATGAACATATAATAGATGATTTTATGTTTGATTATTATTCATTTATCCGTTAAGAAAAAAATTTATATTTCTTGTTTGTTTATTTTTTTTTATAATAGTCGTTAATTTGAATAGCTACACAAGAATAAGACTGTGTAGGGGTATTTTTAATTCATAAGGTTTTAAATGATTAAATTATCTGCATGAAATAATTTATTAAGGATTAACTTTATTCTTCCTTTATCAAACCTCAAAATAATTTTTTAAGGATTAACTATAAAATTTAGTGATCGACCTCTCAATTCTTTATATTATACTTTAAGTCCCTAAATTTAAAAGGTATGTTTCTTATTAGTCCCTGGAAGGGACTTATCACTAAATTGTTTGACTTTTTTTAGTTACTCCCAGAAACTAAAATGAAATATATCAATTAAATATGATGACTTAAACTGTAATATGAAGAAGTGATGGATCGATTGTTAAAACATATAATTTGTGAGAACTTAAAAATAAAAAACCTATAAAAAAATTACTCAAATATTAACATAACTAAATAATGCATGTAAAATGTATTTATTTAAATTAAGAGTTGGAAAATCTGTACTACATTCTTAAATAATTGCATTTTGAGATGTTTCATGTGCACAAACACACCCTAATATTTATTTTGAGATGTTTAAGTTATGTTATCTATCCTTGAGTATATATTTTGTCAATAATTTTTAAAAATTTTCATCCAATGGGGTCATATGTATATTTTTCATAAACTTGTATGCCTCAGTAAATAAGGTTTATTATTTTTAAATATTCAAAATGCTACCCGCGGACTCCCTAGCATTATTTTGCATAGTGGTATCCCCCAGTGCTTTTCCCACCAAAAATTAAAAGCTAAAAATAAAAATAAAAACATGTCATCATGATATAATTCGTGCAAAATATTTTTATATTTTTAATGAGGGTTTGAACTTTTTTAGTTAAGACATATCTTTCCATGTCAACATTTTTTTTTAGTCCCCGATGGCTATAACAAAACTGTTCAGGTCTTGTCTGGTTAAAGGGGAGGTCTTGAGTTCGAGTCTTTGCGTTGACTTACCCACCTGTTATTTAGCGATTATTCGAAAGAATTTTCCGTGGAACCGGAGCAAACAGGCAGAGGTAGCTTTCCCAGCTCGACCGCAAGAGCAGCCACGGGGAATCCCTCCTATATCAAAAAAAAAAAAAAAATTCTTTTTGTCCTTTTTAAAAAACTATTTGGTCATTGTTTCTTGCACTAGCATTTCAGTGTAGGCTGTCCATGGAGATATTATTGATTGCAAAAAAAATTCTTTTATAAATAATTTAATATCATAAGCTTTATGTTATATACTTGTATATATGTATATTTTTCATCAAAAAAATTCTTTGTTTCATTGTAGGCTGTCAATGGAGATACAATTGATTGCATAGACATCTTCAAACAACCAGCTTTGGATCATCCATTGTTGTATAATCATAAAATCCAGGTAAATTTTAATATGTTTTTTTACCCCATGTTGCATTTCATCTAGATTTTAACATATGATAATATATATGCTTCATCCTATATATATTATTGCCAAGGAGACTTGCCTTCATGAAGATAATTTGATGTTGATTTTATTTTTTTTAACAAATATGTTGAGATTATACTTAAATGAAATTTACAAAGAAAAAACATATATAGTGTAAGAGTTGCATTAATAAATGAAGGTGACCTCAAGGGGACCTTCATTCGAGGCATGTGGATGATAGTACTACAAAATTGTGTACACTTATGTTATGACAAATGATCATTCCTAATATTATGGTCTATGCACTTTATGTTAGAGTTTTGTAACCTATTATTGCATTGCACAAATAAAAACCCTTAAAAAGGATTAATGTAATTTTTATAATGTTCTTATAAAAATAATATAATTTGTCACTGTGAAAATAATTTTTATAATGCCCTTGTAAAAATATGATGAAAATAATGCCAAGTTTTCCAAGGCAAAACTTTCAAGTTGATTAACAACTTTATGTAAAATCATTTTTACAATAATTTTAAAGTCATCATAAATATAAAAAAATCCAAACATTGCAAATACTTGTGAAAACAGTATATATATTGCGCAAGGCATTTTCTTTGAGCCATGTACGAATTATTATAGTAATAGCTAAATTTCAAAAAAAAAAAACCTCAGTCCCATTATTACCTATAAAAAAAGGTCATGTGAATAGTTCAGACTTGATATTTAAAAATATATAATTTATTAAATAACAATTCATATTAAATTATTAATATTTACAAATAGACCACCTAAGCCTTGCAAATTTTTATAATGGTTGTAAAATATTTATATACATGGAAAATGATATTATTCCTAAATAGTGACTTTTACAAAATGAACACATTCTTACTTTTTTGTGAATATATACTTCCAATAAAACACATTCTTTCACAAAAATGGAGTAAAGTTCACATTTTAATGAATTGAATACATACATTTTTGTCATTTGCATAATATATGTTTACTACGGTAATGAGTATATTCCATTGAATTTTCATGAATTGTATTAGATAATGTGACGTGTACAAGAATTTGTCTTAAAATGTCAACCCCATTTACATATGCAAACCAAATCATATAGACTTAATTTATTACAGATGAGACCAAGTTCATATCCGAAAAGGACTAGAAACTAATGTGAAAAAATTCATCAACCATGGCACTTGAATGGAAGGTGTCCTGAGGGGACTGTTCCACTTGTCCGAACTCAAAAACGTGACCAAATGAGGGCTGTCTCACCTAACATCTTCAACAAAAAATATCCTAATGAAGTTTTTCATCCCCAAGCAGGAAATGATCAGAAGAATCATGAGGTATGTGTCAATTATGGTTTTTTTCTTTCCTTTATAATGTCCCTTTTTTTCCTGTGGTGAAAAAATCTAATTATTGTGATGATAGCCCCCCTCAACTTGATATATATGTACTGTATTAGAAAAATGTAAAAGTTGGTATGTTCATTTCATTTTATAGTACTTAAATTTATTTTATAAATATATATATATATATATATATATATTCATTTGAAAAAATTTCATTGTTCTACTAGAATATTCATTATTAACTTAATTAATCAACTCATTTTAAGAGTATCAATTCTATGTTTCTGACGGTTCTAATTGTAGAATTTAGATCTATATAAGGATATAAATATTTGTTAAATACCTTTTCTGGGTGCCTAAACTTTTTGAACATATGAAAAAATATATATATCAAATTAAAAGTTAAAAATTTTATAAAGTTTCGTTTCATCCAAAAATTGTCCAGAAATGTAGTTTTTGATCCTAAATATGCACCCAAGTTAATTAAGAGTGTACACTTAACAAGTCTAAAATATGTAATAACAAAATGTACGTACTACATGGATGAGGTACACAATGTATGAGATTTAACAATCATATAATAACAATTAACAGGGATGGATAACAGTGTCCGAGCATCTTAGAATGCAATATATTTAATAGCATATAAAAAGAGTGCATGACAATGTATAAAATGTATTTTTGAAATCCAAAATGATGTAAGCAACGGGAAAGGACATAAAAGGACCTAGAAAAATATAATTACTAAATTGGAGTGTTTTGATATGCAAAGATTGTCCAGGTACTTAAAAATTAACACATTTAAAAAATACTTGGAATTAATTTCTCCTTTATACAAATTAATAAAATTTATAATAATTCTTGAAAACAAAAAATAGTAAATAAATTAAAAAATGAGACTTCAACCAGTAGTTCAGTGGTGGATAAAAGAATAATTGTGAACTGACTGCATTTATTTAAAAATATTTTAGCATGCCACATATTTCGTGAACAACACAAACTTGGGAGGCAAGGCCGAGATCAACATCTGGAACCCTAGAGTTGAACCAGGTGACTTCAGCATTGCGGCACTCTCGGTCACCACCAGGGAGATCCAAACCTATCTCTCAGCTGGATGGATGGTAAGTTCACAGAACAACAATGATATAAACACATATGGAAATGGCATTGAATAATGCATTCAAAATGGTGACACAGGTGGACCCTAACATGTATGGAGACAATCAGACTCGGATCTTCACGTATTGGACGGTGAGATTTCGTTGATCTTGGATTGATTGTTGTAAAATTTGATGGAGTTGCTTAATTAACCACCTACACTGAATATTTGTGTTTTGTAGGTTGATGGATCTGTTAATACAGGTTGTTACAATCATGGGTGCTCAGGCTTTGTTCAAGTAAACAATGTCATTGCACTTGGAGGTACAGCAACTCCAATTTCAGTCTATGATGGTCCTCAGTACCAAATGGCTGTCTCCATTTTCAAGGTATTTTACACTCAGTTTATTTTTACAACCTATAACACAATTAAAGATCATATTTATAAAATATGAAGCGTATATATTTCAATAAATTGAATGATGTCATTGTAAAAAAATAAAAAAATTTCAACGAGAAATGTACATGGACACAATGAATGGAGGGGATTAAAATACTAAAGTATAACAGAGTTATATTCATGCATCCATATTGTTTAATATTTCTGTCTCATGTCGATATCTTGCTCCATGACGAATCCACATCAGCCCCACTCAATCCTCTTTGAAACTAGTTAACATTAGATTTAAGCAATTTCGATCATATGGTTTATTCTGTAAGACATGTTAATTAGCTACATTTATTATTGGTTAATTTATTATTTTTGATATTTATGAGAATAATACATAGTATTTTTCCTCTTTATTTTTTTGTTCATAACTATTTAGGAATAAAAACACCACGTCCATCGGCAGTTCGCAAACTTTTGATTATTAAAAAAATAGCATACTTAATGTAATGTCTATATATACATTTTTTATAAGTCAATTCTCATACGTTGTGAACATCTTTCTTTTGTTGTTTTTTTTCTTATTTGTACCTTGTAATACTGGGCATTTACCTATCAATTCTGTATAGAGAAAATGAAAATTATTATAAAAAAAATAAAATCTGATTTTTTTGTTAACTAGGTAAAAAAAATTCTAATGGGTATAATAATCCTCCATTTATACTAATCCAACTCCTACTCCATAACAATATAATTTTTTAAAAAAAAAAAATGATCCGTCCAATCTTGTATGATATATACACTCACATATTGAAATACACAATGTTACATGAATTGAAATATACTTTAATGTACATTAGTATTTTCTTTGTTTTTGAAATAAGAATAAGATTGCAGCTCTATACACTTCATTGTGACAACGCATTATATCATAGTGTATAACCGACAGACTAATTGTATCAATGCTCTTTTTTTTTAATTCTTGATCAACCTCTACAGGATGTCAAGACTGGACACTGGTGGCTACAAATGCAAGGCAACGCAATTGGGTATTGGCCTAGCTCTCTAGTCCCCAGGCTCGCCAACGGGGCGGAGGTGGTGCAATATGGCGGAGAAGTCTTCGATAGCGGAGGCAACGGAGGAGGTCACACCACCACCGAGATGGGAAGCGGTCATTTCGGAGGCGAAGGCGAGAGGAAGGCGAGCGTATTCAAGAACATACAGGTCGTCGACCCAGCGAAAAACGAATACGTGATACCCCAACAGATTTTTGGCTTTGCTGACCGCAAAAGTTGTTATGATTTAACAGCAGCAAGAGTGACTCAAAACTGGGGCTTGTATTTCTTCTATGGAGGGCCTGGGAGAAATCCAAACTGCCCTTGAAAGCATGTAATATGATTTACTTTTTTTTTTTTTTTTTTTTTTGAGAAGACGTTTGATCATTTTTAATAATGCAGAACAAATAAGGAGAATGTTTTTTTTTTTTTTTTTTTGGTAGTAGCCCAGTGGGCCGAGGACGTCCCATTCAAGGGGTCGGACGGGGTTCGAACCCCGGATTCACCGCGTAAACGCGGATACACTCACCACCTCGACGAACGAGGAGAGGTGTAAATAAGGAGAATGTTGAAAGTATGCAGTTCTTTACTATAACAGTGTGTTGTGTAGTTACCATTTCTGGTAAAGTTAAATTTTTTGGAATTTTGCATTTATACCCTCGTTAAATCCCTATTTATGTGTTATACCCCCCTTAAAAGGCCAAAACAGACTCCCTCTCACATAGTGTGAGAGGGAGTCTGTTTGAGGATTTTGGGTTAGGTTTAGTTAGAGGCAAAAGGGACATTTCATGGGATATAGTTACGTTGGAAACCATGGTTAGTTCAACCTAAGTAATGGAGACAGACGAAATGGCATAGAAGCAACACAAACAAAATTTTCAGGAGTATAGATGCAATTAGCTTTTTAAAGTTGTATAACACAAAAATAAGTAATTAAGAAGGGTATAGATGCAAATGTCCCTAAAAAAAATTTTGTTTTTCATAATATAACCCCTTAAATTTGACTGAAATCCATGTAAACCCCTGACTTTTCTTAGAATCCATATAACCCCCTGAAAACATCTAGTAAATCCAAATAATCCCCTGAATAAAATTTTGTTAATAGATTATGAATATTTTGTGTATATTTCGTTTAATTAACATGTTTGATATTTCGTTTAATTAACCTGATTGAAAACACGATATACTAAAAAACCACCACAATGGATTAAAAATGCAAAAATTCCTATGAGCATGAAGATTTTACCCTCTCTGCATATTTTAAAAAACTCTATCCTGATAAGTAAAATCATCATTTATAAACAAAAATTCACATTTTTAACACATTGTAGGTTTTTTTTTAAATCACATGTAGAGAAAAAAAAAGGAAAAATCCATATAACCCCCTGTAATCTGGCCTAAATCAATATCAACCCCTGCCCCGTTAACTAGACGGACGGAAGGCTGACGGAGGGGGTTTTATGGATATAGAGGTGTGATTACAGGGGGTTATATGGATTTAGGCCAGATTACAAGGGGTTATATGGATTTTTTCCTTATAAAAAAAAACTCACATTTTTAACACATTGTAAGTTTTTTTTGTATATTATGTTTTCTATTAGGGTTAACCAAAGATAATATTTACAAAATATTTATCATCTGTAAACTTAAATTTTTTCAGGGGGTTATTTAGATTTACTAGATGTTTTTAAGAGATCATATATATATTATTCAGTTTCTATTGGCAGTCTAGTTGTCCTTTATAAAATGGCAAAAAAAGGGCAAAAAATTTCTATTGGTTGTCTAATTGTCCTTTATAAAAGGGCAAAAAATCAAAGTACAGAACTACCCCTATTTCTAACCGTGTATTCTAATACATAGCCACCACTTTAAAAACTATTCTGGCCAACCTACTTATCATCATTGAACGGTTTCACCACCTTTGGATTTCTTTCGTCGCTCTCTATCATATGAGATGTTGTTCGACTACTTTTTTTGTCCTCCTCCGTATTCCACATTTTTCAACCTTCATATCCACATTTGATGAATGTAACTGACTTTTGATAAAACATTAAAATCATATAAAAAAGTTAGTTACATTTCGTGCATAAAACTTAGTTTCAAAATATATTGTACAAATAGTTCAGTTAACTGAATTTTATTATTTAAGGCATGTAAATATTTGTTATATTTCAAATATATAACCGACTTATAAAATATAATGCATAAATGTTCATATTAGTTTGAAAATGTAACACAACCATATACTAATATAAAATCAAAACTCTATCAAATCTTTCAAAAAACATATTTAACATTAAACACCAAATTCAAATAAAAAATTATAACCAAAAGTCATATCAAAGGCTACCATATTTAATATGAAACAGTGAAACACCAAATTCAAGAAAAAATTATAATAAATGTAAAAAAAATAATAATAAAGGTCATACATGAATCGACAGACATTGAAAACGATAGTGAAATCGATCAATTACACAAAAAAGACTAGTTACATTTGTGAATGTAACTAACTTTTACAATATATTCATATAACAAAGCAGTTACATTCATAAATGTAACTATTTATAAAAAAATGTATAAATATACAAATTAGTTTGGAATGTAATTATCTTTAGAAAATTAATGCATATAAGTCCAACAAAATTATGAATATGTAACTGACATTAAATATTAACAATAATATTCTAGATTCAAACTTCAACATCAAAACACCAGATCACAAAAACATGTGAAAAAATATCAAATAAACTAATGCAATTAGTTTGTCAGATACATTTAAAATGTATCTGAATTTCAAAAAAAACGGTGGAGATGGAGGCTGGACGAAGGTTTGAAAGGTAGTCAAACCACCTCTCATATGATAGAGGGCGACGAGAGGAATCTAGAGGTAGTGACATTGGTCACCAGAGATAAATAGGCAAACCGGAATGTTTTTTTAAGTAGTAGATGACTTAAGAGGGTATAAAAGGAATTCTACATTTTCTTAACTGATCTTATTAATACAGTAAATTTTAATCAAATTGAATTCAAAGATATTATGGGTAATGTCATCAATGTCACATGAATCATTTTCCTTTATTAAATATGATATGATATGATAAGATTGAACCATAATAATTACCGAAATCCACATACAGTGATACTAAATATATGAACGACCTCTCTCTCTCTCTCTCTCTCTCTCTCTCTCCCCCCCTCTCCCTCTCCCTTCAACAAACATGTTTGTTCTTCTCTCTTTCTTTTTATATTATCTGTAGGTGTGTTTATGTGTATTTTTAATGGAGTCACAATTTTTATTTTTTATTGGTATTGGTGATTGTAGGAAAAGAGAGAGGAGTTATGATTTTATGAAGGTGTTGCAAGGTTATATTTGATGGTTTTGATGTTTTTTCTGACCTTCACATCTGATTATGGTCTCGTTGAGGCAAGAGTTTCATCTATGACGGATAATATGAAAGACAAACTGGCAATTAAGACGATCAAGGTAACACATTGATTTTAAAATCAATGAATATTTATTTTTAAATTTTATTTGGGGTTGATTATGTTAATTGATGAACTTATAATAGATGATTTTATGTTTGATTATTATTCATTTATCCGTTAAGAAAAAAATTTATATTTCTTGTTTGTTTATTTTTTTTTATAAGTCATTAATTTGAATAGCTACACAAGAATAAGACTGTGTAGGGGTATTTTCTAATTCATAAGGTTTTAAATGATTAAATTATCTGCATGAAATAATTTTTTAAGGATTAACTTTATTCTTCCTTTATCAATGTTAACCTCAAAATAAATAAGGTTATTTCTAGTTTAGCTTAATCAGGATTTATTAGGTTAATTATCATTTGTAATATAATAGTGAATTTAAGATCTTAATTATGTGCATTGATGTTGCATTGCTGCTTGGAGCAGTCTTTTCCAACAAAAATTATAAAATAAAAAAATTATTCAAATATTAACATAACTAAATAATGCATGTAAAATATATATATATTTTTTTTTAAATTAGGAGTTGGAAAATTTGTACTACATTATTAAATAGTTACATTTTGAGATGTTTTATGTGATAATAAGTTTTGTTTTCTATCCTTGAATTGATATACCTTGATAGCTATTCAGCGAGCTAGGAACTACGGAGGTATATATTTCGTCAATAATTTTTAAAAATTTTCATCCAATGAGGTCATATGTATATTTTTCATAAACTTATATGCCTCAGCAAATAAGGTTTATTATTTTTAAAAATTCAAAATGATATATGTAAGATTGTCCGGCAGACTCCCAAGCGTTATTTTGCCATGAAGGGGTAGTAGTTGCTCCCCCAATGTTTTTCCCACCAAAAACTAAAAGCTAAAAAGAAAAATGTCATCATGATATAATTCGTGCAAAATAATTTCATTTTGAAATTAAGACTTGAATATATTTATATTTTAATTAGGGTTTGAAATTTTTTAGTTAAGACAGATCTTTTCAATTCAAAACATTATATTTCAAAGATTGAGATCTTTTCATTTCAAAATATTATATTTTTAAGACGGAGATCTTTTCATTTCAAAACATTATATTTTTAAGACTCAAATCTTTTCAATTCAAAACAAGACTGAGATCTTTTCATTTCAAAATATTATATTTTTGGAAAAAAATGTATATAACCCACTAAGAAATTGACTAAATCCAGGTCCCCCTCTAAAATTGATATATCCATATAACACCGAATAATCTGTCATGAAATTCAAATTAACCCCTCACGTCAAACTCTGTCAACAGAATCAGAATATTTTGTTGAATATTTATCAAAAAAAAAAAAACCTCCAAAAATTAACAAAATCTAAAAACACCTTTTAAATGACCAAACTACCCTTACTCACTTGAAATTATGATTTTGACCTCATCTTCCTCTCCAACGGTGAGAATCTCGATCATCTGATCTGGCCAGCCTATACAAGCTACAAAACAAATTACATTTTCTCCATTTTCGCAACATGAGTTGGTGGATCTCATTTTCATCAATCTTTTCATTTTGTTTGTGTTCATCAAGCTTCAACAGTAGCTTTGCTTCATCAATCTTTCCACTTTGTTTGTGTTCTTTGTCCCCCAATTTTCTTGCATAATCCAAGACTGACATTGTGTTTCAACATCAATTTCGCACCATGTCTGAAAGTGTGTCTAGTATAAATTTCATCATGCATATGATGATATGTTTGATATAAATGTCTCAAACATTTGTTGGCCACCATCTGTTTGAATAAATCTCGCAGACCTTCAAAACAAAATAAAATGATATGTTGAAGGTGCAAGGAGGAGGTCATTGTTTCTTGCACGAGCATTTCATTGTAGGCCGTCGATGGAGATATGATTGATTGTAAAAAGAATTTTATTTTATAAATATTTTAATATTATAAGGTTTATTAGGTCATCTCTGGTTATTACTCAAATTTCACTTAAAATTTGAGTAAAAGTTTGATTAGATATGATTTGTGTCCAGCCATCACTTTGTGTTTTACTAAAATCTAATTAAAAATAAATATATTCTTCTAATTATTTCCTAAAAACATTTTCAAAGTCTTTTCCTAAAACATTTTTACTACTCAATTTTTCTTCCCTTAAAGATATTTAGATTTAAAAATTATTATCATCCAATTTTTTGAAAAAAAGATAAAAAAATATATTTTTTATTGGAGTAAAAATATGAAATTAAAAAACAAAGATGAAGACTTAAAACAGAAGACCACTTTTCTTTTTGGGTTTCAAGAGATGATGAAAATTTTTGGGTAAAGATTTGAGACTCCCTTAATTTGGGTAAATGTTTGAGTAAAAACTTGATTTGGTATGAGTATGGGTAAATGGTTGGAGAAGGTTTTTTGGTGACTTTTACTCAAATTTGAATTTGAGTAAATATTTGAGTATAGGATTGGAGATGCTCTAATAAACTTATACTTGTATACATGTATATTTTTCATCAAAAAAATTTCTTTGTTTCATTGTAGGCTGTCAATGGAGATACGATTGATTGTGTAGACATCTTCAAACAACCAGCTTTGGATCATCCATTGTTGTATAATCATAAAATCCAGGTAAACTTTAATATGTATTTTTACCACATGTTGTGTTTCATCTAGATTTTAATATCTGATAATATGTTTCATCCTATATATATTATTGCAAAGGAGACTTGTCTTCATGAAGATAATTTGATGTTGATTTTATTTCTTTTAACAAATATAGTTGAGATTATACTTAAATGAAATTTACAAAGAAAAATATATATAGTGTAAGAGTTGCATTAATTAATGAAGTTGAATTCTAAACAAAGAATTACTTGAAGGGACCTTAATTCCAGGCATGCGAATAATATTACTGCAAAATTGTGTACACTTGTGTTGTGAAAAATGATAATTCTTAATATTATGGTCTATGCAGTTTATGTTAGAGTTTTTGTAACCTATTATTGCATTGCAAAAAAAAAAAACCTTAAAAAAGGATTAATGTAATTTTTACAATGTTCCTGTAAAAATAATATAAATTCTCTGTGAAAATAATTTTTATAATGTTCTTGTAAAAATATGATGAAAACAATGCAAAGTTTTCCAAGGCATAATTTTCAAGTTGATTAACAACTTTACGTAAAATCAATTTTAAAGTCATCATAAATAAATAAAAAAATCCAAACATTGCAAATACTTGTGAAAACAGTATATATACTGCGCAATGCATTTTTTGGATCCATGTAAGAATTATTATAGTAATAGCCAGATTTCAAAAAAAAATTTATGTGAGGTTGACAAGGGATTTCATAATCACGATTTTACACGTATTCAAGTCCCATTATTACCTATAAAAAAACAGGTCATGTGAATAATTCAGACTTGATATTTCAAAATATATAATTTGTTAAATATCAATTCATATTAATATTTACAAATTGACCACCTAAGCCTTGCAAATTTTTATTATGGTTCTAAAATATTTATATATACGGAAAAGGATGTACTTAGTTATTCCTAAATAGTGACTTTTACAAAATGAACACATTTTTACTTTCTTGTGAATATATACTTCCAATGAAACACATACTTCCAAAAAAATGGAGTGATGTTCATATTCAAAATGAATTGGATACATACATTTTTATTATTTTCATAATATATATTTACTGCGGTAATGAGTATATTCCATTAAAAAATTCAGTTTCGCCAAGTCCAAGTTCACTAAAATTCTTCCCAGTACCTTGCTCTTTCTTTTCCTCCTCTAAGCTTAACAGAGGACTGATGTAACTTTATCTCCTTTTTGTGATAACATTCTTATTCTGTTAACCTTTGGACATTCCTTTTTGTAAAGTTTTGTAATTTATGCAATAGAAAAGCTTATTACCCAGCAAAAAAAAATCTTTATAAATTTTTTTTTTTTTTTACTTTTGATATCGGAGGAACTCTCCGTGGCTGACCTTACAGTCGAGCTAGAAAAGCTACCTCCGCCTGTTTTTTCCGATCCCACGAAAAATTCTTTCGAATAATCACTAACAAACAACTGAGTAAGTCAGCATCAAAACTCAAACTATTGTGCTATGGACACTGGACACTTTTTTCATAAATTGTATTAGATAATGTGACGTTTACAAGAATGTCTTAGGATGTTAACCTCATTTACATATACAAATTAAATCATATAGACTTAATTTATTGCAGATGAGACCAAGTTCATTTCCAAAAGGACTGGAAACACACAAAGCTAATGTGAAAGAAATTCATCAACCATGGCACTTGAATGGAAGGTGTCCTGAGGGGACTGTTCCACTTGTCCGGACTCAAAAAAGTGACCAAATGATGGCTGTCTCACCTAACATCTTCAACAAAAAATATCTAAATGAAGTTTTTCATCCCCAAGCAGGAAATGATCAGAAGAATCATGAGGTATGTGTCAATTATGGTTTTTTTCTTTCCTTTATAATGTCCCTTTTTTTCCTGTGGTGAAAAAATCTAATTATTGTGATGATAGCTAACATATTCCCTCAACTTAATATATACTATATTAAATTAGTATATATATATATATATATACGCGACCGATGAGGTGCGGTCGTGCGGTCGCGATCGTGGGCCGTCCGATCGCGGGTCCATCGCATCCAACGATCGACGTGATTCGCACCCGACCGTCCGATGCGATGGACCCGTGATCAACGGCCTGTGATCGCGGTCGCACCGACCGCACGACCGCATGTAATCGGCTCCCTATATATATATATATATATATATAGGAAAATGTAAAAGTGTTTAATAGTACTTAAATTTATTTTATAAATATGTATATTCATTTGATAAAATTAAATTGTTCTACTAGAATATTCATTAACTTAATTAATCAACTCATTTTAAAAGACAATTATATATTTCTAACGGTTCTAATTGTAGGATTTAAATTTATATGAGGATATAAATATTTGTTAAATACCTTTTCTAGGTGCCTAATCTTTTTGAACATATGAAAAAAAAATATCAAATTAAAAGTTCAAAATTTATAAAGTCGTTTCATCCAAAAATTGTTCAGAAATGTGGTTTTTGATCCTAAATATGCACCCAAGTTAATTAAGAGTGTACACTTAAGTCTAAAATATATAATAATAATAATAATAGAATGTACGTGCTACATGGATGGAGTACACATGTATGAGATTTAACAATCATATTATACAGGTTGACATATATAACAATTAACAGGGATGGATAACAGTGTCCGAGCATCTTAGAAGGCAATATATTTAATAGCATATAAAAAGGGTGCTACAGATACGGATCGGATCTGTCCATATTCATATTCGAACTAAATATCCAAAATATTATCCGTATCCGATATCCGACGGATATTCAAAATCATGTATTCATATTCAATCCGAATATTCGAATACGGATTCAAATAAATATCCGAAATATCCGAGCAAGAGATCAAACATTGACAAATCTTCTAGAAGAGGTTGAAGGAGCGGTTGACGAATCCACGGTAGGAGGAGTAGATGCGGATGACATCGTTGTAGAGAGAGACAGAGGGGCGGAGAAACCCTCCTCAGCGAGGGAGACAATGGCGTCGAAGCGGCGGCCATCCGGAGATGGAGATCTGGAGGATGGTACAGTAGTCGCGGCGAGCGGATTGGGAGCGAAGGGCGTCAACGATGTCGGATGGGGTCAGCAGAGAAGAAGAGAAGAGGCGATGTAATTTTGTTTTTTATTTTTGTTCTGTTTGGGATAAGAGATGGCACCCTAACATAGCTATAGTGTGTGATGACTATGTGTTGCCCTAGAATCTGGGCCCTTGATTTTCATCAAAGGGTTAAAATAACCCTAACAAACCTATAGTGTGTGTGAGTTGCCTTAGAATATGAATCTTAGATTTTTCATTCAAGGGTTGAAAATAATCTTGATATATATTAATAAATAACCCATTGGATACGGATATTTTTTGATCGGATACGGATATTTTTTTGATCGGATATAGGTATATCCACATCCGATCCGAAAAATTTTTTAATACGGATAATTTTTTCGGATACGGATATTGGATATTTTTTGCATTTTCAGATACGGATTCAGATCGGATATGGATATTTTTTCGAATAATTCACAGGCTACCGTGCATGGCAATGTATAAAATGTATTTTTGAAATCCAAAATGAGGTAAGCAACGGAAAGGACATAAAAGGACCTAGAAAAATATAATTGCAAACTTGGAGTGTGTTGATATGCTAAGATTGTACAGGTACTTAAAAAATACTTGGAATTAATTTCTAAAATTTATACTAATTCTTGAAAACAAAAAATAAATAAATTAAAAATGGGATTTCAACCAGTAGTTCAGTGGTGGACAAAAGAATAATTGTGAACTGACTGCATTTATTTGAAAATATTTTAGCATGCCACATATTTCGTAAACAACACAAACTCAGGAGGCAAGGCCGAGATCAACGTCTGGAACCCTAGAAGTTGCACCGGGTGACTTTAGTGCCTCGGGACTCTCAGTCACCACCATGGAGATCCAAACCTATCTCTCAGTTGGATGGATGGTAAGTTCACAAAACAACAACAATGACAACAACAATAATATAAGTACATATGGAAATGGTATTGAATAATTCATTGAAAATGGTGACACAGGTGAACCCTAGCATGTACGGAGACAATCTGACTCGGATCTTCACGTATTGGACGGTGTGATTTCGTTGATCTAGGATTAATTGTTGTAAATTTTGATGGTTTTGCTTAATTAACCACCTGCACTGAATATGTGTGTTTTCTAGGTTGATGGATCTGTTAACACAGGTTGTTACAATCTTCAGTGCCCAGGCTTTGTTCAAGTAAACCATGTCATTGCACTTGGAGGTACAGCATCTCCAATTTCAGTCTACGATGGTCCTCAGTACCAAATGGCTGTCTCCATATTCAAGGTATTTTACACTGTCACAATGAATGGAGGGGACTACTAGATGATAAAATAGACTAAGTGTAACAGAGTTACATTCATTGTATCCATATTGTTTCATATTTCTGTCTCATGTCCATTTCTTGCACGAGGCCACATTTGCCCCACCCAATCTTCTTTGAAACTAGTTAACATTAGATTTAAGCAATTTCGATCTACTGGCTTATTCTGTAAGACATGTTAATTAGCTACATTTATTTTTGATATTTATGAGAATAATACATAGTATTTTTCCTCTTTATTTTTTTGTTCATAATTGTTTAGGAATAAAAACACCACGTCCATCCGCAGTCCGCAAACTTTTTTATTATTTAAAATAGCATACATAATGTAATGTGTATATATACATTTTTTATAAGTCAATTCTCATACGTTGTGAACATCTTTCTTTTCTTTTTTTTCCTTATTTGTACCCTGTATAGAGAAAATGAAAATTATCATAAAAAAATATAACACCTGATTTTTTGTTAATTAGGTAAGAAAAAAATTCAAATGGATATAATTACCCTCCCATTGGGGTGTTTTGTCTCTAATCAATATATCATGATAGATAACAACCCATAGTACCCGTTTGAATAGCGGAATTGAGTTATTCTGGATAGATAACTATGTCAGTATAGATAACAAATCTACATGAATAAGAGATTTTATATTTGGTTGTGTTTTTTTTTATTCTTATTGGAAAACTTAAGAATAAAGGTTGAGTTGTTTGGTTGATATAAAATAAAATATAAATAAAGTATAAAAAAGTTGATTTGACATGTAGGCCCTTTGATGTATAAGAGGTGTTGATAGATGATTTGATGTGATAAAATGTAAAAAGTTGATTTAACATGTGGACCCATGAGATAGATAAAGTGAGTATAGCTTATCCTAGGGATTACTTAAAATTGTTATACTCTCTTATACTCGTTTAAATTGGCTTAGTAATATCAAGTTATACCCTGCAAACAAACACTCATTTTCCCTATCCATTCTTATACCACCCTTATAATCACTTATTCCGTTTCCCAGATGGGGCAATAGAGATTAAACAAATTTTTATTTGGTTGGCTTTGCTATTATTTTCATTTGAAAATATAAATGTAACTTTTTTAAAGTTTGATTCACCTTGGATAAAATGATGGATATATATCTTTTTCTAAATGAAAATTATATTACTGCATAAATTGTTTGTGTTAGTAAGTATGAAAGATGTGATATGTTTTTGAGATCTGTGTGAGAGTATTAGGTTAGATTTTTTTTAATGACACGCAATGATATTTTCATCCATTAACATAAATAAGCTCTGATAAATAATTCTGGTACCTCCCCTTAGTTGTTGTCGAACTTACTCTTATCTTATCTAAATATAATTATCAGAATTTATTCTCTCAAAACAAATATATTTTTTTCCTCATTCCCTCTATTCCTCATTGTTACCGGTTAGATAAAGTGAGTATAGCTTATCCTAGGGGTTACTTAGAATTGTTATACTCTCTTATACTCATTTAAACTGGCTTAGTAATACCAAGTTATACCCTGGAAACAAACACTCATTTTCCCTATCCATTCTTATACCACCTTATACTCACTTATTCCGTTTCCCAGATGAGGCAATAGAGACTAAACAAATTTTTATTTGGTTGGCTTTGCTATTATTTTCATTTGAAAATGTAAATGTAACTTTTTTAAAGTTTGATTCACCTTGGATAAAATGATGGATATATATCTTTTTCTAAATGAAAATTATACTACTGCGTAAATTGTTTGTGTTAGTAAGTATGAAAGATGTGATATATTTTTGAGATCTGTGTGAGAGTATTAGGTTAGATTTTTTTTAATGACACGTAATGATATTTTTATCTATTAACATAAATAAACTCTGATAAATAATTCTGGTACCTCCCCTGAGTTGTTGTCGAACTTACTCTTATCTTATCTAAATATAATTATCAGAATTTATTCTCTCAAAACAAATATATTTTTTTCCTCATTCCCTCTATTCCTCATTGTTACCGGTTATCCCTCATCCCAAACAGAGAGGTTAAAGTTCCACCCAGTATAATAAATTTGTGGCTCCTCTACTATTCCTGCTCCATAGCATATTTTTTTTTTTTTCTCTCATATGTCCAATCTTGTATGCAATCCTCTATGATATATATATACGCTCACATATTGAAATACACATTGTTACATGAATTGAAGTATACTTTGATATATATTAGTATTTTCTTTGTTTTTTGAAATAAGAATAAGATTGCAGCTCCATACACTTCCATACAATAAAACTATACACTGTGACAACGCATTATATCATAGTATATAACAGACAGACTAATTGTATCAATGCTCTTTTTTTTTAAAATTTTTGATCAACCTCTATAGGATGTCAAGACTGGACACTGGTGGCTACAAATGCAAGGCAACGCAATTGGGTATTGGCCTAGCTCTCTAGTCCCCAGGCTCGCCAACGGGGCGGAGGTGGTGCAATATGGCGGAGAAGTCTTCGATAGCGGAGGCAACGGAGGAGGTCACACCACCACCGAGATGGGAAGCGGTCATTTCGGAGGCGAAGGCGAGAGAAAGGCGAGCGTATTCAAGAACATACAGGTCGTCGACCCAGCGAAAAACGAATACGTGATACCCCAACACATTTCTGGCATTGCTGACCGCAGAAGTTGTTATGATTTAACAGCAGTAAGAATGACTCAAAACTGGGGCTTGTATTTCTTCTATGGAGGGCCTGGGAGAAATCCAAACTGCCCTTGAAAGCATGTAATATGATTTACTTCTTTTCTTAATTTTTGAGAAGACGTTTGATCATTTTAGTAATGCAGAACAAATAAGGAGAATGTTGAAAGTATGCAGTTCTTTATTATAGCAGTGTGTTGTGTAGTTACATTTCTGGTAAAGTTAAATTTTTGGGAAGTTTGCATTATACCTCGTTAAATCCCTATTTATGTGTTATACCCCCCTTAAAAGGCCTAAATAGGACTGGTAAACGAACCAAGCCGCTCGGGCTTGGCTCGGTTTGAGCACGTTCAAGCTCGTACATTTAGACAAATGAGCGAGCTTGAACAAGTTTTAAAGCTCGGTTAGGCTCGGGACCTGTATCAAGCTTCATTTTATGTTAAAATTCGACCGTTTGTGTTATTAAAACTTAGTTGAAACTTTACTAAACTCCTTTATAAAATCAGAATATTAAATTAATACAAACTTATGCTCGTTTAAGCTCATGAACTTGGCTCATTTAGGTTAAAATTTTATTTTCAATCCCTAAAAACCCTAAATGAAGAAGAACGCTAGGCTTGTGAGCTCGACTCTGCTCGGCTCAGCTCGACTCGTTTATAAATGAGCCGAGCTTGAACATGTCAAAGCTCGACTCGTTCGGCTCGTTTACCACCATAGGCCCAAACAGACTCCCTCTCACATAGAGTGAGAGGAAGTCTATTTGAGGATTTTGGGTTAGGTTTAGTTAGGGGCAAAGGGACATTTCATGGATATAGTTAAGTTGGAAACCATGGTTAGTTCAACCTAGGTAATGGAGACAGACTAAAAGACATAGAAGCAACACAAACAAAATTTTCAGGGGTATAGATGCAATTAGCTTTTTAAAAGGGTATAAGACACAAAAATAAGTATTTAAGAGGGGTATAGATGCAAATGTCCCTAAAAAAATTTTATTTTTAACAATATAACCCTTGAAATCTGACTGAAATCCATGTAACCCCTGACTTTTCTTAAAATCCATATAACCCCCTGAAAACATCTAGTAAATCCAAATAACCCCTGAATAAATTTTTGTTAATAGATTATGAATATTTTGTGTATATTTCGTTTAATTAACCTAATTGATCTTTCGTTTAATTAACCTGATTGAAAACACGATATACTAAAAAATCACCACAATGAATTAAAAAAGCAAAAAATCATATGAACATTAAGATTTTACCCTCTCTGGATATATTATAAAACTCTATCCTGATAAGTAAAATCATCATTTATAAACAAAAATTCACATTTTTAACACATTGTAGTTTTTTTTTAAATCACATGTAGAGAAAAAAAGGAAAAATCCATATAACCCCCTGTAATCTGGCCTAAATAAATATCAACCCCTGCCCCGTTAACTAGACGGACGGAAGGCTGACGGAGGGGGTTTCTGGATATAGAGGTGTGATTATAGGGGGTTATATGGATTTAGGCCAGATTACAATGGGGTATATGGATTTTTCCCTTAAAAAAAAGTTCACATTTTTAATACATTGTAGTTTTTTTTTATATTATGTTTTTTATTAGGGTTAACCAAAGATAATATTTACAAAATATTTATCATCTGTAAACTTAAATTTTTTTCAGGGGTTATTTAATTTATTAGATGTTTTCAAGAGATTATATAGATTTCAGTCAGTTTATAGGGTGTGATATGGATTCTTACCTAAAAAGAATTAAAAAGAATATAGTGTTAAAAGACATGTACATCCCTCTAAATGTCTGAAAAGTCATATAAATCCTTACATTTCTTGGGCAGCCCACTCAAGTCCCTTAAAAGTTGAAACAGCTGCCCAACCCACCAAACCCTTCTTCCCTCCATTTTCTCTATCTCTTCCACCCACCGCCATCTTCGGTCATCTCGGTTTGTATTGGACCGGCTCGTCAGACTCATGAACACCACCACAACATCACCAAAGTCGAATTCACGAGGACTAAAGAAGTCAGAAAGAGTGTATTTTGGTATTTAAAAAGGACTAAAATGTCTTTATTTTAATTTTAAGGGACTAGAATGATTTTTCTTTTGTAATAGATGCAATATTCTAATATTATTCTGTCACTTTTGATGAAAAATTAGCATACCATATCACATTTGAGGGACTTATATGACCTGTCCAAGAATCATAAGAATCCTTACAGGAACTTGTATGTCTTTAACCCAAGAATGTAAATGGATTCTAAAGAGATGATGATTAAAGAACAGGTCCCCTGTTTTGCACAAATTGATCTTTCCTCGTATCATCAAATTGGCCAATTTAGTGTTCCAATTTCATTTTATTACTAAATCCTTTGTTTTTCTGGTATTTTAATATTTTTTACTACTTTACTCTTAGCCATCTTAATAAAATTGTATATAATCCAAGATACTGTTACATGAAGTCCTTGTAAGCAAACCTATTTGCAGTAACTTTTTTCTAATTACAAATAAAAGCATATGCTTTTTATTTTCATGCATTAATCTCTAAAATTTAGGGGGCAACTCTGGTTAAAAGGAGAGGTTTTCCTTTTCAGGGATCCAGATAATCCAAATAAAATTCTATCATTTTTGTCTCTCTCTATATATATAGAGTCCAGATGACTTGTTCCAAATCCACCCTGTCATTTTTTGCACTTATGAATTTCTAAACATATGGGATCTTTATTTTCTGAATCCCTCCTATTTATTCAATTGATGATATAATAGGGAGACTTTCCCTTACTTGCATCAAAATTTATAATCTAAAATTTAGTCAATTAATTTACTTTTGGGAAAATGACAAAAAAAAAATCTCTTCAAAGTTAAAAATACCAAAATCAGTCACTTTTTAAAATTATATCTAAAAACATTGTTCTAAAAAGCGCTAGGCGCTAGTCGGGCGGTAAGGGAGGGACTAAGGATTAATCGGTTAGTCGGGGATTAAGCGAGGATTAATCGGCTGCTTTATAAATGACAAAAACAACATATATCCATATATTTAATCATTTTAAAAAAATAAAATAAATGCTAAAAATAAATGTGACAATGAAATTAGCATTATTCTATTCATGAGTACATAACGTACACCAAAAATGTAATAAAACTGTAAAACCATGAATGATATAAAATTACATTAAATATTATAAATACAATACATGTACAATGAAATCATATTCATATTCATAGTTTTCATATAATGAAAAAATGAAAGTCAAGGAAAGGATTCAAAAAACAGAGTCGAAGAGGTGTAGAAATGCAAAATATGAAAATATTCAACCAAAATCTAAAATCTGAGATCAGGTTTTTCAAAAAATGATCATTCAGATCAGGTTCACAACATGATATTAGGAGGAGGTGAATGCAATAATAGAGAAGAAATAAAAAAAAGTGAAAAACTCATCGGGTGATGGCCATCGGGGGGATGTGACTTGTCATTGTCGATTGGAGGTATTAGGTTGTGGAGGTGGTCTACCGATTCGCCGAAGAGTTGTCGCCGTCAGGTTGTGGTTGTCAGGCGGAGGTCAGGAGGTGCAACAGTGAAAAGGTGCAGCTAGGGTTTTCACTTCTGTTTAACGAGGGTGAAAAAGGGGGTGAACTAACAAGTGAAAAGGTGGGCGTAATCCGAATACCCGATTACGCCCAGCATCACCCGAAAATGGGCCGATTCGGCCCGCCTAGGCGGCCGATTAGGGGATGGCCGCCTAGCGGGCCGATAACCCTTTAATCGACACGGTCCATGGCTGATTCCGCCTAGGCGGGCGATTAATCCCCGCCTAGACCCGCTTTTTAGAACACTGCCTAAAAAAGTCTCATTTTACAATTTTAAAAATATAAAAGATTAATCTACGCTTATGTAATTAGATCTTTAACATATCTCTAACTCTTATTAGTTGATTCCACACTAAAAACCTATTTTTTCAACAAAACAATCTCTTTCTATATGACCTAAATTAATCTCCTTAAATGTTTTGTTATTATTATGGGTTGTTTAGTTATTATAAATCACAATATTAAAATAAATCCCTTTTAAAACCCCTTTTAAAACACAATATTATTATAAATCCCCTTTAAATGTTAACTGAATTTGTAAAAAACTCAAATAAGATATTTTTTGACTGAATAGGTTATTAAATGATGGATTGACAACAGTACCCTTATTAAAAAAAACATCTAACTTGGTAGAAAAAAATTGTTATTTAGTTTCTACTCCTTCTAAAATAGAAAAATTATTAAAAATAGAGCACTGCATCTTTTTTTCAATATTAAAATTAAATCCCTCTTTCAAAACTTAATTTATAAGGTTTTTCTCATTTTTTTATAAAAGAATTATATTTGGACACACGAAATGGGATCTCTAAAAATATCTCAGGTAGAGTCTCTCGTAGCTTTACTTGCTATTTTAAAACTTTCATTATACAGAATGGTTTGAGATGTATGTTGTGTGACATTCTTTGGTTAATATTGAATTTATCTAAATTTAATGTACATTCCTCTTCATGAGTCTAATGTACATTGTAAAATACTCTTTGGTATAGCAATACATCATCATTATTTATCAAAAATATTGTGTGACTGCTTATATGTGTGAATATTTCAGTATGTCGTACTTAAAGTAAACAACGGCATAAAAAGTGGGTTTGGGTTTGGCGACTTTCACCTCCGTCTCCGACGATATGGAGCCACCGGCCAGCCTGGCTCCGGACCCCCTGCTTCGGCCGCCCATGTTTCGCATCCACTGGATTTGACCTCAGTCAAAATGCCTCCTCCCCCAAAAGGAGGTTCTATGATCTTCTTGTCTCTCATGGGGAAAACCACCTCTTCTGAAGCAGGGGTCAACATTGGGAGCTCGGATCCTCCCCTCCCCATCAAGACTCCTCCAACTCCTCTGATGAAACCCATTGGACTCTCGGCAAATGCCGACCGCACCTCTGTCAAAGGAAAATCAATCCAGCATGGTGAATCCTCTCATCAGCTACCTGGAGGTGGAAAACATCCTCAACTAAGCCGACAAGATCATAGAAGCAAGCGTCAAATCCCCTTTCCTCCAACCAAGATTGTTACAAAAAGTCGTAGCTGGGCTCAGCTCTTTCCAACTACAGTCAAAAGCAGCACCAACAAGGAGCCAGATCTACATGATAGCGAACCGGTGGTTCCAATCGCAGAGTCTGATCTCTCAGCAATGGTCGAACACTGGAAGTACTCTCTCATGGGGTACGTCATAGTTAAAAAGCCTTACCTACAGACCCTTCATTGATTATTTATTTCGAATCTGGAAACCCAAAGATAGCTTTGAAGTTCTGATGCGTAGAGGAGGATTCTTTGTGGTTCGTTTCTCCAATGAAGACGACATGAAAGTAGTTATAGAAGGAGTCTCTGGCTGATGAGGGGCCGCCCTATCATGCTTCGTAAATGGCATAGAGGAATGAACATGGAGATGGAACGTTTGGAGACGATTCCAATATGGATTCGACTTCCCCAACTTCCACTACACCTGTGGAGCAAAAGAATGATCAATAAACTCACAAGTGTGGTGGGCACTCCTTTATACATGGACTCTGCTACGGCCAACTGTTCTTGTATTGAATTCGCGCAGGTCTGCATAGAAATTTCAGCAAAATCCGGATCAAAGAAGATGGTATTCTAAAGGAAATTCGTGTTAAGTACGAATGGAAACCTGCCCCCTGCAAATCTTGCAATACATTTGGACATTCCGATCTGCAATGCCCATTGACTAATGGTCCACCTCCTAAGGATATGGCTTCCCTTCCATCTCGCACTATCCATCCTTCTATACCCTCTAAGGGGACCAGTCATACTGAATGGGTTGTTGTTAAAGGACCCAAATCCAGCACTTCTGTTCTTACTTCCCAACCTAATCAGGATAACTCTTTCCATCTGCTATCGAATGTGGAGGAGGATGTTGCGGCAACCAGTTCAATTCAGCAGGATGAACAATCTGTTGATCCTTAGCCCAAGCACACTAAACATGCTCCTCAATCAGATCATGATGTTGATTCCCAATCTAAATTCACCGCAGAAACTCCTCTGTCTGGTCAGCAAGATGACTCTCAACCAAAGCACAACAAGTATGCTTCTCTACTTGTTCAACAGCCCAAATCCCTGAAGGATGTAGCCCAGTCCAAGATTATTGAGGAATTTCCTCAATCCAAACATCAGAGTGGAACTTTACAAGTCGAGCAAAGGGATGCCCAAGTGAAACATCCTCTGAAGGAGCAGGATTCTCTAGATAAGGAGGAGACCCCTTCTGGTTTCATAATAGACTTGTCGGACAATCCAAATCAGCAGGAATCTTCTTGTAGTCGCTCTGATAATCATTGTAGCAAGGGGGAGGGACATGATGGGAATTCTACTCTTTCTCTGAACCTTCCAAAATCTCATGCTACTAGATATGGTGGGTCAAATCAGAGCGAAGTGGAGAAATCTATCTCCAAAAGCAAAAGGAAAGGAAGACATCCAAAGAACCATGTCCCTGACTCTCATCCGAAGAAGCCTTCAAAAAATGCTGCCTCTTCGATCTCTCAGGGGGAGATTACCTCCTCTCAAGCTTAACATTCCCATTTATTGGGGTGTGGTATTCTTTTTCCATATCTATCATTGTTCTAATGTCCTACATATTTTGGAATATTCATGGAGTTAAAGGACCTGAAAAGCACCGAGATTTAAAAGCTTTTCTTAACTGCCATAAACCTCATTTTGTTAGTCTTGTTGAAACAAAATTGGATGAGCCTTCTCTACTAATATTAAAAAGAAAATTGGGATTTTTTCCTTCTTCTCACTTGGCTCTCAAAGCTTGCATTTGCCTTCTTTGGCATCCGGATCAGCTTGATGTTCATATTCTATAGTCAACCCGCCAGTATATTCATTGCTCTGCACTTAATAAGCAAACTAATGAGCATATTCCTCACGTCAGTCTATGCCTCGAACAACAGCGCAAATCGAATTGTATTGTGGGACTCTATCAAACAACTCTCCTCTTCCATTGGGAACACGAACTGGATTTTCGAAGGCGACTTCAACGAAGTACATTATGGCAGTGAAAAGGTTGGTGGTTAACCAGTCCACTCCAGGCATCTTCGCAAGCAACTCCTATGTTTTCCACTCAGACATCGAAGATTTGAAATCCATTGGCCATACTTTGTCATCGAACAATCGCCAAGACTCCCGTATCATTTCTCGCCTTGACTGTGTAATGGGTAATCAATCATTCATCTATGCTCACCTGCATTCTGTGGTCGAATACCTTCCTCCTGGTATTTCGGATCATTCCCCTATGAAGATAATCAGTGATCCCTCTTTACCCTCTGGTCCAAGACCATTTAAATACATAATATAAGATTAAAGACTGTACAGGAAATCAGTGATGAATCGGGTCCATCCTTTCATTCTACTGTACAGGAAACTTGGAAGACATAATATGAGGGCGATCCAATGTTCAAGTTTGTAAAAAAGCCGGCGTATTTACCAATATACATGTCATAGACCTGGCGCAGTACACCTACATTAGCCCAAAACAGGTGAAACCCCTTGTTATGAGGCCAGGTTGTTAATGATGTATCAGTGAAGAGGAGTGACAACTGGGGGTTGTATTTTTTCTATGGAGGGCCTGGGCTGGGAGGAACCCTAACTGCATTTGAAAAGCATGGAATGTGATTTACTTGTGGTGATTAATGCAGAACAAATTAAATAAGGAGTGTTCGCACCCGTTGTAGAAGCATGTATTTTAAACATGAATGATAGAATACATATTCTGGATTAAGTATCCATTTAGTTTGTATGATTTATCATATTTTTTATATTGTAAAAAACTGATTCTAATTCTTGATGTTGTATTCACACCCGTTGTAGAAGCATGTATTTTAAACATGAATGATAGAATACATTTTAAGAAACTAGCGTAATTATTGTCTCCATGCTTTTATCATATTTATCTTGGATGATTTATAAATGTACATATTATATCGAATAAAATATTTGCCAAAATTAGCCATTCATTAACTTTGTGATTATGGATAGAGTGACCAAGAATTCCATTATTTGTAGGATGAGGAAGATGCTTTCTTTGATTTGCTGCAAGAGTCTAATTTTGTGATTTTGGAAAGCTCTCCTAAACAAACACAAATGATGAAGAGGTAAATCATTTTTTTGTTTGGAAATTATTACGTACGTTTTGTTTCTTAACCTAATTTTAGTACACAAATGTTTTGTTATTTTTAATAACATATTTCATATAATGAGATATATGGTTTTATATAAATAAAAAAATATATACTTCAAATAATTGCATGAATCCATTTATAGAAAATCTAAATGAATTTCTAATGAGATATACGCATCATTCATCATTCATGTTAACATATAACGCAAACGAGGTATGTGAGACTCATTAGGACTCAGGTACCCTTGTTGAAGGAAAATGATATGTGTAGTCCTTTGTGCAACCCCATCCGCAATCCATACAAGTTTTCTTTTTTTCTTTAAAAATTATACACTCTCATTTAAGTACATAATGTTATATGAAATAAAATATATGCTGAAATACAATATTGTATTTTCTTTTTCTTTTTTTTTAAATGAAAACATATTATGTCATACAACAAACTTGCGAACCAAACCCAAATCAAGTTCCCGAATCTATAATCCAAGTTCGGGCCTGGGCTAGATTGAGTTATTAACACATGAAAAAAGATACACTCAGTCCTCTGCCTGGGCTAGATTGAGTTATTAACACATGAAAAAAGATACACTCAGTCCTCATTGCAGCCTCAATTATAGTCCATCCCGTTTTCTTTTTTTTTTAAATCATACATTCACCTTTTAAAGTGCATGCTATCATATGAAATGAAATATATACTAAGATACATTAGTGTATTTTTTTCATGGTAAAAAAATGAAAAAAAAATTGGATCATATATTATGATAGGACCCATACACTAAAATAATGCAGTATATACTACGTTATCATAGCATATACTACGTATCATAGCGTAGAGGACTGCAAAACGGGCTGCATGTATCAGCGCTCTTAACACACAGGAAAATGCGACACAATCATTTTTATAGTCTAAAACTCAAACAACACACGTTTTCATTTTTTTTTTAAATAAACATCATCAAGAAATATATGCTTTGATATATATATATATATATATATATATATATATATATATATATATATATATATATATATATATCAATTACTTCATTTCGAATTGAATGGATCCATTTTTAGTTAGTATGGGAAAAAAATTTAATGAGGTATGATTAACTGGCTTTCCAAATATATATAGGACTGCATTTTATACTGTAAAAAAAACTAAGTGTATCAACACCCTAAAACATATTGTTTTCTTAACAGTCTAAACAAGTTCAAAATTATACAATATAAAGATTGAAATACCAGAAAAAAGTGTTGACATATATTTAAACAAGTTTCAACAATCCAATTTAATCAAATTCCATATAGGTTGGGTGACATCAACCATAACCTGACCTGAAAAAGTACCAAACATGAATTCCTCAATCCAAATTCCATAGGTTTAGAACGGTGATATGTTTTATTCTTGAGTATATATTTATCCAAGCATAAATGAGTATAAATAAAGATAAAGTGATTTTGTATTTGATTGTGTTTTGAATTATTCTCGTTGGTAAACGTAAGAATAAATGTTTTGTTGTTTGGATAATATGTGAATAAAGTATGAATAAAGATTTATGAAAAATGAAAATATAATGATAGTTGATTTGACAGTGGACCCACATATTCTTTGAGTGAATAACCTAGGATAATTTTAATTCAGGAGTTGGTTGGAATCCATATACCAGTTTATTATGACATACTTTATCAGACGGTTATCTGGGGCAAATAAACACCCTTTATCCCTTATTCGAGGTTATCCAGGGTTATCCGGGGCTTATTCTCAAAACAAACGGGGGCTAAATCTAGATACTCTAACCCAACACGCTTAAACCCAAATTTAGTCAAATTCCATATGTAAAAAGTTGATTTGAAATATGAGGCCCTTGACAGATAATTTGACATGTGGGCGCCCTTTTTACCATAAAATAGATTGGGTGAAATAACATAATTTCAAAGAGACCTAGAATAGAAATACCAAATTATTTTCATCAATCCTGACACAATACCCACCTATTCATTGCAAGCAAACAAACAAGTTTTTGGGCTTATTCACCCCTATTCCACCATATTCCACATCTATGCTCCTATCCAAGCAAGTGTTTCCATGATGTCCACAAGTGTGAATGAATGAATGAATGAGAGGTGGTGAAAATTAGAAATGCGATTCAAGTCGATGTCCCTATCAAGATTTTTTGTCATTCCCAAGAAGATACAATTCCATGACAAATATGTTAGGTTTAACAAGGAATTATTTTTGACATTTAGAAATCATACGACCACAGGGAAGGTGGTTGATTTTATGCATACCTCTTGTTTCATATATTTGAATTGATGTATTGCAGAGGGAGGATTCTTACGGAGTCATAAACCTCCCTCTAACTATTGCTTCTACTTTCCTAACCTCCTTCACCGGTCCAATAATGAACACCTGAAAAAAAAATTGTAAAAACATATGTCAAAAAAATGGATGAAGAATAGGGGATTTTCAAGCATAGATTTTTTGACATATGCATAGGGTAGTTGAGATATTCAACGAAATGCACATTTAATCTCATCAAACAATGGTGTGGACTTCCTTGGGGTTCCTATAAATTGAAATGGATTAATGATGTGTTGATGATATCCATCAATGGAGGACATTAGATTCAGTGCACAGCACTACAGTGAAATGGATGCTTTACAGTGGCATTATAAGCATTGAAAAAAGTTGGGACAACATGTACAAGGAAAGTTCAGCTAGACAGAAATTGATACTGGATCTTCCAAGACAACATGCAAGTATCTAGATTAGGTGAGTGTGCACTTTCTAACAATGTCATGAAACAGTGTGGTGGGAAGTGTGAGAAACAATGCCACAATCAAACAGTCAAAGATTTTGTTGTCAAACCATGTTGGGCGGCCCTTTATTATCATCTCCAATGAAAATATCTGCACTGGAAAATCCAAAAAAAGATCATCAGCCTACAGGAAACAGAGAATCGTGTATCAAATAATTATATGTGCTTCGCCTATAAAAATTATCCCAAACTACGAAAGCCAAAAAATCATTTTACGGAAAGTGTCCCAGATCCTTTATTGTTGGAGAAATCCTCCAACAGACTGTTTCATTATAGTTTAATCCCTCCTAGAATCAAACATTTTCCATATTTGACCTATATGAGTTCATTCCCTCTAGTCCAAGGTAACTCAGATAAGAGTGATGGAAGCAATGAGTGGTGAAGATGGATGGTAAACCTCTACAGAAGTTTCACATCAAACAGATACATGTACATCACTTAAGATTATGTTGGAGAAATCCAAAATAAATGAATAACTTACTTGCAAGACTCTTTAATGGACTTTATAAAATATCCTCTTCTTCCAATAACACGTCCCATTTGTCCAGAAGGCACTTGCAGAACTGAGAGTATTTCTGCTTCAGGAACATCTCCCTGGCCAGTTAATTCATCTGCTATAATGTATAGACATTAGATGACATGACATTTTCATAATAAAGTGTACTAAGTCGGCCCAATGATATCAAAATTCAAAATCCTACTGAAATTTGCATTAAAAGTGCTATTAACATACACAATATGAGGATCAAACCCACTTAAATTATATCTTCTTTTTTGTCTTTTTAAGGGGAAAAAAGTGTACCTTAATGTCAGAAAGTGAATTATATGTAATGTCCCACAGTCCCACTTATCTAAATACAGCCATTCCCTCCTCCATTCCCAGACTTTTAATGCCCCTATTCTCCTTATCATGTCTTTATTTGCCCTATCATTAAAACTAGAACACTAATGAAATCATCAGTTTAAGGTAATATTAATGCCTGACTACTAATCTTTAACCAAGAATTGTTGCTAGTACAATCATGACGAATAAACATCATCAAAATTTTCAAGATCTGTAAAAAGAATATAATAAATTCCATTATTACAGTCATGGACCTGTGGCACCAGTTAAGCCCTGAACAATACAACCATTTCATGTGGAAAGGACTTGGTATTACCTAAAAATTCTTGCAAGTTGGATTACTAATTTCCACACTTGTTAAAAGAAATACAATCAATTCAATTTGTAATGGGATAACTATTTGCATTTGGAAGTTAATTTCTATGTGGATATATCGAATTTAATTAGAATTAGATCTTTATGCAATGGATTATGTTTGAAGGAATCAAGTAGATCCAATTGTCCAATCTATGTTCTTTAACTTTCCATTTTCAAATTCCTTCACATGTAAAGTTCCATAGAACCTAATGTACATGTTAATTTTTGTTTATACCTTTTTCTCTACATTTTTTTTTTGGTTTCAAGATGTGCTTTTTTTTATCAAGTAATGTATCTCAAAGTTTCATGTAAAAATTCTTTTTTTCTTTTTTTTCAATTTTTTAACAAATTGTTTCCTTTTCCCACCATGTTGCTGACATGTCATCACTCTTCAGGGAGGATCGTGGAAATCAATGTAACACACTCACATTTTAAACCTCCAATGAACTACATCAAGAAAAATGGAGTTAAACTATGAGCCTATTTTTGTTGACGATGATACAAATAACCAATAATTTTGGCAGAAAACAAGTTCCGTTGAACAAAATGGATAAGCTAACAGATATCATAGTCATTGAAAAAAACATCAGCGGCATGAACAACCTGGGATAGGTGGAGCAGATGGCCAATCTGCAAATCCATCATCATTGATGCAGAAACATTGACAATAAAGTGACCCACGAACTTCAAGATGCCATAAGGAAGCCCGAGTTAGCTTCTCTATCATTTTGTGATAGACACATAGGAGAAAACGTACGTCATCAACAGCATTACGGATCATTAGTTCAGTCATTGGTCTATGAGTCCAAAATTGAGGGTCCTGAAGAAAAAAAAATTGAGACATCAATTTCATGCCACATCTCACTGCCCCTGCTTTTCAAAAATGATTATCTATATAAAAGATGTCTAAACGATGCATTTAGTGTAAAGAAATAAAAGACATGCAGATATTCCATGGAACTTCTACATTTCAGGCATGCACAAACAATATTTGATGCATGGTGCGGGAAAACCCATGGCTTGCACCATGTTATGCCATGTAAGCGGAAAACCATGTTATACACCATGTCCGTGCATGACACAGTGTACAATTGCGCCTGTTTTTTCTACTCATTTAAAGGGACTACCACTGCCACCCCCTCGGCTATGCACATAAGATTCAATTACTTGATACTTGACAAAGAGATTTACATATTCCAACCAAGTAAATGAAAATGAATGGATAGTTTTTTGGATGCTTATTTACATTAAAGTAAATCAAATTAGAAGTATGCGGATGGTTATATACTTATATCTAAGGTTTTTCAAATATTTTCTGTGCCTCAAGACTTTTAGAATAAGCGCTAAGTCACTAACCAACATCAATGTTTGATGATGTCCTTCTATATGATATTGATTCACAGGTCAGACAGACAAGTATTGTTAAAAATAGGTTTATTCAAAAAAAAGTATTTAAAAAAATAATAAGCCACCAAAATTTCCATAGAGAACAAGTCAATACCACATTTTAGTTACAGAGTTACAACTATTTTTGATTAATTTATTATCCTGATTCAGCTCCAACGTTCCAAGTTCTAATCCAACAGTATTTTCTGAAAGTTATATTTAAAACTTTGTTTGCAAATGAGTAATCATCAACAATCCCCATATGAGAACTCCAATTTTCAGAAAGCACAATAATAATTTTCATTCATCAAGATTGTGCATTCAAAAGATATAATTGGATACTTAGATCATATTCCATGGCGCATTAATCAAAACCATACATAATTTTGTAGTTAAGGGAATCAATTTTGGTATTTGACTCATCGGTTCATGTAAAATCAGTGTTATCCCACAAACTCATAACTCAAATTCCTCAACGCTACAACAAGAATACGATTGGGCCTAAATATTTAAAACATTGTTGCATTGTAATGTAAAGAGTCTCACTCCTATATAAAGGCCTCAGCTCTAGTCAGATTATGTAGTGATTCCAGATAATGCATATATAGTGATTCCATTGGTTGCCAATGTGAAGTTAAAGTTTTAATGAGATGCATTCATGGGAAACTCCAAATAGAGAGGAGAAAAAACGAAAAAACTATTTAGAGCCAAGAAAATATTGGCCTGAGGAATCATCCACAATGCATGATGCCAGTAATGGAGGGGCACCAATGGTGTCAGAAGGAGGGGCACCAATGAACCATTGGTGACTCCAAAGAACATGGTCCTGACGGCCACAATGCGAGTTATTGGTTGTGGAAACCTAGCTTGTTGGTTGTGGTTGTGTGCTAAGCTTGTATAGCCAGTAAGCCGCCTTATGACTCCCCTGACTTTGAAAGAATGAGGAAAGAAATGAAGCAGGCACTTCTAATACAATATCTGCAATCAAACTTGAGATGATCCATCAGCCAAAGAGCTGGAGCGAAAGATAGCCAAAATCTGGAAAGACATTCCAAATTATAAAAGTAAAAATCCTAGTATTTCAATTATCCACGCACATAGATGGGGGCAATAGCCTATTTAAATCTATGGTCAGCTAAATAGCCTAATTTTCTTATCAAGAAGTCAATGAGGCTAGTAAATACAAGCTCTTTGCAAACTAGGAGGTTTCCAATCCAATAAAATGGGAGAATAAAACTTATGACTCTAGTATCTGAAAAGCAATTAATATCTTAAATTCTCTCTGTGATTGGTTATTGAAAGAAAGGCTCAACCTTGAAAGTTCTATGACATGGAATAATACAAATGTAGACCTTCTAATTGTATATCTCAGTAAAATTTTAATCGGAAGTTAGATAAATAGTAGTGTACAATGAAAAATGATGAGAAATTTTCTTAATCGTCAATCAAATAGATAATTAGACAAACCTTTCTCAGGAGATCACGCACTTTACCCTTTTCATCATAAGAAACACCTGTAATTACGAGATAAGAGCTTAAGTTCTTAACATTCTTTTTCCTCCTACGGCTTATCGATATTTCTCTCAAGTGAAACAAAAGGAACACAACTATCTTGAATATCCATGTGGAAGGAAAAATTAGTCAACTTTGCACCTTATCGAATTTAAAGGTCTATTTAGAACCACATGCATCGCTCTTAAACATGAGAAGATCTTGAGTTCTCAAGGCCATGACCTTTACATCTAACACGGATATGAAATAACATAATAATCTGGAAACAAGGCTTTAGTTCTCATTAGAATTCTAAAATACTTTTTAAAATGCAGTTCTTTCTTTAAAGCCCTCAATAATGATTTCCTGGTAAAACAAAATCACCAATAAATTATGGTTTCATGGTTTGTACACTCCCTGTGGGAGAGGAAGATCATATGTTAAAGTCAAAATCACATAGCAGATGACTGCCAACTGAAATCAGAACTTCCAGTAGATGATTTTGTTCTTAAAATTTTCAATGGGTATAAAATATAATTCAACATAAATTATATATTCTTAGGTGTCGATAGAGAAATATACTAGGAAAATAAACCAGGACTCGCATAAATAGGGCAACACCATCAACCACCGGGAAAATCATACAACATTTGTTTCACACCAATTGTATTCTCTTTGACGTTTAACAATAAATAACCAATCTACAAGTTAATATAGGTGAGTTGGTGTAGGAAATACTATGAGAACAATAAAGCGGATGTAGACATGAACATTGTTCTGTCTATTTGTGGAGAAAATGTACTACTCTACTTTTGAGCAGTTATGATGCTTAGCCTAACCATAAGGTTAGCGTCTTAACTCGGATAGCCATGGCCTATTTTGCAAGCAAAACTATTACTAGAATACTAAAATAACAAACTTAAAACAAAGCATTGTATATTCATGTCATAGCAAGGTTAAGGTACCAATATTGTACTAGTAGCAATAAAATTAGCTCAACAAATACTTTAACTAATGCAATAATTACAGTTAAACATATGAGTAAAATTAGCATCACGTATGTAGATTTAAGCCATATTTATTATATCTTGGAGTTTTTACTTTTAAGACGTCAGTAAACCATAAAATAGAGGTAAAATCAGGGTTGTACCAGTTTTCATCAGAAAATAGTTTATGAGAAATATCTATATTTGTTATAACTCTATGTTATATAAGTTAGATATGAGCAATGCCCTGTACATCCTATTTTCTCAAACAAGACCCTCACTGCTTGCTTGTTCCCATCAACCATTGCTCCAAGATGAATCAAATGGCCTCATTTTCCTCTTCTTTTCAAGTTCAAATAATAAGGGAATGAAAGAAAGCCTGGAAAGAGAAAGCAATAGTTCCCATCTTGCTCATGACCCAAACGTAAACTGTTATTGATGTAATCTTTTTCGTATACACAAATATCTATCCATAGTTGCATATGATTTTTAACATATCCACATCAGCCCAAGTAAGATGTGAACATCTGTATCAGTATTCAGGTGAGATCTGTATAAGAAAACAGATATCCGATCCATATCTGTGTTTATTCACACTCCTATCACAAATATAGAAGAATACTGTAGTTAAACAAATCATAAAACTTTGAAAATCACCCCAAATAAAAGACATGAAGTAAAAAAAGGGGTTGATTATTTTTTTCTCTATTGAAGAGGGGGTTCGCTTATCGTAAAAGTGTGAGGTTTTATACTTGAGTGGAATGATGGGTGTAGGCAGTTATTCTTTGTAGAGACATCTCAACTACTTGATTGTACTGGGAGGCAAGGTTTATGTAACCCCTCCTAGATCGGAATTAGACCTCTGTTTTTTAAATAAAATTACGGGTGGTATGCTCCACCTTTGGTCTTGTGTGTGTGCGTGCGCGTCAGTAAACAAATTGTTTCTGCATCTCTGGCTTCTTTGGTTACTTTTGGCTCAGAAGGAATCACTTTTAATTTGATCTGCATGGGGGGAAAATGAAACTACTGTTTACAGAACCTCAGTCATCTTCAATTGATATATTATTGCAAAGTACATATTTTAGCAGACATATAATGCTAATGCTGAGGTTGTTTAATAATATGATGTTGTACATAATGTGTCAGCCAATAAGTCAAACTACAAAAATACATCATATAATATGATGTTGTACATAATGAGACAATACATCTTATAGGAAGCCCAAAATCACAAAAAGTTACCTAACCACAATACCATTAGTGCCTAATTGTGGTAAATAGAACATAAACTCGGGCTACCTATATGGCTATATCATGACATCTGATTTTGTCTGAAACTCAATAATACTAATAGGTGGCCCCGGTAACGAACCCTGTTGTCAAGGAGGAATGCATGGTGCAAGTTAAGTAAAAATTACTTTCCTCAATTTAACACAAATAAAATTTAGAAAAGTAAAATATCAGAGATCTAAATGAATGCAAAACCAAACAGCAAACAATAGTTAACGTTATCATCTATAAACATGGGTTTGGGTGACCAAATCCTTTGCCAACTGTGCAGCCATGGCACAGGCTATCTCCTTTAGAAACATCATTACAGTTTAAAACATCATTACAGTCCATAGAATCTGAATTTAGTGTCAACAACTGTTTCAAATCACATTATTGGAGGAAAATGGAAGAAGAAATCATTACCTCTTTTTCTGGAAATATTGGATATAGGAGTAATTGTTTTTTGAAGAATGATTTCATACCTTTTTCCTTTTTTTCTTCTAAATTTTATTTTATTCTTTGGAGAAAGGGAATGAATTCATAATGCTAAAAATTATAGTCTAGGTGCAATACCACAATATCGTTGATCTGCAAGTAGTCCAACAAAAGAAATATACTCCTCCGGATTCCGCTTCCTTCCCTCCTGCTCCTCTAACAAATGATATGCTATCTGGCAGAGAAATAGCAATAAAATCAGGTATCAATAGTGCAAGTAAACGGAAAAAAGAAGGGAGCCACCAGGAACAATTTATGGAGTTCTTAAGAACGGTTTTAAAAGGCCTGTCTCGAAGATGACTCAAAATAGGTATCAATAGTACAATAGGACATATTATTGCATATAATAGACTCGTACTTTATATTTGAAGGTTGTGTTTGTGTGATAAAATCCATGGATGGAATTACTAAGAAAGGATTCAAAGGGCCTGTCTATTTCAAATGAGATGATAACATCAATGGTCCACGACATAATACTAGATGTAATCAACTAATAACTTTACATTTGCATCTTATGTCCATGTGTATTAATCTTTTTCTGGTTCATATATGATTAATCTATTTGTTATATTTATTTTGCTTGACACTATATCTTAAAGGTAAATTTCCTATTGACCAACTCACATTAAATAGAAATTAATCAATTTCTTACAACACATCTTCCTAGCACCTTGACCAACAAGCTCATCATTTACATGGGCTGCTGACATTGGGCTGACAACTAGTCATAAAATGTCTACAATTATGACTGCAAATGCAATATACACAAAAAATCACTAAAGGTCCCTACGAATTTATCAAAAGCTCAATGTGAGAATGGACTTTAGATGGACAAATTGTAATTCGTCCCTTCAAAAACAAATAAATAACAAAAGGTTCCTACTTGCGTGGATCTATTGCATATTGACCTTCCTAGGGGAAAATCTTATTTGCAAGTGGTGTGCACTGCATGTGGCATGTGCAGCCCACTTATTTATTAAATACTATCTTGGATACTTCTGGATTTTTCGAGATGTGTACCATAGCTGAACCAGGTCAGTGATATCAGGCCTGGTCATATTGTTTTTTATCATCATGGCTGATGTTGTTGTCATTGTTCTTTGTTGTACTGGTTGACCATATGCAAGTGACAGAGATACAATTAATTTCCATGTCCATTTACTCTCATCTCATACTACTATAACATTCTCTCTTTTTTTTTTAATAAAATATCATTCTCTCTTTCCTTAACAGTCCTTGTAAGCTATCAAAATCTTATGCTATACAGAAGCCTTGTTCCATGATTTTCTTCAATATTTTTCATTTGGTCTCAATTAGCAGAATAGATTGCTCTTTTTTCCTCATTCGCTTTTTGTTGTTGCAAGTTATTATTATTGTCTATATTTTCCACTTTAATCCTATTTAATCTTAAAAATTCAATGCTTTAATTTTTCATGAACTCCAAATTATTTGTTCATTCCCTCGTCCTTTCTCCTTTATCTTCTTTAAATTTTCTACCCCTTGAATTTCTTGAAGGCCCAACTATTAAACCCTCTAAAAGAACATTAACAACGAAGTTCTTGTCCCATCACTTGTAGATTTTTTCAATCTGCAATGGTTTTGAATTTCCATGCTTTTCTTTTGGGAGAGAGTTAGAGAGAGAGAGCAGATGGCTCTTCTTTATTATTTATATTTTCTATACATTTAGTTTAATATTGACACTTGACAGAATGCTAATTTTAATTTTTTATTAATTCTTGTGTGTTGCTTTGTATTTGAGTGTCCCAAGTCCCATGGAGAGGCCACATGAATGGTTTTTGTGTTTTTTTGCTAATAATTCAACATGATGATTTAGCTTTTTAAGTTTTTCGGTGTTCTCTTTGTATTTGAATTGACAAGTATGATAGGAGTTCATTGCAATGCTTTCTTTTATATTTTGTGTTTTTCAATGAGTGTTTTATTTTTCCTTTTTTGGTAATAAAATAATGTAAATTATCTAATAGATAGATTATCTAAACTTTTTATAATTATTTTTAGAGACATAGTTTGATGTTGTATTTTTACTTGTGATTTTTATCATGATGTGATATGTCATATTTTCTTTACAAATTTTTATGTATTATTTGTAATATATAATTTTGACTGTCATAATTATTTTTATTTAAAATTGTAGATATATGATAATAATTTTATTCTACTATACGTACTTTTTATTTAAAGTCATCTCCATACTTTTCCTGAATCTATATCATACTATTCATGAATGTACACGCACCATACCAGCAAAAGATGTGATGAACAATTGTCGTACACGAACTTTGTCACTATGACCACAATCCCTAAGGAGGAACAAGATGCCTAGCCAAACATTCTCTAAACAAGCATTGTACTCTTGTAACTTTCAATTTTTGTGTGTTCTTCCCTCTGGATCTTGTTGTCTTATCTTGTTCACATATCGCATCCTATTTGGACAACCATGCAAAGCTACTCTAAAAGATCTCTCATTTCAAAAAAGGTTGTTAACACAAGTTGACTATCCCTAGTCTCAAGGAAGACCCCATCGTAACCTAAGCAGAGCCCAAGTCAAGCCTAGGGCATTATCTATCCCCCCAAAATATGTTAAACTTCATTCCAATAACATTTAGGAAACCACTGATGTAAACTGATGCAGAGGACATATAAAGAATAAGAGTGAGAACATAGCATACCTGGGTGTCCATAACACGATGCAACTTGATGCCAAATTGATAATAGAGAGCCTGCAAAATATATATTAGATTTCAGGGTTGTTGAATACATACATACACAGACACACACATATAATTACATAAGGACGATTATCAAAACAAGCAAGAATCAGATCAAGAAGTGAAATAGAGACCTCACTATCTCGTTTGCAATCATGAATAACCTTCGTGATATAACTAGACTCGAGTGCAGTTTACAGGCTTCCACAAGCATCCTGCCACCTTCAATAACATCAACTAAGTAGACAGCATCTGGGAAGGCAAACTGCCACAACACAAAGGTCAATTCATTTCTCTAAGTCAATGTATGATTACAAATGAAAATAAAACCCATGACAACGATTCTATGCATGCAAATTTTTTTTTTATGTTTTCCTTCCTCCTATTTGTACGTGGTGTGTGTGCGAGAGAGAAAGAGAGAGGATCAAAGGATTTCTTGTTATCCCTGTTACAATTGTGTCTCGGCAATATCAACACAGATTACAAGGTCAGAAGAATTTTCCAAATACACTCCATAAATTGTTGCATCCGAAACCTGGATACTTATACATTATTAAGCATTCTAGATGTGCTGTGTGCAACACTCCATGTCCATGTCTGGTACCTATACCATATAATTGTTACACAGGTTCACAAATTCAACACCCAAACTCCACCTGCACTATTCTGAAACTGCTTCTCTCAAGCTTGGACACAAAGAGCATTAAGCATTTGTTGCATCAAACTGACAACAGTGCAAAACTTTATAAGGGTAATATAATTGAAACTTTAACGTTCTCTTTCTTGCTTCAATTGGTTATTTCTCATCCTGCTTTAAAATATTTAGTCACCATACTTGAATCCTGAATGATCCATACCCAAACATATTAGCAATTCTAAGTCCTCTGCTGCACATTCCAGAATTTTTTTGGTAATTAGGTTAGTGAATGTATTAAAGAATAGTGAAGGAGTTACAAGATGACTCCGTATCACCACTCCATTCCAAAAGTTCTCCCTGGAAAAGAAAAGAGAAGGCGTACCTCAAGTCTAACCCATGTCGGGGCAATCCTAGGCTTCTCACACATCAAATATGGAATAGATCATTGTTGCGCATATGTTGAAAGTAATCTAAGGTTTTAATACGGTTACTAGCAGAAAAATATTGGCCAGTTGTATAAAAGAATTTTTTGAAGCACCATTAGGAGGCAAAACAAAATTTGGATTAAACACATCTGTTACTAATTTCAAAAAGCCAATTTTGAATTGAAAAAAGTAGGGGATCAATGAATCAATCTTTGATGAACCGATTGTATAAAGGAAAACATAAGGATTTAACGAATATGGAAAAGAATTCTAAGAATCACAATAAACATCTTCTATGCTATACAAAGTTAAATCTTGCCTGCATAACACAGAGAGATCCATTACGACAAAGATCCACTCCCTCACAATCAAAGCCGATAACCAGTTTCCCATCAGCAGATGGCTCCAAAAATTCAGATGGGAGCTGAGATGGTTGGGTCACGATATGTACAGGAACCACTGATGATTGGTCATCATGATCTACAAATTTAATCGACATTGAAAAACATTAAGATATGAAACTTGAGGAGCCAAATGAAAAAAACCTGAACGGAACTCGATTAGAAGTTAAATGCAACAAGCCAGGAAAAGTTGAACAAATTAACCAAAAAAAATTTAACTTTGTTTTAAAAAAGAAGTATAACAGCACGCAAGCTGATTATAAATATTTTTCTAATAAATATTGAACTGAAGATATTTTTCATATAATTGTGTATCACATGGAATTCATAAACCTGGACTTTACAAATAAACAATATAATGATTTGCTTTCATCTGCTTGCATTTAAAATCAGGACTAGTCTTTGAACAAACCTGAAGAATCAAAGGTTTTGGTTGATTGGTAGTTTGGTACAAATAACAAATAAGAAGAATAGCTACTCTTCTAGATAATAGCTAGACAAATTTGTGTTTAGTACTTTTATAAATGAGAACCAGGCAAGTAGTATAAGTGCATAGGCAATGAGTATAAGTGCATGGATAAAATAATCAATCAAAATCATTTGTCTTTTCACCTAGAATAAATTTTTGGATTTATCTGTGGTAGAACAAGGATAGAGATAAAACCCATTTGGGTTTTTTTGGAACCAAACAGAATTAACGTGAGATTTACCCAAATCCCCATTCTTACTTGAGGAATATTGCTTCAAACAAACACAATAAATAAAAGATTTATCCAAATTCCTACTCTTACTTGGGTTAATACCTGAACAAAACAGTGAATTAGGGAATATGTGCATATTTCTAGACACATAATAATAGCATCAAATCGAATATCAAACCCTCCATATCAAACCTTCTTAAAAGAGCAGCCATGTTCAAATCAAGCACCATGCTTAATATAAAACAATAATGGAACTGAACCACAGAAATACAAGCACTTGATTCACCATTGAAAATCAAAACAATAAATTTGGAAGCCTTAAAGCTTTAATGAACATTGCAATTAATCAATTCGATTCTACTTTTCTAGTGAAGTTTGAATGGTTTTTACAGGCCTCAAGGGACCCAAAAAACCCGATAACCACAATTTGGCTTGCCACTCATCCCGATTACTACACAACTCCGACCGTCCCATAGGTTATAAGCATAAATGTGTAGTTGTCTCCTAAGTTGGCAGCTATGAACATAACTTTTTTTTTCTTCACACTGTGTATTTTGTACATTTGGACTCCAAGTATCTATCGAGTTCGGATGATTCCTCACAATCTTCATAATCTAAAAAGTGAATCATAATTATCACCGCCACCCTCACATCCAACATAAAAAAAATTGCATGCATTTCTAATGACAAAATACATCTAGAAAATATTTTAATCATCCGTAATTTGATCATGCTTATCCCATATGATTTATGAATGTACAAATACATTCCAAATCGAACACTTATCGAATATTTGTCATACACGAACTTTGCGACTATGGCTATGGGTAGATTTCCACCAAATCATGCATCCTTATTCCCCATGCTCAAACGTTGAACCACTTTTGACTAATTTCAGTTTTGGATACCTTATTCAAAATTCAAATTCAAGAAAATTCAAACTAACCTAAAATGGTAACCAGTGAAGAAAATGCATCTAATCGTTTCAATTTTTTAAAACAAAGGATCCATATTTTATTTTCATTTTTTGCCCTTCCGTTCAAGTTTCAACGAAAAGAAAAACTGAAAAGAAAAAAAAAATATCAAGCAGAGACCTTCGATCGCCAAGAAAATTCAGAAGTCAAAATTGAAAGATACAGATGTCAAGAACACAGAAGAATTGGTGTCTACATCGATTGATCGAACGATAAGAACATAGAGAGAGAGAGAGAGGACTTACTTGACTCAGGCGGGAGAGGAACTTGGGTTTGATTCACATGCGGAGGAGCTGAAGCCATTTTTTTCGGCTTCTGCTATCGAGAATTTCACAGAACGAAAGGAAAACCCCCCAAAAAAAAATTTAAATACAAAGTGAACGAGAAAGCGAAAAAAAAATATTCTTTTGTTCCTCTTGACTTGATTTCAGATTTTAATTTTTCATTTGAACTCCGATCGCAGCTTTTCGTAACGAAAAAGTGATTTGCCCAGCCCCAGGTGCCGCCATTCAGGGGTGGTAAATGAGCTGAGGTGAGTTACAAGTCTCAACGAGCTTAGCATTTTTTATCATTTTATCATTTTTTGAGATTTTTTTATCTAAATAAGAACATAATTTTGTATTGATATAATATTCTGATTTTATAAATGAGTTAAATGAAGGTTCAACCAGTATTCTGATATGCGGGATGCGGTTTACGTACGGCTGGGATATCGCACAGAATATATGCGGTATGCGGAAGTGTATGCGGAAGTGTATGCGGTTCTCTAATTTTTTATTTAAAAACAAAATATATGATGATTTCTAAACATATCAAGATAAATATTAAAAATATATATGTTATACCCAAAGATGTTTCATTTTATCCAAATTGTCTACACCTTAGTTAGTCTAGATCATGAGCATATATATATATTCACTGTCCCAAACCAATTCTAGAGATAACAAAAACTAATAACCAAATAAAAATTGACAGGTGTATAACATTAGTTAAATAAATCAAAGACAGGTCACAGGTGTAACTTGTAAGGCATTTGTGTTAAATAAATCAAATACATGTCATCAAAATGTGTACAGCAGTTGTTAAATAAACAGAGCTAACCCAAAAGAAAGTCGGTGGAGACACAGACATATAGAGAGATTCAGCAGAGGGAGAGAGATCAGAGAGAGAGAGAGAGAGAGAGAGATTAGAGAGAATATGAGAGATCAGATAGAGAGAGAGAGAGAGATCAGAGAAGTGGTGGTCGAAGGAGGAATAACAGTCGGTGAAGGAGAAGTTCGCTGCGGTGGAGATCGGCGATCGAAGAAGAAGTGGAGGTCAGCCGTCGGCGGTTCAGAAGAAGAAGAAGTTCGTTGCAGTGGAGGTCAGTGGCCGAAGGGGAGGAGCAGCCGAGGAGGTCGATGTGTTAGGCTTAGGGCCGGCTGGTCCAGGGAAGAAACCCCCTATTTAAAGTTACTAAACTAATGCGCCCGCTTAAGCGGGCGCATATGCGGCGTCGGACCGCCTATGCGGGTCTTGCCCGCATATCCCCGCCTTCTGGCCTATGCGGTTCGGTGGGCATACCGAACCGCTTGTGCGGCCGCATATGCGGCCGCACAGAGCGCATATCGGAACAGAGGGTTCAACTAAGTTTTTTTTATAACACAAACAAGACAAGTTTGAACACAAAATGAAATTCGATACAGGTCTCAAGCTTAACCGAGCTTTAAAAATTGTTGAAACTCACTCATTTGTCTAATTGAACGAGCTTGAACGAGCTCAAACCGAGTCAAGCCCGAACGGCTTGAAAAATAATTTACTTTTTTATTAACTAAATTTTATGGGACATATGCATGTGGTAAAAAATTAAATAATCATTTTATGGTATAAGAAAAGAAAAAAAAATCACCTTCTTCTAATAAAACTAAATAAGGAAGGGAAAATGATGGGAAAAAAATTTTCTCCTTGATACAAACACTAGATTTTTTAATGGTTAAATAAAAAAATTATCATTTTTCATCGGTTTTTCTCATTTTATTTGTGGGACAACCACACCTTAGATATACACTAAGATATATCAGTATATTATTTTTTTTTAAATTAAGAAATTTAATTTTCATATCTGTCACAATATATAGCGGTTAGGAGGGTTACAGACGGAATGAGTGTACCAGCACTAAGGGCCTATTTGAAAACATAGATTAAAAAGTAGTTTTTGATATAAAGTTGTTTTTCCTCATACTTTTTTGCAATATACTTTTATGGATTATTTTTTGTTTAATTCAGGAATCACGTTTGTTGCTGGTAACTTAAACTGCTCATTAATATTTAAAATTTGGTCAAGCTTAATTACAAAGCTAGAGTTCAATAAAGCCTATAAATAGAATTATTCATTTACCCCCATCTTCAAATACACATCTCTTACTTCCTTGGGATTGCAAAACCCTTTCTCCATACCACCACCACTCACATTCGGAACCCACCCGCAACGAACCGATCCCTCTAACTGGATCAACCGGTCATCGTTCTGACGGTCATCAACCCCCCCCCCCCCCCCACCGGCACACCCAACCTCCATGCCAGGTCTGATGTTCATCACCACCATTTTGTCATTATTTATTTTATTTTATTTTTAGTTTCTAAAAATTGAGGATTTGAATCTCTATAACTCTTTTGAATAAAATTCAAATTTGCTCCTGAAGAATAGAGTTTTAATTGCACATGCTTTATGCTTCATTGTACCATGGTCATTCACTATAAGTCCTACTTTGTTTGAGAAAGAGACTATTCATGCATTAGTTGGAAGACATCCATTGTTGTTATGCACAAATATGCAATGTCATTTCATTGCATATGAAGCATATATATGTACAAGTTCAAGGAGCATCTTGTTCGTATAGATGGTTTTGAAAGAGGGGAAACAAAAAGTCAGAGAGAAAGAAAAAAGTCTCCCCCAATAGAGAGAGAGCATGGGCAATGAGATCATAAAGGGGTGTAAATGTTGTATTCAATGAGGGTAAAATTATCAATCTCTCGACCACCCATAGCTTTTACAGTATTCAATTCCAGCCAAAGCGTTCTTTTGGTGCTTCCAAAAACATAGCTTTCGAGGCTCAAAGTGACCGAAATCTATGTGTGGATTTCTTATTAAGCTGTGATGTGTGGCAGCACGTTTTGGCCTTTTAAACTTTTTTTAGAAGTAGAATCAGTCCAAAACATGCTGCCAAACGGGCCGTAAAAAAGATGCTTTTTATTTTCACCCTTCATTCTTCTTTGCACACCTCTCTCATAACACTTGTACAATATAAATGGGTATACAATATAAAAGACAGGTGTAAGTAAAGACATTCAAAAGAGCATGTGATCATGTAAAAATTCGATCCGTTAAAATAGGCTGACCAATTTTAGCACTCTCTACATAACTAATATTTATCTCATTAAGAGTTTTTGGCTGATCAATGCTCAATTATAAAACAAACTTATCTATCATGATTATAAACCAAAGAAAGAATCCTCCGTTACATGTGAGGTTTCTCAAAGATAATTCATTCACTTATTATCATACATTTTAGTACATCCACTAGAACAAATGAATAAAAAAGTATACAATCAAAAAAGAAAATTGTTTTTTTTTATGACGGATCCAAAGAGCTACAAAATTCATCCAAATAGCATAAAAAGTATTTTGGTGGTTTTGCTGTGTTTTTTATAGAGTTGCAAAATTTGTGTTGTAAATTATTTGCAGCAGCCTAGAACCCATCGAAAAAACACCATGTTATTTGATATTGTCATATAAATAATATTTGCAATGATCCTAGTAGCCGTCACAAAAAATCATTTTATGGAATTTGTATTGGACTCTTGAAGTGTATTCTTTCAAAAAATGATAAATTTTATAAAATTGCTAATAAATGAGTTTTTTTGTCACCAAAGATTCAACATTAAAGCACATTTTTTTATCACATGATTCTCCCCTAGAAACTACTAAAATATATCCTATTTATAGTAATGATCAAACCCTATTTTTTGCTAATTATAAATGGTCTACCCTACACCATAGGAGTTTGATAAAGATAAAATAAAGTAGCCTAACATTAAATGGACTGATCATACATATGAAGGTATTGAACAAAGAAAAAAAATAGAATGTCACAATAGAAAGAATATATCATCAAAATAGTTTTGTTCTTGCACTTGTGACCTATGGTCCTTTGAAGCAAATATTTCAGCACAAACACACAGTGCACCACAAACATGATTATGTGAACCAGATGTTTGCTAACATTCTATTGATTAAGTTAAACAAAGAAACCCAAATGAAAAGCATTTTTTAAAAAAACTACACAAGATTCATTGATCTATCATAACTAAAACAAGGTGACAAATGAGCATATTTTTTGTGTGTGGAACACACAATGAGAACCAAATGACAAAAGTGATACTTTGGACAAACAAAAAGACCATGCTCTTAGCTTCTAAACATAGAAGAACAACTAAAAATTACGTATAATAAAAAGAAACCACAACTGAATTAGACTACCACAATGACATAAGTCAAACTTCCTCTTCTGCTGTTGTAGGGGGTTGCTTCACCCTTTCCTCTTACAAGGGGCAATTCTACCATTTCTTCATCTTTGACTACATCGGGAGGTCGACTATGGCGGAAGGTGACGACAATTTGGACAAGCGAAGTTTTGTTTGAACCATTCATCTATACACTCACTATGAAATGTATGGTTGCATGGCAAGAGGTGTACATAATCGTCATCTTCATAGTCACTTATACAATTGAGACATTGCTGTGCTTCACTTCCATTGCCCTCATCTGAATTGGGTACACCATAATTGGATAGAGCTCATATATCTCTAAACTTAAGAGATTCCACGTCCACACATTCAAGCAACGACACATAATCTGTAGGTACACAAAATTAATAGTATACAAAAACAAATAAGCAAGGTGAGATATTTAATCTTAATCTAGTAGAAGTCCAATCTGAATTCTTTGTGTGTGAACGCGCAATGGATGTGGGCATGGGATGCACGGAATAGTGGGTGGAATAGCGCGCGGGCTACGCATGAACAATGTGCAATAGGGCATGCACGCGGGGCATTCACAGGGGGTAGCGTGCACGTGAGCATACCGACACCCCCACTCAAGCAAATATGCACCCTCACATTATAACGCCCCCGAATCCGCCACCCAGGGAGACGGTGCGCTACGTGTCAAAACCTCGAATCTCATAGTAATCTATGGAAAATCTACCATTATTCAAAATAGGAGATGGAAGAACTTAAAAATATAATAATTACTTAAGGGTGTTTTGATATACTAAAAAATTTGAGAGACAAACAAAATAAAAATTTTTTTTTTTAATATTTAAATTTATTTTCCTAAGAATTTTTGTTATAATTCAACAAATATATCCGTATTAAACTCAGACTCTCAACTATTATTGTTTGTTTACTATAAAAAAAAGTGTTGTCACGCACGGTTTTTATTCCAACCCCACTTTCAGTCCTATATGCATCGATAGAAAATTATCGAAGCATATACTCACTTTAGCAAGATATATGCTTCGATAATTTTTTTTTCACACTTTCTATAAATGTATTCATGCAATTCATTAGAATACATGCTTCATTTTTTTATAAAAACATGTATCTTATTAGATGAGTTATACTATTTTTAAAAAATTCAAAATACTTGTAGACTGAATTTAGGGCTGAAAAAAAAGACTAGATGCAACATTATCCAAAAAAAATAAAAAATTTAAGGAGGGGCTTGAGCCTCCCCCTGCCTCTACATGGCTCCGCCCCTGTATGCTCACTTTAGCGAGATATATGCTTCGATAAAAAAAAATTTCACATTTTCTATAAATGCATTCATACAATTCATTAGAGTACATGCTTCATTTTTTTATAAAAACATGTATCTCATTAGATGAGTTATACTATTTTAAAAAATTCAAAATACTTGTAGTATGAATTTAGGGTTGAAAAAAAGACTATATGCAATATTATCCAAAAAAAAAAAATTTAAAGAGGGGCTTGTCTCTACATGGCTTCGCCCCTGAACCTTGTGGTGCAGAGCCCACAACAGTCTAGCCCAACTGGCTACTAACAATGAGAACACAAATATTTCAACCTTGCACAAAGCAAAGATCGACCATGGGGAAGTGTAACGCCCCCGTACTCATTATCCTCTATTAAGGCATGCGATACGGCGCGTTACTTCAATCACGATGACACATATTCAATATCATAATAAGATAAATTCAAAACTCATAAGTTTTAAAACATAAACCAATCCAAGATCTCATTAATTCATTCTCAGGCGAATAATTACACACGAGTACTTTATTTACTAATAACTAAACATCTCCTGGTTTTGCTGATAAGGCTAAGGACGTCCACTACATGCCAAGAAGAAGGTTTATTCAATCACCTACAATGCAACGGAAAAACTTAATCTCTAACTCGCCAACGCCTACCACGAACGACGGTCGCAGATCCTCGTCACGCAGACGAATGATATGCATGCAAGTTAACCTCCACAATTCACATGTTTGAATGCAAGAATAATAATATAATATTCAATATACAGTTCATACATAAAATAACGTCTCAAAACATGATGCATGCCCATGTATTCCATAGTAAAGATAACAATAGTATTCATAAAATAGGCATGATGCGTTCATGATATAAATATAAATAGTTTCAAAATCTACATAGAGACTAGACCCACTCACCTTTAGTCCAATGATTTGCAACTCAAAACCAGGCCTTACAGAAACTCTAATCTGACAAGAAACAACATAAATCGATCAAAATACGTACAATCCGTACGGAACCCAATGCATCTGTACACCCAGAACCCGACGGCTCCCATAGGGACCGTCTGTGACCAATGTGACGGCTCCCATAGGGGCCGTCCGAACCTAACTCGACGGCTCCCTTAGGGGTCGTCCCTTAACAAAACGACGGTTCCTCTGGGAGCCATCCGAACATTCCCGACGGCCTACAGAGGCCGTCGCGGGACAGAAATACAAAACCCTAATATGTTTTTTTTTATAAAAATCTTTTAAAACCTTTTATCGTTGAAAAACAAAACACCCTAGTTTCAAAACGATATAGAACCAATGAGAAAAACTTAGTTTGAAATCAAATCATACATATCGAAATCCGATTTAATAAACCAAAGCTTAAATAAAAATATTTTGAAAACCCTAGGTTTATCATATATGCAAATACTAATATGAATATACGTTTAAATCTTCAAAAGTCATGAAAATACGATCTCTGATCTGGATCTATGCATATAAGGATTTAAAACAACGCTTAAAGGATCAAAACACGATTTTGTTTAAAATGAATAACCTTAACATGATATATACATATTTAAAAATATTTCTTTTACATGAAAGGCTCGTAAAACATCTGAAAACATCATGGTACCCTAGTCATAATATCAAATCCAAAATCATATTTAAAAATCATGAAATAAAGAAAGGATCCAACAAGCAAGCTTAAGAAATCGAAAGTAGTGATCGTATATGCGTGAGACTCGATAACAAAGCCAAAGAACTCGTAAAACACCAAAAATCATCATCAGAACATTGCTATAATATAGTAAATCCGAAATTATATCAAGACCTAAAGAAAACAAGAACAAAATTTATTATTTTTGTTTGAAAACCCTTAGAAACAAGATCATATCAAAATAATAATCAAAGGAACTTACTACTATTCAAAACCCTTCATAAACCCGAAGAAATACTCACCAAAACGTCGAACAACTCCCCTTCCCGAGCTCCTCAAGAACGTGGCCGAAAACGAGAATAAGAAATAATTTTTAGGGTTTAAAATTCTAGGATTTCTATGCCAAAGGATGTTTTAAATATTAGAAAACACGCGGGGGACAAAATACGATGCCAATAAAACCAATTAACGCAAATATGATTTGCAATTAGCGCGTTTGTTCTTTCAAAAAATGGACCAATTTCAAACTAAAATTTTTTCAAGATCAACGGCTCCAATTGAGTCCATCGCTCAATTACCCGACGGCTCCTCCAAGAGCTGTCACCCAATAATCCTGGCGGCTCCTAGTGGATCCGTCGCCCTTTAATCTGACGGCTCCTAAAGGACCCGTTGCCCAGGTGCCCGATGGCACCTATAAGATCCGTCAGGCACTGCCTGACCCGCTTAAAAAGTCACAGTTGTTACATCATTTTCTCCTTAAAGGAATTTTATCCTCAAAATTTAAGGCATACCTGAGGAAGATGCAAACAACGTCGGAAAATTTTCTCGCATCTCCTATTCGCGTTCCCAAGTCATTTCTGGCATTCCGAATGGTATTATCACTGCACTTTGACCAACGGAATGGTCTTATTGCGCAAAACTTGCTCTTTTCAATCCAAAATTTTCACTAGTTGTTCGACGAGAGATAAATTCTGATGCAGTTGAACTAAGTCCGGTTCGATGACATGAGAAGGATCATGCATGTATTTCCTTAGCATCGATACGTGGAATACATTGTGCACACGATCCAACTGCGGCGGTAACGCCAAGCGATACGCCACTGATCCAACTTTCTCCAGAACTTCGAACGGTCCGATGAAACGCTGATTCAGCTTTCCCCGTTGTCTGAATCGAACCACGCCCTTGGATGAAGACACTTTCAAGAACACGTGATCTCCCACCGCGAACTCCAATTCTCGTCTTCGATTGTCGGCATAGCTTTTCTGCCTACTCTGCGTTGTTCGAAGTCAGTCACGAACCAATTTCACCTTGTCGATCATATCCTGTACGAGTTCTGGTCCGACAAGGCTTCTCTCACCAACTTCATCCCAGCATAGAAGTGTGCAGCAATTTCTTTCATATAACGCTTCAAATGGTGACATCCGAATGCTTGCTTGGAAGCTATTGTTGTATGCAAACTTGGTCAAGGCTAAGTGATCTTCCCAGCTTCCACCGAAGTCGATTACACAAGCCCTCAACATATCCTCCAAGATCTGAATGGTTCTCTCAGACTGACCATCTGACTGAGGGTGAAATGATGTGCTAAAGTTCAATCTCGTCCCTAGCGCCATTTGAAGAGCACTCCAAAACCGTGAGATAAAACACGAATCACGATCCGAAACAATACTGACTGGGGCTCCGTGGAGACGAACAACCTCTCGAACATACAACTTCGCTAACGTTTCCAGTGAATCATTCACACACATTGCCAGAAAGTGTGTGGACTTCGTCAATCGGTCCACTACAACCCAAACAACATCACGTCCTTTCTTTGACTTTGGTAGGCCAATCACAAAGTCCATGGTCACATGCTCCCACTTCCACTCTGGAATTTTCAATGACTGGAGTTTTCCAGCAAGACTTCGGTGTTCCGCCTTAACTTTCTGACACACCAAGCATTTTGACACAAACTCCGCAATGTCCTTCTTCATCCCATTCCACCGGAAGTTCAATTTGAGATTCTGATACATTTTCGTACCACCAGGGTGTACGGTGTACCGAGATCTATGTGCCTCATCAAGAATCTTCTTTTTTAACTCGGCATCCGCAGGAACACAAATGCAACTTCGATAGCAAATGACTCCATCAGTTCGGATGGCAAAGTCCGGCTTAAATCCTTGGTCCTTCTCAGATGAGATCTTCTTCAACTCTTCATCCACCAACTGTGCCATCTTTATTTCATTAACGAGATCTGGCTTAACAACAAGCCGTGCAATGAAACCCTTCTTAGATGATTGCATCACACTAAAAAGATTAGCCGCTTCATTTAACGGTTTTCACTGACCCACCATCATGTGCGATAAAATTCCCGAAGGTTGACGACTTAGCGCATCCGCGACCACATTAGCTTTACCGGAGTGATACTGGATTTTATGGTCGTAGTCTTTTAGAAATTCGACCCATCGCCTCTGACGATTATTCAAATCTAGCTGAAATTGCAAGTACATCAGACTTTTGTGGTCAGTGAAGACTTCAAACTCCTCGCCATGGAGATAATGCCTCCAAATCTTTAGAGCAAAGATCACCGCTGCCAACTCCAAGTCATGAGTGGAATAATTCACTTCATGTACCTTCAGTTGACATTTTGCATTAACACAGAACTCAAGCCTCGATAAGAAGCATCACAATACACCACATAACCACCAAGACCAGATGGAATGGTCAAAATAGGAGCAGACGTAAGTCTCCACTTCAACTCTTGGAAACTCTTCTCACACTGCTCAAACCAAACATACTTGGCATTCCTCTAGGTTAGACGGGTCAATGGAACCGCAATCTTAGAGAAGTCCTGAACGAACCTCCTGTAGTAACCCGCTAAGCCCAGAAAACTTCAAATTTTCATACCATTCATCGGTTGCTTCCATTCCATCACCGCCTTGATCTTCGAAGGATCGACTGATATTTGGTTTCAGAGATGACATGACCGAGAAACGTCACGCTCTCTAACCAGAACACACACTTACTGAACCTTGCATAGAGTTGATGCTCCTTCAATTTCTGAAGTACCAAACGAATATGTTTAGCATGCTCTTCCTTGTTCTTCGAGTATATAAGTATGTCGTCGATGAAGATAATAACGAACTCGTCAAGGAAAGGCTTAAAAACCCTATTCATCATGTCCATGAATGCTGCAGGGGCATTTGTCAAACCAAAAGGCATGACTAGAAATTCATGATGCCCATATCGAGTAAGAAATGCCGTCTTCGGAATATCCTCCTTCTTGATTTTTAACTGGTAATAGCCTGACCTCAAATCGATCTTGGAGAAGACCGTAGCTCCTTGAAGTTGATCGAACAGGTCATCTATTCTCGGAAGAGGATATCGATTCTTGATCGTCTTCTGATTCAGCTGACGGTAATCAATGCATAGACGCAACGAACCATCCTTCTTCCTGACAAACAATACCAGTGCACCCCAATGAGATACACTTGGTCATGCAAATCCTTTCTCCAGCAGTTCTTCCAATTGAGCCTTCAATTCTGCCAATCTGAAGGTGCCATACAATAAGGGGCTTTTTATATCGGCTCCGTACCGAGAATTAAATCGATAGAAAACTCAATTTCACGATCAGGTAGTAGTCCCGGTAGATCGTCTAGAAAGACTTCAAGAAATTCAACGACTACCGATGTTTCTTCGATACTCGGTTTTTCCACCTTAGTATCAACAATGGTTGCTATGTACCCCATACAATCTCTCTCCAGAAGATGTTGCGCTTGCAATACCGAAATAAGGCCCAATGGTCTGACACCTCCTTCACTGACAAATCACAACATTCGTAACTCTGGAATCTTGAATGATATTGTCTTTGAAAAACAGTCCACGCTAGCATGATAGGCAGAGAGCCAATCCATGCCAAGGATGACATCAGACTTTTGAATCTCCAAAAGCAACAAATTTGCAACAAGACACTGATCTTCTATCCGGACCATACATCCATGATAGACCGATCGAATGGCGATCAATTCGCCAGTAGGGGTTGCAACAATAAAGGGCTTCTCTAGGGGACTAGCAACTAAGCAGACTCTTTTCACATAATCAAGAGATACGAAAGAATGCGAAGCTCCAGAATCGAATAATACAAAAGCATTATGTCCGGCAATCGAAATCGTACCTTGGACGACTTCGTCAGTCGCGCGGACATCTCCTACAGACAAGGCGTGAACCTGTCCACGCGGTAGTGTCTGATTTTGAGGACTTGAAGCTCCCGCTCCTGCAGTGTTTTGCTGCCTTGGCGCTCTGCCTTACGCCTTTCTTGGTTCTGTGCAGTCGGCGTAACGATGTCCCAGCTTTCTGCAGTTGTAGCACGCACGGTTGTCTCTTCGCTGTTGGGGACATTCGGTAGACTTGTGTCCCGGCTCCTGATAGTTATAGCAGATGATCCTCCCGCGCACTTCTCACCCTCGATTATTGTCAATGAAGTCTCTTTTGATTATATGTTCTCTGACCCCCACCGAAACGTTGATTACTCCGGTTCTTCGCACGAGCTTCATTTTCTTTCTTCCACTCCAAGTAGTCTTGTTCCATGACCAGCGCACAATCCTTGAGCTCTTCATAGACACGGATTCGGAGGTTCCGCAGTCTATGACGAATATCGCTCCGTAGCCCTTCTTGGAAGCGATGACATTTTTTGCTTTCAATTTGTATGTATTGAGGCGCAAAGACTGACAACTCCAGAAATTTTTCCTTGTACTGAGCCACTGTCATTTCTTGAGTTTGGCGGAGGTCCAGAAACGCTTGCACGAGACGATCACGCTCCGCACGGGAAAGTACTTTTTGTAGAACATTTCTACAAACTCCTCCCAACTGATTTCTTCAATTCCCGGCTCAGCGATTGTTGATGGACGTTCCACCATTGAATAGCAGTTCCTCTCAGTTGATGAGCTGCTAATAGAATACGTCGACTGTCAGTCAGCATCATGGTCTTGAAGACCCCTTCGAGCTCAGTGATCCAGTGCTTCGGAGCCAATGGATCGGTGCCAACTCCTTGGAAAGTTGGCGGATCCATCTTCTTAAATCTCATCACCAACTGTTCAGGTTGGTTCTGATTCTCTCCCAGTCGCCGCAACGCCATGTCATTCTGGTGTTGGATTGTCTATGCCACCAGGTTGGTCAGGGTTTGGAGATCTCTTTAGAGGAAATACCCATAAATCTCATACTATGTACATGATGCGTATGATGCAACGGACACGCATGCCCGTATAGCACGCAGTCGAAAAAGTACTCCATCTAGAGCTTGGTCACGCAGACCAGTCATCACGCAGATGGGTGCCACGCAGACACGGTCTCATTGGAATGGGTCACGCAGATCCTCGTCACGCAGACGAATGATATGCATGCAAGTTAACCTCCACAATTCACACGTTTGCATGCAAGAATAATAATATAATATTCGATATACAGTTCATACGTAAAATAACATCTCAAAACATGATGCATGCCCATGTATTCATAGTAAAGATAAAAATAGTATTCATAAAATAGGCAGGATGCGTTCTTGATATAAATATAAATAGTTTCGAAATCTACATAGAGACTAGACCCACTCACCTTTGGTCCAACGATTTGCAACTCAAAACCAAGCCTTACAGAAACTCTAATCTGACAAGAAACGACATAAATCGATCAAAATACGTACAACCTGTACGGAACCCGATGTATCCGTACACCCAGAACCTGACGGCTCCCATAGGGACCGTCTGTGACCAATGCGACGACTCCCATAGGGACCGTCCGAACCAAACTCGACGACTCCCTTAGGGGCCGTCCCTTAATAAAGCGACGACTCCTCCAAAAGCCGTCGCCCAATAATCCCGACGGCTCCTAGTGGATCCGTTACCCTTTAATCCGACGACTCCTAAAGGACCGTCACCTAGGTGCCCGACGGCACCTATAAGATCCATCAGACACTGTCTGACCCGCTTTAAAAGTCACAGTTGTTACAGGAAGCCTCAACAATGACGGTGTCCCTAATCACACGGCCAAGGCCGGTTGGGTCTATGAGTTTTGATTGCCATGGGTTAACAAGGATAAAATGGAAAAAAAATGAAAATTTTATTTGGAACATGGATGAGTTTTCAGGAATGGAGAATGATAAATTGGTCAAATGAAAGTTTCAAGATGCTCCACCCACAGTTTGAAACGAGTGACTGTCCGGTGAACTTAATAAAATCGAACCTCCTATTCTTTTTTAATATGATACGCCTCCAAAATAAGTCTGTCAATTATCTAAAAAAATCTGAATCCGATCCGAATTCGTATCCAAAAAATCAGAATTATCCGATATTCAAAGATCCGGAGTGCGGATATGGATATCAGTCTATCCAATCCGAAAAATATCCGTATCCGAAATATACTATAAAAATATATATATATATTGTTCATATTGTTATCATGTATGATTAATCATAATGATAATATATTATAATACCATTAAATTTTCAATGTATGATATCAATTTTAATTTTGATATCTTTCTAAAATATTATTTGACTATCCAAAATAATATTAATATTTAAATATGTTAATTATTCAAAAAATATCGTATCTGAAGGGATCCGAATCCAAAAATTAATATCCGTATTCGAATCTGAAATTTAGGATATGAATATTAGCATATCCAGTGTTTTGAAAATCGGCATATGCGGCCGCATGACGGTTCGGTCGGGTGACCGAACCGATTTCTTGAAAATCGGTGCAAATGCGGATCAGGCCCGCATAGGCGGCCCGATCCCGCATGTGCACCCGCTTAAGCAGGCGCACAACTTTGAACATTTTAAACGGGTCGGGCAGGCCTGATCCGCGGCAGCGCACGACAAAGGGGCTCCTTTTGTCGGCCCTAAAACAAAGCGTCTCCTCCTCCGATCTTCCCCGAGCACCCCGACTCCTCCTCCTTCATCAGCGGCTTGAGGCTTCAGCGCCGACCTCCTTCTTCATCAGCGGCAGCGCCAACCGCTTCTTCTTCATCAGCGGCAGTGTCGACTGCGATCTTCCCCGAGGACCACGGCTCCACTTTGAGCCAAGAGTATGCTCCGATTTCATTCTCTTCAGCTCAGCCTCATACTTCTTCTTCTTCAGCTCTTCTTCTTCTGCTCTCCCTCCCTCTGATTCCACTCTCTCTCTGGCCCTCTCTCTCTCCCTCTTTATTCCATCTGTTTTCTCTCTCACTTATCTCTCTCTCACTGTTTTTTATGGATTTATTTAGGCAGAGAGAAGGATTGAGTGACACCTGTGTTTGGTGTCTTTAACAAATTGGGATACTTTGGGACAATTGTCTTCCGGAAGTTTTTTTTTGTGGTTATTTATTTTGTTATCTAAAATCAATATGAGGACAATAAGTTTTTATTTGTTAGGATGTATATGTTAGTAATCTAGAATATTTTATATTGAAGTAATTTGAGTAAAATAGAACATCTTGAGTGTCTTTAACACATGTTTTATATATATATTTTTAATATTTATCTTCATATGTTTAGAAATCATCATCTATATTTATTATTAATAAAAATTACATAACCGCATATACTCCCGCATATACTCTGTGCGGTACCTCAGCCGCACACAAACCGCATCCCGCATATCAGAACACTGAGCCTATCTGATCCGTATCCGCCAATTGACAGGCTTACTCCAAAATAAGGTAACCAATCCGTAAAATCACCGGAAGGTGACGACATCTACACTCCACTGTCACACAAACACCGTTTCAGACATTCGTCCTCGACGAATCTCTGCGACTTCTCTTCCTCTCCTTCGAATCAATCTCTCCTTTTTTAGGGTTTCTAGTTTTCCTTTTGAGATCAATAGATCAAAACCCTAGCAGCAGAGGATCCTCTCTTCGAAGAAGCGGCGATGGTGTTCTTCATGCTTTATGTGTCGGCGGAGCTGGACAAGCTGACCGACATCCAGCCCGAGGGGGGCTGTGATGACCCCAACTTCGTCTACCTCTTCAAGGTCTCTCTCTCTCTTTCTCTATCTATCTATCATTTTTGCTTTGATTGATCAATTGGAGGACAATTGAGTGTGATCGATCAGTTCTTTTTGGGGTTTGGAACAGCTGAGATGCGAGAATTGCGGGGAGCTCACTCAGAAGGAGACCTGCGTCGTTCTCGGCGAGACCGTTCCGCTTACCAACGGCAGGGGCACCGCCAATCTGGTCCAGAAGGTGATGATCTCTCGTTGTGGTGGTTTTTGTTTGTTTGTGTGTTTTTCCGGTCCCTAGTTAGGCTTTGATGATGGTCACAAGGTTTCATACGGTGTTGTACATGTACATTCATGAATGTGTGGGATGAGTGCAGTATATTTGGATTATTTTCTAGATATATTCTGATCATTATTATGTGAAATGCATGCAAAAAACTTTGATGTTGGGAGTGAAGGTGGCATGGACAATTAAGAGTTAACTTTTTAGATTACTCCTGGTTAGGTTTTGGTTATACTCAAAATGTTTCATACAGTATGGTACGTGTACATTTATAAATCATATGGGATAAGTACAATAAAGGTATAGAGATAAATTAAACTATCTTCTAGCCCTCTAGGTATCTTATGATCATTATTATGAGAATGCATGCAAAAATATAAAAAAATGTTGAGTGTGAAAGCGGCAATGATAATTAGAGTAAACTTTTATATAGATTATAAAGAATGTTATAAGTTATCAAAAAATGGATTCTTGAATTCTGAAGATGCTAAACACACAGTTTAACGAACAGAAGCATGTTCGGCTCGATATCTTAGAGAGGTATCCAATCACCGAACTTTTCTGAACACTTAGAAAATACGGAGTACTTTGTGACTATGGTTTTGGTTGATTGTGTTTTTAGATTTCTTTGATCACGATTGCTTTAGTGGAATTTAACATGAGCTGTTGATTTCTTTTGTTTTTTTATCGGCGGTGCATTCTATTTGAAACTTTTGGTTGCTTGTTTTCTTTTTCATGGAGATCCCTCTCTCTTGTTTAATTTTTTCCCTTTTCAGAGAGGTTGAAATTTAGAGGAGAATGGGTGTGTGAGGGTGTGGTTGATTAGTATGCAGAAGGTGTTCTCCAAAGAATTATGGGTTTTTGCTTCTTCTTTTCTCCCTACAAACATGCCCCTTTCACCGGTCACGTAGCTCACATCTCAGTTATACAGACCTTCTCCCCCACACTGAACTCTAATAAAACATTATCTACCTCTGGGTTTAATCATAACTCCACACTCTGTTATGGAACAAAACATATCCGATCATGATTATTCCTTCTTTTTTTTTAAAGAAATGTGGGAATCCTCCCACCAAATATCATAAATAATGTGGGTTACAATTTCGATGGATAAGGAACAACAAACATGGCAAAAATAAAGAAAGAACAAGTACAAGGAGGGCCACATAAAACCAACAACAGCAGCAGGTAGATTAGCAATCTACTGCCACCCGGATCACGCCCTCCTACACTTCTTCTCTAATCAGTAGCTTCCTGTCCACCAGCCCTACCACCAAGCCTCCGCCACAAAACATTGCCCAGTCCTTGATGCAACCAAGCATACCAAAACCCATCGCATCTGAAAATACACATGCACATACTAGGGGTGTAATTCGGTAGGTTTGGTTTGGTTTAATGCTAATTTGAACCCTAACACGAGCCGAACTGAATTTGAAATCAAATTACTAAACCCATTAACTGAATCAAATTTGTTTAGTCAATCCGGATCAAACTGAATGTATAAATTATGTTTTTTTGGTCCCACTAGAATATATAAATTCAAATAACATATCATCACAAATAAATATTTTTAAACTATAATTTATATGAAAATCTAAAAAATTAAGGATGAGAAATGGATATTGATCACAAGGATAACTAATATGGAGAGTTTGAAGAGTGAATAGTGATTATAAAATATGGAAAAGCAATAGTTAGAGAAATTTGGTTCGGTTTGGTTCTATTTAATTTAGGTTTTTAGAATGTGAAACCAAACCCAAACCAAATTCTATTGGTTTATTAACTTTTTAATCCATTATCAAACCAAACCAAATAAATATTAATCCAAACCCAAAAAAAATCGGTTTGTTTTAATGACCCATGTTGCAACCCTAGCAATGTTCTAAAAATCCTTCTAGACTTCGATTAATTCCCCGCCTAGGCCTATGCAGGCCTAGCCCGCAACACTTAGCGCCTAGCCACTTTTCTGAATAATCCCTAGTTGACTAATAATCTATTAAGGTACTTTATATATTATATGTCTATTAATTAATTCTTTTATGCTATCCCTATATTATTACTTTTGTTTTGAGTTACTTTATTATGTTTTGTAGTCTAAAATTATTATATACTCCCCTAGTACATACCACTCTGCACTTGGTTAGTACTGAGTGAAGATGCATCTATTACATAAACAATATTTGAGTTATTTCACCAATGAAATTCTGCATGTTAAAGGGAAAAGGAGATATTCCTTCCATCGGCATCTGACTTCTTGATTAATGTATCAGGATCACTTGCAGATTTTGTTATTGCTTTTACCAGTCTTCTGTTTGTTTGGATTGGTTTTAATTTGATTAGTTCACGAGTGTCGTGTATAATCAAATGTTTTACAATCATATTACGTTAAAGGTGTTCCATCACTGTTTGGTTTCTATGAACCTTCTGTCATCTTGTATATACATCTTGTACAGAAATGCTTCCACCGCCAATGTTAGGTTACTTCCCCATTCTCTCTGGTGATTAAAACATGAAAATTAATTTCAGATTTCTCTTTTAGTTTGTGGCAGGATGAGAAACTGTTGTTTCAGATAATGGCAGATCCATGATTGTTGCTTCCATATTCTACATTTCCAAATTCTGTGCAACTCTCTTATGGAGTGTATACTATTTTGTTACCAATACATTGAGTGAAATTGATATTTACCTGGATATTAGTAAAAGACACGGAATATGCTGATTTTGCAAAAAAATAGCCTGCCCTCTTTTTTTGGGTAGGGATTCTACCACCAAATATTATTCAAAGATTTGGGATACAATAACATAAGAAAGAAAAGAGAAAAATAAAAAGCAATCAAAGAACATGTAGATAAGGTATCTGCGAAACATCAGCCCCAAAGGAAAATGAGTAGTAGACCTTAACTCTTGATCCTCAAATTGTTCTCCACTTATCCTTGAGGATCACCCTTTTGGCCCCTGCTCAGTATGGGGCCAAAGATTTGATAGCCTACTTTACACCTTCCCACATATTTTCGATATGGATAGCCTCAATTTTGCTACACTAAATAGTCCAACATACCGCTGAAATGAATGATTTAGAAATTTGGCTTGAATGCTTCTATCTCCCATCCTCTTGAAGGCTCCCTGGTTCAATGCCTCCCAAAGCTGATTCAAAGATGTGAAGTTAATGTCAAATGCACTTGGATCAATTTTACCATGTGTTTCGAAAGAGGGCAGAGCACAAATAAATGCAGCACAGTTTTATCCTCCTGAACACAAAGTGGGTACAAGACTGATTCTCCATTTACCCATTTGGATCTATAGAATTGTGTAAGAACTCTTTCTTTATGCAAAAGACACTTGACCAACTGAACTTTAAGAGGATCCTTAATGCCCCAAATATGTCTATATTGTCTTCTGTTTTCTGTCGCACCCAATGTCCCTTCTCATCAACCGGTAATAGCTCCTTACACAGAAATTTTTCTTTGGTTGCGATTTCCAAACCATCTTATCTTCCTTGTGGCGGTGATGGGAAATGGGCTGCAGCAACGAATCCATCCACCTCTCGATCCCTAAGGTTTCTTCTAATGACGGGGTTCCAATAGCCCCCACGGCCCCACGTCATGGGAGCCTGTCCTTTTGAAATCTGCTTGCAGAAGAAACTCTCCCTTTTTTTACCGTGTGACAGCTCCTTGATATCTCTGTCTTGGGAAAGAAAATTTATGTTCTCAGCCACACTAGAGTGATTGGTAGCTCCATGAATTGAATTCAGTTCCAGAACTAGCAATTGGATGCCTGGTTTTGTTTCACTACTATTGTTTTCTCTCTTGTAAAGAAGCTATTCTGGCACGAGGGGACTTTCTCATTTTAAATGAATTTACAACTCTGAAAGCCAACTGATTGTTCTTTTGAATGATTACTCGCCTCTCGCTTTATTATAATTAAGCACGTTGTCTAGTTTTCAGATTTGACTTCCTTGTGCATAATACATTATGGGTTCTCCCTGTCAGAGAGTGGTTGAATGGTTGATCTATGACTCTGCCTTTTTCCAGTGCAAATTCTGCGGGAGGGAGGGAACGATTCAGATGATCCCTGGGCAGGGCCGTCCTTTAACCCTTGAAACCAGTCAGAGTGGAGGGTCAGCTCCAGTGATGTTGTTTGAATGCAGGGGCTTTGAACCTGTGGATTATGTTTTTGGCGATGGTTGGAAGGCTGAATCTGTAAGTGATTTTCTCCTTTGTTATTTGGTCATCCATTTTCACTGTATATATCTAGTGAAGGTGGATATGATGATTAAATTAAAAAGAGTAAAAAGGTTGAAGATTGGATTGAAATTCTGGAGGCAGTACAACTTTAGGACAAACTGTACCATCCCTTTCATATTTTTTTTATTGATATTGTTTTTCTGCTTTTAGTTTTAGTCATATAAAGGAAGCATGCTGTCTAATTATGTTTTCATGTTCACATATGTTCAATTTGATTGCCTATTCATATATGTTTTATTTTATATAATTATATTCAAGAATAGTGTTTGATTCCATAGCAGTCGTGAAAATTACTTGAAAAGTGTGTTTCCTGCTCAGATTCATATTCTGGGCTGCATTTTCTAAAATTGGTTTGATATATTATTACAGTAGAATAATACTAACATTTATCTGTATTAATTCGTGGACAACAAATCTGTGAGTCCGTCTGGATGCCCTTTCCTAGACACTGACATGTTATTTCCCACTTACGAGATAACCAGTTGTATGTGAGATGGGCATCATATAATCACAAAGGTTCTTCTGCCTTCATGCACTCAACTCTATATATATCTTAAGGTGATCAAAAGATGTAATTCTGCTTAACCACTTATTTTTTGCCCTCTGTTGACAAAAATTATAACATTTACATCTGCCCTACACATTCAGTTCTGTGGTTTCTTCATGATGTATAAAACTGCGTTAGGAAGTTGAATTTGATGCATCCCATGTACGATTTTGCTCAACCACTTATTTTTTACCCTCTGATGGTGGTAAACTATAGCATTATAGTTTACCGCCAAAGATTCTGATCTGTTTAGCAGTGTCCCAGCATAGAGCCTTGACATTGTCCTTAATGGATACGGCTTGTTATCTTCCTGTTCCTTTGCTTGTCAATGAATGTTATCTTCCTGGAGGACCTTTTAGAGGAGATTTTCCATCTACTTTTGCCTTTGAAATTCAGATTCATTCCCTCTTCCAGACATGAGTGAAGTTTGGGAAAAAAAATCTCTGAAGCATGTTCTTCCGGAACGGTCCCAAATGTTTTTGTTAATATGTGTATGCTCTGACAGAAAACATGCAAGTGAATTCTTATCCACGTAAAATTTAAAGCATGTACTATTTGATATATAAATCTCATATCAATACATTGTTTGAAAACTTCTCAAGAAATTGGTGCTAGTTTCACTTTATATGAGTGGCATACAATTAACAGTCAATTTATTTGGCCTTTTGTATTCGGCTCTGCAATTGAGAGTCAATTTATGGTGCCAATTTCTAGTTACATATGAGTTACTAATTTTGACCAATTAAAATGAATGAAAATCGATAAAACAATTTTTTTCCCTGATACAGACTGAAGGGACTAAATTCAATATGGATTTATCTGATGGCGAGTTTTCCGAGTATGATGAGAAGGGCGAGTTCCCTGTTGAAATAACTAATCTCCGGGGAACATTCAAAGTGGTAAGTTCTTTATTTTGTGCTTCAGTACTCTAAGTGGTTAGAGAACAACTTATCATGTTTATTATAAAAAAAATGGGGATAAGATGTGGATAATTGCCATCATTCTTAATAAGAAATGGATTTTTTTTGTACAATGTAAAGGTTAGAATAACAATTATCCTCTTTTTTGCCCCGATTTTGACAAATTCAAACAAGGACAATCTATCCCTAAAATTGGGATAACTTATCTTTAAAATACCGTCCCCTAATGGTTTGGCAAGGGGTTAAGGTTTTGAGGATAAATTGTCCTAATTTTAGGGGATAAAAAGTCCAACAATTTTGTCCTTATTCACATTTGTTAAAATTGGAACAAAAATGAGAATATATGTTATTTCAGCCTTTAGGTAAAACAAAAAATCCCAATTTTCATTTCAAAATCGGGACAACTGTCTCCATTTTATCCCGATTATTTTTTATATCAAATGGGATGAGTTGTTCTTCCCACTTATCCTCACAATTATCCTTTATCCCCTTGTCAAACCAGCCCTAAAAATTTGTTCATATTAGCTAGAATTATAAAACCAGTTTTTCACTGCTTGTTTCCTGAATTGCAGGTGCACGAGGCCAACCATTGGGGTAAGACGGTTTATCAATGACTCGAAAACATATTCTCTCTGATTTTGCATGACTAATCTGTTAATGCTGTAAAGGGAAATATATATATATATATATGAAACAGCCATCTATGCACGTTTTGTTGGACAGATATATGCCAAAGACATCTATCTTATAGTCATCTTCATCATGCATTATAGTTTCTTATTTGAATGGATTGTTTATTGGTGTGTTTTAGTCCTTGAAGGAGGAATAAGGTAAGAACACTTATTCTGTATTCTGCTTTTCATGTTTTTTAATTCTTCTTATGGTGTTGTTACATCGGGAGCTTCATTAGACAGGTAGATGCTGCTTGAGACCTCATTAATTTGTTTGGGTAGTGACATAAGCTATTCCAAGATAGATATTATTCAACCCCCTATATGGGGTGTGACATTAGGTTATTCGCTCTTGATAGCCATACTGGGTTAGATAACAATCCAGACTGAATAAACAAATTTTTGTTTGGTTGCATTTTCTGTTATTCTCATTAGGAAACGTAAAAATGTCTTTTTTGTTGTTTGGTTCACCTAGGATAAGTGATGATAAATGGTTGATAAGGAAGAATAAGAGTTTGACTTTTTAACTGACAACTATACCCTTGAATATACTGTGAGAGATGTATGACTGATTTGATAGATGTGATTTGGCAGGTGAGATAATTTTTTAAAAATAACAGTGGGTATTTTTATTCATTAACATAAATAAGCCTGACAATCAATTCAAACAATTTTTTAGAATAGTTATCAGGCATTATCCTAGCTTATCTAAACATAATTATTGGGATTTGTTCTGTCAAAACAAACAATTTTTTTTAGTTAATTTTCATGTATTCTTTCTTATTCTCACCTTATGTTCCACGCTGTATGGGGGCAAATATATATAATTGTATAAGTGGAACATGTCTTTTTTTTTTATAGTTATTTTTATTAGGAAACGTAATAATGAAATTTTTGTTATTTGTTTGACCATGGATAAATTATAGAAACGGATTTGACAAATGAATCCTTTTGATTTATAAAATGTGAAGATTGTAGATTTAATAGGTGAATTCTTTATATTAATGCAGTACTATAATATATTGAAATGGATAAAATAATACAATTTTAAGGGGAAATTAGAATATCAATATCAATTTATTCCTATATATTATCGTATAGTTATATTTATTTATTTTTTACTAACAAATATTTTTTTAAAATTTATTCACCCTATTTCACTTTTCCACATCCATTTCAACTCAAATAGAGGTTACTTTGAATTGGAACTCTATATTAGAAAATGTATATATATGTGTGTATATATATATACGAGGGTCGATTACATGTGGCGAATGGTGAGTGCAGCAGCGATCACGGCCCGTCGATCACAGGTCCATCGCATCCGACGGTCCATCGCATTCACCTCGAACCGTCGAATACGATGGACCCGTGATCGGACGGCCCATGTCGCGGTCGCACCCGTCGTTCGTCGCACCTAATCATTTCACTATATATATTGATATATATAAATATGATTATGTATATTTTTTTATAAAATAATGTATTTTATTAATATATATAAACAAACATTGTGAGGGTTACAAAAATGATTGGCATAACATTTTTCTCGAATGAATGTATGATTATGTACTTTATTTTTTTAAAAAAAATACATTTCATTGATCAATATATGTTTTTTTTTAAAAAAAAGCGTGTGCATGTTGAAATAGCTAATCTCCTCGAATCCGTTTGGATAGAGGAATAAAGGTGGAATAGGGAGGGTAAAGGGGGTAAAGGTAAAAAAGCTAATTGGGTGGGTGATATAAAGGGGTATAGCTATGCATAATTATGTGAGAATAAGTTGGTATTTGTATTTCAAGTACCCTCATGGAATTGTATCATTCATTCACTGATATAAGGGGACTCACATCTTAAATCATATGTCATCACATCAAATTACATGTCATCCCCTCTTATACATCAATATAGTCACATGTCAAATCAATTTTTACACATTATTCATATTTTATTCTTCATAACCAAATACTCCAGCATTTATTATTATGTTTCCCAACGAAAATAACTGAAAACATAATCAAACAGAAAATCATTTATTCTATTTATAAAATCAACCAATCCTAAAGTATGTATAAATCTTAAATAACTTATGCATTTATCTAAACGGTTCTCATGATGAGCTCAGACAATCGATTCAAAGCATGGATGATCATATTAATTTGGATGTTGTGCAACTGGAAACTACTCAATCAAAGACACTGGGACATGGCAATTTTTGGGGGAAAATTAGGACCTGATACAACAAGGACATGGTAATATAAACAATTTAACACGATACATACACATTCCCTCACAAAAAAAAAAAAAAAAAAAAAAAAAATTACTCACACACACAGAGTGGCGGCTCCAGAAATTTTTATAAATGAGGTCATTTAAAAACTGACATTAATAAAAATAAACCATAAAAAAATCAAGAATTTACCATATCTAAACTTTTACAATTGTCCTCGACGAGATTTCATATTTTGAAATTGTTGCTTGATAATTTCATTATCAAATTTTTCTTTTTCAATATATATAACTAAACAATCATTCGTCCACTGATCTCTCATTCTGTTTATTATTCATACACGATTATACAATAATGGAAGAGTTTTAGATTAAAAATAAAATTAAATTAAAATTAAATTCATGAATAGATACTTAAAGCAAAGTAGGAAGATGAAATTGACAACGTGATCAGAGATGATTGAAATCGACAATCGTTAATCAACAACGTGGGTGATCGACACGTCCATGTGGCGAGGGTCTGCAGATTTTACAGAAAACAAAGGGTCCCAAATTTTTTTAATATATGTAAGGTGGGGTAGGGACATAGGTTTTTTTAATTTTCGGTGAATATTGAATATAATGTGGTTATTTTAAAAATTGAATGCACAATCTTTCTAAAAAATAAATAAATAATGAATGCACAATAAATATCCAACCCATGCAATCTAAGTATCCCACGTTTTCCTTTTTTTTTTTCTTTTTTTAAATGGGCTTAAAGGCTTACGTTAATGTGTAAATATATGATAGGTCAGGTAGTTTAATTTTTTTTCAAAAATTTGATGGGTCAATTGACCCATATTGTTATACTTGCCGCCGCCGCTGCACACACATCCATATGAAATAAAACAAAAAAACATCCACATGAAATAAAATGAAAAACAGCAAATGATCAATCCATAATTCATAAAGAAGAAACCATTAAGATGTATCCAGCTGTCATTTAACATCATAATTCATCACAAAACATATGGAAAAAAAACGAGCAAAGGAAGTCCATAAGTTATAAACATGTAAATATTACATTTTCGGAAAAAATCCAAATAATCCCATGTGAACTACATGAAATTCATATAACCCCTTAAAAATGTAAATCCAAATGACTCCCTGAATTAAATTTCCATTAACAGATGAATAATATCATGTGAATATTCTATTTTGTTGACCCTAACTGAAAACATAATATGCTAAAAGCCCATTACAATATTTTAAAATGTGAAAAACCTTCTATACATGACAATTTTACCCTTCCAGAGAGATTATAAAACTCTATCCGAAGGAATAGAATCGTCATTTAAAGATGATTTTTTGCATTTTACACATTGTAGGGGGTTTTTGATATACTATGTTTTGAACCAGGGTTTACCAGACAGAATATTCGTAAAATAATCCTAGAATGTCAACGAAAATATAGCTCAAGAGGGTATTTAGTTTTACATAAGTGTTTTCAGGGAAGTTATATGAATTTTAAGAAAATTCAGGAGATTATATGAATTTTAAACAGTTTACAAGGGGGTTATTTGGATTTTTCCCCACATTTTATCATCTGCCATCACTTGTAGACTGGATTTAGGGCTGAAAAATGAACTGGGTGTAATATTATTCTTTAAAAAAATAGTGAGGGCTGCACATTTTTTCATAGAGATGCCTTTGAGTGTTTACCAATTTAATCAAAGCTCATTCGTAAAATACATAGTACATGTTTGTTAAAACTTATAAGCTGTAGATTATAACTTTTAGCTTAAAATAAACAGTTGTTGCATGTTTGTTTAAACTTATTAGAACTTATTTAAGTTAAAAACAATTTTAAAAAGTCATAATCTCTAAGCTGAGAAAGGGGTCCTTTTGATATTATAGCTTATAAAATGCATTAATTTTTTTCTTTTGGACACTCGTGCCCTTAATCCTTTTTACTAATAATATGTGTATCTATTTTTTTACTATTACATTAAAAATTGCCAAACTATCTTTCATCTTCTCAATTTTTTCCTATTAAAAAAAATATTTATAAAATTAATTTTATATGTAAAAATCAACTTATTTTATCAAACATAAATCAATTTTTTACTTCTATAGTTTAAGGGTATTTTTGACAATTGTACTGTAAAAAACTGTTTTACAACTTATTAAACAAACATCCCCTAATACTTATTTAGTGTTTTTAAACAGTTACAACAAACATGTCTACAACTTATAAGAAAAGTTATAATCTATAATTTATAATTATAATCTATAATTTGTAAATTTAAGCTGCAACAAACATGACCATAATGTTATAAAATCTTAAATTCTCAAGATACACGGAATATAAAGTAGTGAGGCACTGGAGATGCTTTTGAGGGAGAAAATCAAACTACTTGAGGATGTAAAATTGGAAACATTTTCTTTACGAAGAATATATATATTCGATGGTGATCAAGATAAGTCAGTTTTTGGTTGACTCAAATAGGTGACTGCTTTTTTAATTTTCAAAACAATAATATTTTTTAGGCTCCAACTTCACAGACGCCAAACCAGACCCCATGATGTGAGGATGGTACATTGTCTATTATACCTTTAAGTCATTTTAGAAATCGGCGGTTATTTTTTTCCCATTTTGTGTGGAGCATAATTAATGGCCGATCATTTTTTCTATTTTGTGTCAACAATGAATGCAATTTTTCAACCGCGCATCGTGGAGTATCATCAATGACCGATCAAAATTTTGATGGATTAAACCTCAAAATTTTCTTGGAACCAATTTTATTCGATCTCCCATCATCGAAACTAATTTATACACGATGAACACATTGTAGCAAATCCAAAATTTTAATTCTAAGAATTTTGAAGACATTGATTTTTTTCTTTTCAAGTTAGATCTCACATCAATATCTTCCGGATCAGGTTACATGTTTTCAATTTAGAAAACAATTTTTTTCTTTTTTATGTATTGGTCGTTATTTCACTCTTTGATTTTGTTTCGTTTTAATTTCACAAATATAACATTTGATACTGTTACATTTAATTGATAATGGTTTGTGTGATGTTAATATTACATTTTTTGAACTCGAGTACTCATTTTCTAAATTTTGTTATATTCGTAAATGTAACAGTCTGAAATGTAACATTCACTTGTGTATTGCATTTCTTTCAACAATGCAAATATAAATTATGTATAAATGTAACAGTGAAGTACATGCTTTTGCAAGAGATTATGCTACATTTTCTTTGGAATGCAGTGCAATAGAAGGTGAAATAGATGATTTCGAAGAACAAAGTACTGAAGTTATTGTTCCCAATGTTGGAATGTCCTTTGGATCAGAAAATAGATGATTTAAACTGTAACAGTCTCCCGCATACATGTATTGATTTGTATTGTTACATTCATAAATGTAAAAATTAATTATTTCTGTGTATTGATGCGAAAGCGACACATTTACGCAATACAATCACATTACAATGTATTTATTTATCGAGACCAAATGTTTGAATTGCTTTTGCAGGAGATTCTGTTATATTTTCATTGGAAGACATTCCACATGAAATTCAAATTGTTGACTTTGAAAAGCAAAGTGCAGAAGTTATTATTCCTATTGTTGGAATGTTCTTTCATACTTTTTCCCTTTGCTTTTATGTGCTTATTTTTTTTATTTTTTTGTTTGTGCAACATTTTTTAACAATGAATGTCATATGTTTGTTACATTCTATTACATTAATGTGACATTGATCGGTAAGACTGATACATTATCATTTTACTGTTATATTTATATAGCACAATTACATAATCATGAGACTGTAATAACCCACGTTTAGTAAAACAGTTACATTCTATAACAATTATAATCACATAAATGTAACAATACCAAAATAACACATACACTATCATAATCACTTGAATGTAACAGTACCAAAATAACACATACAATGTTATAATCACATGAATGTAACAGTTATAATCACATGAATGTTACATTGATAATTAAATTTTTTTTTATTTCTACACATACATTGATTTTTTATACATTCACATATAAATATAACCAAATGTAACTATCACCAGCAGACCTTACTTTCATTGCACAAATTCAAATCATTTGTATAATTTTTTGTTAAAATTATGGAAGATAGAAACTAAACACATTACATTCTCCACAACACGGTTACATTTTGTTACTTAACCCAAAACAACTAATTGTTTCTTTCTTATAACAGAGTGAATTACAAATGTAACAGAGTAACATATAAATATAATTAATGTAACAGAGAAACATACAAATGTAACAAAAAAAGTATGCTTGAAGAATTCATATTACTTTTTTGTACAACAAATTAGTATTATATTCATTTGAAGAATTCATCAGAAACCTAATTAAAAGATACATTTCATCCAAAAAAATTATTGTACAATGTAATATTAATTATTTCAAAACAATGAATAGTTAGAAACCTAAGTGATTCAATAAAAAAATTGATAATATAAAAAAAAAAACAGAAGTTGCTTAGTGTTCGTCGTCATTGTTCGAATGTGATTTTGAAAAATTTGCAAAGAAGCTTCAGGTTAAATTCAAGTACCAGATTTTGGGGTTGTAATGCAAAAAATAAAATCAAATATCTTTTTGTATTGTCAAAACGGAATGAAAGATGGGTTTCGACTAAACGATTAGGTTTTTTGTGACCTAGATTTGATTGATTTTGAAAAAATATGAATTTGAATGTTTATTTTGGCTCACCGAAAGAGACGGGATGTGCAATTAAGAACGTGAAATCGGGATTTTAATTGATTCGCGTTTTGAATTCGATGGGTTTTTAAATGGGGGTATTTTTTATTTTTTCTATTTTTCTTTTTTTGAAAAGTCAACAAGTCAAACAATGAGATGATTACACATTATGTGGCTTATGAGTGAGACTTATATTTTGAGGTCTGTGTATTATCACTGTTTCCAAAATTAATATACAAAAGAATAAGTATTTAAAATAAAACTCATAAGAAATACCTGTTTATTTTAAATGATAAGTCAAATAAGTGTGTATTTTTCTTCAAACCAAACGACCGGGCCAAACCTAAGCCCACTCACATATCTTGATCAATTTTACACCCTCAGATCAGTGGACCCTTTCCTAAAAGGGCAAAGCAGTCATTTCAACAACACCATAACACGTTTAACAACCCCGTCTAAAACACAAAACCCTAACCCTAGAAATTCATTCTCTCCTCCGCCGCCCGAAGCGAAAGCCATTCATTCATCGAAGGAGAAGAACTTTCGCTTGATCCGCCATGGGTGAGTCTGAATCCTCTCTTTCTCACGGAACCCTAACCCTACTTTCGCTTCAGTTGCTCAGATTTTTCGCGGTCTTGCGCCTTTGCAGGTAAGGTACACGGATCGCTCGCACGTGCGGGGAAGGTGAGGGGACAGACACCGAAGGTGGCGAAGCAGGATAAGAAGAAGAAGCCCCGAGGGAGGGCCCACAAGAGGCTGCAGTACAACCGCCGCTTCGTCACCGCCGGTTCGATCTGAATTTTTTATTTTTTTGGATCTTTTGATGTTTTTATGAGAAAGATCGGATTTTTTTAGGGTTTTGATTTGTTGTTTGGTGTTGCAGTTGTTGGATTCGGCAAGAAGAGGGGGCCCAACTCGTCGGAGAAGTAAAGTTTGTGATTTTTTGGTGGGAGTTAGGTTTGTTTTTATGGTTCTGAAATGTTGGATTTTGATACTATGTAGTTGTTTAATATCGTTTCGGTTATGAGACCTTGACGTACTTGTGTTTGGGAATGTCAGATTAGATGTGTTTTTTGAATGGAAGATTGTGAGAGTTGGAAATTTGTTTGTTATTGTTAGGCTGTTTTGCGTGAATTATATGATTAATAATTAGTTTGGCTAACTCAAATTTAGATGGTATGGATTTGTTGGTTGTTCTTTGAATCTTTGATAGTATTTTTCTAAATGACTAAATCTATATATTTTTAAGAAGGATCGGATCAATCTTTTGAATAAGAGGAGCTCCTGAACAAGGAGATGTGGGTGAGGGATCTCGTTTTTATGAAAACAAACTAAATTAAGGGTGCGTTTGGTTGCGCGATTGCGATTACAGGAAGCTGCGTTTGCAATCGCGCAACCAAACAGTTTTGTAATCGCAGTTTTAAACCCAGCGATTGCAGGCAAATAGTGCCCAAAAGCTGCGATTTCAAAAAGTTGAGAAAGTGAGCTTCCTGCAGAATCAGGTTTGCAATCGCAGATTCCTGCAGAATCAGTTTTGCAATCGCGCAACCAAACGCACCCTAAGAGTGAAAGAAAGCAACACAACTTAGTTCAGTAGATGAGTAATTTACTGGGCATAGAAACATGAGTTAAAAATCACAGTTCCTTGATTCATTCAATCACCAACATCTCCTCCACAATCCTCACACTCTTTGCCCCTGCACAGTGAACACTGAATCCTGAATAGAACTGATTAGTTCTGATAAATTCTCAAAATATGGGTTAATGTGTCTGAAAACCATAGTTTTTGCATAGCCAAATCGCCCAACAGGAGGCTTTTGACTGGTAGTAAAGTGTTTATTGCAGATTTTGATGATATGTAAGGCATAAGAGAGTAAATTGGCATTACATGATTGCAATATGGAAGACTTTGAAAGTTGTTGGTTGGGGTGGCCAATTATGTTGCTTGATTTCTTTTTATTAAAGGATTAAAGACATTTACATCCTTGCAAACATGAATAATCTCATATAAGTCACTGTGAAAGTTGGGGCAGACACATGAGTCCCTGAAAACTTAGAAAAATCTAATTATCATCCTCAGGTTAAAATTTCATTCAAATTTGACAGAATATTTTATCACCATATAATTGTGTAGATATTATAGTCTCCATAAATAATCATAAAAACAAATTAATCCATGTGAAAATCATATTATCCTTATAAGACTTTTTATGTTTCTTCATTTCCATTAAGTTATTGATTGAAAATGGTTAAAAATTTGATGCCCCAGATTAAAATTTCATTTAAATTTGACAGAATATTTTATCACCATATAATTGTGTAGATATTATAGTCTCCATAAATAATCATAAAAACAAATTAATCCATGTGAAAATCATATTGTCCTTATAAGACTTTTTATGTTTCTTCATTTCCATTAAGTTATTGATTGAAAATGGTTAAAAATTTGAGGATAATTTAATATTTTCATGGTTATAGGTTAAATTTAAGTAGAGTAGGGTGGGTTATAATTAATTTTTGTTGAAACCAGGGATGTATTTGGGTTTTTGTGAGTTTTCCAGGACTTATATGTCTGTTCCAACTTTGATAAGGACTTATATGGGATTATTCATGTTTACGAGGACTTAGATGTCTTTAACCCTTTATTAAATTGTTTTCCAAGAGCATGAATTATCATGCCTGTATTGCCTTAGTTTACTTTCATAACGTGCTAATGATCAAGAAGGTGAACTTAAATTTACAACATGTCTGTTTTAGTTCTCAGTTTCATGGTCTTCAGTCAAATGGTTGAATTCATTATCATAGAATAAGTTTGTGAATTTGTTGTTGAATATTTCCAAAGAAGGTTTTTCTTTGGATATTAAATAAATTACCAGAGGAAAAATCTTTTGTTGAGCTTTGAGCATTTGGTGGCAGTGTTGAGAGAATCTAGTTAGAAGTTTGGCACATGATGGCATGCATTGATGGTTGAATTCTTGCATCATGTGAATATAGAAAATTCAGAAAATGTTGTGTACAAGGGCGAGGTACTTCATGCTATCAATTATGCTATTTTAATGCTCACAAGCAGAATGCATCATAGGAACATGATGCATCAAGTGAAAATAGAAGATTCAGAAAGTGACATGTACAAGGGTGAGGTCCTTGACATTGATGTCTCAACGATGGGATAATGGGATAATATTCGAACCAATCCTACTTATAACCATATTTCTTACCCCAACAAATAATAAAAATTGTATGACTTTTAAATGAGAGATATTCTTTGGGATGAGAAATGTGGCTAAAAGTAGAGTTGGTTTTAGCAACACCCCTCGATGACACATTGAGACTACCAAGTAGCAATACATGCTACAATTTCACATGCTATGTAGCTGTTGAGCTGACCATTTTGTGCATGTCATCCTTGTGCAGGGACCATGCTAATCTTCTATGTATATGTGATGCCCCGAAGGACCTAACCATAGAGACGAATTTGCTTAAAGTGTTTGGTTCTGTGTCATTAGGATGTTTCATAAGTATATGATATTATGAGAGTTTAGAATGAGGGCCATAAAGATGGAAGGGGAAACAGATTTTGGTCCAGGATTATTATTTCCATGCTTCATTGTTGGGTCTATCTAGAAAGATCAGAATCTCAGTCTACAACCAACTGCTAATAGAGGATGAATGACTGATGTCTGATTATTTTGCAGAAGTGATGCTGAATCAACTATCATTTTTTTCTTCATTGTAGGTGTTGAAATGGTGTTGTAAATCTGGATGCAATGTGTGCAAACAATGCATAGTTTGCGTAGAATTATGTCGTGTATGTTGGGAATAGTATAATCTGAAGTATATGGAGAGGATTTACAATATCTTGATTCGTGCGTATAGCAATCCGATCCACATTTTGGCGTATGAGGAGGATTCAGGTAGACTAAGTTGGTAATATATTTAGAAAACTAGGTGAATGTTTGTATTTTTTGTTGGCAACATATTTGGCTTGGCATATTGGTGTATAAAGTTCTTTGTAATTTATTAGTTTTATTGGCTGGTAGAGTTTATGCCCATTGAAGAGGTTATAGTTTTTGTCTTTTTGCTAAATTGGTAGAAAAGTGGATAGTAAAGTGGGCATTATTGATATGATGTTTATGTGGCATGTGTCAGGTAATATCATATCAATGTCTATTTTAATATCCATTTTTCTGTTAGTTAGCGTTTATTTATTTGGATATGTGATCCGTGTATACTAAGTTGGTGATCTGTGAAGGATAACCAGGTGAACTCTACCATTGTTGGTAGCACACCTGGTTTGGCCTTTTAGTTTTATTGACTGGTAATGTTTATGCTCTTTCAAGAGATTTTACTACTTATCCTTTGTAATGATTGGTGGTGGTTTGATAGGAAAGTGAATAGCAAAGTGGACATTACTGATGTGATGTTGATGTGACATATATTTGTTCATTCCACATCAGTGTCACATCAACAATGTCTATTTTAAATCCATTTTCTTGTCACTTAGCCTTTATTTATTTTATTTATTTGTGTTAGGCATGCAGTGGACACTAACAGTCGGGTTTTTGTGGGTTGGGCTGTGGATAGGTATGTGCTTGGTTTCCCCTTTGGTACATTACTTTGTAATCTTCAAAAAGAAAAAAAAGATAGATGCTATGTACAAGTGCATTGCATGTTGTAATTTTTTCTTACAATCCCAAAGGGAAAGCCAAGCTGAAGGACCAAAGTGTATTAAATGAGTTCAAGATAGGGGATGCAGTTTGTGGAAAGGTAAGTGGAGATATATAATCTAGGTAGATTAACACGTAAGATTCGTGTTTAGAAAAACATAATTTAGCATAATGGTATGTGTAGCCTTTAAGATTGTTTGATTGACCTGTTTGTTATCTACTATTATGCTGCCTATAATCAATGTAATACTTGATATATTACCTTCGTTGTGACAAGGATGAGTGCTTATTATGTAGCTTAGTTGTTTAGTGATCTAGATGCTTATTTATGGGATGGAAAATGTTGCGTGCAGGTCATTTTCCAGCTCATTTTCCAGTCTCCACACAGGCATCCACTTTGTTGGCCTCGGTGATGTGGCATTTTTATTGCATGATTTATTGGTTGATTTGGTTGAACAATCACATTACATTACACAAACACATTACACATTATTAAGTTTACTACAAACACATTATTAAGTTTTCCAAAGTTACACAAACACATTACATTATTAAGTTTACTACATATTAAACAATCAAATTATTGTAAATATAGGCTTATATATAAAGTAGTCAGGTCTCAGGTTCACAGAATCAGGTCGGGTCCACAGAATCGAGCCAAGGTGGACCTGAACCGATTATATGTTCGGTCCACCAGATTTGGTAAATTACACATATAATCAAGTCCAGGTCAGATGGGTCAGGTCGGGTCCGACCCAACCCATTAGTAGTCCCCTGGCTCATCTAAACTGTGGATCTCCTCGATGTTGTAAAAATTCCCGTGCGCGCACCAACACTCAATTTGTGATTAGCCAAGATTTGTGGTAGAAAGGCTAACAAAAAAAAAACTTGCCTTGGAATCTCATTCATTTGTTCCTCCCATGCTACAGGAGAAACAAATTACTCCTATTATCAACTCCCATTATTGAATCAACCACATTTTTATTTACATCCATCGACCACTCTAAGTCTATCTTCTCCTGTCTGACCTAAGCCTATCAATGGGTCGACCCGGATCTAATAAAAGATGTAAAATACCCGATCTGGAGGAGTTTGATCGGGACGAAATAGGGGCGTGGGATTAGAAGTTTAATTGATTGTATATAGGGGGGTAGGGGTGGGATTAGGTATAACAATATAACAAAAATATTGATTTGTGGGGACAGTGGGTGGGGGGGACAGCAAATTAGTAGGTGGGATTAGACCCTAACATGCACATAGGTAGTTCTACTAATATCTTTATAAAAATCGAACCGGTAGAAAACCAGCCTCCATGTAATTTTATAAATTGTAGAGTGCTGTCCAAAACAAAGCAAATAAATAAGAATCAATACAACAAATAAAACCTGAACAAAACCCGAGAATGACCTTCCCAATAAAACCTGAACAAAACCCGTGAATGACCTTCCCAATAGACGAGAACTTTACTTTATGTAGCGTTTGGTAACACGATTGTAAACCGATTTTCTGTAATTGTTGGGTTTAAAACTGATTATGCGGAAAATCGTCTCTTCTAGCTTTTCTAAATCGCAACTTTTGGAGACTATTTGTCTGAAATTTATTTGCAGGAAGCTGCAATTGTAAAAGGCCCCGTCTAGCCCTACCCATCTATTTTCTTACCCCACCAATCAATAAAAAATAAAAATAAAAAAACCCGGTGTTTTGCTATCCCCACCGATCCGACCAGTTCGACCGGATTTGGTTGCCATTTCAGGTTTCACGCGACCGAATCTGGTCTAACAGGATTTGTAATAAAATTTATAATTTTTTTTCTTGAAAACATAATCTCACGACGTGTATCCTCCTTAAATCTTTCATATCACTCCCAGTCTGAGTTGTAATGTAGGGAGAATAAATCATTATTCTTAAATGTAAAATATAAGAACAATTTTTTTACATAAGTTATAGACAAATTTCAAAAGCCAAATATAAAATGTGTTTGGATCAACTGGTACGTTTTTTTTTTCAAACAAAAATTCATCTTGACTACGAATTCAAACGAAGCTTAAAAATGATATAAATTTGTCTAATAAGATATTTTTCTATAAAAATTTGAATTAATTGAAAGTATATCTACTTACATTTTTTTTAATTCCTTAGTTGTTGTTTGGATGAAAGAATAAATGTAGAATATGATGGATAAATCCAAAAATTTATTTGTTTACAAAAAATAAGTAAATATAGTTTTGAACCCTGTTCGACCAATTATGGTCGCCTAAAACCCGAAATGACAACTAATTACGGTCACCCAAAACCTGAAATGATGACCAAGTCCGGTCGTCCAAAACCTGAAATGGCGACCGAATTCGGTCGAACTGAATCGGTAGGAACAGTCAAACACTGATTTTTTTTTTTTGATCGGTGGGATTGAAAAATTGTTTGGTGGGGATAGACAGGCCCATTGTAAAATTATTTTGTTATGCGAATGCAAAACCAGTTTCCTGCATTCACAAAAATGGACAATTGCAAAATCAAAAGCCGGCCTACAAACATTCAAGAAAAAAAAAGTGAGTGGGCCCCTAGCACTGGCACGTGCACTGGAGAGCTTTTAAATATGAAGTTAAAAAAGTATCTCCACTAAATCATTGAATTTATTATTAACTTGAAGAAATATCTTATAATTTAAAAATATCCCATACAATGGAAACTTTAAAATGAAAATATATATTGTATCATTCATTAAGAACAATATTTATTTATCTAAAAGAATTAGTTAATATGTGAATTAAAAACATGTATTTTTGTAAATTTATTTATTTTAATTAAGATTTGTTAAATTCAATAAGATAGATTTTGTAAAATTTTAACATTATCATTCAAATATATTGACATTAAAATTTTGAATAGGACATAAATATTATATTTTCTAGTTTTAAAATATGTATTTTTTTCATTGTTGCCCCTAAATATAATCAAAATTCAATAAATCATCGTCATTACAAAATTACGGATAAAATTGAAAATTAAAAATGTAACTAAAGAACAAAGTTGAAAACATTGAGTAGTACGATATAGATAGATATATATTTATGAAAGGACACGTCTACACCTACCAACCACTTACATATTCACACTAACCAAAACATAAAAAAATATATTTTTAAATTTAATTTCAACATCACTATTCTCATCAACTATTCAACGGTCAATTTGTCAACCTTCATTTACAACATTCGACAGTCTTTCTGTCCACATTCCTTTATGACATTCGACAGAATCTCTGTCAACCTTCCTTTACGACATTCGACAGAATCTGTCAACCTTCCTTTATGACCTTCGACCTTAGCAGTGTCGAATGGCTTAAAAAATATGAAGATTTTGAGATAAATATAGTTTTTAAAAAATGTTTATTTAATGTGAGATTTTGGTTTTAGATTAGAGCATTCAGATTAAATTAATTGGTTTTGATTTTCTTCAATAGCTTTGTATGCAAATGCAATGAGGTTAAAAGAATTAACTATTGCCTATAGTTCAAGTGTTTTTATTGAAATGTGGTGATTGTAATATGAGTATTGAATATAACGCGAATATGTTAACATTTTGATGTACGTTGAATGTTAAATGTGATCGAATGTGTCTAAAGTCTTCATTTGAAAAAATATTCAGTTCGACACTGCTACGGTCGAGCACACCCTCCCAGGTCGACATACCAACTGTCGAATGTTGTAAATGAAAGTTGACAGAGCTATTGTCGAAGTTTGTAAAGGAAGGTTGACAGAGAGACTGTCGAAGATTGTAAAAGAAGGTTAACAGATCGACCGTCGAATGGTTGGTGAGAATAGTAATGTTCAAATTTAATTTAAATATTTTTTTTATTGTTTTGGTTGGTGATAAGAGGGGAACGGTGTGTGGGGATAGACGTGCCCATATGAAATTGTCACGTTTTAAGATTTTGTACGATTAGATCGTGACGCCATAACATTTTAATTGAATTGTCACGTGCGTGATTTGATAATCTTTGTGATTAATTGTTTTAATAGTCACACAGATAATATACATCATATCAATGAAATATTGTGATGGAAATGAGGGGTCGAGTATGCTAAATAATACTATATTAAACAAAGTTTAAACTTAATATACTGTAATTATACAATAATAGTATTATATTAAATACTGAAGATTATGTTAGAATTTCTTTGCATTTTCATCCCTCAAGTTCAATAATCTTTGCAGATAATTGTTCCAATAGTCACACATATTATACTTCAGATCTGAAATGTAGCAAAAAGCGGCTATCACATGTTCAGCACCCAATGGCGTCCCATAAAAGATGAAAAATGATATATCCAACCATGTGTACAAATTAATGGGTCATAGACGGGACTGCAAAATGGATTGAGATTATGAGCATTCAAAAAAGTATAACATGATCCAACTTGGCCCTGGAAGGAATAACAACTCAATACACTGGAAGGAATAACAACTCAATACACTCGATACTTTTGCTAAGCTACATTTTGTCAAGATGCTCATATTGAAAACAAACGCTTGCATTGGAAAAGATTTTCAATGCCAGTGTAGTCATTGAGAATCTGCAATGAAGTAGTTGTTGATAGAATACAATAGACTAATAAGTGGCATTTGATTGCTTAAAAAATTCAAAATGAGATTCTAAGGAACTTCATATCTTATGGGATACACAACAGGTGGCTGGATCATTTAGGTTATCATAAACCTATGATTAATATATATAGGTTTATCCCGTTAAAAGATCCATGTTCTTGTCAATTGTGAGATGTTGATATGTAAGTTATATGAGATATTATTGTAGAGTATATCAGTTAATACTAAATGAAATTTTATTACTAGGCTCTGAATTGCTCCAACCAGTGTATCCTCATATCCAAAAGCATGGACATGTTCCAAACTGGGACACTGGGTACCAACCTCTCTGAAATGAAAAGGCAAAGCCAATCCACCATAAAATTTTGTGTTTCCAACACATTCATCTAAATTAAAGAATAATAAGCTATACACATACCTGGATCAAGGGAAACCAGAAAAACACTTCCATCGGCGATCAATGAAATACTAAGAAAACAATGAATTATCATGTGGGACAAAGTTTGAGCTCCACGCGTCAACATAGCACCTAAAAAGAAAATAGCAAAAAAAAATTGGAATAAGTCCATAAATACTCCTTTTTTATTACACAGAAATAAGCAGATAAGACTTATGATTGATAAAATGTTGGGACACATATATGACTGGCATGTCGGCTTTCAGTCCATCAGATTTTAACAATATTTTACTTCATGTAAGAATACATATTACAATAGTTATTAGAGGGAAAAACAATATTGTACCGTATGATTGTGGTGTGCCCACGTCACATCTATCCTGCATTCAATTCTTGTCTAAAATGCAAAAGATTAATTTTAGACACAAGGGACATTTCTGACAATGTGTCCAGTGCGTGCCACATCATGTTATGTGTCCGATACATGTTGTATACAGATGCGGTATGTTCGTTGAAATGCATGTTCTCCCTAGCTAATTATGGTAATGTCAAAAGAGCAAGTTGTAGTATTTTTCTACTCGAGGGGGGTTACTATATAACATTTCAACAATCAATCACCCAATTTTTGAACTCCCAAAAGGCATTAAAAAAACAATTTATATTCACAAAAGTTGCAATGCATGTATGGACTGGTAAGGGACTAGAGCCTTGGACTGGGCCTGCATGGTCTGGACTGGTTGGATTAGAATAGGGAGCTTGGATTGCACTTTGGATTGGGGACCTTGGTCTAGACTGGACTGGACTGCAATGCATGCATGGTCTGGACTAGAATGCAGGGGCTTGACTGCATGATCTGGAATGGACGACATGGTCTGGGACTAGAGGCGTGGACTGGGCCTGCATGGTCTGTACTGGTTGGATTGGAATAGGGAGCTTGGACTGCAATGCATGCATTTTCTGGACTAGAATGCAGGGACTGGACTGCATGATCTGGAATGGACTGCATGGTCTGGTTTGGATTAGACTGCAAGGTTTGGACTGGGGAGCTTAGTCTGGACTACATGGTCTAGACTCGACTACATGGTCTGGACTGGATTGTATGGTCTAGTCTGGATTGGACTGCATGGTTTGGACTGGGGAGCTTGGTCTGCACTGCATGATATGGACTGGACTGCATGGTCTGGATTGAACTGAACTGGGCATTTGAACCTGCAATCACACTGCAACACATGATACAACTATCATTCAACAATATCTTGGAATTCAATCAAACTTTCATTCAACATTCAACCTGCAATCATTCAACACACTTCAAACAAACTAGAGGCATGATACAACAACCTCCTGTCTTACAACATACACACTACAATGTTTGATAACAAACTCCACAACAATTTAATGGCACATAAAACTAAAAACTCACAAACTACATCCATGCAAACATGTCTAACAAGAGTTGACAAACTCCACAAAATGCAATTTAGAGACTTGATGCAACTCCATCCACCGAACCCCTCCATCAAGCACCTGTCATATATGTTGTTACTGTTTGTAATGAAGTTTGAAGTGTATGTGTTGTTCGTGTTTGTAATGAAGTATGAAGTGTATGTGTTGGATACATGCACGGTATGTGTTTTTATACATACACGGTATGTTCATTGAAGTGTTTGTAATGAAGTATGAAGTGTAGTATGTGTTGGATACATACACGGTATGTGTTTTATACATACACGGTATGTTCATTGAAGTGTATGTGCTTCCTAGCTAGCTACACAAAGGACCAATCATAGACTTTTCTACTCAAAGAGGTACTATCTGATATTTCTATTTTCTATTTCTCAGTTTTGAATTGTAGAGGGGCAATGGCTAGGTGGGTCTGAGAAAGTTTCATCTGATTAAATTAAAGGTTGTGTGTAGGGCATAAATGGGATGGAGATATGGGTATGCTTGACCTAAGAAAGATGAGGTGGCCCTTCTCAGTAAACCCAAACAATACTTTTGGTGCAACAAGCTTCATTATCTTTTAAGATCTTGTCAGAAGTTATCAATATTTGAAGAGGTGTCCTAATTCCTTAACATGGGTTCAAGCTTCAATGAGGGGTTTCAGTACAAGGTAAGCAAAGAGAATGATATCAAATTCTGGTTATACAATTGGATTGGCTAAAGGGGCCTCAAGGGTCTTCTCAAGCATTTTCAGAGTGACCACGGACACGTCAAGCTGCAATTGGGGATATCATTACAGTCCAGGGTGGTAAAATATTTGGAACCAAGTACTTGTGTATCTTGTTTTTCTTTCTAAATATTATAGGCTATGTTGACTCCTTGTCCATGAAACTGGAGCAACCTCTTGTATTAATTGCATTTAGGTGTAATGCTCCCTTCCTTCTTTAAAAAAAGGCATCATTTTTAATTAGAAAAAAATATCTTTTTTCTATTAGTTCAAAAACAAGAAAAAGAAACATCTTTTTTCATGACTAAACACAACAATCAAATAAGAGGAAACTTAAAAGATGAGTTGCATCATTGACAAAGAAATAAATAACAAAAGATGAAAGGGGATAGTAAATTATCATTGGAGCATTCAACGCACCAACTACCAATCAATCCAAGTAGTAGCCCCTCTTGCATCTACTTTTCAACTATTGTACATGGCAAGACACACTTTTTTTATTTTCATTCAATTGACATTGAATGGGTAGCCTTCTTCACTCTTCGGATTTGCAGCTTTTATAGAGCTAAAAGTTACCTCAAAATCCTCTTTTTTCGTGCAAAATCAGCAACAGATTCCACATAACTCGAGAGCAAGTCCATAGCATGATTAATACTGCGCAGTATGATAAAATAACCAGTGCATGAGAAATTGCGACCGTGATTTCAGAATATTTCTTCAAATATAACTTATCAATTGCTGTCGACCTCAGATTTCTTGTCATCCACTTATATTTCTAGAGCTTTTGGGTTCGATATTTGCAATCTCCTTCCAGTCACAATTTCAAATATTTTCTTCTAGAGTATTCTAAAGCATCAAACAATGCCATGTATTCACTAAAGTAACTTCCGAAAGAATTATGACTTTGATTGCGTTTGACCTTCCGTGCCTTCGCGGCTACTACTTCATAGTACCATCGTGGATAATGAAAGCTGACTTTCCACTGGCATTACAATCAAAGTTTACTTTGAGAAATCTGAAAGGTGTTAACTCTGAATCATAGCAAACCTGCATTTAAATAAAACATTGTCAAGAAAAAAATAATGTGAACAAACGATAATAACTTAACTACGTAAATGTTTTATTTATTTTACCCAAAATAGTTTCTACACGGTCTTATGAGGCCATAGTCTTTAGGGAAAAGAACCCTGGGATCTTCCACATTTTCCGCTCAATTAAATATGCTAAATCAAAAGAATTTTAACAAAAAATGCGACAAATCACACCTCACATAAACTGACCATTCAAAACTGAAAACCAAGACAGGGGGCAGAGAGCAGAGTAAAACAGAGTAAAGAGAGGAGAAACAAAAGGAAACTAAGTGATTAAATAAACAGAACACATAAATCAAAATATACAAATAAACATGTTGGATCAAATCATTATGGTTAGTTTTGGTGATTCACTCTCCCATATGTTGGTGCTAACTCTAACAGTGATTAAATATCTCTTTCTCTATCAATTTTTCTGTTTATCTGTCTAGTATTAATTACTCTCATCTAAAGACATTCCAGAAACCAATTTGACATAAATATTTAAACTATTCTTCACTAACATAAGCAAACGACGCCTATAAATAAACCCACCCACATAAACTCTGAACACAATGTGAAAAGGAATACTCTTCTTTAAAAAGGTGATGTTGCATGTGTCTTCCTGATCATGTCCTTACATTTTTCATCCTTAAGCCATTAATAGGCTTCTATAAGATGTGATGGTCCTATCCAAGAATTTAAAAATGTTCATAGGAATTGATGTTGTTGGTTACAATTTTTGGTCTAATGTAACATCGTTTCATGTTTGTTTACTAATGGATTTTCTTGATTTCTTGAGTGTGGATTGATTACTAAAAAAGAGAAGCAGATTCAACGAGAATTATTCCATCGCAGTTGGTGGAATGGAGCATATCTTGAAAATATCAAGAAGGCTAGATCAAAAAATTGACATAGTCCTACATCACGCTGTTGGCTAACATCACACTGTATAAATTGACTGCAGACTGGTTCGAGTCCCAACATTTACCTACCAATAAAAGACATTATATCTAGAGCAGCCAACTAGTTGGTAATTGTTTCACATAAACCTAGAATGATGCATACCATGACCTGTATCTCAAAACTATGAAAGAATGTTGCACATGCATATGCAATTTAAGGTTTCAGCATGTCATTAGTGGTTTCCAACAAGAAATTTTGCAATGGAAATCATTTTATGCAACTCCTAGACAAAAAAGGTGGCTCATTTGATAATGTGTGGGACTGGTGTTCTTAAAACAGATTTAGTTTAGATGAATTTTTTTTCAGCTTTTGGGGCTTAATTTCACATTGCGAAATACATTCCGCCACTCATGTCATATGTAATTTCTTTCTTTCTTTATTTTTATTATTTTTATATAAAAGCTGGTGTCTTAAAAATGTTAATATAAGATTATACATCTTTATCCAAATCTCATTCCCCATTTATTCAGAAGTAATTTTTTATCAACCAAACAACAAATATTCAATATTATGCTTTCCATTAAGAATAACTAAAATATAATCAAACAAAAAATTATTTATTTTTTTTATCCATACTAATATAGTTATATATCCCAAATAACATAATTCATCTACTCAACTGGTGGTTAAAATCTCCAATGGAAACCCACATAAAAAAAATTTGTTTAATAAGAAAGATTTCTTAGGACAAGAAATTAAAAAACATACCATTGCCGGTTTCTTATTCATGTCAACATTCTGCGAATGAACATGTCTTCACTGCAATTTTTGTGGAAATAGCGATCACAACCTCGGTTGGTATGGAAATCTAAAACACCAATAATCCATTATGTGAACCAATTGTCCCCCTCAACAGCCATGTTAATTTGAAAGAGAGGTAGAGAATGCAACACTCATAATTTGAAAAAATATATAGATAGAGAATGCAACACTCATGATTTGAAAAAATATATAGATAGAGAATGCAGGATGCAGGATGGATGAGAATTTTGGAGGGGGGATTCACCACTATTTATCATGGAGGATGGAGGATGGACGAGGAGGTGAAAAAAAGATGGAGGATCTCTCATAAATTATACCCCATCAATAATTGTGTACAGATGGATTCATTGTCTTCTTGTTGTAATTTATATCCCGCGAAGTTCCATTTTCATAAATATGGTAGATGTAAAATAATAATGACTTTTCCTTGTCTTTTTAGGTTTCAATTGGTAAATCATAAATATAGTAGATGTAACATAGTACGTAGACAACTGTGTGAAACTGATTTTCTTTCAATGTTTTTCTTTTGCTTTCAATGGTCTTCCTCGAGACTTTAAGCAACTTTCTCTTTGTATGTACATTTTGTAACTTATATGAAAATGGAATCAAAGAAAATTATTTATCAAGTAAAAGAAAAAAAACTTTCCCTTTGTATGAACATGGGAGACATGTAACGTGATATGGTAGACATGTATAATAATGACTTACCCTCTTTGCATGAATATGTTAGATCTAAAATAATAATGACTTTCCCTTGTCCTTTTAGCTAGGTTTCCATTGGTAAATCATAATTATGGTAGATGTGGGACTGATTTTCTTTCAATGTTTTCTTTTGCTTTCAATGTTCTTCAACTCTCCCTTTATATGTACATTTTGTAACTTATATGAAAATGGAAACAAAGAAAATTATTTATCAAGTAAAAGAAAAAAAAACTTCCCTTTGTATGAATATGGGAGACATGTAACGTGGTATGGTAGCCATGTGTAATAATGACTTACTCTCTTTGCATGAATATGGTAGATGTAAAACAATAATGATTTTCCCTTGTCCTTTTAGTTTCCATTGGTAAATCATAAAAAAAATTTTAAAAAAATTCACCTTACATATGTATTATAATAAATAATACCAACATGTGATGTGAGCATTGTCTTTTTTTTCTTGTTTTTTTCTTTTTTGTTGCTAAGACATTGTATCTTAGTGTATATTTCATTTCGTATATATCAATATGCATTTAAAAGGGAGAATTAATTTTTAAAAAAATAACAAAATTGTGTGAACTACCAATGGAAATGGACAAAAGGCTTGACATATCATTTATCTTTATTTTACCAGCTTTTAAAATTTGTCATATGCTTGCTCTATCATAGGCAGGCTGGACCCAAATAACAAGTAGATGAGCTAATTTGAGCCCAGTGGAAGTAGTTGTCACCAATCAATTTTTTTGACCCGATGATGTGGTGGTTTGTTTTGATAAAAAAATAAATTGATGGATTTTAATAAGTCGTTATATAGTAACAGTTAGTTTTATTTTTAATTGTTCATTAATTAATTTGATTTTTGTATTTATGAGAGTAGTATGTAGGGTGAGAGTAGTATGTAGGGTTACAGGAGAATTAGTTGATATATATTATTGATATTCTTTTAGCCCCCGATTGGGAAACGGGTTAAAGCGGAATAAAGGTGGTACAAAAATGGATAGGGAAAATTATTGTTTGTTTGCAAAGTATAACTTGATATTACTAAACCAGTTTAAACGAGTATAAGAGAGTATAACAATTCTAAGTAACCCCTAGGATAAGCTATACTCACTTTATCTATTCCCATGGGCCCACATGTCAAATCAACTTTTTACACCTCATCACATCATATCACCTATCAACACCTCTTATACATCAATGAAGCTCACATGTCAAATCAACTTTTTACATCTTATTTATATTTTATTCTTTATTAACCAAGAAACTCAACATTTATTCTTACGTTTTTCAATAAAAATAAAAAAAACACAATTAAACAGAAAATCTCTTATTTATATAGAATTATTATCTATACCAGTATAGTTATCTATCCAGAATAACTCAATTCCTCAATCCAAACGGTACCTTACTTATTTGATTCTTTTTGTCTTTTGTTTTTGTCCAATAAGATTTCTCTCAAATTCTTCCATTTATTGGAACTATATATGATTCTCATGGATTGTATTCTTTAAAAATGTCTAGAATAGTAATAGAAGATGTAATCAACATTTTTCTTGTCTTTTTGATGCACCTTGTGTTACCATGCTGCCTCCGGCTCTCTCTTTTGTATTTAATAAAAAAAAGGATTGCGTACAGATGAATTCACCGTCTTCTTTTTATCAAATTTATTTCGTAGACAATTTTGAGACCTTGAAGTCTTCAACTTTCCCTTTGCATGTATATTTTGTAACTTATATAAAGCAATGAAGATTATTTACCAAGCAACAAAAAAAAAAAACTTTCCTTTTTATGAATATGGGAGACATGTAAGAGTTATTATTAGGTTTAGACATGGGAGACATGTAACATGTGATATAGTAGACATATATAATAATGATTTTTTACTTTTACATGAATACGGTGGATACGTAAAATAATAATGACTTCCCCTTGTCCTTTTTAGGTTTTCGATTGGTGAATCATAAAAAAAATTTTTTAAAAGACTCCACCTTACATGTATGTGATGTGAGAATTGTCTTCTTTTTGTTATTTTTTTTAAGATATTGTATCTCAGTATATACTTCATTTTATATATTAATATGCACATAAAAGGGAGAGTGTAAATTTTTTAATAAAAAAATTGGTGTAAACTGTAAATGGAGATGCACAAAGAGTTTGACATATCATTTTCCTTTATGACACAAGCTTTTAAATTTGTTATGTATTCGCTTTACCGTAGTTAGGATGGACCCAAATAACAAGTAGGATAGCTAATTTGAGCCTAGTGGAAGTAGTTGTGACCACTCAATTTTTTTAACTTGAAGATGTAGTGGTTTGTTTTGATATAAAAAAAAAATTGGAGTTTAATAAGTTATTATAGTAACCGTTAGTTTTATTTTAAATTGTTGATTAAAATATTTGATTTTCATATCTATGAGAGTAGCATGTAGGGTCACATGAGAATTAGTTTTTTTTTTTTTTGGTGATACACAGGAGAATTAGTTGATCTATATCATTGATATTCTCTTACTTATTTGATTTTTTTTGTTTTTTTTTTGTCCTATAAGAATTTTCTCCTATTTTTTTCATTTTATTAGAATGATATACAGAGAAAATTAGTATAACCCTGCAGAAGGATGTCACACAAATTGAGAAAAAAGATGTAATCAACATTTTTCTTGTCTTCTTTATGCACCTTGTGTTACCATGCTGCCTCTGGCTCTCTCATTGTATTTAATGAAAATTAATAAATTCTCAAAATAAATAAAAATATAGAATTCATGTAAAATAAAATTATGATTGATTGTCCACAAATAAATCAAAATTTAAATTTTCCCGTTAATTGGTTACCTCCCAAGAAGAGGAATCCCCAAAATTTATATGTAATCTTCTTCTAAAATATAAAATAAATCAAAATCAAAATCCAGAATAAAATTTATTATTTTTGACAAAATAATTATATGAAATGATGTATATATTGAGTTATATTAATGTTTTTTTTTTCATGGTGAAAAATTGAAAAAAATTTGGGTCACATACTATGTTAGAATCATATATGATATGATGAAGTAGTATATATTACTTTATCATAGAATACGAGTTGCAAAATGAGCTGCAATGATGGGTTGCGTTTATCAACACTCTTATTTTTTGAAAAGGTTTTAATTTAAAATCTTATTATTTGAGGGAACATCACATGGATATTGGAGGGAACATCACTCGTTCTAGGATGTTTAAGATCCACGTCATGTTAGATCATCTCGTATAACAATACTTATAGCCCCGTTTTGATAGTGGAATAGAGGGAGAATAGAAGGGAATAAAGGGAGAATAAATATAAAAAACTGTTTTTGGAAAGATAAATTTTTGTTCAGTGTGTAAATATTTGGGTGTGGAGTAAAAAATAAAAGGTGCAAATAGAGACACCCTATAATTTCACTACACCGTATAATTGAGAGTTTATAATTATGAATGTTATTATACACAATTTTTTTTTCCAGCCACACTTCTAATCTTATTTGCGTCTATTGAAAATCAATAGAACATATACTTATATTAATGAGGAATATATTTTGATAAATTTTTTTTGTACATTTTTCATAGATGTCTCATACAATTTGTTAAAGTATATGCTTCATGTTTTATAAAAGCATGTCCCTCACTAGATTAGATATATTATTTTTTATCCATACTAGTATAGTTATCTATCCCAAATAACTTAATTCATCTACCCAGCTGGTAGCTAAAATCTTCAATGGAAACCCACGTAAAAAAAAATTGTTTAATAAGAAAAAATATAGAGGATGTCTCATAAATATACCCCATCAATAATTGTGTATAGATGGATTCATTGTCTCTTCTTTTTATCAACTATTTTCATACACACAAGGACGTTCCCTTTTCCTAATTGATGTACGTATTATGAGACCTTGAAGTCTTCAACTTCCCCTTTGTATATATATTTTATAACTTACATAGAAATAACGAAAATTATTTACTAAGCAACAAAAAAAAAAAACTTTCCCTTTGTATGAATATGGGAGACATGTATGAGTTATTATTAGGTTTAGATATGGGAGTCATGTAACATGTGATATAGTAGAGGTAAAATGTCAGACATGTATAATAATGACTTATTTTTCACATGAATATGGTAGACATAGTAAATCATTATGACTTTCCCTTGCCCTTTTCAGATTTTGATTGGTAGATCATACAAAAAAATTTAAATTTTTTTTTAGAGACATTGTATCTCAGTGTATATTTCAATTCGTATGCCAATATACTCATAAAAGAGAGAGTGTAATTTTTTTTTATAAAAAACAGTGTGAACTGCAAATGGAGATGCGAAACAATTATAAGATGTTCGTGTGGACCATGTTATGGATTTGATTTTTTTTCTTTTACCTGTAGTGAAGTTCCACCCACTTAGTATATTGATTTGATGCATATGATGCAATGAAAATCTTGTAACCCCCGTTTGGATTAAGGAATTGAGTTATTCTGGATAGATAACTATATCAGTATAGATAACAATTCTACAGTAATAAGAGATTTTTGTTTGCTTGTGTTTTTTATTATTCTCATTGGAAAACGTAAGAATACATATTGAGTTGTTTAGTTGATAAAGAATAAAATATAAATAAAGTGTGAAAAAGTTGATTTGACATATGGACCATTTGATGTATAAGAGGTATTGATATGTGATTTGATGTGATAAGGTGTAAAAAGTTGATTTGACATGTAGGCCCATGTGAATAGATAAAGTGAGTATAGCTTATCTTAGAGGTTACTTAGAATTGTTATACTCTCTTATACTTATTTATACTGGCATAGTAATTCCAACCTATACTCTTTAAACAAACACCTAATTTCCCCTATTTATTCTTATCCCACTTTATTCCACCCTTAAACCACACTTATTCCACAATACAAACGGGGACGTAATGTATTAAGGTATTGGAGGTGACTAAAGTCTTCCTACTAAGCTTCTTAGAACTTATTTTATTAGGAGATTAGTAGTTCGTGAATAATGTAACAAGGAAACATAGCAGTGAATTATTTGGTTTGTCGTTATGTTTGGATGGTGTTTGGAGATGGATAATATATATTTAAACATTGGGACTCCAAGTCTCCAACACAGGATCTTTTGATTGTAAAATTTCACATACATATTTTTTGTTGGTTTCTATGTGCGTGCGTATCTATTTTTTATTTATTTATAATATAAAAATTTATTATTTATTATACACACACACACATACTCATATATGTAATAAATATATATATTATTTATTTATATTTTTATTAAATTTTCAGTCCATTTCTAAATCAAACAGAAAAAAACTATTAATCTAAACCAGAAAAAAATTGATTCACATCAGTTTGGATTCTATTTAAGCGACCAAAGTTGCACCCCGATTTCTATTTATATTTTTTGGTTAATGTGATGTTTGTGTTTTATTTTGGGTTGTTTTTGGTTTGATGTAAGGTTTGTTAATTTCGGTTTTCAAATTTTGCCTTTTTTTTTAGGTATTCAGTTTTTCTTGTTGATGAATGCTTTATGTTTTGGGTTTTGTTTGGATTTTTGGATTTGGCTTGTTCTCGGGATTTGGCTAGTTTGTTTTTCTAAACTTTATCCCGTTTGGAACAAAAATAAGCCCCCGGATAACCTGGTGTTGACTGAAATAGGAGTCTTGACCCATTTGTTTGTCTGGTATATCCTGAAATATTTTATGTCAGAATAAACTGGTATAAAGTGGTAAATGAATTCCAACCAACCCCTCGAATTAAAGTTTTCTTAGGTTATTCCACCCAAAGAAAATATGGGCCCACTGTAAAATCAATTGTCGTCACCTATTATAAATCACATGTCAAATCAACTATCATTATTTTTTCATATTTTATAAATCTTTATCCATCATTTATCCATATTTTACCCAAACAACAAAACATTTATTTTTACATTTATCAACAAGAATAATTTAAAACACAATCAAACACAAAATCACTTTATTCTTATTTATACTCATTTATGCCAGAATAAATGTATGTCGAAGAATAAATCATATTTCCATTCCAGGGGGGTTCAAAACCTATTCAATTAGAGTAAAATGACCCATATTCTAATTCTCAAAAAAAAATTACATAGAGTGCAACCACATGTACCTTATGCGGTCCATACATTCATTTTAAACATTGCATATATGTAGATATGCATAGATTCATAGATGTGTGCGTATGTGACATTGCATATACGTAGATATGCATAGATTCATAGATTAGCGTATACGCGCCTGTGCGAAACAGTAGGAGCAACTCATACACTCAACCAAGCGGGTAGCCTTGACTAAAAGATTTTTCTCTTTTTCAAAATAATTATACATTAACCCATTAAAATACAAAAGAAATATATACTAAAATACAGGACCGACCTTAGGCAGAAACCACCAAAACAACTGTCTAGGGTCCCCACCCAGGAAGGCCCCCAGTCCAGCAATGTTTAAGGTATAGCCCATAAGCCTATTCAAAAAATATTTTAACATCAACTCTCTAAACCCAATAGCATAAACCAAGCCCCAAGAACTCAATCATCTCACTTTAGTATTTCATTTCGGGCACGTCTACACCCACCAACCATTTACCTATTCACACCAACCAAAACATAATATATATATATATTTAAATTTAATTTGAACATCACTATTCTCACCAAGACACCAACCATTCGACGGTCGATTGTCAACCTTTCTTTACAACCTTCGACAGTCTCTCTGTCAACATTCCTTTACGACATTCAACAGAATCTATGTCAACCTTCCTTTACGACATTCGACAGAATCTCTGTCAATCTTCCTTTATGACCTTCGACCTTAGCAGTGTCGAATGGTTTAAAAAATGTGAGGATTTTGAGATAGATATAATTTTTAAAAAATGTTTATTTAATGTGAGATTTTGGTTTTAGATTAGAGTATGCAGATTGAATTAATTGGTTTTGATTTTCTTCAATAGCTTTGTATGCAAATGCAATGAGGTTAAAAGAATTAACTATTGCTTCTAATTCAAATGTTTTTATTGGAATGTGGTGATTGTAATGTGAGTATTGAATGTAACACGAATGTGTGGACATTTTGATGTACATTGAATGTTAAATGTGATCGAATGTGTCTAAAGTCTTCATTTGAAAAAACATTCAGTTCGACACTGCTACGGTCGAGCACACCCTCCCATGTGAATAGACCAACTGTCGAATGTTGTAAATGAAAGTTCACAGAGCTATTGTCGAAGTTTGTAAAGGAAGGTTGACAGAGAGACTGTTGTAGGTTGTAAAGGAAGGTTGACAGATCGACCGTCGAATGGTTGGTGAGAATAGTGATGTTTAAATTTAATTTAAATAATTTTTTTATTGTTTTGGTTGGTGATAATAGAGGAAAGGTGTGTGGGGATAGATGTGTCCTTTATGAAAAGATCATTCTTCTTTAAACAAAATGTATGTAATAGTCCATATGGGATGTATCATATGTTAATGTTGAAATACACATTAGTACCTTTTTTTTAATTTGGTCAATAAAAATTTACTTATTAAAAATAAGTGGGTGATTAAAATAATGTTAAAAGGGGTTCCTGTAACCCTTTTTTGTGTGTTCAAGTGTTTCCATCACATAATATATAAGCCATCTATTCATTATAAAAGAAAGAAGAATATAACCACAAGAACAAGAAGAATTGGATTATAATTTAAATATTTAGATTTTGAATTTTAATCCAAATGTAATGATTAATAATTTTATTTTATTAATGTCGTGAATTTCCATATTCGTAAACTTGTTTCTCTAGAAAATAAAATAATAAGATTAAGTTGAAGAGAAGGATTTCTTTAGGATTACTCATTTTCTTGAGATTGGTGGTGCACTCTCAAAAAAAAAAAAAACTTAATAACCTGCTTAAGCAATTTTGATTAGGCTCAATTTCTATGCTCTTAAATTTCTAGCTTCTTTCATCCAATGTAAACATGAAAATCCCATTTTATTTTATATCCTTCAAAAAGTAATAAAGATATTCTCGTTAGAATCAGATAAATTTGATGCTAATAATAAAATAATTGTTATACTCATAACTTTAAAAGCACATTTCTATTACTTATTTATTAAAAGGATTCTATGACCCAGTATTTTCATTTCTCATTTTATCCTCTAAACAATTGATCAATTACTAATGTATCTATTAATTTAAATTTTAAAATATATAATAGATAAACATGATAGATATACATGGATTATAAGTATTTTCATTTCCCTTTTTATCATTTCATAATTTATTTAATGAATAAATTTTAAATTATATAGTCTTATCTAATAAGATTTATGATCAGTAATAGATTTATTTAAATTTTTAAAATTTTAAATTATTCAATGATACAGTCTTATCTAATAAGATTATTAAAAAAAATTAAATCTATTACTTATTTATTAAAAGGATTCTGTGACCCAGTATTTTCATTTTTCATTTTATCCTTTAAACAATTGATCAATTACTAATGTATCTATTAATTTTAATTTTATCTAATAAGATTATTTAAATTTTTAAAATTTTAAATTATTCAATGATATAGTCTTATCTAATAAGATTATGATTACTAAATAAATTTATTTAAATTTTAAAATTATTCAATGATATCTAATCTAATAAGATTATGATTTATTTAATTAATAATAATAATAATCTATTACTTCTATTATCTATTTCTATTATTTATATAAAGGACCAATATTTTTCATTTCCCAATTTATCATTTAATCAATTATTTAATTACTAATAGTAGTAAATTTACATAAATTTTAAAAATTTTCATTCATACAATCTAATCTATCTAATAAGATTGTTATGATATGTTAGGATATGAAAATATAGGTTTGACTTAGTTTGATTTAAGATAAAATTATTTAAATCGCACGTGATTGGGGTTTTTTTAGACCAAGAAGTTTTTTTTTCCAAAATAAAACGAGTATCTTCCTTTTTATGTTTTTTTTAATTATTATGATTTTTTTAATTAAAAAGATATCTTTTTATCTTTTTACTATTATGACCTTTTATTTTATTATATTTTTTATTTTTTCAGATGAAGGAATTGGAGTACGTAGTTCATGAAGAGAAGTACCACTTCAATAAAAAAAATGAAGGTAAAAAGAAAAAAAAATTATTTTTTGTGATTTGTTTATAATATTATTGAATATTTTATGTGGGTGCTGATTATTAATTATTTTATTTTTAAATAAATTTTCAATGAATAATTTTGTTCAGTTATGCTACATGGAAAACCCATAACTGTTAATATGTGTTTCATTTTAATTTATTTGAATTATGATTTAGGATTTCATAAAGATAAAAGTTCTTTAATAATCTTTTTTATGTTTTTATTACTATGATTTTTATTTTATTGTATTTTTTTAGTTGAAGGGATTGAGGTACGTTCATGAAGAGTAGTACCACTTTAATAAGAAATGAAGATAAAAAGAAAAACAAACTTTTTTTTTTGTGTTTTGTTTATAATATTATTTGAATATTTTTATGTGGGTGATGATTATTAATTATTTTATTTTAAATAATTTTTTAATGAATAATTTTGTTCGGTTATGCTACAATGAAAAACCCATAGCTATTATTATGTGTTTTGTTTTAATTTATTTGAACTATATTTTAGGATTGCATAAAGATAAAAGTGCTTTAATCATTTGATCGATGTATATAGGAGTTATATACTTGATGAATTAATTCGTGCCTTTAGGAGTTCTATGCTTCAAAACGTACATAAATGGGTGTAAGTGTGTATGTGTGTGTTTTGTTATTTAATGCTCTTTTAATTGCATGACTTATTTTATTCCAAGTGTTTCGATAATTTTCAACTAATTAAATATCAGTTATTACATGAGATCATCTTTTATTCTTGAAGATTAGAACATTTCTATGACGGATTTTTGTTTTCAAGCAAATAGTCTTCGCCAAGCAAATATTCTTCGCCAACATATCAGTAGATTAGTTTTTATTTTTATTTTCATTTAATTAAATTTTTAAAAAAAACTTAATTTAAATGATCCGTACAGATTTGGAGCAAACATCAACATTGTTATGTATTAGTTTGATTTACTTTTTCAGTTATCAAATCTAATAAGATAATCTGATATCAATTTGATTTAAATTTTAAAATTATTCAATGATACATAAGATTTGAATAATATTTAGATTGGATTTACTTTTTTTGTATTTAATCTAAGAAGACAATCATATACTAATTTGATTTAAAATTTTATAAATTTTCAATGATACACAAGATTTAAATAATATTTGAATTTGGATTGCTTATGTTTTTTTCATATCTAATTTAATAAGACAATCATATATTAATTTCATTTAAATTTTAAAATTATTCAATGATACAAAACATCAAAATACTATTTGGATTAGATTTGATTTTTTTCATATCTAATCTAATAAGACAAGACAATCATATAACAATGTGCTCATTATGATATAAAAAATCAATAATAGATTGTGTAGAGTTAAAATAGATTAAGGTATGAAGATCTATATTGTTTAATTGAGTTTGATATGATTTAGGGCCCATTATATTTGATTTATAATTTTATTAGGTATGATTTTTCAAAAAAAATGTTAGTAGTGAATGAGTAGAGTTTTTTTTATTTCTTTTACATAGAACATTAGTTGCCTTCTTTGGTCATTTTTATTCGGATCAAAAGACTACATACAGTTGATTTTGTATCTTTCATGCATAAGGAACAAGAAGGAGAAATTAATTAAAAAAACATAATGTAATATGTTTCTAGATTTGAAATGACAAAAAAAGTCATGATTTGAATATTCCAATCCCCTTTTGCTTAGGGGACATGAAACCAAAAAAAAAAAAATGCTTGAATGATATATGAGTGTGCACATAGGTGATCAACATGATTGATGCTGATCAGATACTTTTGATTAGAATTTTTTTATTTCAAGTTTTATTAACCCATTACACCAAAAAAAATAAAAGAAAAGTTTTGATTAACCCATAAAGCATATAAACAGATTGCACAAATGTATATTTTTTTTATTTCAAGTTTCATTTAACCCAAAAAGCTAATCGGATCCATGTATAATGTGATTATAATTATTTTTTTCAAGTTTTTATTGTTACGCCCCGAGACGGCTGTCCCCGGGAACATACCAATCACACAAAAACTGACAAGGATCGAATAAGGTGACAAGGCTACAGGGAAGCGATAGTCAATTAAAAAAAAATGCGGAAGTATAAAATATAAATAAGTCTGTAAATCAAAAATATTATTACAGACCTGAATACACAAACACTGTCCTGTGAGAGTCCAAGTCTAGTCCAATACAGCCATATGTGCAATACGCACGATTATTAATACATATACAAGAAAATAGGATTTCTGACAACCTCGTACTCACCAACCGAAAGGTGAAACGCTCCACGCATGAGCCATGCCAGAGAGATGCTCTAGCCCCACGCCAACCCAATCCCTGGTGAAAAAATAATAATAATAACACACGAGGGGTGAGCTAAAAGCTCAGTGAGTGGCAAGAATCCAAATTCTACAAATAATAATATAATATCAGCATTTTCCCTTCCAAGGAAAAGAGATATGGGAGAAATCCAACAGAGATAAATGTCATGCGAAGACATGACATCACATAATCCTCACCCTTGACCCGGAGGGGAACTCATAGAACTCTTGAAAAGCAATTAATTCATTAATAGTAATGTGTAGTATCTCAAACTAGTACAACACTTCAAAGATTATCTACATCGATGTATAATACGTTACGATGCCTTGCATCATCCGGTAGCCCTCTCCCTGGCGGCCTTCCAAGATAGGTACGAAGCCACAAGGTATTGAAATACACATTGAGCCTCCTATGATGTGGTGGCACTATCCAGGGTAGCTTCAACACTCAGAAGCTTCGATGTACGACGATACGGGAGGAAGCACTCCAATGTCATCCTCACCTTCACCCCTAGGGTGACATGGGACTATTAGAAAGGAAAAATCAACTCGCTAACTCCCTTAACCTTCCGGTAGCCCTCTCCCGGGTAGCCCTCTTCCTGACAGCCTTCCAAGATAGGTACGAAGCCACAAGGGTATTAAAATACACATTGGGCCTCCTATGATGTAGCGGCAGAATCCAGGATAGCTCCAACGCCGGGTAGCTTCAACGCGGATACGAGGTAAGGGAGAAGCATTCCACGCTCACAATACGATCCTCAAGGATCAACTATAATCATCTAGCAAATGACAATGCTAATGAATTCTCTTGAATTGCTATACAGATGCATCACTCGGACGTGAGGAAAAACAATTAAGTTCTCGCACTTAACAATACGAAGGCATGACCCTAAAGATGGGTCATCCACACGCCTAATACAGATAGACCAAGCATACTATCATAGCTATCGGTTAACGAACACCGATACAATAAATGAATTCTTCTGAATTCTCATATGAGAGCATCGCATGGATGCAGGGTAGATAAACTGCTACATAACCACCGTACTCAATAATATTACATAAATCAAATGTAACATGAGGAATTCTATCTCATAAGAGGTACATAAATCATATAAAAATATAACAAGCAACATAAGATAACACACGTGCACCCCAATGAATGATCTCAACGAAGAAGAATTTCATTACAAATCCCTTCATATTAACTCTTTTTTTAGTATAAAATCCTCTTTCAATTGGAATATATCAAGTCCTAAAGATGACAAAATTAGCTCATATAGCCATGCATGTAGTAGAAGACATTGAATAAAATAAGAACACCTCAAATGTCCAACTCCCTAAAATGGCTCAACTAATATAAATCCAATTGCACTCCAAAACTACATGTGTTCAAGCAATAGAAAAGTCATTCGACATAAGACTTTCCAACAAATGAACAATTGATATCGCATTAAAAGTTTACACCACAATATTAGCTAATATGAACATGTCAACACACTTTTGGAATATATGGAGGTCAAGAGTAAATAACATGCATATTACTACATAAGTGTGATAGTCAAACAAGTAAATACACACACAATTATCACAAGAGAGGTATATGGACCACATGTCCAAATAACCTATGAATAAACCATATATATACACACTTTATACAATTCAACCTAGGCCTACTAGAAGCTATCATAAATGTCATACCAAGGCTAACTATGACACAATCATATTAAGCAATTACTAATATGAAGGCAACACTACAAAATACTACCTATGGCATGTCATACTCTATACTTCATGATATATATAAGATACCACCTAATGCTAACGAGTATGGATCTAATATATCAATACAATCTATCAGTCATGATTGAATATAACTAGGGTGCCCCATGGTTACACGATGCACGATTATGTGCATCGAGCGCTTCCCGAAAGGGGTGGATCGAACCACTCACCTAACGAGCGCACGGCTCGCGAAACGCAAGAGAGCAACGAATTAAATCCGAAGCCCAATACCAATCCGCCAAGGATCATCCAATGGTTGCATTTGGCTATAACAAGCTGATCGACACCACGAAGCACACTCCGAACGCGTCTGAGCACCAGAAGCATGCCTCGAGTACCCCGTGCACGCTGCCCATGCACTCCGCACGCATCGGACAACGTCAAGCACGTCCCCGAGCACCTCGTGCATGCTGCCCGCACACTCCGCCCGCCCTCGAGCACCTCGTGCACGCTGCCCGCACACTCCGCACGCATTGGGCAAGGCCAAACACGCCCTCGAGCACCTCATGCACGCTTCCCGCGCACTCCGCACGCATGAGAGCACACCGAGCGCGCACCCGCATCCCCGCAACCCTCATATGTGCACCGATGTGTCAACCCTGCGCCCCTTTAGTACACAAACACAAGTTTAGATGATGCATGAGGAAACCCATTGGCAAGAGGAGAAGAACATGCATATATGGTTCACTCACACATACTCACAAACAGGTGGTGTGCGCACATACACAACACATAACACATGAATATGTGCTTCTCTCCCTCATCTTCTTCAATTCCATGCACACACAACAACACAAGACAAAGAAGCTTCCACTCTTTCCAACAGCCACAAAAGACATGGCTGAACCCAACCGAGGAGAGCGGGAGGTCCATACGCAGCTCCGGCACGCCCCACGCCGCAGCTCCACCGCAATCACCATCGATCCCGCACCTCCTCTCAAACAACACCTCTTCAAAGACCTTGGAAGAGGAGACTTCATCATCACCTCCACTTTCTCCTCTTCATTTTTTTACACCAGCAGAGCTGGTCGAGAGAGAGAGAGAGTCGAGAATGAGAGAGACGAGAGACATTTGGGCACATAAATATCTAAAAGAGGTGTTAAACGACCAAATCGTCCCTGCCCCGAAATCCTGGACAGACTTCACTTAAACAGGCATAACTTCCACAATACAGCTCTGAATTGCATGATTCCAGCGGCATTGGAAAGATAAGACTCTACAAATTTCATGCTTACACCCAGATCAAATAATCTCTACAGCTATTCCAAAATCTAGGCTAAACATCTTACAGGGCTGCTGCCTGGATTTCTCATCTTCGGGGTATACTCGGAAAAATACCTATAACTTTTGATATACGAATCCAGTTGATCCAATTTCACTTCTATATGGAAGCTATCTCAAAACCGAACATCTCGTAATAATATCAGATTTTTACCTCTTCATCTTGGATTTTAACAAAATTAAATCCAACTACCAATCAAAACTGCATAATTTCTAAAAAGACCTTGAAATGCTACGAAAATTTCCATTTAAGCCCAAGTGAACACCAGAACCACAAATATGCAGTTAGATTTTAAAACTGAATGCCCGAACTATTAATAATAAATAAAACGCGATATTTGACATTTAAAAAGTAACACAATCTTAACAAAATTAAAATATTGTAAATGAATTTTTATGGAATTAAGTAGAAATGTAAAAGTATCATAATAATATTATGATAACCACCAATTGATATGAGTAATAAAATTTATAAAATTTCACTTGACATATTTCATTAGATATGGTAATGTTACCCTTTCATCTATTTGGAAACAGTTCAGAAAATTGATAGTCATGTAGTATTTTCTAATATAATAAATTAACATATCTGTAACCTATAATGTTGTTGGCAAAACATTTTCAGTAACGTAATTTGAAAGTACGTAGAATAATCAATGTTGTTTTTAGTTAATAAAAAATGTTGCACTTATAGGCCACTGGTAAATTTTTTTTAAAATAATCCGGTCAACAATTTGAATTAACAAGACTATAAACGTGTGTTCTCTAGTCAACGGCGAGTGATAATATTATAAATCGTATCATTAAAACTCAAATATGGTGAATGCAAAAACAAACAATTGATATGGATAATAAATTTAAAATAAAATATTTTAAGATCACCAGATTTAATAATTTGAAGACGGCTACACATTATGTATCAAGAAGAGCAAAATTGAAAAAAAAAATTCAGATAGTAATTTTTTTTTAAATTGGTTAAACAGTCAGTTAAATTCGGATATCATAATATTCTCATGATTAGATAGAAAAAATGGTACTCTATTATGATGATGAAAATATCATAATGAAATTATATTATAAAAGATATATGAATAAAAATCAGATCCACTATTGCGCTACTTCCAATCAGAATAGAGAATCGAAGATTAGTCTGTTAAAGGCAAAACAAATATCTTATTTGAGAATTTTTTTCTTTTAACAGTAGATACATGCCAATTTTTTAAAAAAGAGGAACCAAATGAAAATATAACATGAAAAAATAACATATTTAGTTTACTTGCAATATAAAATTTTAAATAAGCATCATATCTACAAAAGATTAACTCACCTTCCTAAGGTGAAAAAAAATTTGAGAGAGAAGAAAAAAGAGATCGATGATAGATCCATTTATCCAAATAAATGAATGGGGATGGCAATAAACGGGTATTCAATTTACATAAATAAATTTGGGGGTTTGTGGAAGAGCATAAACCATTGTCTCTAGAAAAAGATGAGGGGATTGAATGGAGGGGGGATGAATGATGAGGAGATTGAATGGAGGGTGGATGAATTTTCATAATATAATTTGGCAATCTATAATGAAGATATTACATTAATATTTGATACCTTTTTTTTTCTTCAAAAAATATATTTGATACTTTTTTTAATGTATCATGTCTTTGCATATGAAATGGGAATTTTTTTTAGAATTATATTTTGAATATATTTTTATTTTATAAGGATCCTATTATCCTATTAATATTATGATACTCAAATATGATTATAAAATAATAGACATATTAATATAATTTTAGTCGGTATATTAATGTAATTTAATCATAATTGATGTAAATGAATTTTTTCATGGATAAGTCAGCATATGAATGTAATTTTATCATAAATAATATAAATTATTAATATTATTTTATGATATATCTATAGTAGTCATCATATAAGTATAATGAAATATGAAGCTTAAACTTTTAATATGTGATACGTGATATGATGAAAATATGAATAAATTATGGATGAGATTAATTACAGTGATATGAATGGATTTTCATTGGATAAATCTATTGTTGAGTTCACAAAAAGCTCAAATCTGAATTTGTCCATCTTTATAGCAATATTTTTGTTGTACCAGTATTTTATACGTTTGTTTTTTTTTATTGAATTGTATTTTTAATTACTGTGAATTATATATTTTTTTGTTGGATAGAGCTTATGTACTATTGATTATTTGGGGCATTAATAGAGTAGAGAAATCCAAGAGAATAGAGTAAATGCTAATCAAATATGTGTAAATTAAATAAATGCTAATAGATGTGAAGTACATTAATATTTGATACATTTTTTAATATATCATGTTTTTGCATATGAAATGGGAATCCTTTTTTTTTGTGAATTATATTTTTAATGTATAATATATCATGTCTTATCCTAATAATATTATGATAATCAAATCTAACTATAAGTTAATCAATATGTTGCATGATAAAATGTATGTATTATAATAAACTATGAATAAAAGTAAAATGTTGTAAATGGATTTCATGGAATTGAGTAGAAATGTAAGAGTATCCTAATAATATTATGATAACCAATTTTATTTATAAGTAATGAATATGTTACATAATGAAATGTATTGTATTATAAAATATTATAAATGAGATTAAAATGATGTAAATGGGTTTTTTTGGAATTGAATCGAAATGTAGGGGTTAAATGAAAAATTATTGTCATTAAAGTGATATAAATAAGATTAAAATGATATAAATGAGTTTTGAATAGAAATGTAGGGGTTAAATGAAAAAATGGTTGTCAATAAAGTGGTGTGAATAGGCTGTAATGGGATTGAATGAATTGATAGGGGTAAAAAGATCAAATGGCAGGTTTTTTATTTAAGAGACTTTTTTATAGTAATACAGATGGGTGCTATAATATGACTCTCACGCATTACATTGTTATACGTAGTCTTCACTATCTACATTGATTTTTAATAAAAAAAGACATTTTGTTATTTATTTTATAAAATACTAATATATTTAGCTTCTTCCAACAACTCAATTTAATTAATATACTTATGTTTTGCTATTATTATGATGATAGTTTTTTTCTTTCTCAGGATACTCTTAGACATGCAATTTATATAAACATCATCAAAAAGTGAAACTGTGTAAAACTCATCAAATTACACGTGTAATGAATGTGTTCACAAAAAATGCATTTCATTGCAAAGTTTGCATGAATAACAACAACTGAATTGAGTTTCATTTTTTTTTTTAACCACAATTTATTCATGCACTCTAAAATTTCCGACATTACACGTTATTTAAAAAAAAAAAAAAATTTCACTTTCTAAATCTAAACAGTTTACATGATTTACGACATTTTTATGTTTCCAATACGTATGCATTATAGTGTGTCTCTGTGTGTGTGTGAAAGATTAATTATTTGTATTCAAATTATGTATAAAAGTTAAGATTTTTTTCCTTATAAGTAAATTTGACAATCAAAATGTTATGAATAAATGTAATTTTTTTTTGTTAAACAAGTAAGAGATTCGTGCTTTAAATTATCTAAATAAAAAGATATATGAATTTTTATTAGGGAAATTAATTAGATGTCCCTGTGATCACCAGTGATTTATTTTTAGGTCTCTGAAAGTTCTTAAGTTTTTGTATCCCTGAAGCGATAAAAAATTATCTTTAAATCCTTTAAAATGAATGTCATTGGTTTGTCCGTTAAAAATATCAAAAATGCACTGCACCGCTTATTAATATTTTGTGAAGATTAACAATATATTAAGAAGTGTTAATAGTGTGTTGGAGATATTTACCAAGTACTGGGAGTGTTAACAGTATACTAAAACAATTAACCAGAGAGTATTTTCAGTATTTTTGACGAACACAATAACGATATCCGGTTTCAGATTCATAAAGATATTTTTTTACTGTTTTAGAGATTAAAAAAAAACTTAAAAACTTTTAAGGACCTAAAAAAAATCACGGGTGACCACAGGAACCCTAATTAAGTTCCCCATGTTTTGCATCCCGTAAAGCTTTAATTTACATGCTGGAGCTAGTAATTAAAATTTGAAAGTTAGTATTTATTTGCTTGTTACTATATAGTTAAAAAACCAGTTCCATCTGTTAATGTTGGACCTGGTTTTTTATTTGCTTGGATTACATGTGTTGATTCTGTAAGCTATATGTCACAATTAGGATTTTCTGCTTGAGAAACCATTCCCTCACCTCTGTCATCAATAATTTTGCGAGCACGCTTAGAAATAGGAGATGTGAGTATGTGTGGTCATGTTCAGATTATGTGCTCTTTTTGAATTTTGAGTGACTTAAATTTGCTAAATAGAGATGAATAACAATATGTGACCCTCACATAAGCAACAGGAGGCCTAGGGTGCGTTTGGCAACTGCTCAGAAGTACTTCTTAATGACTTCTCCTTTTACAATAGGAGAAGTGATCGCGTTTGAAAACCCAACAACTACCACTTCTCCTTTTGTAGAAGGAGAAAAACTCATTTTTCTAGAAAGAGAAAATAATTCCTTTTGTTAAATGAATTTTTTTACTTCTGCAAAAGTTAAAAAAAAATTAATATTTTGACAAAAGTACCCTTATGGAATTTTATAAATTCTTAAAAAACATTTTGCCCATGTTTGGTTAGAATTAAGTTATTCTAATATTTATTACTATTCTAATATATATAAAAATAAAATGATTTTTTGTTTGGCTAGAATAACTAAATCCAAGAATTGGCTGGATCCATATACCACTTTATATCAGTTAATTCTGACACATTGATTCTTATTTATTTTAGCCTTCCAAACACCCATTTTAAAACTATTATTATCTATTCACATTTATTCTAGCCCTATTCTTGAACCAAACATATGTTTTAGGTGCTATATAAAACATATTTTCTCTCACCTATCTCATTAGATGATGTAGGACAAATCTATGATCTATTTTAGATTTGTTAGTATAGGTTCTTTTCTATTTTAAAAATTAATAAGTTTGTTAGTATCTTTTATTTTAAAGAATAAATTTTTTAGTAATATCTACCTTTTATTCAAAAAAAAAAATTGTTAGTATTTTAATTGTTAGGATTTGTTAGTTTGATTTTGTAACCAATTGTGGTTATAAAAGTTTGTTAGTATTTAAAATTTATATAGTTGATTATATTATTTTATTTATATTGATATATTAAGATAATTGTATAACATGGGTGCAAAGGTATTTTAGACAATTTATTTGATTTTTATTACAAAAATACTTTTTGAAAGAATTACATGTATACCCAAACAACTTCTACTCCAAAATTAAGAAGTCCTTTCTTCAGAAAAATAACTTCTTCCATAAGAAACTTCACGTAGAAGTACTTCTAGATAAATTGTCAAACTATACCTTAAGCTTTAGGGAGGCTCGCATTGGTTGCTTTCAAGTTTCTGCTACAGCCCACTTTCATTTACTAATTCTTTAGCATCAAATACAAATGGAATGAGAATCTTTGGAATATAAGTTTACAACAATGATCAGCACCAGTTTTGGAGGGACTTATATGAAGGATTGTGTTTAATCTGAAAGTGTATTCCTCTCAAACCAGGTAGGCTAAGTGATGTGCACTTTAATCAGGGATCGTTGCTTGCTCCAGTCCCCTTCTCTCATATACCGACTTTCCTGAAACATGAAACATGGATCTGGTGGCTTTAGACTGATACATGGATCTGGTGACTTTAGACTTCAAACTGTTTGACATGGTGAGTGAAGGATGTTAGCAGACTGACTTATTTCAACAGATTGATGCCAAATAATCATCAGCTCGCCAGTGCCAAGATCTTTGGAGGGTACAAAGACTCCATTGAATGAAGGAGATTTATTGCCTCAATGCCCCATTTGGAAGAAGATGTGGAGTTTACCAGTTTTTTTCAAAATTTAAAACATTCATTTGGCAATTGTTCACATTTTACCATTTATTTCATAAAACACTGATATTTTAGTTTCTACCAATAACTCAATTTAATTAATATACTTATATTTTACTATTATTATGATGATAGTCTTTTTTTTCTTTCCCACGATACTTTTAGACATACAATTTATATATAAACATCATCAAAAAGTGTACTTATATTTTACTATTATTATGATGATAGTCTTTTTTTTCTTTCCACGATACTTTTAGACATACAATTTATATATAAACATCATCAAAAAGTAAAACTGTGTAAAACTCATCAAATTACATGTGTGATGTGTTCACAAATAATGCATTTTATTGCAAAGTTTGCATGAACGACAACAACTGAATTGAATTTCATTTTTTTTTAACCACAATTTCTTCATGCACTCTAAAATCTCCGACATTACACGTTATATTTAAAAAAAATAAAGAAAATTCGTTTTTTCAATTTTTAAATCTAAACTGTTTACATGATTTACAACATTTTTATGTTTCTAATACGTATGCATTATAATATATATATATAAACATCTACCTTTCTTCAAAAAAAAAATATATATATATATATATATAGACTAATGATACCATGCGGATATATATGTGTGTGTATTAATTATTTGATATTCAAATTGTGTATAAAAGTTAAGATTTTTTTTTTCTTGCAAGTAAATTTGACAATCAAAATGTTATGAATAAGTGTAATTTTTTTTGGTTAAACAGGTAAGAGATTTGTAATGCTTTAAATTATCTAAATAAAAAGATATGTAAATGTTTATAGGAGAAGTTAATTAAAGGTCCCTGTGATCACCAGTGATTTATTTTTATGTCCTTGAAAATTTTCAATTTTTTTTTCCTTTAGTGAAAATTTATCTTTATAGAAACGGATGTTTTTAGTTTGTCCGTCAAAAATATTAAAAATATGCTCGCCGCCTGTTAACATTTTGTGAAGGTTAATAATGTACTGCAAAGTGTTAATAATGTATTGGAAAACACTTAACAATGTATTGAAAAGTGTTAATAGTGTATTGAAAAACTTGGTCGGAGGGTATTTTCAGTATTTTTGACAAACACAATAACGATATCCAGGTTCCAGAGATCTAAATAATAATTTTTATACAGCCTTAGGGATTAAAAATAACTTAAAAAATTTCAGGATCCTAAAAAAATCATGGATGACCACAGAGACTCCTAATTAATTTTTTTATGATTTTTTTAATGGTGTATGGGCCGGGTCTTACAGCAGGCTAGACTAGGTTTTCTTACAAAATGCACTTTTAGTCGAATGAACCTTTTTTTAGTAAGTGTAACAAAAAATTAATGAAATATATACATCAATCTAATGTGATATATGTTTAACTGAATTTATAATGAGGTATATAGAACTGTATTTTGAACTGTAAAAAAATGATTGTAACAACACCCATAGTAAATTACGATAGTGTATACAATACTATTACAGTTATATAAAGTTTTTTTTTTTAAAAAAAAGAAGGTCAGTGAATATTTTTTAAAATGGAAAAATTCAAATATCCCCACGTAAATTGTATGAAATCTATATAATCCCTGACCTTTTTTGAAGTTCATATAACCCCGTAAAATACTTATGTAATCCAAATAATCTCCTATAAATTAAATTTCTGTTAACATATGAGTAATATTCTTACAAATATATTGTTTGGTTAGCTCCTGACTAAAAACACACATACCAAAAACGCTCTACAATGCATGAAAAATTCGAAAAACTATATAAATGAATATTTTACCTCTCCGGATAGGGTTTTGTTACTTTATTCGAAGGGATATCACCATTTTCACAGTTTTAACAAATTTTATGGGATTTTTTATATACTATGTTTTCAATAATGGTTAACCAAATTGAATATTTGCATAATTTAACTCAAAGAGCTATTTAGATTGACTAGACTTCAGAAAATTGAAGTCAATGGGTTATATAGATAACGTGGAAGTTTACAAGGGGGTTATTTGGATTTTTCTCTTTTTAAAAATAAGATAAGAAAAGCGGAACATGTGATTCATAAGTAGCTAACAATGCTCTTACCAAAATATAATTGAATTTTTTTAAAACATGTAGCCCTTGGATGCCGGATAAATCCTCGGAATACCTCGGATAAAAATTTTATTGTGTTTGGAAAGCTCGGATAAACCCAGATAAAGTATGCCAGAATAAACTGGTATAAAGTGGTATATGGATTCAATCAACCCCTAGAATTAAAGTCATCCTAGGTTATTCCACCCAAAGAATATGTGGGTCCACTGTCAAATCAACTGTTATCATCTCATATAAATCACATGTCAAATCAACTATCATTACTTTTTACCTTTTATAAATTTTTATCCATATTTTATTCATATTTTACCCAAACAAGAAAACATTTATTCTTACGATTCCCAAAAGAGAATAATTCAAAACACAATCAAACACAAAATTATTTTATCCTTATTTATACTCACTTATGCTCGGATAAATATATGCCCAAAAATAAATCATATTTTGTATCAAAACGGAGCGTAAGAAATGTTGGAAACTTTGATTTTGGCCGAGTATACTTTTGAATAAAATGAGTTTAGTTTCCCTTGGTTATTTGAAGTTAAAGATCTACAATTCCATATGCAAACAAATATTATATTCTTGCTCATAGGGCTAGTAAACGAGCCGAGCAGCTCGGGCTCGGCTCGGGCTCGACTCGGTTAAAGCTTGTTCAGACTCGTTCGATTAGATAAACGAGCCGAGCTTGAACAATTTTTAAAGCTCGGTTTGTAAACGAGCTGAGCCCGAGCCGAGCCAAGTCAAGCCCGAGCCTGGACGAGCTCGTTTACTTAATAGAAAAAAGTGAAACGAGCCGAGCCCGAACTGAGCCCGAGCCCGAGCTTATGTTATTTTCACATGTATAAGGTGTTGTGATTTGTGAAATATGACTTTTCAAATGTTAAACAATGTTTTTTTTAGCTAAACGAGCCCGAGCTGAGCTTTGATTCGAGCTTCAGCTTGACTTGTTTAACAAACGAGCCGAGCCGAGCTTTAACCGAGCTTTTCACGAGCCTAACGAGCCGAGCTTGAACACGAAATGAAGCTGAGCCGAGCCGAGCCCGAGCCGAGCCTGCTGCTAAACGAGCCGAGCCTAACAGGTCAAAGCTTTTTACCACCCCTACTTGCTCATGTATTTTAAAGGAAGATATAACATATGTGCTCATCAAAGCAAAATATTTAGGTTATGAAACATAATCATTATTCAGTTGGAAAAGAGTGAACTGGATAAACAAATTGATAAAAATAGTTTTATAAAAACAAATAAGAGTATATATTGGTCAAAATCAAGATAACATTTAAGTTTGCCCCAAAATATGAGAAAACACATAAAAATTTGCCAAAAATAGAAAGAAAAAAAAATAGTACATTCATTTATCCAAGATCCAATGCATTTAATAATTAATTCATAGCACATATTCTGCCTTATATTTGGTATAAATTCATAACATTGTGAAACAAAATAAATAATGAAAATACAACATATCTTCTATAAGACTATGTAAAAATAGAAAGAAAAAAAATAGTACATTCATTTAATCCAAGATCCAATGCATTTAATAATTAATTCATAGCACATATTCTGCCTTATATTTGGTATAAATTCATAACATTGTGAAACAAAATAATAATGAAAATACAACATATCTTCTATAAGACTATGTAAAAATAGAAAGAAAAAAAATAGTACATTCATTTATCCAAGATCCAATGCATTTAATAATTAATTCATAGCACATATTCTGCTATGTAAAAATAGAAAGAAAAAAAATAGTACTTATATATGGTATAAATTCATAACATTGTGAAACAAAATAAATAATGAAAATACAACATATCTTCTATAAGACTATGTCCCAACCGCCGCAAAAGATTCCTACTCTCTCGCACGTTATATGAGTCAGCGTCGTTGCTATCAGTTTAATGAAAAAAGACACACCACGATTTATTTCATAAAACACTACTATATTTAGTTTTTTTCAATAACTCAATTTAATTGATATAGTTATGTTTTACAATTATTATGATGATAGTCTTTCTTTTTTTTTTTTCTCCAGGATACTCTTAAATATATATATGCAATTTATAAAAATCATCCAAATAATGAGTTGCTCATCAAATTAATTGTTCACAGATAATGCATATTATTGCAAAATTTGCATGAATACAAGTAAATGAGTTGTATATTGCTTTTTTTCAACAACAATTTCTTCATTCACATTAAATTCTCCTCCTATTTTGGGGTGAGACATAATTGGGGAACAAGGGGAACAAAATAAAATAAAAATTCTTTTTCTAATAGTTGTACCTGGATAAGTGAGGAATAAGCCTGCAAATTACAAGGATGTTGTAATTGTTAGTTATGGTTTATTTATACCAATGAATAAAAATATTTGTTATTTATAAAACAGTATTTCAACTAACACTGACACACATAAAAAAAAAGTCACAATTAACATATCACACATATATCTCTCACACTTATTCCGAGACACAAACAATTTATGCAGGGGTCTAAGTTGTTGAAGAAGATTGTAATATGAGGAGTGGGTGCTTGGGGAATAGTTTCACATTGGAAGATGGAAAAAATATTTTTTCACTTAATATGCTAACCCATTTATAAAAGGATATCTTAAAAAAGATATAAGGGAATCACACATGCTACACGTGTATACGCATGCGCGTGTATGAAAATAACATGATTATTCTTTTATTGGATTTTATATATTTTTGAAATTTGAATTGCTTGGCCAATAGACACTTCCCCAATGAATTAATCCTTTCATAATTTCATAACAGACACCTCTTCAATGTTGATAATTAAAATTATGAAAGGGTTGGTAAAACATCCCTCCAAGTCTTATTTAAAACATCTTCATGGAACAATTTGATCATCAGTTTTTCATATTTCCTAGAGTGTTGTGAGAGTTCTTCAGAATTTCTATCTACAGACTCTGTGAGTTTATTGTATCATAGAAAGTAAATTGCTATAACTTTTTAGCAAGCTCGTTTGAGTGGATGCAATTATCATTTTAAGGAAAGCGTTTTCGCTCCTCAAAATCCAATCATCTTCCATGTCCACTAAATTATTTTTTCATAAGTGTCATTTAAAAAGTTATAAACTTTTTTATACATCTCTTATCGACCACTTATTCTCATTTTATCCAATGTAAACTAAATAACAAAAATATCATTTACGTTTTCAGTGAGAATAACTGGAAAGAGAACCAAAACAAAATTTATTATTCTACATGAATTCTTATCTATCGCAATATAGATATCAAAGACAAATAACTCTATGTCACATCCAAAATATAAAAAAAAAATTGGGTTCTTCAATTTCTGAATCTCAACTGTTCACATGATCTACGCGTTGATATGCATATTGATCATTCTAAAGGTATGTAAATACATATTTATGTTTAATGCGTATTCATTATAAAATAAAATATATGAATTTTTTATTTATTATTCAGATTATGTTTAACAGATGTTACAAATAAATGTAATACTTGTTTGTTAAACATGTTAATTAGATTCAATTGCTTGAAATTATCTATAAATAGACAAATATGTAAATGTTTTTTTGTTTTTTTTGTTTTTAAATTAATTGGTCAGTGGAATAACAGCGTTATCGTGGGCCTGGGGAGTATGGGCCAGGGTGATGTATCAGTCCGGACTGGGTCACTTGTATATGGGCTCTGTCGTAGTGTACAGAGGTTAAAAAAAAAAGGGAGAATGATATGTTCCAATCTCAATTATAGCCTCAATTGCATTATACACTGGTTTATTTTTAAAAAAAATTAATACACTCTTTCAATGAAGTATATGTTGTCATATGAAATTAAGAATATATTGGAATGCAATAATATAATTTTTTTACTTTGAAAATTTGAAAAAAAAAAATTGTCATACACTATGATAATGCAAAATATACTGAGTTATCGTAGTATACGGGGTTGCATGTCAGGTATATGGTTAACATTAACTACACATTAAAAGTTATCATAATGCCCTCATCCCTTATTTTTGAAAAATCGATATAACTACCTAGAAATTTATGAAAAATCAGAAAAAGTTCCTACAAAATCATTAAACCCCTTCAAGTCCTTATCTTATTAGAAAATATTTATTTTAGTCCATACCTAACTAAAATTAACTATAATTATGGTTGACTCTAACCATACAAGATGAAATTACTGTAATACTCTTATAAAATTTGCTTAATAAATTACTATAGTATACTAACCAGATTTGTGGTTGAATTTAAAGAGATTTACTGATTTACATGAACCTTTTTCAATTTTCATAACTTTCCATAGAATTATATCATTTTTTTTCTCTTTTTTTTTTATCATAAGTGAGTATAGAATAGCAGAAGAATTTTTAAAAAGAGATAGGGACATTCTTACCATCAAAATGATTATATTTATTTAAATGTATTTATCAAATAAATTTAATTTAAAAGCTAAATACGTTAACTATACATATTTTTTAAAGATGTGTTAACTATTTATTAATTTTACTGGGAGTATAATTTTTTAGATAATTATATTTATTTTTTCCTTAAAAAAAAACGAATGTGAACGTGGGTGCACGTAGGTCGTAGGACATACCATTGTCCTTGTACTAATTCAATGGGACAATTAAAACAAGACAAAAAAAAATTCATCAATATAATAAATAAATACCTTTCACAGTCTGAATCTAGCTAAAGCCAGTGCCATAACAAAGGTCAGATTTCAAACGCGAATCACATAAAGGGTGCGTTTGGTTGCGCGATTGCAAAACTGATTCTGCAGGAATCTGCGATTGCAAACTTGATTCTGCAGGAAGCTCACTTTCTCAGCTTTTTGAAATCGCAGCTTTTGGGCACTATTTGCCTGCAATCGCTGAGTTTAAAACTGCGATTACAAAACTGTTTGGTTGCGCGATTGCAAACGCAGCTTCCTGTAATCGCAATCGCAACGCAATCGCGCAACCAAACGCACCCTTTAATCTTTGAAAATATATTTTTTTTCAGGTCCTTTTTTCAGGCCTTTGAATTGTTATTTGTATATAATAAATCCCAAACAGCTTCCTTTAATAATAAAAAAATCCATACATTCTGTTCTCCCTGTCAAATGGTTCTCCTCCACTTTTTCTGGGGTCTTCTTTCCAAACCCATCAAATAAAACTACTCCCACAGAGAGAGAGAGAGAGAGAGAGAGAGATCTTTATGTGGGTATTCTAATCTGTCTTTGGGGAACCAGTTTTGATCATTTGAATTCAGACTCTATTGAGGTAAAAATCCGATCTTTTTATGGCTTTTATGTTCTAAGATGGAATCTTTAGTACTCCGAATCAAGTGGAGAGTGATCCAAGTTATAAATCTCATGATCTGGGCATTAGTTTCACTGGAAAACTTTGTTGGATTCGATAAAACCATCAAAATCGAGATACCCAGTTGTTGAAGTTCTTTGTTTTTGCTTCTTTGGATGGATCTTGAGATATTGGAAGAAATCGAGACTAACCACATAGAGAAGTAGTTCACTTTGTGCATCTACTAGAATACCCAATCTTTTATTTTGCTCAATTTTACATTTAAAGATGCCTATAGAAGAAGGGAAGGATTCGAATCAAAGAACCCAATCGCGGGCTTTCCCGCTGAAGATTATCAAATTTATTTTGATTTTCTTAGCTTTTGGTATTGGATTTTCGCTCCTTAGCATGTACATGATCCGTTATTCCGGAGTTCAAAACATAGTATCCACTGCCCGTCCGGTTTCCAGCCTTGCTATGAGGAGCCGGACGGCCTTAACCGTTGGATCAAACCCCCTCTCAGACTAACCCACACTATGAGCGATCCGGAGCTCCTGTGGCGGGCGTCCTTTGTTCCGCAAGTGAAGAAGTATCCGTTCAAGAGGGTTCCCAAGATCGCATTCATGTTCTTGACGAGAGGCCCTCTGCCTCTCTCGCCTATTTGGGAGAGGTTTTTGAAGGGACATGAAGGGTTGTATTCGATCTACATTCACTCGTTGCCTTCTTATCGAGCTGAATTTCCACCCACTTCGCCTTTTTATCAGCGGCAGATTCCTAGTCAGGTAATTTTTTGATATATCACATATATGCCTTTGGATGTTATTGATTTTAATGATAATTTAATACTTAAATGATTAATTTTGAATTGTTTATCTCTCATGTGGTGAACTTTCACCTTCTTTATATTGTGTTTTTCTGTTTCTTTTATGATTAGGAAATATTTGGGATGCACTTACAATGTTTTGGTCCTCGGCCTCTTGTTCAGCATTGTTTGGATGCTGTAGATAATGCATGTAGTGAGATTTTAATTGATTGCCGTGCATAGTGGTTTATATAGTTGATATACAGTTCGTTTTTTTTCCCCTCAACTTCAATAAATGACACAGCATATAAACCGGTTTATTGCAAGCATATAGTTTTTTATGTCTATCTCTCTTATGCTGTGTTTGGATCTGGGATCTGAGAAGCGATTATTCTCAGAATCAGGCATTCCATACCCAGGGATTGAAAAGTATTGTTTCCACAGCTTTTCAATAGCTGGGTTTTTAACAAAGAAAAAGTTGACGGGTGGATTTGGAAATTAATAGCAAAAAAGTGTTTGGAACCGTGTTTTGGAATTTTTAGCTTTTCAAATACCAAATCCACCCAAAAGCGGATTTAAACGGGGCCTTACTTAAGTCTGTGAAATATTTTATCATACTGATGTTAAGTAGTATCTATATTACATGGGCATCAACCTGTTTATGAAACACCATCTATGTGTATCTGTCTGGTATGATAATCTATAGCTATGAATCTATTATTATATCATATTTGCTGGCATTTATCTCATCAAATATACCCAGTCCTCTGATCTAGCAGGATATCTTATTACGAGGTTAACATTATTGATACCATAATCAGTACTACTCTCAGATTGATTTCTTATATATTCAGTGCATGTGCCCCTACCACTTCTTTTCTCTAATTTTCAATTGATGGAGTGGACAAATTTTTATTTTTGACGTGATAGGTCCATTCTCCTAAAGAAGATGATTTATCAACTTCACACTGCATATAGACTGGTTTATCAACTGTTCATCTGTTTTATTGATGGTTGGAGAAGATGAAATTATAATTTTTAAACGAATTCTAAAATGTTGCATTTAAGATCATGATAAAATGTATTGTGTGATGTTGAAGTAACATATACACTCCTTATACAATTATATTGTATTCATATTTTTGCTGTTATCTTCTATTATTACATCATAAAAATATATACTGTTACAGTTCCATTATCTCAGAACTCGATACCTTTCTAGCATATTGTAGTTCGAGTTATTATGCTTAATCATACTTCACATTGGATTTACGTTAACATTGTCAGATAAATCTGAACAATTTATATTATCATGCATTTCTACTACATCGAATATGATTTTCAAGATAATGTAACCGGGAGACTAGGAGGTCATGGAAGAATTACTGGGATACTTTGTTGTCAACCATTTCTGTATCTTTCCTTTTGGCATGTTCATTTGTATATTGCTCAAACATAAAGAAGGAAAGCACATATACAACTGTCTCAACGTCTGTTAAGAGTTGTATTTCCCTCTAAAATGTCATTGTTTAATACTAGTTGGCATGCATGGTTCCCCCAAGCAAAGAAACCATCTATCCCGGTACCCATTAATTCCATTAATTTTTTTATAAACCAGTTTGGTAATTGGTAGTGCATTCTTCATTAAATTGACACCAATGCATTTTATTGTGGAAAAAAAGTTTACCTAAGAAAATAATTATAATCCCTCCTGTGCTGCAAATGATTTCAATGAAACCGGAAGCATAGGAGGAGAATCTGGGAGCATTTTGAAATACTTATGGCTCTGAAATTCGAGCTTTCTGATACAACGAAGAAATCTAAAGTCTCTGTGACTTGTGATAAAATTTCAACGGCTTAAATGGATAAAAGGATGTTAGAGGACTCATATCTGAATAATGATATGATACGGTGCAGCCATCATTTCAAAAAGAATTTTAGTTACAATAGAAATAGAGGAGAAGAGACAGTTTTGGAATTCTGAAAGGATGAGAAGAAAATATACTGAACCCCTCAGCTAATCTGTATTGTTAGTGTGAAGCATCCACCATGGTATTGGTAATGTAAGAATTTCAAATTAATGTATCAGAGCTGTGGTTTGAAATTTTGAAAGAGTGACAGATATGAACTGCTTTTGTTAGTTTGCTTGATTTTCATTTAGGTTTATCACTATAGGTTCATGTTATGGTGAGATTGTATCAATTGTGAATTCAAAACCATTTTATTTTACCAGGAGTTTGCATCCCAATTCACCTGGTCTTTTGAATTGGACGATTGATAACTGACTTGCTGGAGAGTCATTTAGCTTTATTTTATTCTATTAGCCGCTTCTCCTCAAATCAGATTATTAGAGGTTGGACTTTGTTTAGGGGACTGCTTAGCCATGTAGAAGAGTTGTAAAACATAGCAGAATGTTTTGGAGTACACTGAATGTTTGGAATCACTGTTCGGATATGCAGTCTGTGGTCAAACATGTGGGTTAGGCCCGCATATGCAGTCCGCATATGCATAGGTGGCTGCTCACGGTTTTTTTTTTTTTTTTTGGGGGAGGGGGGGATGGCACAAGTTTTAAACATGTTGGGGGTTGAAGGATAGACTTTATGCTTTCTCTTGGATGTTAGGGTTGGTTTGGAAGCTTTAAACCTTGTGAAGTTTTGGCTCCTTTCATCATTTATTATTATTTTTTCTTTTTCTTTTTCTGGGATAGGTTCCCTTTTCTTATCATTGTAAGATATATCCATTTCATAGATTTCCTCACCTCTTGCTTTCATAATTTGTCCATGTTAGTCTGGTTCATCTTTACTAGTAGATCTTTTTCCTAGACAATAGACATTATTGATAAAGAAATACTTAAATATTGGTGATTAGATTTTTTTCAACATAAGTTATAAACTATATCCCAATTAGTTTGGTCAATAACATAATTCTATACATGAGACAGCTTTTTCCAAGGAACATTGCTCACATACCATTAGGACAGCACGAAGATGGCCAATCCAAATCTAATTTCATATGATATCTATCAAATCCGGCACTATAGTTGCTTAATCTAATTATAAATAAAACAACAGGATCATAATTATTAGCCTGCGTTGAGCTGACCATGTAATCAGGCTGCAGGTCTGAAATGCATACCTAAATAGTTTTCAGGATAGGGGTGCAGTCAAATCTATTTTATTGCAGTATTGGATCTAACCATAGCTGGTACATTTTGTGTTTATGAATCTAGAATTGAAGTTCCACGTGGCCCAAAAATATAGGATGTATCTCTATCAATTTTATTGCCCAATCAGTGCATCAAATATTTAACTTCAAAATACTAATGCATATTCTACTAGTACTTCTATGAAGACTGTAGTTTCTTCCGTCATTTATAGTGCTCTCATATTCTAAGAAATTCCAATCCACAGGTCGCCGAGTGGGGAGAGATGAGCATGTGCGACGCCGAGAGACGCCTCCTCGCCAACGCCCTCCTTGACTTCTCGAATGAATGGTTCATCCTCCTCTCCGAATCATGCATCCCCCTCTTCAACTTCAGCATTATCTACAAGTACATTAAGAAGTCGCGATACAGCTTCGTTGGAGCCTTTGATGATCCAAGCCCCTATGGGAGGGGAAGATACAACCTTAACATGGCTCCGGAGATCAACTTATCGCAATGGCGTAAAGGCTCACAATGGTTTGAGGTCGATCGAAGGCTTGCGATATCTATAATCAAAGACACTTTATATTACCCAAAGTTCAAGAATTTTTGTAGGCCAGGGTGTTACGTGGACGAGCATTACTTCCCGACAATGCTAACCATCGAAGCCTCTCACTTGGTGGCAAACAGAAGTCTTACATGGGTGGATTGGTCTCGTGGTGGGGCTCACCCTGCCACGTTTGGTAGGGGCGATATAAATGAAGCGTTCATGAAAAGAATCACCGAAGGGCATAGTTGTTTGTACAATAACCAGCCTTCGATGCTGTGCTTTCTCTTTGCAAGGAAGTTTGCTCCAAATACTCTCGAGCCTCTGCTGCAGTTCGTGCGATATGAGTAACTGACGAAGAGATTAGGAGATCGAATATACGAATGTATAGCCCAGGTCTTTTTTAAGGCGTATAATATTTTCAATTTCAATCAGTTCTTTTTTTATCATACACATGATCATGCATAAAGTTCTGATTTTGATTTTGTAGAATACCTTTTAGTTGTCCACAGAATTGGTTCATGAGAATAGCAGTATTTGTTACTAAACACAAGTGGTTTATCTGCTCTCATACGTGTGGCAACCTCTTGCAAAGATTTTTCCCCCTGGGTTTGGGTTAATATTCAGTATCTATTTATTCAATATATGGAATTTCTGCATCATTGTATATGTATAGCTTTTTAATGAAATGGTAGACCAACTCTACCATAATTCATTAATATAATCACTGTAGTCCAAAACATTACAAAGAACAAGGAAAGGGAGAGTTATTCTCTCCACCCTCTTTTTTGAACCAAAAACTGAGAGGGGAGAGGGAACAGAAAGAGAAGAAAAGGAAGAGAAAGAGAGAGAAAGAAAGAAAGGAGGGTGTTGGGAGAAGGGGGTGGTGGGGCGGAGGACGAGATGGGGTTGATGAGTTTTTCAGAACCATCATTCATTGGGGTTGATGAGTTTGAAAAAAAAAGGTGAGAGAATAGCCCCTCCCAAGAGGAAAATAGACAAATGGACAAGAAGAATTCACCCTAGGTGGGGTGATTAAGTAGAAAGATCTACTAACAACCACCACCATACAAAACACAAACCTACTCTTTGATGATTAATTTTCCTTTACAAATAATACTTTATCAGCTCTAATACATGCAGTCCATGTGGGCAATACATATACCTTCATAGCTGTTTAGCATGAGGTATATACCTTGTAATTTTTTTTTTTACATATGTTAAAAATGGTCCATTTAATTCAAAATAGAGTAACATACATTTTTTTAAAACATTTTTTTAAGCATTTTTTTAAAAAAATTAAAACATTTGTGGATTGTTCATAGGATTGTCTCTAACATTATTCATAGTTTCATACTTTATTCATTTATCTGTCTCTCTTTCCTTCTCTATCCCCCTTACCCTTTCCTACATTCTTCGCCTATCATTTTTTTATTATTATTTAATGATAGACTAGAGCATTTTTCATTAAAAGTTAAAACCGAATAAAATAAAAACTTAAATAGCTGTGGAGCAACCTAACTAGGAAGTTCATAGAAACAGAATTTGAAAGCAAAAGATAACAAAGCTAAAGAGGTTTCCGCTGACCCGAGAGAGGAGCAGAGACTAACCATCGATAAGTATCAATTTGCCCCTAATGAAACCAATCTTCGCACCCATACACGCCCAACCCTAAGATTTAATAAAGTATACTGCCTATACGGCTATACCCAAACATTTTTGTGGTACACTTAGCCCCCGTTTATTTCCGGTATAACCCCTCAGATAACTCCGGATAACCCCAGATAAATATTATGGGGTATTTGTTTACCCCGGATAACCTTAGATAAAGTATACCAGAATAAACCCTGATAAAGTGGTATATGATTTCAACCAATCTATGGAATAAAATTATCATAGGTTATTCCACCCAAAGAATATATGGGTCCACTGTCAAATCAACTCTCAGCACCTCTTATAAATCATCTGTCAAATCAACTATCATTATTTTTTTTACCTTTTATAAATCTTTATCCATACTTTATTCACATTTTACCCAAACAACAAAACATTTATTTTTACGTTTACCAACGAGAATAATTTAAAACACAACCAAATACAAAATCAATTTATCTTTATTTATACTCACTTATGCTCGGATAAATGTATACCCTAGAATAAAAGTTTATCCTCGTTCCAAACGAGGGCTTAGGTATCGTGAAAAACCTTGCTATTACGAGCAAGCCAGAGAGCCCGCATTTGTTGCCCTCTTCTTCTTTCTGTCAACCCCCCCCCCCCCCCCCCCCCCCCCCTTGTACTCTCACTTTTTTTTTTTACTAAATCACTTATTGACAAATTGGTAAAGATACTTCCTCTTTATCAAACGGTCTTAAGAGAATATTTGACCAGAAAAAAATATTTTTTTATAACATTTTTTATCATTTTTAAAACTTAAGATCAATTTAATAACTTTAATCCAGAATTGTTATTTGTTACTAATTTAATTTTTGTAGATTCTTTGAAAGAATAAATTTTACCAGCGTATCAAGAAATAAATATTGAATGAAAATTTTCAAACACAATTCAATTAAGAAAGGAACCTTCCTCTAAAAGTGTGTTTGGTTGCGCGATTACAAAATTGACTCTGCAAGAATCTACAATTACAAAACTGATTCCAAAATTAACTCTACCCCCCGTTTGGATAGCGGAATTGAGTTATTCTGGATAGATAACTATGCCAGTATAGATAACAAATCTATAAGAATAAAAGATTTTCTGTTTGGTTGTATTTTTTTTATTCTCATTGGAAAACGTAAGAATAAAGGTTGAGTTGTTTGTTTGATAAATGATAAAATATAAATAAAGTGTAAAAAAGTTGATTTGACATTTGATGTATAAGAGGTGTTGATAGGTGATTTGATGTGATGAGGTGTAAAAAGTTGATTTGATATGTGGACCCATGGAAATAGATAAGGTGAGTATAGCTTATCCTAGGGGTTGCTTAGAATTGTTATACTCTCTTATACTCGTTTAAACTGGCTTAGTAATACCAAGTTATACCCTTCAAACAAACAACTATTTTTCTTATCCATTCCTATACCACTCTTATACCGCCCTTATACTCGTCTATTCCGTTACACAAACGGGGATACAAGAATATGCGATTGTAAAACTAATTCCGCAAAACTCACTTTCTTATTTTTCAATCATTTACTAACGTGTCATCAGACCATTTGTGGGGCAGTATTTGTTTGCCGTTCTGACAGGGTACTATCAAATATCAATATTAATTGACTTGTTATTAGAAGTGTAATATATTTATGGGCTCTTTTGTTTTTTCTTGTCGTCTGTATTCGAAAGATATTTTATTCTTTCTATATCGTCACCCCATTTCATGAAAGTCAACCCATTTGAGCCAATCACAACCGTCGAATTTGTTTTTCGTCGGAGTGGGTTTTGAGTGGGGGTCGGATTTTAATACATGCCAACTTCAAGCCCATTAAAAAAATGATTTTTTTTATATTCTTTTGAAAAATTAATTAGGGATACCTCCCTCTGATCACCCGCGAATTATTTTTGGGTCTTTAAAAATATTTAAGTTTTCTAAATTCATAAAACGATCAAAAAATTTATTTTCAAGTCTTCAAAAACAGTTGTTATTAGTATGTTCGTCATAGATATCAAAAATATCGGTAGCTGTTTGTTAACATTTTGTGAAGATTAACAATGTAACAAAAAGTGTTAATATTGCACTAGATATATTTAACAAGGAGTGTTAACAGTGTACTAAAAAAAATTAATCGGGGGGTATTTTCGATATTTTAGGCAGGCATAATGACAACATCCAGTTTCACGGGCTTAAAAATATTTTTTCACTATCTTAAATACTAATTTTTTAAAAAAATTTCAAGGACTTAAAAATAATTCATGGATGATTATAGAACCCCTAATTAATTTTTCTAATTTTTTTTATAGATAAATCAGCTTTTGAGCCATCGAAAAAGACGGACTCAATAAATCCATTTTCCCCGTCGTTGTCTTGTCCCATTGTAACCTGAATTGTCACGCTTAATCAATTAATTTCAATTCATTCTTCGTTGGGTCTTTTTATATAAGTTTTCATTAATATATTTAATAATTACCTATGTCAACGAAGATATGTTTAATACATAATAAAAAATTCACTTATATTTATTTTAGTCTTTATCATAACTGAAACTAATCAGATCTATGATTGATTCTAACCATATATGATAAATTATTGTAGTATCCTATTAAAATTTACTTAATAAATTAATGTAATATACTAGTTGTTGTTGACTTTAAGAGAATTTACTGGTTTTACAGGGATTTTTAAAATTTTCTTAAGTTTCTTGGGAGTTATATCGATTTATCCCCCCATTTTTTTTTTTACCATTGGTGAGTAGGATAGTAGAAGAATTTTTAGGAAAAGATATAAACATTTTTGTTATAAAAAACACTAAATCAGATTTTTTAAATTTTGTAGGGACTTATTTTTTATACTTTCTAGGGAGCTACATCGATTCTTATTTTTCTTTATTTTCTTTCAACACCAATGATTCATTTTCTTTAATAAAAAAAAAATGAAATGAAATGCCTGATTCCTTTTCTTAGTTAAGAACAACAAATATCAAAGAATATCATGCCCATTGTAACCTGTTATTTGTTATCATTTTTAAAACTTAAGATCAATTTAATAACTTTAATCCAGAATTGTTATTTGTTACTAATTTAATTTTTGTAGATTCTTTGAAAGAATAAATTTTACCTGCATATCAAGAAATAAATATTGAATGAAAATTTTCAAACACAATTCAATTCAGAAAAGAATCTTCTCTAAAGATGTGTTTAGTTACGCGGTTGCAAAATTAACTCTACAAAATATGCGATGTAAAACTAATTCTACAGAAGCTCACTTTCTAAGCTTTTCAATCATTTACTAACGTGCCATCAGACATTTGTGGGGGCAGTATTTGTTTGCCTTTCTGACAGGGTACTATCAAATATCAATATTAATTGACTTGTTATTAGAAGTGTAATATATTTATGGGCTCTTTTGTTTTTTCTTGTCGTCTGTATTCGAAAGATATCTTATTCTTTCTATATCGTCACCCCATTTCATGAAAGTCACCCCATTTGAGCCAATCACAACCGTCGAATTTGTTTTTCGTCGGAGTGGTTTTTGAGTGGGCGTCGGATTTTAATACATGTCAACTTCCAACTTCAAGCCCATTAAAAAAATGATTTTTTTTATTTTTTTTGAAAAATTAATTAGGGATACCTCCCTCTGATCACCCGCGAATTATCTTTGGGTCTTTAAAAATGTTTTAAGTTTTCTTTAAGTCCATAAAACAATGAAAATTTATCTTTAAGTACTCAAAACGGTTGTTTGTTATTAGCCTGTTCATCAAAGATACCGAAAATATCGATAGCTATCTGTTAACATTTTGTGAAGATTAACAATGTAATAGAAAGTGTTAACATTGCACTAGATATATTTAACAAAGAGTGTTAACAGTGTACTAAAAAAAATTGATGGGGGGGTATTTTCGATATTTTAGGCAGGCATAATGATGACATCCAGTTTCACGGATTTAAAATATTTTTTCACTATCTTAAATACTAATTTTTTTAAAAAAATTCAAGGACTTAAAAATAATTCACGGATGATTATAGAACCTCTAATTAATTTTCCCAATTTTTTTGTATAGATAAATCGGCTTTTGAGCCATCGAAAAAGACTGACTCAACAAATCCATTTTCCCCGTCGTTGTCTTGTCCCATTGTAACCTGAATTGTCACGCCTAATCAATTAATTTCAATTCATTCTTCATTGGGTTTTTCTATATAAGTTTTCATTAATATATTTAATAATTACCTATGTCAACGAAGATATGTTTAATACATAATAAAAAAATTCACTTATATTTATTTTAATCTTTATCGTAACTGAAACTAATCAGATCTATGATTGATTCTAACCATATATGATAAATTATTGTAATATCCTATTAAAATTTACTTAATAAATTGTTGACTTTAAGAGAATTTTCTAGTTTTACAGGGATTTTTTAAAATTTTCATAAGTTTCTTGAGAGTTATATCGATTTATTCCCCCTTTTTTTTAACTATTGGTGAGTAGGATAGTAGAAGAATTTTTAGGAAAAGGTATGAACATTTTTGTTATCAAAAAGACTAAATCAAATTTTTTATATTTTGTAGGGACTTATTTAAATGTATTTATTGAAGTAATTTAACTTAGGGACTAAATCTATCAACTATACATACTTTTTTGGAATCTGTGGTGATTTTTCAATTTTCAGGGACTAAAATTGATTTAGATGACTTTCTAGGGAGCTACATTGATTCTTACTTTTCTTTATTTTCTTTCAACACCAATAATTCATTTTCTTTAATAAAAAAAACATGAAATGAAATGCCAAGTTGATTCCTTTTCTTATTTAAGAACAACAAATATCAAGGATTAAATATCAAAGGATATCATGCCCATCTTTTTCAAGGGACCCACCCGTTGGACAATTTGATGCTCCAATGCAATCGTGATTGTCTAATTTTATTAAGTTATTATAACTGAGATATTATGTCAAATTTTAAAATTAAAATTAAGATCAATTAAATTCTAATATTTTTTTAAGATTTAATTAAATTTTATATCTTAAAGTAATAAGATCAAATAATCACAATTGTGTTAAAACATCAAATTATTCAAGTTGTAACTAATCATATCCCCTTTACCAATACACAATATTAATAAAAACATCCACATCTCACCACATGCAAAATGTGCTAAAAAAAGAAGAAAAGTCAGTTCTCACTTCTCACACCTCACCAGATGGTCCAGATCTCCCACCCCACCATCTCCTGTCACATCTACCGTACGCGTGTCACTCCTGCCCCCATCCACACCCACAAATAAAAACCGGGTGTGGTTATTCTCACCAACCATGTTCACAATCTCACCATTCAATATTTACAAAAAAAAATCTGGATTCTCATTTTCATGATATTGTATCAATCCCACCACCTGCACATATCCCACCACCCCAAATCAAATAACAACACAACCCCGCCACTTAAATCGATCCCTAATAATATGTCAATTTGGGGCTTCTATAAGCTGAGATTTCCCTTTGACACACCAATGTCGAACTACATAGTGTAAAGTTGACTGTTTAATGTCATCTAAAATCGATCGGGTTGACAGAACTTTGTTGAACTATGGCTTAATACATTGAAATTTTCATGTGACACAACAAAGTCGAAATACATGTTGCCGAGTTGACGGAGTAATGTCATGTATTATCGATCGGTTTGACAGATGACCGTCGAACCATGACTTCTGTCAATACTCATTTGACACACTAACGTCAAAATACATATTGTAATGTTGACAACGATAATGGCATCTGTAATCGATTGGGTTGACTGATGGTCGTCAAACTGGGGCTTATGACACACTAATGTCGAAATACATATTGCAGAATTGACGGAGTAATGTCATTTAATATCGATCAGGTTGACGGATGACCGTCAAACTGGGTTCAAAAAGTGAAAACATATATACTCAACCAGTTCCTGTGGAGATTACATGATGAAAATCGACTATAACACATCAAATTAAGTTCATCTGTTGATATTGCCTACAAACTTCCATACATTACTAAACAATACCACATTGAAAATTCCATGCATTGCCCACAAACATTTGAACAACATGTACTAATTTAAAATCTTTCAAAAAGACTAGGCCTAAACAATTTAGTAAAAAAAAAGGCATAAACACAAAAAAAGCATATGAGACATCGCCGTCGATCATTCATTTGCTGTGACCTATACTATGTCTCAACTGAGTCGGGAAGTATTATTCCGTCTTTAAAATAGTGGATCACATGTTAAATCCTTCGATCCGCAGTGGTACCAACAGAGCGCATATCAGGAAATGCTTCAAGATAGTGAACGATGTTGTTGATACGCTACACTCAGAGAAAACCCTAACTTACAATATAAAAAAAACACTCATTACTTGTAATGTAAGAGTTTAAACCAAACAAATGGAATCACATAATGACTTTCAATAAAAAAAAAAGAGATTAAACCATACATTGCTTTAACAATACCCTAGATTCCTATCAAAACCCTAACTTTGAATAAAAAAATTCTCAATACTTTCTAGGGTCAGGGTTTTAAATCAAACAAATGCAACCACAAAACATGCTTTCAATAAAAAAAATAGAGCTCAAACCATACATTACTCTAACAATACCCTATCTTCCTATCAAAACCCTAATTTTGAATTAAAAAATCACAATACTTGTAATGTAAGGATTTTAAATCAAACAAATGCAATCACAATCATAACTTGCAGAGAGAACCACCAAAACAATAAAAAAAAATTATACTCTAGATAGGGATTGATGACTAAAAGAATAAGGCCCACTATTGGCCAGTGTGGTTTTCCATCTCAAAAATAAAATGCATTTTTGTTTCTTTGCTGAAAACAGGGTCACAGAGTGAACTGGAGAATCAACCAAAACGATAGTGAAAACAGGTTTACCAAAATTTAAAAAGGCTCCCAGTATTTCAATATGGAGCTTGTGTGATATTTCATGCATTGGATTGGTTTATTCTCTTCACACCTTTCTCACCTTTAATTGGACTCCTATCAATTTCAGGAATCTCAAAAGAAAGCAAGCAAAAAGGGACAGAAAAGAAATATTTAGCTACTGCATTATTAGCTAGTTAGTCTCCACCCCTGATTCACCTAATTATGTTTTTCATGTCTAATAGTCTTCAATGCACTCAATTGGACCACAAGTCCATTGTACTGTCTTCTTTTAAAAATTAGAAGACATCATTTTCTAAGTGCAACAATACAACATTAAGCATATTTTAAAGAAAGATGAAATGCAAATGATCTTCATTTGAAAAATCCAAACATACAGAATACATTACTAATACTTTACTAGATATGTATTTCTTAAAATATTTCACATGTCAAAGGGTACAAGGTTCCTTAATTGGTGATATCCAACCCTAAAACCTTCACTTCTCTAAAAATACTCTAAATTCCTATTAAAACCCAACTTACAAAAAAAAACACCCATCATTTGTAATGTAAGAGTTTAAACCAAACAAATTGAATCAAACACAGGGCTTTCAATTCTAAAAAAATAAAAATAAATCAAACCATACATTGCTTACATAATATCCTAGCTTCCTATCAAAACCCTATATTTAAATCAAAACCATACATATTTTATACCAAACAAATACAATCATAATTTACAATCCAACAAAAAAAATACCCCAAATCAATCCATTTCTCTAAAAACATCATAAATACCCATGAAAACCCTAACTTATAATGCAAAAACCTTGAATGAATGAAAAATAGGAAGAGATTGAATAGCTCATGAATCACTAACAACAATGGAGGAAAAATATATTTGAAGAATTATTTACTTATCTATTTATGCTTGAGGGCGTTATGGGGGGTTAGGGCAGATTGTAGAAGAGGATCTCGTCACGGTGGCCTCGCGCGGCGGTCTCGCGGCCGTCTCGCAGCGGGCTCGCGGTGGATTTTCGGCGGATTCCCGATGGCCTTCACATCGGATGTGAAGGAGAAGAAAATAAAAAAGGGTGAGTGAAGGGGGATAAGAGAGAGTTTTTCATTTCAAAATAGGTAGGTGGTAGGGTTGGGATTGCATTAGGTGTGTATTTATTATGAGGTAGGGTGGTATAAGTTAAATTGGAAGGTGGGTGGTTTAAAAGGGTGGTGTTGCTAGTAAATTGGTTGGTGGGAGTAACCGCACCCATAAAAACCCTCTCTTTCTCCGTTCACTCCAAAAGAAAAGCTTCAATTTTCCTTCTTCAATGGGTCTCTTCAGATGGGTTCCTCTGCTTCTCCTCCTCCATCAACTATGCCTCCAAATCTCAAGCTCTTCGAGTGGGTCTGTTTGGATGTCTTCGTATCCTCTCGAGAGGGCCAAGGAACCGGAGTTCTTCGAGTGGATGGTGGGGATCAGGAGGAGAATCCACGAGAATCCTGAACTGGGTTACGAAGAGTTCGAGACGGCGAAGCTCGTGATGAGGGAGCTTGAAGACTTGGGGATCCGTTACGAGTACCCGGTCGCCGTGACGGGCGTCGTCGGGTACGTCGGGACCGGGAAGCCCCCGTTCGTCGCTCTTCGGGCGGACATGGATGCTCTGGCTATGCAGGTTTGGGTTTTGATTTTGTGAGTTGGGTTTGTTATAGGGGGGTAGTCGATTATGATTTTCATGGACAATTTGTCCATGTACACGGATTTGTAAATCTTGTGTTATTCAATTAAGACATTGATTTGTGGACAAAAGTTCAATGTTATTCGATTGAGACATTATTTCGTAGCAACAAAATCCAGCGTTATTCGATTGAGACATCATTTCATAGACATAAACTCCAGTGTTATTCGATTAAGACATTATTTCGTAGACAATAAGTAGTGTTATTCAATTGAGACATTATTTTGTGACAAAATAGTCAAACATTATTTGATTGAGATTCTTCATAGTAGACATTTCACCTGTTATTCAATTTAAATAGGATTTCCGCAGACTTTCATAAGTGATGGACTTTTGTGGACTTTAGAGAGATAAATATAAAGAAAAAAGTCATTTCAAAATTTCAACCAAAAGGGTGGGATTCTCATGGATTTTTATTATAGCAATGTGAATATCTTCTTTTTTTTTTCTTTTTCCTTTTATTGATGATGGTTATCACATGCTTTTCATATTTTTTATTCATCTTTTTTTTAATGAGCGTGCAGATATATGAAATATTGATATCACCCCATATGTTTAATGAATATATGAAAATGATGAATTTGCTTGTGTTGCAATCAAACATTTCATTATTATATATTATATAACATATGTATCGATTATCTACTATTATTTTCTAAAATATAGATTTATTTTATTATATATTTGATTATATGTACAATAACTCTATAATATTTGATTTGATTTGCCTTAAAGATGTTTATATTATTATACAATATAGATATCTATATATGTTTTTATAATGTTCAGGCATATATAAAAATAAAATACATATTTATAATGATTGCTTTTATTTTATTTTTTAATTTAATTTTTATATAATGACTACTTTTATTTTATTTTAAGTAATATAATTTATAATTTTATTTCATTATATTTGAAGTGATGTAATATATGATTTTTATATTATATATATTTTCTGATTTTATTGTCGTCCTAATTAAACTTATCCCTCCCCTTTATAAAAACTTATGAATTTCTTTCTCTATAACAAGAAAAGGTTGGCTCATTGTAAATTTTTCTCAATAGAAGATACTTTTGTCAATCTATGAAAGTTTACAAAAGTCTATAAGAGTCAGTCTGTGAAAGTCCGTGAGAATCAATATGTGAAAGTTGTGAAAGTTCATGAAAGTCAATCTATAAAAGTCTGCAAAAGTCGTGAAAGTCCATGAGAACCAATCTATGAAAATTGTGAAAGTCTGTGAAAGTCTGCAAAGTCTACAAAAGTCTATCACTTAAATAATGTCCACAGAAATCCACCGAAATCTGTATCGAGTACCCCCCTAGTTTATGTACATGAGTTGTTGAATTGAATCTTGTGTTGATGTTGTTGTTGGTTTTTTATTTTTTATGTTGTGTGTGATTTATAGTTAGATTTCCTTAATTTAGCTGATCCGTACATAAATGGACCTTTAAATAGTGGAAGAGAAGTTTTGTCATAGTTAAAAATTTGGAGCTTGAATGGTGGAAGACTCTGTGGAGGGGAAGTGTTATGGGAACTATAGAGTGACAATAGTATTTCCTTCTTAAGCTTTCAAGTCTTTAGAGTGAATATGGTACTCAAAACGGGCTTCTCTGTGTGTGTGTGTGTGTTTGCTATTTGATGTTCTTGATGTTTAGCTAATTGGTTTGGATAAAAATGTTTTGCGCTTGCCACTTGTTGATATACGCAGAAGCCAGGGAAATAGAAATATGGTTCCATAATTTGTGAATTCTTAATGGTTTTTTTTCTCTGTGGTGTGTGATTTATAGTTGGTTTTTCCCATATTTGGCTCATTAGTACTTAGATGGACCTTTAAATATTGGACGAGAAATTGTGTCATGGTCGAAAATTGAAGCTTGAATGGTGGAAGACTGTGTGGATTGGAATCATAGACTCATAGAGTGAAAATAATAATTCTTTCTTAAGTTCAAGTCTAGAGTCAATATGTTGCTTAAAATGGACTTCTATATCATGTTTATGTTTGTGCGTGTTTGGTAGTTGAGGTTCCTGATGTTAAGCTGATGGGATTGCATGTAATTGTTCTATTACTACCACTTGGTAGATACAGAAACTATGATTAAGTAGAAATATGTTTCCGTAAATTGAGAATCTTTACTTTACTTGTAGACTTAATTCTATCAGATACTTCTCAGAAGTGACATTCCACATCGTTTAGATCCAGGGATGGGAGATCTGATATGAGTTTTTCTTTTGAAATTTTAGTAGGTCTCAAAAGTGACATTTCACAGATGCTATGCATCTTTTTTGTTCTTTCATAATCATGAGAAACAAGGAAAGAAATTCCTTTCAAAACTTACATGTATCAAAATTTATATTTTAAAGTTCATCTCATCATCGGAGTATATGTTATGGAATCTACCAAAAATAAATGGCGCTCATATACATGGTCATTTCATAAGATATTCAAGGGAAATGGAAAATCACATGTATTATTTTTTGTCATTTCTATATATGCATTGTTTTTTTCCTCGTGTTTGCTTTAGGTTGAATCATGGGGCTTGAATTCATTATTTGCAAACTTATAGGAGAGTGTGGAGTGGGAGTACAAAAGTAAAGTTCCTGGGAAGATGCATGCATGTGGTCATGACACCCATGTTGCAATGCTGCTTGGTGCTGCAAAAATTCTAAAAGAGCGTCAAGAAGAATTGCCGGTTTGTTCTCATCATTATTTTTTTTCAATATTTATTTCCCAGTGTTGTTTCAATAAATTTATTTGATTAGTCAATAGCATTCTATTGTAGAAATTGCAAGCCGAATCTTTAAATATTTAATTTCATTTATTGATCTTTCATGATAGTAATATCGTTGTCAAATGCTACAACAGATTGGGTATCTTCTTCATTTACTATTGTTTGAACATATTCGATTTAAAATGTAACTATGAGATCTTGGCATCTGATCTCTATGATTACTCTTGATTTGTGTCTCAAATTTTTCAAAAGCTGCTTAATCAATAGTTTCTGGCAGGAAAACAATGGCTTGAATGTTGGTATTGGTTCCCATTATTGATAAAAAGTTCTTCAAATAATTTTTATGCGGAATATTGAATCCAAATTTGTTTCCTGTCTTTTGTTTTTGAAGAACAATAAGCATAAAAATTAGAATAACAGCAAGAATAACAACTGTTACTTCTTGCAGAATCTCTGGTTCTGTAGACCATTACCATTGAGCCACGGAGTTTATTTATTTCCTGTCTAATAAAAGCTATTGTCATGCTCTGCACTGGCACTGATTATAGAAGAAAAAAGTTCTTTGTAGTTGAGATAATTATATTAGTGTATTCTTTTGTTATTAGTCAATTAAATTTATAATTTGACTCCCTCAGGCACATAATCAATCCTTAGGTGTACTTGGCATTCCAAACACAACCAGAGTTTTGTCTATGTTGAGTGATGTCTATGCTTTGCTTACTACTATATATATAAAAAAACACATTAAGAGTTGCATGAGTGATGTCTATGCTTAGCTTACTACTATGTCGTAAACTTTTATCATAAAAGTTGCTTTGTTGGGTTTCTTGATGCTCAGGTTAACCATGGTTGTTGTTGTTGACTGGTAAAATAATTCCCTTGCCATTAATCTCTTTACTAGACAACTCTGTTGAAAGCAACTCAGAAAATTTCTTATAATAAGTTTTGCTTATCATACATAATTTTACTTCTTTTGTGGTCTAAAGTAGAGATATTAGAACAACTTTGTTTTTTCTCTTTTGCTTCCCCCTTCTTACCCAATGTACCTCTCTATAGCTTACCATTTATATAACATGGTAACAGGATTTTCTAAAAGAAAGGAGAGATGTTAGAAGTGCAAGATGTTAAGTGCGTAAGAATGGCTGAGATTATGATTTTGTGTGACATTTTCTAATGTGGTCCAGAACAAGTTTTCATGCCAAGTGTAACCTCTGTTTCTTCGTGAATGTAAAGGAGTACCATGTTGAAATCTACTGAAGACTTGAAGTTTGCAGCCTTTTCATATTATACCGTACAATATCACTAAACTATAGTTCAACTATTCTCTGACATTGTATGTCACTGAAAAACCAGAATAAACAAGAATTCATGATGCGTGGGGTTGCATCATGGCAATCTAGAGCTCTGTGGACTTGGCACTAGTGTTTTATCTAATATAATGTGGTTTGGCATCTATCGATTTCAAGTGCACCAGATTCTTTATAATATACACTATTTACTTGCCACTAATATTAATGTAGAACATGGGAATCAGGAACCAAGTTCATTAAATATTGATTGGAGATATCTCACCCTATGATATGTCCCAGTGCTACTCATTATCAAGCTATGAGATTTTAGTAGTTTCTGTTGATAATAATATTAGAATTCACTCCTAATTTTCATTGTTCTGAAAAGCGGAATTAAGAAGCGGGTGCCTAGGTGGAATTGGTCCTAGGCCGCCTCATAAGGATTAATCGAGGATTGAGCGGCTAGGCAGTGGTTAAGCAGGGTTTAATTTGAGTGATTTCCCCCCCCATTTTATTCTCTATTTTATTGCATTTAATTTGTATTATATATATATAAAATAAAAAATATATTAATCCTCGCCTAGACGAACTGCATTGGAAATGACTTCTCTGTTATCTTGTTGTTTGCAACATGTTGACTTTCATGGTCAAATTTCTCATAAATTATCATTCCTCCCCATGCATTGATCCACTAGCCTTACATGTCCTTCAGATTTATTTATATTTTTGAAATTCATTTGCTTCGATTGATATGAATCCTTTTGTGACTTAAAATTACAATAACACCCCAACCAAAAAAAAACCACGTCCAATTTGTGGCTTTGCACATTTTCTGCAGAATTAACTTATTAACTTTGTATTTTCCACAAACTATTTGTTAGAATTTTGTTTTGAAGAAACTGTCCGTAGAGTTTCATGTATGTCTTTAGATCAATAAACTGTTTATTCCAATAAAATCCATATGTTTATTGTGTTTATGTCTTCCCTATTTGTTTTTTACATATTTTTTGTTTGGTGACATTTTCAAACTGCCTCCATAAAGCCCAATGATTTGGTGGCATATTGAATGCTAAATCTGTTCAGTGTGTCTTATCTGTTTAGATATTATGTAGATTTATCTGCATTCATTTATATTTTATCTTCTTCTTTAATGGGATCTTTGTTTTCTAGCTTTAGAAAGCTACGTCACGAAGTAGACAATTTAACCAGATAATCTAAGATGTCTATCTCTACTCAGACTTGTGCATGTGATGAGTAATAGGATTACAACACTGAAACCCTTGTCTGCGACACTATAACTAAGAAGAATGCACTTGACATAACATGATGGCAGTTTGACTTGCTCATTGGAAGGAAGAGCAATACAAGAGTACAACCAAAGCCGAATAAGATTATAGTAAAATGATTTGAAGAGAAGTTGGGAGTGAGATTAGAGAGGACTGCAGATGGGGTGACGTTGATAATGTTGAAAAAAAGTGAGAATGGCTTTTCTCCAGAAAATACAAGGGGAAGAAACGAAAAAGGAGTAGAACATGAGCAGTTCTAAGGATATAATGATATTTTAGTTTTGCCACACTATTTTGCTTACAAGTATGAGGACAAAATTACTGGAATGTCATAATCTTTCATGTTAGAGAGGAGAGAGACGAACAATTGATGTGAAAAACGATAATGTGATGTTAAAAGTGTGTGACCCATATCTACGAACTCACAGTAAATGCATGAAATGTCAGAGTGAACATGTACGAGGTAAACTCATGGACAGTGAGAATATTAACTAATAAAACCAATGTGATAACAAAACTCAAACATGGAAGAACAACGGTGGAGGTGACAGCGGATCGGGAGCGCTGACGGGAAATCATGAATCGGGTGGCAGTGACAGTGGATTGGGCAGTGATGGCCCATGCTGCTGATGGTGATGATGGAGTAAGAAAGAAGATGGTGGACAATTGGATGGGTAGAATGGAGGAAGAAGAAAGATGAAAAGAGAACTCGTCTTTGATACGATGAGTGGATCACCAATGATGACAAAGAAGATGGATCAACGCCAGCAATGATCAGAGTTCTCCAAAGATCAGTTGGGATTTGATTTGGCTTTGATATCATGGTAAAGTGACACTTAATTCACTATTTGGCCCATATATATACAAAAGTGAAGTGCTGCATGTGAGTCCAATACATAGAATGTAATATATGTGCGCACATCACATAGCATGTGTATCTGTACATATCTTTAGCACTTCTGTTCCTGAGTTAATTTATGAAAGACTGTTGTTCCTATAATAGATGTTTGGGATAACTTGGCGAATAGTATCAATTTATAAAGTGTCAGGGGCCAGCATCCGACAGCCGTATATGAAATCAATGTGCATTATATAGCACACATGGTTCGTATCTTGAGACTTGTGATATAGCATCTGTTTTTCCATATTTCCTTATTTTCTTTGCGCTTCATTTTCTTCATAAAATGTGTGCATTACCTTCAACTGCTCTAATCCAATTTCTGTTTTCCCAGGTTTAGGGATATAGGCCTAGTTTGGCAATAAGATAAGATTTTGTGGATAAAAATAGGACCATCAATTTTGACCTTATTCTCATTTGTCAAAATCAGGACAAAGGAATTATTCTGGCCTTTAGACATAACATTTCAAAATCGGGACAATTGTCTCTGCATTTTTATCCCTTTTTTATAACAAGCAGGATACATAAATTGTTCTTCGACCCTTATACCAACACTTATTCTTTTACCAAACTAGGCCTTCAGGAACACGAAAGAATGGAAATGAGGAAAAAAAGAAAGAAAAATGAAATATGTATGATATAATATTCTTTGGAAGTGAAAAATTGGTGTGGGTCTTCCAATCTGGTATGTGCCTCATTGAGTATAGCAAACTGATCATATATGTTAACATGATCACCGTTCAGTCATTAATACTTTTATTCATTAGTTGGGGGTGCATTCCCCAAAAGGAAGTCCGGAGAAATGAAAAAAAAAAAAAAAATAGTAGTTGTGTTGAGTAATAAACCCAGATCACTATGCTACTATGTTACATGATAAATTATGCTTTATTTAGGCAAATTGTACAAGTAAAATGTCTCCATTCTTTCCCTTTATATACTTCCTGATATAAGGCTTTCATCATATTACTTTATGATCAAATACAGAATCCGCATTTTTGTGCTGAATAGCTTATTCCACAATATGTTATATGAATAAATGAATGTTTGTTCCATATTCCAGTGTTATAATCTAAGTTTCTCTGGGTGCTGAATGAACTTCAGTGTACCATTTGGTATGTATGTTAAGTACCTGTTAATTCATAATTGTGTTATAAAAATATATGCACATTATATATAACAGTGGTAAGGATAGCATACAGATTCATGTAGCAGAGGAAAATAGCCACGCTTCAAATTGCAGGACGGACAATCTGCGATTTGTGTTGTCAATATTTTTAGGACCTTTTCTTATCTTATTTGGGCACATGAATTCACTGATCTATAGCTAATGGTGATATATATATAACAAGGCTGTGGTTCTCATATCATCTCTCTAACCTGGACTGGGAATCTCACATCCCCCCGACTGCTTTGTGGATAAAAATGCTCATCTTATTTTTTATTTTATCAAATGGAGTTTGTTATTTTACGCGTGTCATTTCTTGGCAGTCCTAGTGGCTTTGCTATTTTTATGTCCATAATATGATTCTACTTGTAAGGAGTCAGTGTACTAGTTGTGTAAGTCACATCATGAAAGCTTTGATGGTAGTAACAATTTGCACATGGTAAAGTTTTCATCACCCTAGATTTCAACATCCGGTACATTCAATGGTTCATTTTTACAGTATAGCCTTTTCCCTACAAGCTTTCGATTCATGTTGTAATGACATTTCATATAGATTAATCCCTTAAGATCACAAGGGAAAAATCAAACACCTAATAGTTTTATGAATGCTTGTTATCTAAAATCTGTCTTCAATACATTTGAAAATCTTGTGGATACCGCTTGTCATAGTAGTGCTTCTGATTTCAATAGGGTACAGTGGTCCTCCTATTTCAACCGGCCGAAGAGGGAGGTGGTGGTGCAAAGAAAGTGATAGAAGCCGGAGTTCTTGAGAAGGTTGAAGCCATATTTGGATTTCATATCGCGAGCGAGATACCCATCGGTGTGGTTGCATCTAGGCCAGGTGCGATTATGGCAGGGAGTGGCTTTTTTGAAGCAGTGATAAGTGGAAAGGGTGGTCACGCGGCCATTCCTCAACACACGATCGATCCTATTCTGTCTGCATCAAATGTCATTGTCAGCTTGCAACACCTTGTTTCACGTGAAGCTGATCCCTTGGATTCTCAGGTGATTTCCTTTTGTTCTTTATTCTTTTATATAAATTTATTTAATTTACAATGAACTCGAAAATGAAAATTATGAGTAGACTACTTATTGCTTGTTGGTACTTGGAAATTAGTAATTAAAGAAACCAAAAAAATGGTGGTTAACTATTTCGCTTTGTGAAGATAATGCTTTTAGGATTTTACTGGATTAGGCAAATCAAGTCCTCTCTGGAGTTGAATGTGTAATCTCTTGCTTTCTTGTTTTGCTTAGTCTTTATCTCGTCTTCAAGCTGGAAAACTATTTCCCCTACCATAAGCAACTTTCCTTGCTTAGGTAGTATTTGATCACGTTTTGGTTGATTCTGCTTTTGCATGGTCAACTTATCCAAAACATGTTTCCAGACACCCCAAATGGTCGCAGCTTTTTCTTTTTTTGAAAAAGTGTTAGGCATCTTGCCTCACTAATATGACTAAGGGAGTTAGGGAATGCCCAAGGAAGTACAAAGCAAAAACAAAGAAACACACGTCTAGGCACTCCTATCACCCTTCTTCTGAAGCTTCTGTTGTTGTCCCACATGCCCTCCAATATCGCAAAGCCCACCACCTCCGTCGCTGGCCCCATCATCTCCCACACTTGCCTTGCTACGGGCAAAGGACCATCAGATGCTTTGTTGTTTCATTCTCCAAGTTACACATCACAGGTTAAACAGTAAAAAAGAAAAGAAAAAAGAGCTAAACAGAACTTTTAGTTATAAACAGTTAAAGAAAAAGATGTATAAGTGGAAAGCTTATTATTAAACAGGGTTTTCCAAACGCCCTTAGCCATTTTGTTCTCAAGCTTAATTTGACATTTTGTATAATCTCATCCTACATGAAACATGAAACTCACTTTTGGTTTAGTAGTGGCCATATTTCTAGAACTGAATGTAGTAAAATTGTTTTGGATCTGATTGGCATAAATGTGAGAGAGAGAGAGAGAGAGAAATATTTATACGTATTAATTATAAATTAGATTTCTAAATATTTGATATGTTAAATGATGCCTTGCCTCTACAGGTAGTGACTGTTGCAAAATTCCAAGGTGGTGGTGCCTTCAATGTCATTCCAGATTCCGTTACCATAGGTGGCACGTTCCGAGCCTTCTCAAAGGAGAGCCTCCTCCAACTGAAGCAAAGGATTGAAGAGGCATGTCAATAACTATTTTCACTCCCAATTCTGAATGAATTTATGATAACATGGCAATACCACCACAAAGTTTTCATATTAGTACGAATTGAGCATGAATAATCAACATGTGTCCATCAAAAAATAATGATGAGATTTCCATCACTAGTCTTTTCTAATTGATGGAGTTTAACTTTTTGATGGACGTGTGTCATTCATCCATGAACACACAAGGGAATTAATTCTATTTGATATGAATATTTTCTTACATCACATTCCTCATAACACATGGACAGAACAATCGCAAGGAAAATTTTCTTATCATTATGTACTGATGGGATTCCTATCAGTACATACCATGAATTATCCACATAGGTCCATGAAAAAGTATTGATGATTAATGGACATGCATCAATCATCCATGTGTGCATTGAAGAAATTCCTATTAACATCGCAGGAATTTTTTCTTGTGCACTGATGCTATTCCTGATCGGACATGTATCCTTCGTGCGGAATCCTATTAGTATGTATTGATATAAAATCTTTTCTATCACACTGATAATATCGGCTGATCAACAACAGGTGATCAAGGGACAAGCAGCCGTGCAGAGGTGCAGCGCCATGGTGACTTCCTTGAGAAAGACCGCCCCCTCTTCCCCGTTACCGTGAACAACAAAGACCTCCACGAACACTTTTTAAACGTCGCAGGCGACATTGTCGGCCTACGTAACATCAGAGACCAACAGCCACTGATGGGGGCAGAGGACTTCGCCTTCTTCACCGAGGTTTTGCCAGCCTACTACTACTTCGTGGGGATGAAGAACGAGACGCGCGGGCCGATGCCTCCTGCCCACTCGCCATATTTCAAGGTTAACGAAGAGGCGCTGTCTTATGGGGCGGCGATGCACGCTTCGATGGCTGCGCGATACCTCATCGAAGCCCGGCCCTCGGGCTCGGCGGCTGCACGGGGAGGCCATGATGAATTGTAAGGTGGGGGGGGGGGGGGGGGGGTGGTTGCTTTTGATTTTGAGTTTCTCCTTACAAATTGTATAATTCTTGAAAGGATAGGTGCTTACAGGGTTTGTATACTGGTTATTGTTTATATCACTCAAGGTGTGATTGAACTTTCGACACTTTTTTTAAAGACAAAATGGATGTTTGGTTAAAAAATTTAATTCTCATTGTTGTTTTTGTTTATAATGTTTTATGTGTGGGGTTTATAAGGTAGGGGTAAACTATTTCAGTTTTATTTGGAATTATAATAGAAGTATATCTACATAAAACGAACTGGTTTTTATGTTACTATTTCACATTTACGGTGGTGTCTTCTGTTTTTTTAGAAATAAAACCTTTTTATGGGTTAAGGGAGAAATTAAATGATAAATTGCATTATTTTCATTTACTTCTATTTCTTGAATTGCAGCTTATCTAAAAACAATGATATGTCGGGGTGGTAAACGAGTCGAATGAGTCAAGCTTTAACATGTTCAAGCTTGGTTCGTTTATAACGAGCCAAGCCGAGCTCACGAGTCTCAACGAACTTAGCATTCTTTTTAATTTTAGGGTTTTTAGGGGTTAAAAACAAAATTTTAGCCTAAATAAGCCAAATTCATGAGCCTAAACGAACATAATTTGTATTAATTTAATGTTCTGATTTCATAAAAGAGTTGAATCAAGCTTCAACTAAGTTTTTTAAAATACAAACAAATCGAGTTTGAACAGAAAATGAAGCTCAATCCATGTCCTGAGCCTAACGAGCTTTAAAAATTGTTCAAGCTCGCTCATTTGTTTAATTGAACGAGTTTGAACGAACTCAAACCGAGCCGAGTCCGAGCGGCATGGTTCGTTTACCAGCCCTAATAATATGTAAAGGGTTTGAACAATTTTTGGCGTATATTTAAATTAAAATGGTTTTGAAAAAACATGTTAAATTAAAAGTTTCTTTCTAGTTTTAGTAAAAAAGTGTGTTTCTTAATAAACAAAGAAAATGAATGTTTTGAGAATTGAGTTTCATTAATAAGGTGTTTTATAGGAAATCATTTTTTCAAATGCCACCTTCATCCAAAGAGGCAAGAGCATTGTTACACAATCTTTTCATTGACCACCACGTGTACTCACATTAACTGGCTAAATGATGTTTGCTATTTAAAAAAAAAACAAAATGGATGTAGAAAGATTGAAAACAGGGCTGAAAAAAAATTGCATCTAATATTATTCTGATTTGTAAAACTTGTTTAATAAGAGAAAAAAATATTTTTCAAACTCATGTTTAGGTGCTTCTTAAAATCCATTTGTTGGCCCCTTTTCATAATTCCTAAAAAATTTATTTCCGGGAATCTAATAATGCTTTTCCTTGAACAGTGTGAAAGAAAAGCGTTTTCCCCGGGCCTCTCAACAGTTCGGGTCCAGGAACCGGATCCATTTTGATTGTCAGGTCCATATCAGGTCTCGAGTCCTTTGGGATGGATATTTTACACGATGTAAATGAAAATAACATGTATATATCTAGACTCATTGACATGTCTGAGTCGGACCATATAAAACAAATTAACACAAACACATAAGAACTAAATATACTTTTTAAAGTCTTACAAGTTACAACACCATTTAAAATAAATCATACAACAAACCAACCAATTGTCCAAACCAAAGTTACGCAAGCACATTGCATTACTAAGTTTACTACATATTAAATAACTAAATTCTCATAAGTATGATATTATATAAAAAACAATCAGTTCTCGGATCTATAGGATTGGATCGGATAAATTACATGTATAATCCGATTCAAGTTATCGTTGACAGACCTACTTTTACCATAGAAGTGTTTAAAATGAAGTTTAAAAAGGTAGATGTTCAGAAATGTGGTTTGAGCCCTATGAAAACAATAGTAGTTGTTGCATATATACTTCACAACATATAAAAAAGAAAAATAAATATTGGATTTCATAAAATTCACCCAAAATTACCTCAATTCCCACCTAGATAAATTTTGATGGGTTTAGTAATTCCATCAATTTTCAAATTTTCGGTATCAATGTTTGGTATAAATATTTTTGTTCATTGTGACCATTAGGACTAAACCCCTACCAATCACACAATGTTTGCTATGGGGTCTACTTGGCAACACACATCTATGGTAGGGCAAAGTAACATAAATTTATTGTTAACAATAGCAAGAATTTCATGAATGGACCATTTTATTTTCTAAACTATGGAGTAAGAAAGATGTGGGGGGAAGAATTTATGTCAATTCATAGATCATATACTCTATTTATTTGTTTATTTTTGATAAAGACAGATCACATACTCTATTTTGCAGGGAACACATTTGTTTTGCTTCTTTCCAGTGATAGTCGTAGTGGTGTGGACTGTGTGTTTGTGGAGTAGTTGGGTTCAATTCCTGTCATAGACAGGAAAGAAGAAAAAATATAGAGCGCTGACACACGCAGTCCATTTTGTAGCCTGTTATACTATGATAAGGTAATATATATTACGTTATCATAGCATATAGGTCCTATCATAGTATATAACTCAATTTTTTTTTTCATTTTTTCATTCTGAAAAAAAATACACCAATGTATCTTAGTATATACTTCATTTCATATAATAGTATGCACTTCAAAAGGTGAGTGTATGATTTTTAAAAAATCATGGATTGTAAAATAGGCTGCAATTGGGGTTATGTATATCTTTTTCCAAAAAATAATAGACAGCCAATAGGTTGTGTGTTTGTGGGCTTTGCTCACAAGTCTCATCTAGGTCCTAGCCCAAGTCTCTCTACTATCGCCATATTCTCATGCTTGTGGGGGCCATCTGGTTTTGCGGGTGGTGCAGTAGAGAACGCCGCAGTTTCATTCTTTATCCCACGGGGGAGATGAAGCACCCTCAGCTTGGCGGTGCCGGAGTCAGGGTTATGGCCGCAACCACATAGTCGTCGGAGGAAGCGCACGCCATCATTGTCTTTGTTTTTTAACACCGACGAGCTTATGAAGAGAAATCAGATATTTGTTTTTTCTGCAAAATACTATTTTAAATATTACAACAAATTTATATCTTAAGGTTTTTTCCATGAATATTTTCTTAGATGATCCTCTTCCCTGCAACATCTTCTCCTTCTTATAGCTTTCATCTTCTACGGATTTCAAATGCTTTCAGATCCAATGCCACATCATTTAGCTTTTACGGATTTCAAATGCTTTGAGATCCAATGTCACATCACTTTTTTAGTGGAGCCTTTTATATTATCACATCCTCTTTTTATTATGAGTGAAGCATTTTTTTATTTTTAGTGGAATATTTTTTTTAATTTATTTTGTCTTCGGTGATGAATCTTCAATAGTGAATTAAACAAGATTTTTTTATGGTGAGGCAAATAGGTTTTGGTAATAGTAATTTATTTTTTTATTTTTTTATCATCTTGCTTGATCATATATATTCATATTTAATGAAATTTGTTGGTATGTCATAATTTATACAATTTTTGCTTTATTCCTTATGAACTTGTGGCCGCTGTTTTCCCTTACCATTTTATCCATTATTACACTCACTTATTCCTTTAAATTGGGTTTATACATAAACTATTTTGTGGTTTATAACTATTCGAAGAACAAATAACTGTACTAATTAAATAAATGATTTTTTATTTTGGTTGTATTTTTAATTATTTTTATTGAAAAATATAATAATAAATTTTTATTGTCGGTAAGTTGTGGATAAAACATGAATAAAATGTGGATAACAATTTATAAAAAGTAAAAAAATGATTTGATATGTATGCTCTATTATTTATAAAAGTTGATGATTATTGATTTGACATGTGATCAGTGGAATAGATTATGTAGAATAACACAATTCCATGAATGATTTAAAATATAAAACCAGTTTATTCTCGTTTATTCTGACATAGTTATACCAATTTATTCTGTTACGCCCCGAGGCGGCCATCCCCGAAGCATTATCAATCATACAATAACTGACAAGGATCGAATAAAGTAACAAGGCTACAGGGAAGCGATAGCCAATAAAAAAAAGTGCGGAAGTATAAAATATAAATAAGTCTATAAATCAAAAACATTATTACAGACCTGAATAAATAAACACTGTCATGTGAGAGTCCAAGTCTAGTCCAAATACAGTCATATGTGGAACACGCACGATTATTAATACATATACAAAGGATTGCTGACAACCTCGTACTCACCAACCGAAAGGTGGAACGCTCCACGCACGAGCCACGCCAGAGAGATGCTCTAGCTCCACGCCAACCCAATCCCTAGTGAAAAAATAGCACACGAGGGGTGAGCTACAAGCTCAGTGAGTAGCAAGAATCCAAATTCTACATATAATAATATAATATCAGGACATTTTTTCCTTCCAAAAAAAGAGATATGGGAGAAATCCAACAGAGATAAATGTCACGCGAAGACATGACATCACATAATCCTCACCCTTGACCTAGAGGGGAACTCGTAGGACTCTTGGGAAGCAGCTAATTCATTAATAGTAATGTGTAGTATCTCAAATTAGTACAACACTTCAAAGATTATCTACATCGATGTATAATATGTTACGATGCCTTGCATCATCCGAAAGCCCTCTACCTGGCGGCCTTCCAAGATAGGTACGAAGCCACAAGGTATTGAAATACACATTGAGCCTCCTATGATGTGGTGGCACTATCCAGGGTAGTTTCAACACTCGAAGCTTCGATGTACGACGATACGGGAGGAAGCACTCCAATCTCATCCTCACCTTCACCCTAGGGTGACATGGGACTATTAGAAAGGAAATCAACTCGCTAACTTCCTTAACCTTCCGGTAGCCCTCTTCCGGGTAACCCTCTTCCTGACAGCCTTCAAGATAGGTACGAAGCCACAAGGGTATTGAAATCCACATTGGGCCTCCTATGATGTAGCGGCAGATTCGAGGATAGCTCCAACGCCGGGTAGCTTCAACACGGATACAAGGTAAGGGAGAAGCATTCCACGCTTACAATACGATCCTCAATGATCAACTATAATCATCTAGAAAATAACAATGCTAATGAGTTCTCATAAATTTCCATACAGATGCATCACTCGGACGCAGGAAAAATAGTTAAGTTCTCGCTCTTAACAATACGAAGGCATGACCCTAAAGGTGGATCATCCACACGCCTATTACAATAGACCAAACATGCTATCATAGATATCGGTTAACGAATACCGATACTATAAATGAATTCTTCTGAATTCTCATACGAGAGCATCGCATGGATGCAAGGTAGATAAACTGCTACATTTGCATAGTAAAACAAAGTATGATCCTAACCATGGATCACACATATGCCTATCACAGTTATGCCTGACTAATTAAACACACACAATTATTACAAGATAAATTATATCATAAAAGAGATACATGGACCACATGTCCAAATAACCTATGATTAAATCATGTGCATTCACATATATACACATTTTATACAATCCAACATAAGCTCATTAATAAGCTAGCATAAATGCCATTCCATTGGCCTAAAAATACAACCCTACTAAACATCTACAAACATGAAAGACTACACACACATATGAGTGCAATTAATAGAATATACAAGCAAAATACAATTCATTCTAGGCTTCCAAGCCTCTCACATATAACAAGTGAATAAAATGGAGGTCAAACAACACAAGTCATAGACTAGCCTGCATTCCAGAAGACAGTAATAAATGAACCATACAAGTCAATTAATGATCAATAATGCTAAATATAACTACGCATCGAGATATATCACATAAGGGTATTATAAGTGTGTATCATACAATGTTCTATAAGATATCACTATACTATAATACTAACAAGAAGTTTACGAAGATATAGGTTATTCTAATAAGGTATGATACAACTATGACATTTTATAAGTACTACAAAAGGACACCTATAGCATATCATATCCAACATTCCATGTTATATATATAAAAGCTACAAAGTGATGATAGCAATATTATTTGAAAATCAATAATGAGCATAGCTATAGAATCCCATGGGTACGCGATGCGCAATCACATGCATCGAGCGCTTCCAAAAAGGGGTGGATCGAACCACTCACTAGTACTTGGATTACCGTGCGTCCGGTCTACAAGATCTGTAAAAACAACCAATGATGCTCAATTAAATATAAAGAATCTTGACACATATACTAGCCTTCTTCACGAAGACAACAACTCCTGATACTACCCACACCATGCATAATAACTCTTTGACACATACTTATACAAGACTAATCCATCCACTGTAATCAGCCCCAAACATTGGACTCCACGGCATAAAATACACATCCAAAAATTCTAAAATAAATCACACACATTCTATGATATTTTGGGATCATATTCTGTGAAGATATAATAACTTAATTAAATCTCTAAATGCCCGAAATAAATTATTTTTTAAAACTGGTCAATTTCTGTGCGAATCTGGACAGATCATGAACATCAGGCTACAACTTACAACACAGATATCATAATGACACCAAATTTCATATGTAACATATAGACATATAGATGATCATATGAAATGATGACATAAGTCTCAAAATATGCTTCTACCTACCCCAAACATAAGGATCTTGAGGAGACAGAAAATCTGCCTTACAACACAAATCACCACCAATCATTCATAAACATAAACACCTCATGCAATAGCAATTAAACAAAACAATGCTCCTCCAACAGCACTCACACATACCCACATTAGCACAAACATACTCACAAAGAGGGAAGGGAATACCTTGAGGGGGTGGAGAAGAGGGAAGCCAAGCTCAAACACACAAACTATTTCCCTTCTCACTCTTTTCTTTTCTCTTTTCTTCATTCACTGCTGAGGTGTTCCTCAACCACCCTCCTAAACTCCCACATGACAACACATATCAATCACACAAGCCTACTCAAAATAGCAACAACACACACCAAAGACTTAAAAAAACAGCCACTCACCAACAAATGCACTAAGAGAGGGAAGGAATGTCTTTGGAAGGAGGAGGAGAAGAGCTAGTTGGGGCCACACAAGCATACACACAAACACATCATCTTCACTTCCTTCCCTTCCTTTGCTAACCCAACACACAAAGAGGGAACAATGGGAGAGCTTGAAAGAGAGAGAGATTAAGCAACAAAACACTATCACCCTCTCTACTACCCTTCCTTCCTTTCCTTTCCCTTCACCTCTCCTTCACCTCCTCTGTTTCTCTGTTGGTCGTAGCACAAAGAGGGGACAAATATGAGAGTGGGTGAGAGAGAGAGATGGAGATAAAAACTTAAATGAGAGTTTGGTGTGATGAGATGGTTAGAGCGGTGATTTTAGGCAAGTCTCACTCACCGAATAGTGATTTTAAAAGTGGGGTGGCTTACTCGGTAATTTAATGCAAAATGAAACATCAATTTCACCTACTTTTCAATCCAGTAAATATCAAACACAAATACCAATCGGAAACTGTATAATTTCTAAAACGGCATCAGAAAATTTAAAGGTAGGCCAATGCCAGTACTAGAAGAATAAATATGCAGTCAGATTTTTTATCTGAGCACCTAAACTTTTTAAAATAAATAAAACGCGATATTTGACCTTTAAAAAGTGACACAGTCTAAACATATTCATTCCAAACAAACTTTTTTAGCTTAATCCTCATATTTCCTCTTATTTTTCCCTTATTCTTTTACCCAAACCTTTCCATTAAAATTTTGAAATATATACACATTACACACACACACATTGTAGATCGAAAAACGATCCATAAAGTGTATATGGATTAAGTATCCTGAACATGGGTTGGGCATTGGCTTCATGCCCTTAGGCGAGCTAACAGGCCTATCTAAGGATGCAAACTCTGGTGAGTTGGGTCAGGCCTATCCAAACCCAATCTTCTATACACAATATTCAACTTGAACCTGACCTCAACCCGCGGGTTTGGGTTGAGTCGGGCTCAGGTGCGGTTTGGGTTGGGCTTAGGTTTAACATTTAAACGGGCTGAAGATCTGTCCAAACCCAACCCGTGATGCGCAATACTCAACCCGACCTCAACTAGCAGGTTCGGTTTGAGCCCGGCTATGGTCAGGTTTAAGTCTAGTTTAGGTTTAACACTTAAAGATCATAAAAACACTAGTGGGATGTACATGTACACTTGCGTATCATAATTATACAAGTGCAAGATAAATACAAATCCATATTATTGTATATATAAACAATCCTCACTTATTAGATATTTTTTCATTGGTAGTTATATCATATGTTTATAAAATAAATTTATTATATCATCTTACGTATAAAAAATAAAAATAAAATAAAATAATTTATAATGAGGTACATACTTTGTTATATGAGTGTATGACGTTAAAAATATGTAGTATTGGAATAGTAATTGAAAAGGTACTGTTAACCATATATTATATAGTTTATTAACCATATTACAGTTAACAATGTCATACTACCTCGGACTGCAATGACCCACTCACCTCGTGTATATATGAAGTTTTTCTTATGTTTTTGTGAAATAGGAGTGAAAGTAGTAGTACTGAAAAGTATCTGAAAAGTATCATTATCTTTAACTGTTATATTATGTTGTTTTAAGATAATATACCAATCTCTTTCATTATATATATTATAATTTGTTAACCATACGTTTATAAAATAAATTTAATATATATATAATCTTAAGTAAAAAAAATCACAATTTTTTTAACAATGTACGTACGTATACCCCTTTTAATATGAGTGTATGGCATTAAATATGGGAGTGGATTTCATACCACCTAGAAGGCATGATGAACTTATCTCAAGTGTATATGAAGTTTCTCTTATGTTTTTCTAAAATATTAATAGGTTTAATTATGAGTTTGTTAGTTTTACCAAAAATATAATTAAGAGATTGTTAGCATTTTTGGTCTTTCACGAGTGTAAATGCACAAATGTTTTGATATCAGGGATCTGGTTATAAATCTGAAAATCTGGGTTAGGGATCTGTTTGTAACACAGTTGGGGACTTGGTTATAAATATTAAAGACCTATTTGTAACACATATAAGGGTCGTTTTATGAAACATCTATAACATAGGGGCCAATCTGTAGAAAGCCCAACAAAGGACAGAATTGGGTGAATTTTGTCTTGTTCTATATCGTGCTTTATAGTTATTTTATGTAACTGGCTAAACTATGATAGTTATGTCAATTGTATCCAGTAAAGATAGATAAAATTTATTCATTTTTATTTATTAAAAAATATAATTATATTCTATTTCATGCCTGAATAAAGTATCAGTAATGAGTGTGTTTATAAATTTAATTCAGTTTTTACATGGAATCTAATTCATATTGTTTGTCCCTGGATCTATACCAAATTTTCTATAAGAAAACTAGAATTTTTTTTTCGTGAAATATGTGATTTAAACATGGTTCACTATTCAGAGAAAAATCTTTGTTTTTTATAATTGAAAAACAATATAATAAAAAGCTTGTAACTGCATAATTTTATGGTTCATTATTTATTTGTAGTCTATTATATTTTAATATATAAATAATCAATGTAAAACATATACATGATATTCACTTAATGTTCGGTACAGTCCTAAATACAACCCCAAATGCACTTATCATGTATATGCTTTAATTTTTTTAAAATAATAAACATTGTTTTATTTCAAATTTAATATACTCAATTTTAAAATTGTAAGAAGAAGACAATTTTATTGAGAAAATATAATAATTTTTTATAAAATGAACAGTATAATGTAGATACTATTGAAGGAAGATAGAGTTCAATTACCTATTTTTATTTGATAATCCGTTGTTGAGAAGATGGTAGATTTAGACATCTACAATAACAAAAGTGAGGAAGGGATATATAATTTTTTTTTAACATTTACTAAAAATGAGTATATTAAATTCGAAACGGTGTAATGCTTACTATTTTAAAAAATTAAAATACGTGATAACTGCATCTGAGATTGTATTTTGAGACTGTACCTAACATTAAGTAAGGATCAACTCAAAGTTATATTAAACATTAAAAAAAAATTATCCATTCTCTTTGATGGACATTAATTTTTGAAAAATTTTAGACTCAAACATTTTTACATATCAAAACTAAGACAACAAAAAAATCCACCAAATATTTGAATATCTTAATGGTCTGAAATATCATCAAATGAAATCTGAAGTCTAGCGAGTGAGGGAGCTGTTTGTAAATCTTAAAATTTGAATAACAATGATTAATAACTTGGGTTCTATTATGTATATTTTATATTTTTAAAATAAAAAATATGTTATTGTATTTCAACATATATTTATTTTTCATATAACAGTTTACTTTACAACTCGAAATATACCCTTATATATATCCTTAGTCATTAATAGTCATCTTACGATGTATATACCTCCATATGTAAAATATATACATTGTTAATTTTTTGGATGTATGCGCAGTTGTCCGTCGTTGAATTATATAAGCTATTTTATATTATAATTGAAAGATAAACAATAGTCCGAACTCGAAGTTCTTTAAGTAAAATTATAATTTTTTAATGTGTATGATATGATAAATTTTAAATTGTACAATCCACTTTGATGTAGTGCTTACACTTCTATAATTTTTATATATTTATTCTCAAATAAAGATGTTTGACACTTTTGTAAAGTTTTTATTACTGTTTAAAATAATACATTTTTTAAGTCAAACCACAATGCAACTGGGCTTCTATTGTGTATATTTTATATTTTGAAATAAAAATATATTATTGTATTTCAGTATATACTTATTTTTTATATAATACTTTTTTTTACAACTCGAAAACCTTCATATACATTTTTAGTAATTTAAAAATCATATTATAATGTATATACCTCCGTATGTGAGATATATATACCTTGTTAATTTTTTTTTACATTTACTAAAATTGAATATATTAAATTCAAAATAGTGCAATGCTTACTATTTAAAAAAAATTAAAACATATACATGATAAATGCATTTGGGGTTGTATTTAGGATTGTACCAAACATTATGTGAATATCTACTCAAAGTTGTATTAAAAATAAAACCAAAAAACATTTATTCATTCTCTTTTAAGAAAAATAATTTTTTAAAAATTCTATACTCAACTATTTTTAACAACTACCACTCATTAAAAAAAATAGATTACTAAACCCCTAAAAATAATCTAATCAATAAAAAAACACTGGGAAAAGACAAAATTAGCCGTTTTTTATAAGGGACCTGGTTATAAATATGAGGGACTTTTCGATAACACATGTAGGGGTCGTTTTATTAAACATAGAGAATTTGGCAGGGATCCGGTTATAAATATGAAAGATGTTAGGGCTGATCTGCAGAAAGCCCTGGAAAAGACAAAAACAGCCGTTTTTATTAGGGACCTGGTTATAAATATGGGAGACTTGTTTATAATACATAGGGGCTGTTTTATAAAATTTCAAAAACTGGGGGGTTATCTGCAAAACGCCCCATTGTTTCGCGGAAATTGTTGGCCTTATCGTGTACTGCTGGGCGACGAGGTGCCTGCTTAACGCGCATTATAGTATAAGTATAGATAAGTATAGATAAATAGTATAGATAATAGTACATGACTAGAGGTGTAATTCGGTCAGTTTGATTTGGTTTTTTACAAGCCTAAATAAAACCAAATTATAATAACATCAAATCTTAGACCGAACCGTATCAAATTGAAAATCCAAAAGCGAACCAAACCGTTATTGTATAACCTTAATTAAACCGAATCGAACTGAACTGCCAACGATAACATTTATATACTCAATTTTTTTTCTTCCATTCAATTTGGGTTGGTGTAGTTTTTTTTATTGGTATACAACTTTACATAATATCTAAAATGTTATGATTGATAGTATAAATTAATGTATTAATGGTATAACAACGATATAGTTTTTATTATAAAAAAAATGATGTAAATGAATATTGATTATGAATAATAATATACTTAATTTAGTTTAGTTCGGTTTGGTTAATTCAATTTTTGTAGAAGTAAAACCAAACTTAAACCAAAGTGGATTGGTTTATAAATTTTTCATTTCACACTCAAACCAAACCAAAAAATTATGGATCCAAACCTGAAAAAAATTGGTTTGCATCGGTTCGGATTTAATTTAACCAACCAAAGTTGCACCCCTAGTACATGTACAATGACCTTTATGGGCTACAAATTCTCCCATACAGAAGTTCAAGGATCACTTCCTAGCACGATAAATGCTTGGGCACCGTTGTAGTAAGTTATTTTTACAGTCCAAAATACAATAGTTAAACAAAGTATATATCTCATTAATTTTTTTTACATTTACAAAAAAAAATAAGTTCATTCAATTCAAAATAAAGCGATATGCACTTTTCATTAAAGCATATATCTTGTTAAATAATATTTACTATTTTAAAAAAATAAATAAAAACATATATAATCTGCATGTTGGACTTAAAAAAGGTTGAGTCTAACATTTTCCGTGTGAGAATCTAGGCCACATAAATTAGTCCATCGTAACTTTTTTTTTATTAGATTACCAATCTATTTGTTAGTAAGGTTGAATTTGGAAGAGCCTTACGCCCAATTTTGCGTCGGTAGATGTCATTGGATGCAAACGCATAAACGTACACATAAGGCAGCTTTTGTGTTTCACTCCAATCTGTGTGTTTTTTATTTGTATTTTTTTAAGACTTCCCCAGCACATTAAAACAATGCTTTCTAAAACACCGCATGCTTTCTCCAATGCGGTGGCCCCGGATGCTCTCCCAAACACAGTCTAAGAATCGCAATAGAGCTTTGATACATCTAATTCTAAAAATAGCCTGCAGGTCATATACATCTTTAACAATACATAATATCAGTGTATATGATCTTAAACAAAGAGTACATGATATTTTGGATGATTTTTAGTGTAAGATGTATCATTTTTTCTTGCAATAGGGTTCTTATTTATTTTGAGTTTATCTTTTCTTTTGATTCTCTTTCCTGATAATCCCATCGAATTTACCCCATTTTCTCATCGATCGAAAGGTACAAAATAAATCCGGTTGATTTTTCAATAAAAAAGTACCATGTGAAATCATTATTTATTTCATGTGTTTCTTTATACCTATCCCATAGGTACAATGTTTGAATAAATAAAGAGTCATTTTCTGTATGAATTGATATTATTTCATTCCAACTCCTTTCCGAAACCTCCAAGGAAAATTCAGAATTGGATCCAAAATTCATTAATGGGATTAGTGTGAGCCTTTTGGGTAAGATGTATCATTTTTCCTCGCAATAGAGTTCACTTTCAAAAGAGAAATGTCTCATACACCACTAGATCATCAACACCATATATTATTTCAATTGTTCTATTATATCATAGTATATACTTCATGTTTATGCATTGAAGTACAACAATTGTATGTACGATTTGTTACTCTTATTTATGTAGAAGAGTAAGTTCGTCTTCAACCCCCCATTAAGCTGAGAAATAAAATTTATTCATTTCTCATAGCTATATCATGATATATAATTATTTGCATATAATAAATGATTTTTTGTTTGGATTTTTTTTTGTTATATTAATTAATTAGGAAATGTAAACATGACCTTTGTTAATTAGTTCACTTAATTGAGAATAAGTGATAAATAAGAAATTCATGAGATTTCATGACTTTTAAATAACAATCCCTCCATAGATTATTTATGTTTTAGATATACATGTGATAGTTGTGTGTAATATGATAAATATGATATATTTTTTAAATGTATATATAAGTATTTGAAATGGGAGCAATGTACGGTCCATTTGAAAAAAAAATTAAAATGATAAAATTTAACCAAAAAAAAAAAACAGACAAACGTGTATTGGATTTAAAACGGATTTGATGAGATATCTGATATTAAGGTGAATTAAAAGTTATTAAGACCCATGGTTGCAAACCATCCACTAATAACTTTTACTTCACACTATAGTTGCAAATTAAGGTGAATTAAGAGTTAAGACCCATGGTTGCAAACCATCCCCTAATAATAACTTTTACTTCACACCATAGTTGCAAATTAAGGTGAATTAAGAGTTAAGACCTGCAAACCATCCCCTAATAACTAGGTCCCGCCCAGCATACCACAGCGGTTGAGGACACCCTCCACACACTGTTGGACCTGGTTTCCAGCCTTGATGGCCGTAGAAATAGAAAAAAAATGAAAAAAAAGCCCTCTAGACTTGTCAATGGTCTCTATAGCCCATGTTTAGTGGATGAGTCCATGTACTCAACAGTTTGTTACTAGTATAATGTGATGAAATGTTGTAACCCCTCAGGGGCTTTGTAAAAAAAAAAAAAAAAAAAAACTTTTATTTCACAATCCCAACTCATTTTGAATTATTATTTTTATACAAATTTCTTATAACTTAAGATAAATGAAACCCCACCCCTAGAATAAGACAAAAAGGGGTGGAGTTTCATTTTTTTTTATAAATGGTATGAGAGATAACAAGAGAAAGAGGGGGGGGGGGGGGGGGGGGGGGGGGGGGGGGAGGCCACGACTACTCCCACCACCACCCACCTACCCCTTTATCTCTAGGGCTGGTAAATTAGCCGAACAACTCAGGCTCGACTCAGTTAAAACTCGTTCAATTAGACAAACGAGTCGGGTTTGAACAATTTTTAAAGCTCGATTTGTAAACGAGCCGAGTTTGAGTCGAATTCGATCCTAGACGAGCTCATTTACTTTAACATAAAAAGGGGAAACGAGTTAAGCCCGAGCTTATGTCACTTTCACATATATATAAGGTGTTGTGATTTGTGAAATATGGCTTCTCAAATGCTAAACAAAAATTTTTTTAGTTAAACGAGCCCGAGCCAAGCCTTGGTTCAAGCTTGGCTTGACTTGTTTAATAAATGAGGTGATCCGAGCTTCAACCGAGCTTCTCACGAGCCTAACGAGCCGAGCTTGAACACGAAATGAAGCTCGATCCCGAGCCGAGCCAAGCCTAATACTAAACGAGCCGAACTTGAACATGTCAAAGCTCGGTTCGTTTATCACCCCTATTTATCTCTCTTTCTCTCCCCCCTCTGTTTTTTATGAAACCCACCCCAAAAAAGATAAATAGTTAGGGTGGGTTTCATATTCAATGGGAGTGGATCTAACCCTCCCTTAATAGAAGATCTTAAGTTTGGACAGTAACAAATGACAGTGTGTTTAGTACTTTTAAAATCTAGATAACCATTTAATTTAATTTGAATTATTTGTCTCCCCAAATTCCAAACATTGAAAACTTACTGATGATGAGAATATATTATTTAAGAAATAATTTGATTATATCTATACTTTTTTACAGTACACGAATATATGCACGGCGTAAGATGTTCTTTTTGGGAATCCATTAAATGAGAGAATCTGATGATTACATTTCCCCTGATAGTATATATATAATATATAAAGTATATAATAGTAACACTATACCAAATTTTATCAAATATTAATATCAAATTTTATTAAATAAATAATTCAACAAATTCATTCTCCCATTATTCTTCAAATTTTGTGTCATTTTTATTTTTAGCTACATATTATATGATTTTTTAATTCAACGAGTCCATCTTGGTTAAACGGACGGTCGGGATCACGTTATATCGAAATATATCAAGCTTTAATGGATAAGATTGGTTCAAATTTTAATCAATAATTAATTTATAACAACTATAGTTCACATTGAGAGAATGCATTATTATTATTGTTTTACAAAAAATCATTATCGAGCGAAATAAAGAGACGATATCACATCCGTTGATCTAAAATCTGACGGCCATATATCAACCACATAACCGACTGAACCGGTTATAACCAGTCACATCGTTCGAAATTTTAAAAACACCATAAATTCGATCAGAACCATCGAATCAACATCTAACGACCATGAAAAACAGTATCAAAACATATAAGCTAATCAAAGTAATTGTATATAGAAATCCATGTAAGAGTCACATTACATAAACCATATGAGAAATCCAAATCTCCAGAAAACAAATCGTTTATTCAAACTGTAAACCAAACCCTAACTATCCAGATCTCTCATCATCGGCGCAGCAAACATAGATCTGAACAATGCAGCAGTAAAAAAGAATCCTAACCGTATAAAACCGATCGAGAGAGGCACCGATCAGTTCCTCGAGAAGAGGTAGGCGACGGCGCAGACGAGAGCGGCGATGGCGGCGGGAGGGGAGACAGCGATGCCGGCCGAGATGGGGCTCGGGGCGGGGGCATCGGCGGCGGAGGCGGAACCGATGAGGGCGGCGAAGGCGACGAGGGCCGCCATGAGAGCCATTGCGAGGGACCTCTCCATTTGTTAGGGTTAGGGTTTCGGTTTAGAGAGATTGAGTTTTTTTTTTTTGAAAACAAAAGGCGAAGAAAGTGAGATGGGTTTAGTTGGAAGGGCAGAGGGGGTTATTTATAGGGGGAGAATTACGGGCAGGACGGGCAGCTGCCCTGATGGCCAAGCTGGACTAGACAGCTGGCACGAGTGGGCCCCGCGAGATTTCCAAGGGATTTTCGTTGCGTATGTTTTGGGGGTTGTTATTACTGTATTACCCATGGTATTGGTAACTAATTACGGGATTTTGTAGTGAATTAGAGGGGATGCGAGTGAGGGTGGTTTGGTAAAATAGGACGTCCATCAGTCCATTCCCGTATCCGGAGTTTTTTAAGAGCGAGGTTTCCGAAGATTTTGTGTTGAAATGACGAAAGTACCCTTTCCATATAAATGATGAGGAGGGTATTGTTGTAAAAGCAATTCCACGCAGTCTCTGTACATGGAAAACTCATAAAATGACCAAAATGTCATCCGGGCATCAATTGCTTAGAGGGGTATAATCGTCATTTCGGTGATTGGTGTCATAGAGTTTCACCCATATTTGGGGAAGTCACTGACACGTGTTGGGCCACAAATTTGTTCTGTTGTGATGTGTATCCCTTTTTTCTTTTCTTTTTTTTTTTGGTATACAATGTGTGTATCCCTTGTGTATAGTTGGAAGGTCCCCCAACATAGTTAGTTGGTCTAATTTTTAAGAAAATAAATATTATTGAAACTTTATATTATCTTTTTGAATGGATCCCCTTTTTTTAAAAAAATAAAAAATTACATAGAATCCTGCCTACAATTATTTTTTTCTAAAATGATATTTCATCTAAGTGATATGTTTTTAAAAAAATATAAATTATTTACTCCAATAAATTATATACATTTATTTTTAGAAAATATGGAATATTTCTGAGTTATACATATTGTATAGTTAGATATACATATTTCACTAGGCAATTATCAATGTGTTTGGGATAATTTTCACATTAAATAATTCATTTAATTTATTATATTAAATAAATAATTTATTTATTGATATCAACATTGCAAACTTATAAAAATTGAAATGTAATTCAAGCATTATTTCTTATAACTTCTCAAAAATGTTATTACCATATCTGATGCATCTAAAATCATATAATTAAGCTATCAATGACTATCTTTTCTTCTTCTTCTTCATTTATTTTTATTTTGCTTTACACAATTTTTTATTCAGATAACAATGAATGAATCTGATTTATGAATTTAGAAATTGGAATTCAATCCAGTTATAACCATTTGATTTGCATTATAAGTTGAATCACAAACAATAAGCTTACAGTAGCTAGGTTAATTAAGATGAATTTATTTTATTTTTAAATAAACCAATACTACTCTTTTTTCAAAATCATAAACGAATACTACTTTTTTATTTTGAAACTATGAAAAATTCAGTGGTGAAATTACAATTTAAGTAACCCAAGGTTGTATTATGAAAGGATGGTATTACACACTGTATTTATTTTTTAGCTATGTATGGAGTTTCATCATTAAATATAAGGTATATGTTTTCGGTAGATAAACATATGCTTTTTATATATTTTTTTTATAATTAACTATATACAACTTTTAGAGTATATATTTTATTTTTTATGAATATATATGTTTTATACATTTTTATAAAAAAGTTAAAACATGTGAGGATTGTGAACGAAATTATCCATCACAAAATCCCTTAACAAGAATCAAACACCCACTTGGGTTGCCATCAATGTCTAGCTTCTGAGTTCTGATTATCATTGAGAGCAATGTGTTTTGTGTGGGACCTGTATCTTTCTTTTCTTTTCCTTTACAAAAAATATACATTTATATACAATAATGTTTGGCTTTCGTTCACAATTTAATTTAATCATTTGCAAGGCTGTGCAAAGTACAAACTAGAAGACAGAGAGATTCCTAGGCTCACACCAATTGTAACTGACTCCAAAATTGAGCCCCACATAGGTGTTGTGTTGGTTCATGTGTGGAACTCATGATTCTGTAGCTTTTAAGCTCTCCCAAAGCCACTGGATCAAGGCTTCCCTATGAAGTTTGATTACTACTTCAAATTGATTATTTATTTATTGTTTGGTTATTTTGAGGGTTGGCATTATATCTTCTTAGGGAAAAAATTTATTTACTCCCCTTTTATATTTACAAAATTGATATAAAACCCTCAAATATTTTTAAAAATTCTTATATCCACTCCAGCTTTTTTATTAGCAAACCACGATTAAAACTAACCAAGGATAAGAAATTATTTTTTCACACCCTTTCTAAAAAGTATCTGGGTAGATTTTCTTTCAGATTCAACAAGGATAAAATCATAATTATATAATTTTATATTTTATGAGATAAGAGGCAGACAAAATATTTTCTAATAATCTGATAACCTATTTAAATGTACCGAGGGGACTATAAGCTCTATTTTTTGTAATTACAGAGGGGGTTACCATAATCTAAAGAAGTTAGGAGTGCATTATATTAAAGGTCAATTTGATGTTCATTTTCACTGTCTTTAATTTTGTTGAAACATCCAGAAATCATTCTTGAACATTTCAAGAAAAAAATTTCCTTCATGGAATCTACGTGAATTGGACTAGAAATTATTATTCTAAACTATAATTACCAAAACAGTTTCTCCTCTTGTTTTTGTTTTTTTATGGTTTTTGGTGGGTAGAACATGGAATGCTAGAAACACAAGTTACTATGTCAGGTGGTTCTGATGATCTGATCCTATATGTGATTTTAGGACACATTTGAAAGTTTGGGCTTTTCATCTACACATATAATTATAGGCATGACAGGTGTGAAGCAAGGAAGTTGATCCACTTGATCTGTTTTGTTTTGATGTTGTTTTCTGTACTGTGTGTTTTTTTGTTGATTGAAGTCTGAAATCCAGCCTTCTAAACCAAGCATGGGTTATGTGACTTTGAATTGAGACATCATCATCATATATGAAGAGCAGTTTTGAAGGTATGTCATATGTGTGTGCCTGTACGCATGAGCTTTAAACCACCGTTTGAGGTGTGATAAATAATATTTAACTATGTTTGAAGAATAAATGATTTTCTGTGTGGTGTTTTTTTTTGTTATTTAGTTTACCACTTTACTTTACGGTGAATGAAGAGGGGTGACTGATGGATAAAAGAATAAATTTTGAAATTGTTAACTCCATCATACATAAAATATTTGTGTTTCACCAATAAATAAAAAATTTGTGTTTAGAATATATGTGAAACATGTTTGTGTGATATGATAATTGTAACATGTTTTTAGGATCTATATAAGAACCCCCCCCCCCCCACCCCACATAAACCTAAACTAGGAGGCCCACAGTAAGGAGATAAAATTCTTTCGAAAAATGTTATACTCGGTATTTTTAACGGTCTCAAAAGCAATCCACCCATGTTTTTATTTTTTTTAAATCATGTATCGCAATAGATAAAATATATATTTTTATAAAATGTGAAATATATATATACTCTAATGAATAGAATAATATCAATTTACAGAAAATTGAAAATTTTTCAACAAGGTATATGCTTCGTTAGAGTGATCAGTAGAGGGAGGGGACTACCGATATATATGTGAGTGTATTTAGGATTGCAAAATACATGAGAATAACATCGCTCAATCCTTTAGGAGATTGCCATCTTATCTATGGATCCCAAAAATAATAGACCCATAATAAAACAATAGAATCCTTTATGAGTTTATAATAAGTCAGTAATATACTCAGTCCGAATTGTAATCCCATCTACAACTCAGAGATGGTTCTACTTTGCTAGTGCAATGTATATACTGTTCAAATGTAATATTTATTCCATTATATTACTCCACCTATTCTTTTTATAGGTAGTAAAATTTGTTGAGAAAGTATGGTATATATCTAAATTTCCTACCACTATACTTATTAAATTCATAGGTAAAATCTATATGAAAAAAAAAAACACTAACTAATTATATAAAGGGCGTTGTTACATAAGTCCTTTTTATCGCCTCAATGTGCGGTCTCATATATCTCGGTTTTTTTTATATACAATTGTTAAAAATTAGTGTATTCAATTCAATTCGAAATGAAATGATATACATTTTTCATCAAAGCATATATTTCATTAAACGAGATTTATGATTTTTAAAATATCAAAAACTGCATTTGAGATTGTCCTTAATATTATACTTATTTAAATCAGTTTATATTCAAATAAAATGAAAATAAAAAAAAAAAAAAAAAACATTAATTTCAAGCATTATTTCAAAAAAGACGTGCTTATGAGTTCCACAATGGGGAGACAATAAATGTCTGATTAGAACAACAAACAAAATTTTAGTTAGATAGGTATGTTTAAGAGATTTTAAAAATTAAACAATAAATATAAGATAAAACCACCACCCCCAAAAGTATGGAATGACATATAATTAATGATAGATTAAAAATGTGTTTTTATTAATTCCCATTGTAAAAGAATATCAAGCTCCTTGCATAATAATTAAAACGGGGATCATTTATTACATGAGTTGTTTAACTCTCTGAGATCTTGTATAAGCCTATCTACAAGACTTTTTTTTTTTTTGATCAAATTGAATATAAATTTTGCTCACCAAAAAAAAAAAAAAATCTGATTTGGGGTTGAGTTTTAACTTTGAATAAATTTGATTTCTCTCAGTCATTTGTATTGGGCACCAATGCACTCAATTATTACATGATTTCTATAATTAAGCTTATTATTAAATTAGTCCATTACACCCTCAATTAAAAAACATACACAAAAATTTATGCATTCAATTCGGGTATATATTTATTCTTTTTTATTTTTAAACGTATGCAGTTCAACACTTTTTCAAGCCACCCGGAATAAAGTTATCCCATCCATTTTTCAGGGGCCGCAATGATATAAGAGACACAAATCCTCTTTTAAAGTTGCACGCACTTTCCACCTCCTCTCAAATCCCAAATCTCTCCATATATTGACATAACAACCCGCGGTAATCATACCTTTAACCTCACCTCCTCCCTATCCCACTCCACCGGAAAACCCATTTGTTGTTGTTATTATTTAAAAAAAAAAAAAAAAAAAGGTGAACCCAACCCATGTCGTCCCCATTCGTAGAAGAGATCGAAAGCGAAGATCGAGCGAAGGAGAGGCGAAGATCGTCAATGGAGAAACCCCGAATCGACGAAAGACCCGATGAAGAAGAAGAAGAAGACGAAGAAGACGACGTCGAAGATGAAGCAGAAGCAGCAGCAGCTACAGACGATGAAGGGTTCGTTCTCTCTCTCTCTCTCTCTCTCTCTTCATGAAGTGATTCGTTTCGATGTTGGTTTATGGTGAGTTCTGATTCTTGAGAGCGAAGGACCCAGTCGATTCCAAGGAGTTCTTTGAGATTTTTCTCCACACGTGGACGTTTTCGTAAAATTTCACTGTTCTTGAGCTTTGATGGAATGTATTTTCTGATGGAAATGTGGATGTTTTATATTTTGTGATTTTAGTTATCATATATGCGTTGTGATTCACTCGGGCTTTCCTACTTGAAAGTGAAAGAACTGATCGATTCCGGGGAGGTTATTGTAGATTTTTCTCCATATGAGGACGTTTTTGTAAAATTTCACTGTTCTTGTGCTTTTGATGGTATGTGTTTTCTGATGGAAACGTGGCTTTTTTTCTGGTGATTATATGTGTATAGTTATTCGGTTCGAGTTTTTTTTTTCTTAATGTGGAGATTCTTATTTTGGAAGTTTGCGTATGTAAGAAGTGTTGTTACATGGAGTGAATAGTTTTGGTTGATCAGGATTCATCGCAGTAGTGATTGATGAGGGTCTGGTTGTGGATTTATATAGCTAATGATATGAGTTTTATTTGGTGTTTGAGATCAGCCGAAGAAGTTCAATGTGAGGTGAAATTTCATCAATGCAAGCTACTGGTTGATCGCCTAAGTTCAAGTTTTATACTTTTTTTTTTCTTTCCATGGATGTGGATTGTCCACCAAATCACTACGAAATTAGTGCGTATAAGCCTGCACCTTTAATAAGGACAAAGCACGAGAGAGAAGGATTTAGAGGAGACCCATAAGGAGTGCTGAAAATCTTTTATTTGGAAACAGCCGTATAGCATATGTAATAAATATGTGGGTAGGTGACTGGTGAGGTTGGAGTGCGGCATGATGATGACATGGTTTCTGTTGTGATCCAACGGAGGAAGGGAGGTGTTGATGAAGCACTGGTGATGGAGGAGAGCTGGGCTGATGGGGTTGATCAACCGGAGGTCCGGAGGGGCTGGCTTTGCATTTCCATCTCGAATCTATTGGGCTGAGTACATTGGGATTATTTCCATCACCATCGTTATTGTAATTATTATCATCATCCAACAAGATTGGAGCAGATTTGTCTTAAAAGCAGAGAAATGGGCCACCACTGGTAGACTGAGGATTGTTTTTTAAAGGGTTTGGGTGCCCCTCATTTGAGAATTTTGTTGTGGCTGAGCCCGTTATATCCCAAAATTTTGATGGTACTTTATATATGTACTGCTGTTTTCCAATAAAATAAATCAGCTGTCCACCTTTTCCCTGAAAAAATTACTTCTCTATGCAATTCTAGAATTATCAAGCAGAAGAACAGGTGTCCACCTTTTCCCTTTCTGTTTCCACATGTTGATCTAAATAGGACATGTATAGTTGATCCTACATGCATCAAAATGTAAATTTCTTGATCATTGACATAAATTTTTATATTTATAAGTTATTTATGACGGGGATAAATTCTTTCCTTTTTTATGTAGTCTATGACAAATTGACAATATTTAAAAGTCTCTGCTCTCTCTTTACAGATTTATCATTGTGAACTTGGCGGATGTACGGAATGAAGTACAATGCCCAATCTGCTTAGGTTTGAATTTTCCAAATGATTTTACTTCACTATTGTTTGTGATTTATCATTATTTGCGTGTTATTTGTCTCTGTGACCTCTGTATCTTTGCATGATGGATCTAATTTACATTGAATCCAGTTCTGAAATAGTACAAAATGCAGTTATCATATATTATAATGAGATTATTGTCTGGCTTTAATTTATAAAATTGCCGTGATAGAAATGCGAATGCTCTTTGATATTGAAGTATAAGAATGTGATGGTGGCAAATTTCAAAAAAAAAGAAAAAAGAATGTGATGGTGGAGATTTTTGAAAACTTACATGAAAAAAACTTGGAAAACCTGTCCTCTATTGTATCACTAGGTCTTTATCCAGAACATCAAAGTCTGAATTTTGAATTGGTTGATTTTGGACGTATTTGGGGTCACAGTCATGGAGATAATGGTGGTGATGGTTTCCCTTCTTAGTCCAAGATATAGATTGCACAATTTTCACTTGCATGGTTGGTGTTGGATTGAAAAAGAAAGGATGTTTATATATCAAGAAATATTTTTCATCCAGATTGGCTAATAGATGAGCGAAATTGAAATGGATGCTAAAGCCCTCTTCTGACTCTCCACTCATTCTGATAAAAGCTTCCATTATTGTAACATGCTCCTCCTCCTCCTCCTCCTAAAAATGGAAAGCATTTTGTGCCCTAGATGTAATAAACAATGTAGGACAACAATCCATGATTAAAAAGATTGAATAACCTTCTGAAAGTTCTACTCTAAGTAGATTAGCTGTGTCTGGAACCATTGAAAAGGGTATGGAAGAGCTTCAACTGTTGTTGCAGTGAAATTACAGGTGGTGGAGACTCACAATCCTCTTGCTACCTGTGGTTCATCTTCGTCTTTCAACTATATTCAAAGAGTTCATCCACATATCATTACTTTTTGGTGAAGAAGAATCTCTTGCTTTATATTTTTTGTCCTAATCCAAGCCAAACTTGTTTTTTTTTTATGTGAATGGTAGGCTTAAGCCCTAATTATATTAAGGAGCAAGCCCAATGGGAAATTACAAGCAAAGAAAATACAGAGCAATGACAATCAGCCTAAGCAGAGAAGACCTCTAACGAGACATGATCATCAACAGAAAGCCAAAGAATGCAAGACCAGCCAATTACTCCCGCACGTCAAATACCCCATCAGTCAGCCGAACCGAGGTAGCACCCACACAGAACACTCCCCAGTCCGAAACAAGCCAAACTTGTTGACCTCTCTCCTCTCTAGTTGTGGGTTTTTGGGACTTGAATTAATGATTTCTAGCTCTCCAAAGATCACACACACTGTTTAAATTTGAAGGTTATGTAAGATATGGAGTAAATGCTTTTGGATTTACCATCTCCTATGGAAAATCTGCTAATATCAACTCTTAGACTAACTGCCAATAAACATGGGAATGCAATGTTGCAGAGCATTTCATAGGAGAACTACCATTTAGATGAACTCTTACATTGAAGGTAGTTACAGGTGGAACATGAGATCAATCTTGGGAGAAGAACGGCAAATTTGGATGCATGAGTGGCTGACAACGAAACATCATGTCTGTGTTCAAGACTGACATACAGACCAACATCTCTATCATAATACAACTTTCAGCCTTCTGGATGTTCCCTGTAACTAATTACAGATTTGGCACCTCATTGCATTTTAGCTCTTGATAAGTTTGGGATATGACATGTAATAGACACACTTTAGACATGGTAAATTTTTAGAATGTGATTTAAGTAACAACAAGAGCTACTTCTGCCCGTCTTGATTAAACTAGTTTTTCTTTGGTATTTAAAAATATTGATGGTGATCCACAAATGCCTTGCAGGTATCATCCGGAAAACAAGGACAGTAATGGAGTGCCTGCATCGCTTTTGCAGGGAATGTATTGACAAATCAATGCGACTTGGGTACATCACGTTTCCAAGAGACAATCTTACTGTGGTTAATTGTCCAATATTTTTCGACATTGTTTTTAAACATCAATCTCCTCAAAGAGAGATGAATATTTTTCAGGAACAATGAATGTCCTGCATGCCGTACACACTGTGCTAGTCGTCGCTCATTAAGAGATGATCCAAACTATGATGCACTGATCGCTGCTCTTTATCCAGATATTGATAAGTATGAGGATGAGGTAATATCATACTAATATTATACACACCAATCTTCCGTGCTCAGATGGTATTCTTTTGTTTCCCTCTTTGATGCCCTGATTTTATCATGTGAGAATAACCTAATTTTTTGTTGATATTTTGTTCCAGGAACTGGCTTTTCATGAAGCTGAGAGAAATCGCAACAAGCTGGTATTTTAATGAGATTTTACTGTCTATAGTCTGCATATGCGGACTCTATTAACATAGTTTTTTTTTCCTATTTGGATTCACGGGGTAGATTCAAGAAACAATAGCTCAAACCGTACGTCGGCAATCAGAGGCGCTTGGAAGGAGGAGGACCACTGCGAAAGCAACAGCCGCAGCTTTCACAAGGAGATCTCAAAATGCAAATGGACAGAACAGTTATCCACGAGTGAGACGTAGAACTCGTGATGCTGGAGGACTTGGTGGGTCAGATGTTGAAGATGAAGAGGGAAATGGTAATGATGGAGGAAAATATTCATCATCCGCGGAGGAACCATGTCATGATGTTAGGCCAAAAAGGAGCAGGAGATGGTCTGCTCCATGGCCCTCCAATCTAGATGGAAACAGCGAAGAGAATGATGATGCAGAAGTGAACAGGGATTGGCGGGGTGCATCACCTGGGAAAGCAGGAGCCGTGGAAGCACTTGTTTGGGGAAGGGGAGGGACAAGGAGTCACACTCGACATGGAAGCTTAAGTGGTTCAAGTGGTAAGAATGGCAGGGGTAACCGCATATCTAGGTTGGTGGAGTACCTCCGCAGCGTAGATGCAGATGATGATAAGGTGAAGATTGTCGTTCCTGTCACTCTCTACTATCTGAAATAAAAATCAGTGTTTCATCTGAATCTATATCCAAAAATTTTAAAATATTCAATAAAATTTTGTATCCGAATCCGAAATATTTCATAGCAGATACAAATATGATGGTATTTGCTCCAAAAAATATTCATATATGATATAGTATGATATTGGTATTTATTATACTTATACATCTATATTTCATGATTAATTAGAGTCATTTGTTATTTATTTTAACAATAAAATGGCTTGTGTATGTGCTTCTAAATCTATGTTTTATGGTGGGTAATTATTGGATTTTTTACATATTTTGAATATCAGATATATTATTTTCCTTTTTGAAAATCAGTTCATCGGATATTTGAATAATCCAAATCAATTTTTGATGTTTTAGATATTTCAGATAATTATTCAAATCTCAATCTGAATTTTCGAATCAGATATGGATGTTTGTTTTGAATACCCGTTTTTGGATATGGATACACCCATAAACATATGCATTCCATATCTGCTCTCTTGACATGCTTACCCTTCTCTCCCTCAGAGTACATTTGCATGATTCAGTGTTCCACATTTACCTTTTTCAGTATGATATACATCTCACACTATTCCCTGCGGATGACCAAACAATCCCAAGTTTACAGCGGCCGCACCTTTGCTGTCGGCCGACCTTGTTCATCAGACAACTCTGCCAGGTGAAACTCCTCTTGCAGCCCATTTGCATCTCTTCATTTTTAAAAGCTATACTTCACCTAAATTGAGGGATACATTGTGCAGTTTGTTGCCCTTCAGACATCCTTGCAAGCAGAGGAAGTCGAAATCTTGGTAAGAGCGCGGAGAGACGAATCTCTGATAATCAATCTTTCCCATAACTTCCATGGATAACACTCCATTCTCTAATGGCCAGGTTGCCCCCCTGGAGAATGAGGAGAAAACGCAAATACTGGGAGCAGAAGAAACTCTGCTGGGCTTGTATGCCCGCTGTGCTTCCAGACAGGGCGATTTGGTGATAATTGAGTTTTATTTTTGTGCTTGATAATTGTTTAAGATTGAATTTATTGAATATATCCTCATTTTAATTGACTCGATACTGTCCTTCTGTTTTTCATTTGGTTTCAGGTTTTGTTATACAGAACAAAATCAAAGGGCTAGAGCTTGTAAGTTAAAACATCCGTTCTGGTGCGTTTTTGTTTTTCCTTCTTCCCTGTAGGAAATTTTTGTATATACATGTTTTTAATTTGCGGAGATCCTCCTGTTTCGTCGTGTTTCTGAAAATCTGTGGGAATTGGAGAGGTGGAATGGAAATTATAGAAAGAATAATTATCTGTTATATAGAGTGATCAGGAAAGTAACTTATGACATTTTATTTGTGATATTGTGTATTTCCTTTTTTATTTTAGGATGGCTGGTGCTAATTACCATAATTTCTAACTTCCTTTCTTTGTTAGCTAAGGAATTCTAGTCAGTGCTAAACCCATCACGGTCCCCAATGAGGGGTTGATATGGTGTTCAAAATTTACACCAAACCTCACATGTTACGTTACAGCTTTTCATTGAAGATTAACAAAAACTGATTACCTAATTGAATCCCATTCCATTGGAAGTTTGTTGCATGTGACAATCTTGCTTTGCTAAGACCGCTGCAGCAACTAATCGTCGTGGTCTTGTAGTTAAAGAGACTAACAAGCCATTGGTATGGGCTTCTTGAATTTGGGTAGTTTAGATATTTTTGTAGTCTTGTTTACAGGTCTACACGTGTTTTAATTTTTTTTTTTTAAATTATGTATTTGACTAATGCAATACATGCTAGTATATAAATTAAATGTATTGTTTTTTTTGTAATAGTGTATATAGTGAGATAGTGGAGTATTTATTGCATTAGATTTCATATATTACATTGTTGATGTAGTGATTGCAAACGGGGTTAAAAAAAAAATTGAGTGTAACGGAATGTTTGATGTTTAATTTACCTTGGATAAATTAAATATAAGTAGTGAATATATGATATGTTAATTCTACTATTGTTTCGGAATGTTTGGGAATGTGAGAGATGTGACAGAGGCATATAAAAGTTGTCTTAACTTGTTAACATAGGTAAGTCATATAAACCCTCATAAGCAATTGTTGGCCCTTCCTTAGGGCTGGTTGAAACCAATATTCAAAAACAATTTTTCATAAACGTTGCTCTCAATTAGCTTTTTCATGAAAATTGATATTATTGTTCCAACTAGTAAATGACTGGAATAAAGGACAAATGGGATGGAGAGAACTTTGAAGGGCACGTCTACACCCACCAACCACTTACCTATTCACACCAACCAAAACATAAAAAAAAAAATTTAAATTTAATTTCAACATCACTATTCTCACCAACCATTTGACGGTCGATCTGTCAACCTTCTTTTACAACATTTGACAGTCTTTCTGTCAACATTCTTTTATGATATTCGACAGAATCTTGTATCCTTCTTTACGACATTCGACAGAATCACTGTCAACCTTCCTTTATGACCTTCGATCTTAGCAGTGTCGACTGGTTTTAAAAATGTGAAGATTTTGAGATAGATATAGTTTTTAAAAAATGTTTGTTTAATGTGAGATTTTGGTTTTAGATTAGAGCATGCAGATTAAATTAATTGGTTTTGATTTTCTTTAATAGCTTTGTATGTAAATGCAATGAGGTTAAAAGAATTAATTATTGCTTCTAGTTCAAGTGTTTTTATTGAAATGTGGTAATTGTAATCTGTGAGTATTGAATGTAACGCGAATGTGTTAACATTTTGATGTACGTTGAATGTTAAATGTGATCGAATGTGTCTAAAGTCTTCATTTGAAAAAATATTCAGTTCGACACTGCTACGGTCGAGCACACCCTCCCAGGTTGACAGACGAACTGTCGAATGTTGTAAATGAAAGTTGACAGAGCTATTGTCGAAGTTTGTAAAGGAAGATTGATAGAGAGACTGTCGAATGTTGTAAAAGAAGATTGACAGATCAACCGTCGAATGGTTGGTGAGAATAGTGATGTTCAAATTTAATTTAAATATTTTTTTTTATTGTTTTGGTTGGTGATAACAGGGGAACGGTGTGTGGGGATAGACATGCCCAACTTTGAATGCTCAATAGTTGGAATATTGGAATATGTGTAATATTAAACTAATGAAGTGTACACATATACTAATGAAGTGTGTGCCCTTCTTAAGGTATGCACGTCCATTTATTTATATAGAGCACTAAGCCCTTGAATAAACACCTCATATATATAATATAAACACCTCACCCAGCTTTTCCATAAAAATAATTGTGTTGGCTTCTAATCCATAACAATCATAATCTTTAACAAAAATCTAATAAAGGTGTATAAAAAAAAAAAACTTGTTTGGAAGTTGGAACTGATTATCCAAATTTGATTTTATAAAAGTTGATATAACCGTATAACAAAATGGAAGCTTAGAATAGCTATCAGTATTGACTGTTGATCTAACCAAATAAAGTGTACATTGTTTTATTTCTTGAAAAATGAAGTACGTGGCTCACAAGATTTGATTAATTGACTTCTTTCACAGGGTGGAAGGTGCTTACCGATTTAATTAAAACTTGATTCATTATAACGTATGCATTGTTAACCTATACATTATCATCCATTTCATGTAGGAAAAAATGTATATAGCCCCTCAAAGTTTGCTTATATCCATATCGACCCCTTTTTTTAAAACATTCATTTAGCCCCTTGATATTTGAGTTATATTGATATACCCATGTCGTTAACACTTTGAAACTGTGGTGTGGTTAACTTAACACACATGATTAAATTGAAAAATGCATATAACTTATTGATCTCTCATTTTTTAAAATATCCATATAATCCCCTATAATTTCTTATGGATAAAGGTCTCTGAGTTAGTTTTCTATCAAATTTTAAAAAGTATTCTAGGTATATTCTATCATCTAAAAATGTTGTAAATTCATTTATCCAAATAATCCCATGAGATTTAAAAAATTCAATAAGATCCTCTAAGTGGTCAAAATGTCCTTGGTTGGCGCCCTCTTTGAGGGGGGTTGAATGTGCTGGAGGAGCTACGGAGAGCAAGCATGAAAACGTTGAGAGGAAAGATACTTCCCACAAAGGAGTTGTTCTTCGTTTGATCATCCCCACTTGCTTGTAGTCATTGTGTCTCACCCGAAACGAAGTGGTCTTTAAAGATCGCCGATTTTACTTCAAAAATTAGTAGATCTTGGCCGCACAGTTTATTATGGTGTGGGGTAGGCAACTCGCCGGGGCTTCGGGGGTCCGATTATACGTGGAGTAGTCCTCGAATTCGCGCGTATCGGGTGATCTCTCATCCACCGAGTGTCGTTGCGCCGCTCCTCTCTATTGGGGCCGCTCCTCTCTATTGGGGAAGTGGTTCTTTGCCTCTTTTTTTTTCTGTTTTTCTTTATGTTGTATCTTCTAATCCTCTCATCTTTCTTTCTATCACTATCATTGCACTAGACTTAGGGTCCGTTTGGTTCCGCGTTGGACAGATTCCGCTTTTTCAAAAAGCGGATTCCGCCCAAACACGCAACCAAACGGGTCGGATTCCGGCGGAATCAAAAGCTGGATTCCTTTTAATTTCTCTCTCGAAATCCGTGTTTTTAAAATCTCAAAAAGAACGATTTTTGGTCGGATCGATTTTTTGAATTGAAAAACAACTTTTTCTACCAAACATTAAATTCCTTCCAAATATTGTCCTGAATTAAAAAAAAGCTCCAAAAAAGTAAAGGTCTACATCTTAAAAAGCAGCTTTATTCCAAAATTATTTTCATCTGTTTCCAAACGGAGCCTTAATGGCAATGCCTATTTTTCTAAAAAAAAGTGATCAAAATGTCCTCTATAAAACAAAATATTCTATCATGTTTCTTCTTCAATGTGTTAAGAATCAATTATTGTATATTATTAGGTTAACCACATACAAGTTTTAACTGGATAATGGTAGGGGTTGATGAATTAAGCGCGTAATTTCAAAAGGTTATATGGATATTAAAAAAATGAAGGGTCGGTATGTATATTTGCAATATTTTAGGAGGTTATATGGATATTTATTTTCAAAGTAATGTTTAAGTAACAGAATATTCTAAGAATATTCCTCCTAAATTGATGAAAATTTAACTTGTAGGGTTTTTTCTTAACTAGGGAAACTTTCAGGGGGTTATATGAATTTTAAAAAAATCATGGGGTAATAATATATATATTGGCGAACTTTCAGGGGGCTATATATATTTTTCCCTTTCATGTATATGGCTATACCACCCCTGTATAATTATGCACTGTACACTATATTCATAAGCTCCCCAGTAATTATTAACTAACAAAACGCACATACAAATGGTGCTGGACAAAAGGGAATGAAAAACTACAACCACTAAGGTGGAGGTGTTTTGGTATGCTAAAAAAATTTGAAGGGGCCTAAAAAACTAAAGTATTGAAAGATATTTGAAATTAATTTACCCCATTTTATGCAATGTGTCCTTTCTTTGATAAAACATATATAAGCACTGTTATATTCCTTAAGTGAAACGAGATGAGACCTGTTTTGTGCCTCCCAATTAGAAACTGCCACATAGACAATACAAAGTTGATTTTAAATGTGCATGCGTAGTTAAATATGTGATAAAATAATGGTAATTTTTATTCATTACATCACATCGTGTTATTGGAAGTCATAAGATATCAGTGAAACTAAATTGTATCAGCATCCAACCAACAAAGCAGCAAAAATTTCAGATATCTGGGAAAAGAAGAGATTATTATAGTCAAGGAATCAAAATTTCAACAGTACATATGGTACTGAATGGAAGGGCAGGGGAAAAAAAGAGAAGGAATTAAATAACACCTGAATCCATTATGATGTTATTTCTCCCTCTTCAAACAGATCATCATATGTGACGGGCACCCGTATCCTGTCAAGAACAGAGACACGATCCCCGTTAGGCTCGGATGGTGGAAACCCCTTCTCTTTTTGAAGCGCGTGTTCAGTACTGCCAAATGTTTCCTCTTCCCTCCAACAAGAAGTGTCTGCATTTCTCGGCGGATTGCCTGCAGTGTTCTCCATTGCCTTAGGCATCTTGTTTGGTTGTCTCAATTGTTTCTGCAATGAGTATAGATCATTAAATCAGATATGGCGTATTCATTACAGTTCACAAAACATGACCTACAAGTGCAAATTTATTGGGGGGAAGAATGCACTAATATGGTGGCATCTGCAGTCATCATGACAAACATAGTGGACTAAGGGTCAATTTAGCATTCATTCTCATTCTCCTTCTACAAGAACACCCAGATGACTTTTGGAATCCTCCATTCATGTGGTCGTTTCTAGGCATCTCAGACGAAATTTTTTGTTCTCCTTCCCACGGAATTTGCCATTCCTGGAAAAGGAATTATCTTTACGGAGCTAAGTTACCAAACTGGCCCTAAGATACATGTATCTAAATGGCATTTGATACAAGAAATCAAAGCTAAAAATTGTTTTCAAAATGATCGTCAGCATTAATCCTCCTTTATTATTCATATTGGATATGAAAATCAGAAGGTCTCCTCTATATGATATAGATACAAGATTAAAATTGCGCCATGGGAACAATGGCGATAAGAGAGGAAAAGTAGTATTACTATTTGCCCTTGAATTCGACTCAGAACCAGACTAAATCATGACACCAGTCTAACGACTCACCCCTACCTGGACCTGGCAGTCCGCATCTATATATTATATAAATTTTTTAAAAGCATATAGCATCATCATAAATGCATAAAAGTTCCATATCCATACATATACGCAAGCACACAAAGGCAGATGTTATCCAATTAATAACCCCTTTACAACAATGAAAAATAGGAAGCTTCAAGAAAACAATGGAAACCGCTAATTTCCCAGTTACGCATTCATGAATGTTTGATTTATCATTAGATTAAGTGAAATGCAAGAAACACATAAACCTTTTATGAATGCATTGATTGACGAGCATAAAACATTTCATTGTGCATACAAATTATATTTATATTTTTAGATGAAACTCTATGGCTCCATACTCTGACTAGATCAATCAAAGGTGAATGGACGGTAGTTTGTGAATTCAAGATTTCCACATCAGAAACTTCATCACAATCACTAATCATAAGTTTCATCTCAATCTCCAAGTGTCCTTATAAAATAATTCCGTTTATATCCTCTCTTTTTTTGTTAAGTTTTTTTTTCCCTAATTAAATCTTCTCTTAGCAGTGGGAGAAAGACTTGAAGGACCCCTCGATGTAAAGTGGATACCTCTACCAACATGCCAAGAGGTGATTCAGAAAAAATTATTTCCTTATCATGATAAAAAAAAAATCCAAAAGTAAATGTAACCACATCACAACCAATATACAACATACTTCAATATACTATCCCAAACCATTATGTTTATTTCACAGTTTAGATTATTTGCCCAGAAAGTTATCAGAAATACCTTTTAGCTCAGAGAGAAATTTCTTCTCCTTTTACAAGGTATAAGTTGCATATGAGAGGTGATTTTCATACAGTGCATGAATAAAATATTTATTTATTTATTTTTCATACAGAGCACCTATGAATAAAATTGAACATTTCTCCCAACGAATGGATGCTAAATTCATTCATTAGCATCTCTTTTCAGATTCTGTATAAGATCTCTAAAAGCATAACAAATAACTTTCCCAATCAACATGTGACAGCAATATATATTATTCTTGTTTTAATGCATGCTTTATTGACAAAAGAAAACTTCAATAGGAAGTGGATGGGTGCATTCCCTATGTAAAAATTTAGTGTATTTTAGAAACAGATGTTTTTCATACCTCAAACTCTCTTCCTTTGGCCATGATTACTTTATACGCCTTAGGCTCACGCATTCTCAAAATGTTCCACAAAATGCCACCACCTGTGCGAAAGCGCTTACCATCAGCTGTCTTTTGTCCACCACAATCCTGGATTGCATCCACCTGCAGTTTAAATATTCAAAGAATCCTGAGTAATTTGAATGTTCCACGACAGTATGCCTTGTGGAGCTTTTATTAGTTAATCAGCTTTTTATCCATAATTTTTTGTGATATTTTCTTTTGGGAATAGATATTCTATTTGTCATCTCAAATCTAAAACATGACATAGCCTACATAAAGGGAGGTGAAGCAGATAAGATATTCTGAGTAATTTGATAGATGGAAGGACACATCAGACATAAATCGACTTTGTCGTTAGCTTGAATTTGTGAAAACAGGCAACAAAAAACTCGGTCAATTGTTTCTTCATACCATGTGTATCATCCAGAGTCATTGCATCTTACGCATGGACCTGTTGTAAGGGAATGAACGGATCAGAAAATTTACTGCTCCTTTTCTCTTGAAATGTTATGGCTCAAAATATTTGTTAAAACAAATGCAGAAACTAAAAGGAGCAAATAATGTTACAGTTGTTCTTTTGAAAATTAACAGCCACACTTACCAAATTGGTTTTATCCATCTCATCTGGACAACTTTTTCTACTAACCAATAACCATATAAAAATTAATATACCAGTGGTTCTCTTAAATTAAAATTTGGGCAATAAACTGATTAAATTTTTATAAAAGTATAACATTTCCACATTATTTCCAGTAACAAACTACGAGCAGATTCAAAACTAAATCTCTTAATTCCAACTACACTTGTAGATAGATGAGCAAAGGGTGTGGACTGGACCTTTCCTCTGCGCATGACTAACATCAAATGAGCATATAAGATATGGCCAAATTCTCTATCAAGAGTGCCAAATTTGGGGTTATGCATATTTGAAATAAAGGGCAGTGTTAGATATTCAAAAGAACATATTTTCATATGCTTTAAGAGTTGTTTTAGAACATTTTCCTATGTAATTATTAACTTATATATGCATATTAGGGAAGTTTCTATTATTTATATTCAAAACATATTTTGCACAAATTGATAATATTTATACAATTAATATGTATTATCATATTTTTCATATGGAGCCATATTTTAAATTCAGAAATCTAAATTTGGCAGTATTTAAATTTTGCATGATCTAAATTTGGCAGGTTATAAATTGGAGAAGAAATTAGCATTCAAATATTCATCAAAGCTTCTAAATCTGATTCACCAAATCAATAGAATCTTCAATCAAATCAGCTTTGACATCTCCAACAAATCAAGAAGATCTCCAACATATTTTGCAATTATATTTCCAACATATTTTGCAAATCAGCATTAACAACTCAAGCAAATCAGCATTTACAACTAATTCAACCCTCAAAACCCCTATAAAAAGGGCACTACAGAGAGAGAGGAAGGGGAATTCAATTCAGCCAAGGAGGAAGTTCTTCATTCAGTCAAGAAGGAATTTATTTTCAGCTATTGTCCTTTCTTTTTTGTTTTTAGTTTTTATTTTTAGTTTTAGTTTTTTTTTTTTTAATTTCTTTGATATTATAGACATATATTCCATTGTGATTTCAATAGAAGTGTCTCTTTATTTTATTTGCATGAATTATTTTTATTTTTATTTTAGAATTTCATCAACCATGGTAGGCTAGAAAATCCTTCCATCAAGGAGAGGATTCCACCCCATGCGTTTGAGTGATTGATTCTTTTCTTTGTGCATTGATGTTTTCCGATTTGTTCTTCATGTTTATATAGTTTCTTCAATTCAGATTTCTTTTGATTATGGGTATTTTTAGATCTTCCGTCGTTCTACTTAGATGGGATACGGTTGATGCTTTATAAACCCTAATTTTAAATCGAGTAGAAGTGAACTGCTTTTAAAATAATTTGTTTTCATTAAATGCAAAAGGAAGAATTATCACGATATACGTGGGGTGGATTTCCAATCCTTGATGGTCTTTTTCATAATTTGTCCAACCCAATATTTTTATTTTAGTTTTCTCATATCAACCCTTCAAAACTTTTTTTTAAATCTGTTTATGCCTTTTACTTTTATATGTTTACTTCAATAGCCTCCCTGTGGATTCGACCCCTTGCTTCCACTTTCTACCAATAATAAGTAAGGGTTTTATATTTTGTTGGCGAAGACGAGATTTTAACGACAATCAAAGCCACCAACAAATTGGCGCCGTTGCCGGGGAGGCAAGGTAAGTAACGGTAAAGGTTGAAGGTATCAATTTTTTTTTTCTTAAAAAAAAAATCATAAAAAAAAAATTCCTTTATTTGTTTTGCAGGAAGAAGAAAGAAGGATGAGGAAGACTCATTGATTTAATTTCACTTCAAATTTTTGGATTTCCAGAGTGAACATACTCCGTAGGTAAGTTTTCCATCGAAAAAAAGCTCTTACTTTAATCTTTGTGCATTTAGCGTATTCATTTGCATAAATCAATTTAAAGGCAAAATTCATAAAAAAAAAAAATTCAACCAACATTGCATAAGTATCCCAAGCCAATCACTATAAAATCAATTAGACATCTAGGATTCTTGAGCAAATTAAGGCGGAGACCACTAAAAGCTTCACCAATTGCGCTCTTTGATCATGTTGATGTCTAGGAAAGCCTTGTCCCTCTAAGGGAGACACTTTGTGTTCTAGGAGGGTGGTACTTAAGCGGGACCATTGTGACCCCACCACTACCTGGAGGCTGACCTGGTCAATTTGGTTTCATAGGACCGAATTGGAGACTTACGTGTATTCTTCAAACCTGTTAAGAGCTGTCTAATCTAGGAGAACTTCAAGAATTTTTGTTTTGGTGCATGCACGGTAGAAGATCCAATAGAGGAGAGTTAATACCTTTAGACCCTGAGATTGAGAGAACCTTTCATCTACATAGGCGAGTCCTTAACCAGTCATCACTCTTCACAATGGGTGAACGTGCCAAAACCTTGAATGAGCTATATGCTCCTGCATCTTCCGATCCACCAACCTGCATAGTTCTGCCGGCCACCACTGCAACCCAATTTGAAATTCGGCCGGCAACCATCAATATGCTTCCAAAATTCCATGGGTTCGAGAGTGAGCAACCCTATATCCATCTAAACAAATTCTTGACAATTTGTCAGACATTCAAAAATCAGAACTTAGATGAGGAAGGTGTCAAATTGAGGTTGTTCCCCATGACGTTGGAAGATCATGCAGCTGCATGGCTGTATTCCCTCTCTACCAATTCAATTTCAACATGGGAACAACTCTCTAAGAAATTCATGACAAAATTTTATCCTATGGCAAAAACTGAGAAAATCAAAGATGCCATTAGAACTTTTAGGGGGAGAGCTGAAGATGAATTTTCTCAAATTTGGGAAAAATTTCATGATTTGTTAATCAAATGCCCACACCATGGGCTTGACAAAGCCCAACTAGTTCACTTCTTCTATAAGGGACTACCTCACACACATAGGAACATGATTGAGTCCATGCACAAGGGTAAGTTCATGGATCAGACCCCTGATGAAGCCTATGAGTTCCTTGTAGATTTAGCTGAGAATGCCCAGAATTGGAGTAGTTATGACAATGAAGTTGATGATAGAGGATCTAGAAAGTCAGGTATTTATGAAATAAAAGCAGATCCAGATCTTAAATATGTCATGACCAACTTAGTGGATGGGGTGAACAAATTGAGCAAGAAGTTTGATACTTTTGCGATATCAACAAACCGGAACTCACAGAGAGATCCAAACCCCATAATGAATGTGGAACATGCGCCACACAGCATATGTCTCATTTGTGATAGTTCAGAGCATCTAGTGGAGTGTTGCCCTAGTTTGCCCACCATCAAGGCTGAGCAGGCAAATGTGGTTAATTCATATAATGCCTTCAAAAAGCCCACTCCCAACTCTTTTGGTCCAGTCTACCATCCCGATAATAGGTTTCATCCAAACTTCTCCTATAGGCAGAATGAACCTATCCAATATCAAGGTGGTCCACCAGGGTATCAAAGAAATTTTTCCAGGCCAGGCCCATCACAAGCTCCTCAACAGAACCAACCTTTGGTTCCACCTCCTCCTCCTTATGCTGCTCCCATTCCTCAACAACCCTCACATCTGGAAGCCATGATGGCTAACATGATGAAGCAACAACAAGAATTCATCCATCAGCAACAACAAACCAATTTGTCACAAACCCAGACTAATCAAATCCATGCACAAGCAATTGCAAAACTTGAAGTTAGTTTAAGCCAAATAGCCAATTCTCTAGGAGATAGGAAGAAGGGTGAATTACCTAGTCAGCCAGTGCCTAATCCTAGTAGGCAACAGAGTCATGACCCAAGGGGGCAATATCAAGTTAACACCGAGGGAAACCCATCCCATGAAGTCCAGGCCATTACCACCTTAACATATGGCAGGCGAGTGGACAAGAAGGTCCAACCCCCCAAGGACAACAGTGAAGAAATCGCGGTCCATAAGAATGTTGACCAAGAAGAGGGTCAGGAGGCCCAAGAGAAGGGAAAGGAAGCCCAAGAAATTGCACCAAAACCAATAGATGTCTACAAACCCAAAGCTCCTTATCCTCTTAGGTTACAAGAACCCAAGAAAAATTCTCATTTTGATGATATCATGAAAATATTTAAGAATGTTCAGATCAATATACCTTTCTTAGATGCCATCAAACAGATTCCCTCCTATACAAAATTCCTGAAAGATCTCACCACAGTGAAAAGGAGAACGGGTGTTCCTAGGCATGCTGTGATGGCTGCGCAAGCCTCATCTTTCATTCAACAGCAAATTGCTCCAAAATACAAGGACCCTGGTTGCCCCACAATTGCGATCAAAGTAGGAGAGACTGTCATCCAAAAAGCCCTCTTAGATTTAGGAGCCAGTGTGAATTTGCTACCTTATTCTGTGTACAAAGAGTTAGGTCTGGGGGAGTTAAAACCCACAGACATTACCCTTTCATTAGCAGATAGAACTGTGAAGTATCCAAAGGGAATTGTGGAAGATGTGATTGTCAAGGTTAAAGAATTCTATTACCCTGTGGATTTTGTAGTCCTAGAAACTGAACCAGTGAAAAACCCAGGCAGCCATATCCCTGTGATCCTAGGCAGACCATTTCTAGCCACTTCAGATGCTGTTATTAGATGTAGGAATGGTATAATGACTCTAGCCTTTGGAAACATGACTGTCCAACTCAATGTTTTCCATAGTAGTAACCAATCACCTGATATGGATGATCTTGAGGAAGTCTGCATGATTGAGGAAATGATTAGCAACGCTTTTGAAGAATCAAGTTATTCTGACCCATTAGAAAGATGTTTGGCCCATTTTGGCAAAGATTTTGATGAAGAAAGTTTGATTAGGGAAGTGAATGCACTTTTAGATTCCCCTCCAATCATGGATACGAGCAAATGGGCCACTCGATTTGAATCATTGCCCATTTCTGAATCTCAACTAGTACCATCTAGTGTCAAGCCACCCCAATTAGAGCTTAAGGATCTTCCTGAGACTTTGAAATATTCATATCTGGGTGACAACAAGACCCTACCTGTTATAATTGCTTCAAATCTAAAGGAAGATCAGGAGGAAAAATTGTTAAGTGTCTTGAGGAAGAATCAAGAAGCCATCGGTTGGTCAATAGCTGACATCAAAGGGATTAGTCCATCTGTGGTTCAACATAGGATCCATCTAGCGGAGGATGCAAAAACCTCTAGAGAATCACAAAGGCGATTAAACCCAGTCATGAAGGATGTAGTCCGAGCTGAGGTTATCAAGCTCCTAGATGCTGGTATTATATACCCCATCTCTGATAGTCAGTGGGTGAGTCCAGTGCAAGTTGTACCCAAGAAATCTGGTGTCACGGTAGTAAAAAATGATCACAATGAGTTGGTTCCCACTCGAATCCAAACTGGGTGGCGAGTGTGTATTGACTATAGGAAGCTGAACGCCGTAACTAGGAAGGATCATTTTCCTCTACCCTTCATTGACCAAATGTTGGAACGTCTAGCAGGTCATTCTCATTATTGTTTTCTTGATGGTTATTCTGGATATAATCAAGTCCCTATTTCCCGTGAAGATCAGGAAAAGACTACTTTCACCTGTCCCTATGGAACTTTTGCCTATCGTCGTATGCCATTTGGATTATGCAATGCACCAGCCACTTTTCAGCGTTGTATGATGAGTATTTTTTCGGACATGGTGGAAAAAATTTTGGAAGTCTTCATGGATGACTTCTCAGTTTTCGGTTCTAGCTTTGATGAATGTTTGCACCATCTAACACTTGTTGTGGAACGTTGCAAGGAAAAGAACTTGGTTCTTAATTGGGAAAAGTGTCATTTCATGGTGGAATCTGGGATTGTTTTGGGCCACATTGTGTCAAATAGAGGAATAGAAGTAGATAAAGCCAAGGTCGATTTGATTGCTAAGTTGCCTCCTCCCAAAACTGTTAGAGAGGTGAGGTCTTTTCTAGGACATGCCGGTTTTTATCGCCGTTTTATAAAGGATTTCAGTAAGATTTCAAAACCCTTGTGTGATTTATTAGCTAAGGATGCTCCCTTCAATTTTTCCTCTGCTTGTCTAGCTGCCTTTGAAAGACTCAAATCTGAGTTAACCTCTGCACCTATCATCCGATCTCCTAATTGGAGTGTTCCTTTTGAGGTGATGTGTGATGCCTCAGATTATGCCATAGGTGCCGTGTTAGGACAACGAATAGGAAAGCTTCCCCATGTTATTCACTACGCAAGCAAAACTCTTAATGATGCACAACTCAATTACTCCACCACTGAGAAAGAGTTGTTGGCCGTTGTGTTTGCTCTAGATAAATTTCGTCCCTACCTGATAGGATCTAAGGTGCTTATTTTTTCTGATCATGCTGCACTTAAGTATCTTCTCACAAAGAAAGATGCTAAAGCCCGGCTAATCCGATGGATCCTATTGCTCCAAGAGTTTGATCTAGAGATTCGAGATAAGAAGGGATCTGAAAATGTGGTGGCGGACCACTTGTCAAGATTAATTGTTGAGCCCTCTACTGAGTCTTTACCTATATTAGAGACCTTTCCTGATGAGCAACTAATGATGATCTCCCATACTGATATTCCATGGTATGCTGACATTGTCAACTACCTTGTCACAGAACAATTGCCCAGCTCTTGGACTAAGCAAGAGCGATTTCGTTTTCTAGCTCAGGCAAAATGGTATTTTTGGGATGAACCATACTTGTTCAAATATTGTCCAGATCAAATCATTAGACGGTGCATCCCTGAGCACGATCAAAGGAAGATCCTTTCGTCCTGCCATGATCAAGCCTGTGGGGGTCATTTCGGTGGGAAAAAGACTGCTGCAAAGGTTTTGCAGTGTGGATTCTATTGGCCTACCCTGTTCCGTGATGCACACAAGTATTGTAAATCATGTGATCGATGTCAGAGATTGGGAAAGATCTCAAGAAGAAATGAGATGCCCTTAAACCCAATTTTGATTGTGGAACTCTTTGATGTCTGGGGCATTGATTTTATGGGTCCCTTCCCTATGTCCTTTGGGTACCAGTACATTCTTGTAGCCGTTGATTATGTGTCCAAATGGATTGAAGCTATTCCATGTAAAACTAATGATCACAAGGTTGTGGTCCAGTTCCTTAAGGAGTATGTCTTCGCTCGTTTTGGCACCCCTCGTGCTATCATTAGTGATGGGGGGAAACACTTTTGCAATAAGGTCTTTGAAGCCTTAATGAGGAAGTACGTCATCACGCATAAAGTTGCCACACCTTATCATCCACAGACCAGTGGACAAGTTGAGATCTCTAATAGGGAAATCAAGACAATCCTTGAGAAAACTGTCAACACTTCTAGAAAGGATTGGTCCACTAGGTTACCAGATGCATTATGGGCATACCGTACAGCCTATAAAACTCCCATAGGAATGTCTCCATATAGAATTGTTTATGGCAAGGCTTGTCATTTACCTGTCGAATTGGAACACAAAGCATATTGGGCAATCAAATGCCTCAATTTTGATCTTGACAAGGCAGGGGAACATAGGAAACTGCAACTCGATGAGTTAGAAGAAATTAGAAATGATGCTTATAACTGTGCCGCAAGGTATAAGGACCGCATGAAGACCATGCATGATAAGATTATCCTTCGTAAGGAATTTTTTCCCGGTCAGAAGGTCCTTTTGTACAATTCTAGACTACATCTATTCCTGGGAAATTGATGTCTCGCTGGACTGGTCCATACACGGTTGAGAAAGTTCATCCCCATGGGGCGATTGAAATTCATAATGCCAAGGATGGTAGTACTTTTCAGGTCAATGGACATCGTTTGAAACCATACCTTGAGTGTCCGAGCCCAGAAGTTGAGGACACACTTTTGAAAGATCCTGTGTATCAGGATTGATCACTTTGTACATTCTATTAGATTTTTCATTTTAGGGTTAGGACATTTTTCAATTATTATGCTTTGACTTTGTGTACATATTTGTCATTTCTATGTTTCTGTGCGAATTCACTAAGCTATTTTGTCACAGGATAAATTATAAGAATTCACATCAGATGAGGTATGCAGACTCTACCTTCTTTACTTATTTCTATTGTCCTTTTCATTTTTGAGCATCACATGCATCATCTTGTAGTTGTCATTCACATTGAGGACAATGTTAGATTTAGGTTTGGGGGTGTAATCAACAAATTTTAATGTGATATTTCAAAAAATAAAAAAAGAGAAAAAAAGAAAAAAAAAATGAAATGAAAATCTGAGAAAAGTGACATCTTAGGGAGCTTTTGAGGATGGATATTAGGCCAAAAGAAGTTCTCGGGAGAAGATGTTTGAGGATGGAATTTACTTCCATGAGGTTCAAGGTGGGGTCAGCTCTTGGTTTGAAATGTGATTTCAAAAATCATGAAGAGACGTTAGACTTGTTCTAAAAGAGAAGGAAAAGAGGTGACTGTAGCACCAAAGTGAAATTCCAAGGTCTTATTCTCCATGTGGTTTTCTGAGGTATTTGGCTAGCTCATAATGGGTGAATTTTTCAAAGAAAAACAATGTTATGAAGAAAACACTTGGACAGTCATCACGACATCTCTCCGTGCTTGGGTGATGGTCTTTCTTGGAGAGGTTTCATCCTTGCATATCATGGGGGGCAATTGGAAAGGGGTGTAGTTATTTGTGCTTGTGAGTACTTGCACTATTGGGGGGTCCATTTTTTTGTTCTTATTTTCTTTCGCTTCCTTCTGTTGGAGATCCCTTGTCTCCTTTTATTCGAAAGGCATCATGGCATCATTCAATAAAATATTGCTAGCCTTCTTTTCAATCAAAAGAGAAAACAAAAAACAAGGCCACACATACTCCATAAATGCCAGTATCCATACTAATAATTTGTCTACTCCTTTTCTTATATTTAACCACCATACTCCATGCTCTATATTGAAATATGTCGGACTGCTCTAGGTGCATGTTCTATAAAATACCCCTTAGTATTTTTTTAAACTATATACTTGGAAATATTTCTTAAAAAATTACCCCTCAATTGACTTGGCGAGACAGGGGTGTTTGACTTGGCGGATATGAACAAAGCCCTTTTGCTTAAATGGGTGTGGAGATACATGGAATCACCGAATCTGCTGTGGCATAGGGTGATACTCGAGCGCTATGGAAATGCGGGTCGCATGGCTGGTCGGTTCCCACAGGGGAATGGCGTGACGTCCAAACTATGGGGAGACATTCTGCAGTGTCAAGAGGAGATTCTAAGGACGGTTAGGTGGGTGATTGGGTCCGGATCATCGGTCCGTTTCTAAGAGGATGTTTGGATCGGGGAGTCCTTGCGGAAAGTAAGGTTCCCGTGCATTTTCCAAATGGCGAGAGATCAAGTGGGAATGGTGGGTGATTTTTGGCGAAGTCATGGGGAGACGGGTTATTGGGAGGTCGAGGTGAGACAAAATTTGAATGATTCAGAGGTAGAGAGTTATTTAACTCTACTTGAATTGTTACAATCGTCGGAAATGGCACAAGATAGGAAGGACTGTCCAATGTGGCATCCTTCTCCCTTGGTGGGCTTCTCAGTGAAGAGTTGTTATGAGTGGATTCGCAGAGAGAAGCCGGTGGTCCAAGCAACGGCGATCAAGCACAAGGAAATATGGGGATGCAAAATCCCTTTTAAGGTTAAGGCCTTCCTATGGATGGTATATCTTCAAAAGACTCTCACAAGCACTGCCATTGCCCGATGATCTCTAGGGATGGATAAGGCCTGCGGTTTATGCAGATCAGAGGACGAGAAAATCGCACATCTGTTCATCGCATGCTCAATGGTTTGTTGGGTGTGGGGATGGCTGAGGTTGGCTACGGGCATCAAGGATGGTTTCATCGATGTGGAGGGGATGTGGGAGGCCGGACGGAGATTGAGAACAGAAGGAGATCAGTCCTTCTAGGCTAAGGTGCCGCAATCTTACATTCCGACAGTGTTGCGGGCGGTTTGGCTGACGCGAAACCTTTCAGTTTTCCGGGGTCAGGCACCATATGCAGAAAATATTTGGGAGATGGTGGTCAGTCTAATACAGGAGTGGGGGAGGTTTTGTGGAGGGGCAGCAGAGCTGAGGGTGTTGGTTGGTAATGTGGTGATTAATTAGGACCCGTGTGGTTGGGGGTTTGGGGTGGGGAACCCTTGTCAACTACGGGTAGATGTCTCTTCTACCTTGTGGGAGTTGAGTTTTGGGACCTTCCTTCCCCGGTGTTTTGGTTTTTATTCCTCCCCTCTTCCTTTTTGTTTGTTTGATTTGCTTATGTAATTTCAACTTGGGCTTTTGCCTTTTATTAATACAAAGGTGATCACCTACAATTTCTGTCAAAAAAGTACCCTTCAATTGAACGTATCAAATATGTCTTTCTACCCCAATCAAACATTGTTTCAACTTTCAACAATTAATATGGATACAATACCAAGCAAAAAACAAACAAACATGAAGACAAATTCATACCTCTTTAACAAGATCACGAATAACATCCACACCCAGCAATCCCACAGCGTTCCAAACAAGGAATGATTTCTTCTCCTTCAAGCGGCGACACGTATCTACAACAAACCTGCAGAATTTTATTTTATTTTTTTAAATATTACAAGCGAATCAAACCTAAAAGCCTACAGAAACAATGGAGATAAACAGGAAAATCATGGTCATTCGCATGTCATTGTTTGAAAAAAAAAAACTAGGTTTTCAAATCGAGATTTGCCATACCTGTTGATGTCGGTGATGCTGGAGCCGCTCCGTCCCCCCTTTCTCCTCCTCCTGTTCTTCCTACTCGACCTCCTCCTCTGGCTCTTCGACGGAGACCTCTCCCTCCGTTCATCCCCTCCACCACTCCCATCGCCGTCTCCGTCGCCGCCGCCGCCACGAGGTCGTCCGGGGGTCGGTCCTCCTCCGTCTAGGGTTACGGCGTCGACCATGTAGACGACGCCGTCAAGGTCGTCGAGGTCGGCTAGGGTTTCATCATCTTCCATTGATGGAACGGAGAGCGAGAGAGGCGACGGAGAGAGTTTACGCTTTCAGTCTACACTGAGAACGGGCTTTCGGTGGACCTCCGGGAATAAAGGACCATTGATTTGGACGGTCCAAATTTTTTTTACCGATTACGGCGGATTTTTTAATTTTCACTTTTTTCTTTATTTTATTTAATGCATTTGCCTTAATTTTTACTCTTTCATGAAAATATGGAATTAAAAAAAAAAAGATTTTTAGTTTAAGTCCCCGTAAACTATCAAATTTAGTGATCGATCCCTCACTTCTTCATATTTTGGTTTTAGTCCCTACATTTAAATGATAATTTAAGAAGAGACTTATTCCTAAATTATTAAGTTTGTTTTTTAGTCCCTGAGAGGGACCTATTCCTAAATTATCATTTAAATGTAGGGACTAAAACCAAAATATGAAGAAGTGAGGGATCGATCACTAAATTCGTTTACGGGGACTTGAAACTAAAAATCCCTAAAAAATCATTGAAAATTTGGGTAAAAGATTGGAGACCAGTTTGGACATATAGTGTGAGATATGCGGCGATAAAGATGTTATCAAGTCTATGTGCGCGTTAAGGATGCATTCCATTGATTTTTCTCTCATGTTTTGGTGGAATGTTGCGTTTCGGACTTGTGGAGGCCAGATTACATTTTCACCCCCTCGTTTATATAGCACTCAGACTCTGCAGAGGCTAAACCTATACGATTTTTCTACCTTTCGAAAGCCGCAGTCGAGATTCACCATGTCAAGTCGGCCAGAGGAGAGCTTTCTGAAGAGGCGACTTTTGTTTTTTTATTATTTAGGGATTTGTCGTGTGTAATCGGGACAAGAGTTGACATTTCACCAAACCCGCAAGGGTATACTTGTAAAACACTCACAAAAGACCAACCAATCAGCATGTTGCGTTAGGAGAAGCTTTGTTTTGGGGCGACGAACAACATGTTTCTTTTACACTATCAATGCGAGACAGGGTTTTTGATGTCGTCAATGCGAAACGATGTTTGGATCAAGGTCTATGCATTTGTATGCGTCCACGCTACAATCACACCTCAAACACCTATTCAAACGGGACTCGTGTTTCTTGTGATTTAGATAAAAATTTGAGTAAAAACTTAATTTGATATAGATGTGAATAAATGGTTGAGAGATTTTCTAATAACTTTTATTCACATTCAAATTTAAATTTAGGTACATATGATTAAAGATGCTATGAGATAAACATATGTTGATGAATACATAGTGCTTTTGGCCGTCCCACGAGGCTTTTGGACGGGCAGTATTCATCTTTCATTTCCCTTTATTTTTTACTGCCACCTTTTTAATCCGACCTTGCACTACGGGCAGTGGCGGGTTATTCATCTGCCCATCATTAACCATACGTGATTCATATAATTATTAACAAAAATATATTATACAATGACTGAAATTTCAGAAGGTATGTTATGTCAACATTTCACCCAAAAAATCCAAGAAAAGACATTCAAAGCAAACCTCATTTTTATCATTCATATATAGAATAATCCTAAACATCCATATGATATATGAACACACTAATATGTGAAAAGTTCATACTGATTTTTTGGAAAATTTAGTCAACGCAATCCATTTTATATAGGGAATACATACGGAATCACAGAGGCACATACGGAATGTTGGTTCAAAACATTCACAAATGATTATCTACACATTTTTTATATGAAGAGTATACAATGGCATGTATATAGATGTTTTAAAAACACAAGAGGGATAGCCTCAACAAACAGAATGACTAACAGGGTAACATCCATAAACCCTAAAAAAATGGAAAAAAAAACAATACATTGGTGAAAATGTGGATAGTAATTAGATTTTCATACAGATTAGCATACATTTACATACAATTATACATTTATAACAATTGAACATGAGAATAAAAAGGTTCAAACATTCACCAAAGGAGGGGGGTCGGTCCTAAATGATATATGCGGACTGAAACAAGGGTGAAGAAGGAGAAGTTCACCTGAAATCGATTTGAGTGGTGGTGGTATTCGACTTCCAGATGTGGAGTTCACATATGGTTTTCGCAGGGGCGACAAGAGGAAATGGGAAAGAGAGGGGCTCGAAATGTTAGGGTTTTCAGTTTTATTTTATTTTATTTTTTTTGGATCGGGGACAAAGGTTGGAATATTTGAAAAAAACTATGAATAGATTAGACATTTACCTAGAGGTGGTAAACGAGTTGAACGAGCTAAGCTTTGACATGTTCAAGCTCGGCTCGTTTATAAACGAGTCGAGTCGAGCCAAGCTCACAAGTCTCAATGAGCTTAGCATTCTTATTCATTTTAAGGTTTTTAGAGATTGAAAACAAAAATTTAGCCTAAATGAGTCAAATTCATGAACCTAATGAGCATAACTTTGTATTGATTTAATGTTCTGATTTTACAAAGGAATTGAGTCAAGTTTCAACTAAGTTTTTTATAACATAAACAAATCGAGTTTGAACACAAAATGAAGTTCGATCCATGTCCCGAGCTTAACTGAGCTTTAAAAATGGTTCAAGCTCGTTCATTTGTCCAATTGAACAAGCCTGAACGAGCTCAAATCGAACCGAATCCGAACGACTTGATTTGTTTACCAGTCTACATTTACCTGGGTCCGAAGTGGGTTTGTGTTAAGCATTTTGTATTGGCCCATTTTTACAAAAGAAACACAGGAGATATTAATTGGTGTTGGAGACGCAAACAGGTGTTTGGAAATAGTTTTTCGGTATTTGACGATTAAGCACCGCAGACACCGGCCCTTAAAAATTGGAATGTAACGATGGATAAAGCTGTGTAGTCTTTGGAGAGAGACCTATTAGAGCATCTCCAACCGGGATGCATTTCTCCAAAATGCATCCCGGTTGGGCTCCAACCGGTCGCCATTGGTGACTGGAAAATGCAGACCGACCCATTTTTGCTGCAAAAATGCAGTTCCGACCAGTGAAATGCAGTTGTCTGCATTTCACTATTCATATTTTTTAAAACCCCTAAATACCCTCCCCCAATATATACAATCCTTTTTTAATCTCATTTGTATCCTTCACCATAAATCTAATTATTCACTATTTATAAGTTAAGTTTAAATTTATCCCTTATTTATTTATAAATATTATATCATTAGAAAGATCTCGTCGAGACCTTCAAAATGAGTCCAATATTGATTAAGTTATTATGCGTTCATTTTAATTAAATATTTCATATTAATTAATTTTATATATATTACTTAACATTATAGTAAATTATGCAATTAAAAATTAAAAAAACTTCATAATTTAAAATAATTCACAGAAGAATTTGGTAGCATTAAGTAAATGCACACTGAAATTGAGATACATTAAGCTTGAATTGATATATCGAACTTAAAATAAAAACATTACATCTGTTCATTACCACGTCTTTTTCACAAAAGAAACATATGTACTCTTTTTTCTTGTTGTTCTTCTTCCTTGGGACGAGTTAAATAGAACCCCAAATTATTATATTATATTAGAATAATTAGTTTTATATATTAAAAATTAAAAAATAAATAAATAATATTAATTTAATCAATTTTATATTATTATTACATTATTATTTTATTATATAAGTTGATGTTTTAAATAAAAATAAAAATGGAGATAGAAATGGAGGGGGTGGGTTGGAGTGCCTCCCCTCCATTTCTTCAAAATGGAGCCAACCGTGGCTCCAAAATAGAGCCACGGTTGGAGATGCTCTTAGGTTCTAGAAAAGGCCCACGTTTCCCATAAGAGTGACTTCTCTTGCATTCTCTTCTCTCTTTCACCGGAGAGTAACCATATCTCTCTGTCGATCCCGCTTTTGCGCTCTTTTTTTTTCCCTACTTTAATTATTCTCTGTCTCTCTCGTCGAGTCTGGAATCTATAGAGTGAAAGCAAGAATGGCGTGTCTTCACGATCACAGCTGCGAAGATCACAACTGTTCGTCGGATTGGTCTCTCTACAAACACATCGACATGTCTAAGGCACTCTCACTCTCTCAATTTTTCCCGATTTTGTAAAAAAAATTGTTAGGGTTAGCCTATATGGTCTTGTGGGTCGCATTGATTTTTCAATTTTGAATTGTTTTTTGAAGTACCCATTTGTTATTCAGGTCTAACTTTGATTGTGGATGATTTGTTTGTATTGTTGTTATGGTGATTCTGATGTTGAGAATGATTTTGTTGTGTTTGTTATACAAATTTGTGTTTGTTGTATACCACTAAAATCTTTTTCAAGCCATACTGTCATTGTTTCTTTTCTTTTTTTTTATTTGAAAAAGGTAGATATTGCTGCCGCGATTTAATTTTTGAAAGTCTTAGTACAACTCTGAAATAGATACGAGGAGCAGATGGGCATATGGGACAAAATTAATCCTTTCTGGAAGCCATACTGTCATTTTATTTGTTTCTTACTGATGTTGTTGGTTTTTTTCACCTTTGTCTTTTATTTTGATTTGAGGAGATCCCTTGTCTCCATTGTACAAGGGACTTTTATTTGATTTATTTGAATCGTGGGAGTCCCAACTTCTTTTTAAAAAATGATTTTCATTTATTTTGGACTTAGATATAGCTTCCATTTTTTTTTCACTTTTTCAGGTGTCAGCTTTAAATGAGGCTGTTTCTGGAAGCGTAAAATCTGTGTTTAAAGCATGGGAGCTGCGCACCAATTCATCGGAGGTATTCATCAATATTTATGATTTGTAGATATTAATGCTTTCGTGAAGAAGTTGAGTTTTTATTGCATAAATTAGTGAGACACTGAGACCAGAAACAACACACGTGATTGGTCTTGGGTAGCCTAGCACATAAGGCGTGAACACCATATCAGAATAGCTGGTGTAGGTTGTAGTGAACTAAGGGTGTTTATAAATATTCCATTTTGAGTATGAAATCCTACTCAGCTTGAAAACATGTTTTATTCTTAATGAAGGATTTTTTTTGGGTAAATTATATTCACTTGTCAAGTAATAACTCCTTGTTATCGAAATACTCTTAGTTTGAATATTTTTATTATTCATTGAAACCAGAATTGGCTTCGGTCAATCGCTATACCAAGAAGACTATTATCCGTTTAGTCAGAACCACCCTAGAAGGGGAATGAGACCCGCTACACCCATGTCGGTAGGTTATGATTAAATATTATCATGATACTTCTTGCTATTACTTTTTCCTCTGCTGAATAAAAAAAAATGAAAAATTTGCCAATGATTTTGTGCATCCATGGTTTCCCAACGAATGTTAGGGTTCCTCACTTCCTCGTCAAAAAAAAAAAAATTAAATAAGGAAAATGGTCAAATTGGATAGTCATTCCTACGACGATGAGTTAACCATCCACATTCTTAACATTTTAGTATTGGGATAGTTTGAATGTTCACATTTGTGTTCTCTGTAATGTTTGAACAGACAGAACTGTTTCTTCCTATTTATGACAAATCATGCTTTCTCAAGTGAATAGTTTAAGTGATTCATCTGTGCATTCTTGTACCAGAAGAGTTGGATTTTTTTAATTCTTGAATATGCTTCCAAACAAATATGGATGGCTGTCAGTTCTCTCTTTTAGGTGATCTATAGAATTCTTTTTCTATATTAGCATGGTTAAGTTCGGGCAAAACCAGATAAATTTATTAAAATATTTTTCTCTGTGAATAATTATGAATTATTTTTGAAGTTCTTTTAAAAAAAAATTAAACACATTTAAATTATCTGGTCAGGATACTTGAGTAATTTGAGGGCTTCATGGATTTATGTTTCTCTTTTATTATATTAGCAGGATGTTTTGGAGAGCAATGAGGGTGACCCAGAGTTGCTGGTTTTTATCCCGTAAGTATCTTATGCTGCTCTTACAACTGTGCTACATCATATAACATTAATGAAACAACCCAAGTGGTGATCTTTTGCTGTTATTATAAAACTATCCATTATTTTATTGAAATTTCAAATGCATGCTTGTTGTAAACCATTTTGAATTGGACTTGATTAATTGGACAACACACAATGAGATGTCACAAACAAAACAAGGTGAGAAGTTTGCACCAGCGTTGACTCCTGTTGGTTGGGGCAATGAAAGGGTTCAGTCACATATTGAGTTGATCTTGTAGCCTCGACCTATTTCCAACTGCCCATGAGTAAATATGCTTTCTTTTTTAAGGTAATGCATCTGATATGTCAATTCACAATATCATATGCTTTATATCATGCAGTAAATAATTCTAAAGGAAAAGTTTCAACTGACTGTCCAGAATACATGTGATTGTGTAAATATGCAATGCACGCAGCAATTGGAATCATATTTCATTCATGACGTTAGCTGCCATAGGAGAGATTTTTTCAACTTGATAGTTGATATCAACATAGGATATTTTAGGATAGAGATTCCAATAACTTGTGTGTACAGAAAGAGTATTTCCTGAAAATTTACTTTATTTGCAGTTGTGGATATGAAATGTGTGTGCGCATGTGTGTATATATAGATAGATATATGTAGAGAGAGAAAGTTAGAGTAGAATATTTTTTTTAAAGTAATTGTTACCTCTATGAATTTATGATATCTTGCTTTTCTGCCATTGTCAAAGCCCAACAACTATTTTCATCAGTATGTTTTGTTCTTTTACAGGTTCACGTCAGATGTCAAACTAAAAAGCATTTCAGTTGTTGGTGGTGCTGGTGGAAAAAGTCCTTCAAAAATGAGAGCGTATTTACATTTATGACCTGCTTCTTATTAGTCTGATATCTTCTATTTCTGAATATTATAATTATGATTTTTCTGCCTCAGAATTATCATCTGTGACAAGTGGCTCAGTTTCTACATCATCCATCCATGTTCCCCCTCCACCACGGACATCCTAAAAATTTTCTGTTCAGGTCCTCATATTTCTTTTGAAACCTCTGCATCCCCAATGCTCTTTGATCTTTGTGATTTCATCTCTTGTAATTCTTTTGGCCTCAGTCCATTTTACCTTACTATCATTTATCAACTTTTTTTTTTGGCATGTAAGGTTTTTTTTCCAGTTAAAATCTTATCATATCAACACGAGTAAGACTTTAACCTAAGGCTCCTCAGTGAAGAGGGGGTACCTCCTCCAACCTGTGAAGGGGCGGTTCGATTCAATTACCATCTTCATAGAGCCACTTCTCTAGGTTACATCTTCATCATCAAAAGGCCAAATCATGCAACCATTTTCTCTTCTTGCCTTTTCCTCGTTATATTCTTTAGTTCTTTCTATGCTCTGGTTTACATACCACTCACTCTATCTCATGCATTTTTCTTCTGTTCACATGCTTTTCCCCAATGCCCTCTTCTGTCAATTTATCTTATAAGCGCTTGAAAATTGTTGTTTCCTGATATAATTTATGGGCAAGATTGCATAGTTCTGCCAAAATAGAACACCGCAAGATGATGAGTGGATTTTTGACTTATTTAATTTTATGTCATCATTTTCTCAAAATTTAATTTACTATTTAGATTTGTTGCTGTCATAACTTTTCATTCCCTTTCAGAATAATTACTTTATGTCAACCTGCAGGTTCATCAATCGAGATGGTATTGACTTTTCAGATGCTCAAAGTATGCAACCTGTTCAGGTAGATTATGAAACTTTTAATTCGGCACTGGAGTTCATGTTGGTTAAGAATTCATTCTCTTTTGTTGTTTGGGCTTCTGTTTAGGAGTGGGAGTTAGCCGAAAATTTGCAAGGAGTCCTAGAATACCAGACAAGGTATTATTGACATTTCTTAAGTCTTGAGTTAATTCTTTTCCACCTCGCCCATTTCTTGTTGAAGAATTATTTCTTTTAATTAGATGGCGTTCTCCCCAGAATTTTGAAAAGAAATTTTCCACTACATGACCAATCCACTGGAACTATGTGATTTCTGGTTTTAAAAAAAAATGGAAACTATCAGTTTTCTTATTACAGCCACTGGAAAACAGAAAGTTTATATCATTTCCTTCTTTGGTTTCTCTTCAAAATTATATCCTACATAATCTGGTGACTCAATCCCGGAAGACTTGAGTATATAATCATAGAATGAAGTCTACATTATCCATCGAAGATAGCAAAAAAGCATTCAATTCATTGGAGTGTATATTTCATATTTGTTTGTAAAAGTAAGTATATACCTTGCAAAGAATTCAAAACATGCTGCAAATACAAAGTGACTGCATCAATGACAAAGTGTAACATTTTCCTTCTTTTTTTTAAACTCTGAATCTGATGCTACAAAATCCATCCAGGTATTCAAAATTTCAAAGTGTGGGAAATCTTACATTGCATTTTCCAGAGAACTTCGGTGCAGAAACAACTCAGATTTACTACATTGGCTTGCGAGGCGAAGCTACTCAGGTATTCCATAGTTTAAAAACTCAACCCACAAGTAGATGCATTGCATGATTTAAGCTCATGCTACTTCCCATATTGGCGTCGCAGCTAAAGAGGGATGTTGTTGCGACGATTGTTTATGAAGTAATGCCCAATCCTTCTGATCACAAGTAAGTCTCATGAACATTCATAAATGGACTCTTTTATTCTTTGCCTATGGTCTTTCCTCTTAGTTTATGATGACCAATGTTTGAATTTGTATCCCGTGAATTTTCAAGACACAAGATCTGAATCCGAATTCGCATGAATTATTTGGATTTGGATAATAATCAAATTACCCGATTTATCATATTTAAAACATTCTAATCTATATTTTCTTTGAAAAGTTGTCCAAACTCATTGATTTATTAGTTGAAGTAGACATTATATTCCTCGATTCTTCTTCCATTAATTTGGAATTGGAATTTCAAGGCATTTGGTATTACAAAGACTACAGAAATGAGTATCTAATCTCCTTGTTCTATACTACACAGGACGCCGACAGATAGGGGTGGTGGTTTCTCGCATGTCGAGTGACGACGACAAGTAGGCGTGGTGGTCGTAAAACAAGTATTTTGTTCAATGCTATATAAATAATCATCTTTACAATGTGACTATTATTAGAATGAGACATCAGTGGGATGAATTTCAGTTTGAATTAACAAAATTCAGGTTGGGGTATGTCAATGTACATGAATTGTATCCAGGATGACTTTGTTGTGAACATCATTATATTATCTTACAATGGAAGTATTTGGCATCATAAAACTTCTCCATAATGAAAGTTACATATGGGGATATGCATGGTTGCATACTTGCATAGACTTGATGTATTGCACTAAAAGGGGGTTTTTTTAAAAAGAGAAAAGAAAAAGGAAGATGATATGGTCAGCTTTGTGTTCAGTCGGGTTTGTGGCCTTCACTTCTTTTTCTTAAAATACACTCATTTTTTTTTCAATTGAAGTATATATACTATTATAAAAAGGTGAACTATATATTTAGATAAACTAGCATATTTTTTTCTCTTAAAAAATAAAATAAAATTTAAATTGGTATACACTACCTTAGTAAAGTATATTGTATTATCACAATATATACTCCAATAATGGGTTGATTTTGGGTGGCAACCTTTCTTGCAATGTATCTTTATTTATGAAATAATGTAATGTACATATGTATGTATCAATGAATTGTATGTCATTTGAAAAATATTTTTTTGTTATATACATAGTGAGATATGACCGTCTTTTAAAAAATATTTATTTCAGTAACCCCCACTGATTTTTTGTTGTCATAATTCACATATAGGATGAAACATCCAATTTTTTTATTTGATAGGCTACTGGTGTCTGTTTTTAAGGGTACGCATGCGATGTGATATAGGTTTATTCGCCCTTAATATTTTTATATTTTTATCGGGATAGATAACAATCCATACTAAATAAATAAATTTTTGTTTAGTTGTATTTTTTGCTTTTCTCATTAGGACTTGTAAAAGTGATCTTTTTGTTGTTTGATTTTCCTTGAATGATAAGTGGTGGATAAGGGACGAATACGAGTTTATGACTTTTTAAATTATTATAATTATACCCTTACATAAGTGTGAAAGATGTGTAACTAATTTGATAGATGTGATAGTTTTTGAAATGTGTGTGTGAGACTGTTCGATTAAGATAAATTTTAAAAAATGACAAAGAATGATATTTTTATTCATTGGCATAGATAAGTCCAGCATTTCTTTAAAATAGTTATCAGGTTTTATCCTAGACATAGCTATCAAGGGAGGGAGGGAGGGGGGGGGGGGGGGGCAAGAGCATCTCCAACCCATGGAGAAAAAGTTGCTCCTTTCTTATGGAGAAACCATCCTCAAAAGGAGAAAATTCAATTGTGAGAGGAGTCTCGTTCAACTTTAATAAATTTACACGATAGCCATGTTTGGCAGAGATCAAAACGGCAAATCTTTCATTATATATGTGCTTAGTTGCAGTCGAATCTATGGTCAAAGATGAGCGTGATTTGGTTGTTGCGCTCGGGGTTCCTATGCGTGGAGGAGCTTTAGCTGGCAGCCAACCACATGACGAGTCACGGGAACAACATCATTGCAACTAAGGTTGCGCGCGAAGTGGTGCTGGCGGGTATTTGGGCAATTTGGCTCACGAGGAATCTTTGTTATCATAACGGTTCTATGCGGAGAATTTATGGAATGTTATGGTTGGGTGCATCCAAGATTGGGGGTGCTTCGTATCAGGTGCTAGGCATATTGAGATGAAAGGGAACCAAATTAGGATCATGGCATGACAGATTGTTTGTGTTACTCCCAGCACGGCCGGTTTTTGTTTTTTTATTCTATTTTGTTTTTCTTTGTTTGCTTCTTTCTTTGCAACTTGTAATTCAGACTCTTGAAGCTTCAATTAATATATGATTGTGATAGAAATTGTCTACTGTCTTTTAAAAAAAACTTTAATAAATTTAAATAATTTTTTTTACATTTATGTTAATTTATTTTGACGAAGAAAATTTACAGAGTAGGGTTGGAGAACTCATTGGAAAATACAGAAAGAAAAGTGGTTGTTTCTCCATTTTGAGTAAAAAAAAATGAAAATATGGGTTAGAGAGAGGATTGGAGGGTGGGAAGGGATTGGGGATGATGTTAATGTTTTTTAAAAGACGTTGTTACATCCAAATATGTTTCCACCCCCAATTCCAGTCATACATCCGTCAATAGAAAATTAACGACGCATATGTTCACTTTAATAAGACACATGCTTCAAAAAAAA